>NC_069405.1:89409054-89481146 GCF_026875155.1 Cherax quadricarinatus | reverse complement strand
GACTAACGTTTGAGGCCCCCCAAATTTTGACCATTCCTGTTTGTGTTTTCGGACGGTTCCCCCCCTCACAGGGGGCCTGCTTTCCGTCACGGGGTATAAAGCGAAAACTAAAAACGCCGGTGGGTTGCATCCACCTCGCCCCCCCCCCCCACATCACAGCGGTACGATTTTCAAAAAACCCCAGTGTCACCACCCAGACACCCACGTTTTTTAAAATTTTAAATTTTAGCGTTAAATTCAGTTATCATTTATAATTTTCTTTTTTTCATTTTCTTTAATGTAGGTTTAATACTTCATATTTAAGTGTTTTTATTTTAAAATTTTCTAAATAAATAATGTTTAGTTGTCATTTTTTATTCTTTTTCTATCATTAAATTTTTCCTGAGGGGGAGCCACCCTTTGGGTAATATGTCTGAAGTTTTTTACAGGGCAGTAAGCCTTCACCGTTTATTATTTAAAATAGTATATAGTACTAGATGTTTTATTAACTAATTTATTATTATTTTTTATTTATTTTTTTTTTTTTCAAAAAGTTGGCCGTCTCCCCCGAGGCGGGGTGCCCCAAAAAAAGAAAAAAAATCCCAAAAAAAAAATACTTTCTCTCATTCAACATTTTCACCACACTCCACATTACACTGCTTTTGCAGGGGAGCTCAGAAAAAAACATTTTTTGAAGCATTAGTATAAAGAACACAACATATCCCTCCAAACTGCCAATATCCCAAATTATTATTATTATTATTATTATTAATTTAGGGAACTGAAGTACAGATCCAATTCCCTAGATCAAGAGCCCCTCACCAAGGAACCTCCCTTGAGGGGGAAGTTTGCATCTTGAAATTTTGTTTTTATCCAGAAGGAAAAAATCAACCGAACGACTGCTCGTATCCTGAAAAGTTCACATGGTGGGGCATTCGTAAGCCGAGGTTCCACTGTACATATATGTATTTATTGCTTTGGGACACTTTAAATGTCTTAGTATATTATGTGTGGGTGGGGTGGCCTGACTGGCTACCATACTATCAACACCTGATTTCTTAAAATAAATGCTAATCTCACCCTACATTATATCTACAAATATATTAATTGATGAGTGTACTATGTATACGTGTATTTTACTTTTTTATTGTTTTTTTAATGCCTAGTTCTATTGCTAACTTAATATATTTTAGTGTAAACTTGTTAACTAGCATTTATGTGCATTTATAAGTGGAAAAAAGGGCATTCCACTTTACGGCAGTGGCCTGGAACCTAACCTGCTGTATAAGTGGGGACCTACAGTAATAGTATATCATTGATGTCAGCTATGCCTGTATGGAAATAAATGGTATAAAATACTGACACAATGAAAATATAAACACTTAAGCAGTATAATGTGATCCTTTCTTGACAACGTTTCGCCCATGCAGTGGGCTTTATGAAGTCACAAACATTTTAGTCGCCTCTTACAACACGCATGGTTTACAGAAGGAGAATTCTTTACCACTTCCTTATGGAGATAAGAGGAAATAAAGAAGAACAAGAACTATTAAAAAAGAAGAAAACCCAGATGTGTATGTATACATATGCGTGTACAAACACGTGTAGTGTGACCTAAGTAAGTGGAAGTAGCAAGATACACCTGTTATCCTGCATGTTTATGAGACAGAAAAAAGACACCAACAATCCTACCATCATGTAAAACAATTACATTTCACTCTCTCTTGGCAGAACAGTAGTGCCTCCCTGGGTGGTTGCTGTCTACCGACCTTCTACCTAAGATTATTATTAACCCTTTCAGAATCAGTCACATACATATACGTCTTAACACCTAGGGTTGGTCACATACTCATATGAGTAAATTCTAGTGCCTACAAATCTAGTGGGAGAAAGCTGGTAGGCCTACATGTGAGAGAATGAGTCTTCATGGTCAATGTGAATAGTATAAAAAAAAAATCTAGGAGCCAGTGGTGCATTGTGGGAATGCCATTTCAGTACACCTTGTTTACCATGCCTCATGGTAAGAAATACCTCACTTCCCAGCGAATTGGCACTCTTATTTTCCCAAGCGACAGTTCTAAGACAGATGGAAGTGCCAGTGATGATGAATATTCATGGTTTTGAAGAATTTGTGACCGAAAGCAATGCCCAGGAAACCAGAAGGAAGAAAGGAAGGAAGGAAGAAAGGAAGGCAGGAAGGAAGGAAGGAAGGAAGGAAGAAGTAAGGAAGGAAGGTAGGTAGGAAGGAAGGATGACCCAGACACCTTGATGACCATGAACCTAGGATAACCCAAAAAAGTCAAAGTGACTTATTTCCATGTGGGTGGTGGAGTGGGGAAGAAGGCATGGGTCCCCATGGGTGTTGGCAAAGGCAGTGAGGGTAGTGAGTAAAAGGGTATAAGTTCATTGTGACACCAGCCACATCCTGACTTTGCACATTACAAGTCTACCCACACACAAAACAAGCTTCCAGAAGCTCTAGCAGTTCTAGGAACATGTCCATTGACTATATATGTGTATAATATTACTATAGAACAAAAATAATAAATAAAAACTTTTTTATTGTTGGTCTGTGTGTACATGTTTTGTAAACAATGCAATTATAACACTGTTGTGAGGTTATTGTGTTGTATACAACCAGTGAAATATATACAGTATGTCTTGTATTGGTCTCATAAAACATATAAGTTTTCTTGAAAAAATAAAATATTAAAAAATAAAAGAAAAAAGTAGAATAATAGTGTATTAGTGAGTGACTGACAGTCACTGATGTTGTCGTAAGCGGTTCACTTTCTGTCAACGTCACGCCTCTATATCTTGGTATGTATTGATTGCAATTTTTTTTTTTTTTGGGGGGGGGGGGGGCTGTAACACTTAGAAAATTATTCTTAAGATTTTGGTAAGAACATAGTACCGTATCTTCGATAGTATGCCTACAGTCTTGGAAATTTTCTTAGAAATTTGTTGTATATGTGTATGAAATTTGAATCTATTATCAAGGTGGATTCCTAAGAATTTTCCCTCTGTTAGCTTTGTGATAAGTGATCCGTTTATCATTCTGTTAAGAGGGACATCTGTAGCTCTGTTACCAAACTGGATGAAGTAGGTTTTGTCAATGTTTAGTGTAAGTTTGTTAGTCCTCATCTAGGTAGATATGGGATTCTTTTTTTTTTTTTTTTTTTTGTAACTCTTCCTTAGATATCTGGTGTATTAAAATAAATAGTTAGTCAATTAAATATTGTAGAATAATACAGTGGACTTTCTCATACGTCTAAATTTTTGATTGACAAATACTGCAGATTTTGTATTTTCATTGTTTTAAATTTTTTGATAAATTATGATATTTTGTGTACTAAATTTTTGGTATTTTTGAAGGTTTTAGAATATTTTTGTTTTTAATAGTGGGACTGTACATAGACGATGGCATCCAGTGGTGAGAGATTCCAGACCTGATATAAACCTGGTTTTGAAGGCTAACAACATAACAGTAAGTTTATTTATTATATTTTGGATACAAAAATATGAGGAAAATAATAGCTTTTGCTCTTATTTATTTCCTTTCATCTCCATGGGAAAGTGGACATGAATCCTTTCTCTGTGAGCCATACCTGCCATAAGAGGTGACCAAAATGCTGGGAGCAAGAGACTAGTAACTCCTTCTCCTGTATAATTTGCTAAATGTAAAAAGAAGAAACTTTTGCTTCCTTATAAGAAGAAAAATTTTTCCATATACATAAGAAGAAACTTTGTTTCTTCTCTTATGGTCACCCTGACTCGATGGGAAACAACTGACCTGTTTAAAAAGCTTTTGAAGTACAGGATTGTTTTCTACAGTTTCTTAGTTTGTATAATGACTAGAAGACTCAAGAAAGCATTGTTCAAACAGTGGCAGCATTATTGACTGAGTGAGACAAACTAGAGGTACTGACTGCATAGGTTAATCATATGTACGTACAAGGTTTCCTTCACAGTTCATTCATCATTATTGAACTCGGCAGGTAAAGTCTCAACTCACTTTACATCATTACAGTAACTATGTTCTTTAACTGTTTAGTGCACCTATCAGCACCACTGAATGACTTAACCCTTTGACTGTTTTGGTTGTATATATACGTCTTACAAGCCACTGTTTTTGACATATATATACTCATATATATACTTATAAATGTGAGCAAAGTAACATTTATGAAGGGGTTCAGGGAAACCAGCAGGCCGGACTTGAGTCCTGGAGATGGGAAGTACAGTGCCTGCACTCTGAAGGAGGGGTGTTAATGTTGCAGTTTAAAAACTGTAGTGTAAAGCACCCTTCTGGCAAGACAGTGATGGAGTGAATGATGGTGAAAGTTTTTCTTTTTCGGGCCACCCTGCCTTGGTGGGAATCGGCTAGTGTGATAATAATAAAAAAATAAATTCTAGCGGCTTCAAATCAAGCAGGAGAAACCTGGTAGGCCCACATGTGAGAGAATGGGTCTGTGTGGTCAGTGTGCACCATATAAAAAAAATCCTGCAGCACGCAGTGCATAATGAGAAAAAAAAATTCCGACCATTTTTTTTCAATTAAGATGCTGACTTTGTGGTTTATTTTCGTATAGTATTTATGGTTGTATTCTCGTTTTCTTGGTCTCATTTGATAGAATGGAAAACATATTATAGAAATAGAGGTGATTTTGATTGGCTTTACTATGAAAAGAACCTTGAAGTGGAGCTCAAAGTAGGGGAAATGTTGATTTTTGCCAGTGTTCAAAAGTAAACAAATGATGTCATTTTCCAATAAATGTCCAAGTAGCCATTCTAATATGCAGTCATGAATAGGTTGACATTATTTATACAATTATTACAATATTGCAGTAGTCTGCATAACAGTAAATCTTCAATTTTTTGTTTGAATAAAAATTCAAAATAGAAAGCAAGAGTAATATTAGAGAGGCCTGGAGATGTGACTGATAAACAAAGAAAATATTTTAAAGCCAGGAATGTCTGCATTGTTCATTCTGGACCCTATTTTGAAATTGTCATATTTTTTAATTTTCGTGAAATTAGCCAAATTGCAAATTTCTGACCACATTATTGGGTAGTTGAAATTGGTAAATGGGCAGTTTCTTGTACTTAATTGATAGAAAAAATGGAGTTCTAAAGAAATAGCTATGAGTTTGGTCGACTGGAACAACAGAATTAGCCGAAAATGGGGCTCAAAGTGAGCGAAATCGCCGATTCGTAAATATCGCAGAGGTCGCTAACTTTGCGAGAGCATAATTCCTTCAGTTTTCCATCAAATTTCGTTCTTTTGGTGCCATTACAGTAGTGAAAAGATTCTCTATCATTTCATAAGAAATTTTTTTTTTTTTTGGGGGGAAATTTTGCGACACCAGGAGACACCACAGGATTTGGGGTTGCGACAGTCAAGGGGTTAACATTGCTGCCACAGTGCAACACTAGATATTGGTCATTACATATCTCATAAACTTGAATTTTTAATATGTACACTGTACATATAAACTTCAAGTTCATCTTATACTGGTAGGAGGTTGGTAGTTAGCAACCACCCTGCAGGTGTTACTGTCTTGTCATGTGAATGTGTTATGGAAGCCTGCTCAATGTTTTGTACTGTGATTGTTTTGTTTGTGTTCTGTTTTGATCTCAGGAACATGTAAGATAGTATGTAAATCTTAAAATTTCTTCTCAAATTCACTATACACTTTCTTTTTTTACTTTTACATGTTTCTTAATACAAGTCTCACTTGCATTGTTTGATAGATGCTTTCATGACCCACACCTCGCACTAAATTTGCATAAAATGAACACATTATAAACTGTAGAAAGCACTGTCTTAACCTACTTGTATTTACCAGGTTCGTAATAAGCAACGGTCTGGGACAGTGATTACAGATGAGATGCGAGAGGAATTTGCTGAGTTTTGGGACCAACACAAATATAATCCTCTGACAGCAAGAAACATTTTATTAGCTTCATTCTGTCCTCAGGTAATAAACCTTTGATCTGTTATACTATATTTTATGGTTAAATGGCACTTTTAATTGAGGAAGATGTCAACAAATTGATGATTTACTATTATGGGGCAAGCAAGAGTTTAGTATATTATCCACATTTTTAAAAATCAACATTTTTGGTTTTACTGTATTTAATATTAAACTTTTTAAATGTTGAAAATGCTGGAAAAAGTTCTGCTGAGATGTTATCAAAAGTTAATCCATCTTTACCTCTATACCTGTGATATTTTATTCCATGTGGCACTTTGCTCACCTTGATGATATAACCTTATAACATCAAGACCACTTGTTTCATGTGGGATCAGATGTAGTCAAGATTAACTGCTTTTTAACTATTTTTTGGGCCTAGCTCCTAGGAAGGTTCTTTCTGTATCCATGTACTGTTGTGTTACCATTCACAGGGTGGATATGGGGTGCACAATAAATTAGCTGCTTCTGCAGCAAAATATAAAAAAAAGTCATGTGGGACTTTCCTTCCCTTGAAATGTGCTTTTATAGATGCCTGTTTAAGTAGTTGAACACTTAAAAAAATTACTTAAAAATCCTGTTTGATAAATTGGATATCACATTATTGAAACAGATTTTATTTGCTTGCATTGCATTAACCCTTTGAGGGTCTGTCCCGTAGTTCTACTGCTTTGAAGCCGGGGTCCAAGCTGTAGTTCTACGCCATGAGCTCAGCTTACTCAGATAAGCTGTGAGCAGTATATCTGGGCCTAAATATGAGAGAATGCATCTATGTGGTAAGTGTGCACCACAGTAAAGCAAATCCTGCTGCACACGGTGCATAATGAGGAAAAAAACTGTGACCGTATTTTGGGATTAAAACAGTGACTTTTCGTATGTTTTTTACAGCTGTATTCACGACTTCTTGATCTCATTTGATAGAATGGAAGCTATATTACATTGGTTGGTTTTAGTATTGATTGGTTTTAGTACTGAAAAAGGCTTGAAACTGAGCTTAAAGTAGCAGAAATGTTTGATATTTGCTGATGTTCAAGAGTAAACAAATAATGTCACGTGTCTAATGCAAGTCAGCTGGTGGGTCTGATGTGCGTTCCTGAATGCGCTGATATTATTTATACAATTATTACAATATTGCATAGCAGTAAATCTTCTAGTTTTTGGTGTGAAAAAAAAATTTCATTCTGTGAATTAAAAATCAAAATGGAATTCATTTGTAAAGTCTGGAAACATAACTAATAAATGGAGGAAATGTCAGTTTAGTGGAAGGAATGCCTGCATTGTTTATTCTGGACCCTATTTTGAAAGTGGAATATTTTGAACTTTGTGTTAAATTGGCCAAGTTACCAATTTCTTATCACTTTATTGGGTAGTTGAAACAGTTGAGTGGGCAATTTCTTGTGCTCAATTGATAAAATACAAGTAATACTGGCAAAATAGCTAAGAATTTAGTTGACTGAAATAATGTAATTGACCTAAAATGGGAGTCAAAGTCGGCAAAATCACCGATGTGAAAATATCGCTGAAGCAGCAAAATTTGCAAGAGTGTAATTTTGTGGATTTTCCATTAAATTTTGTACTTTTTGTTTTATTACCTTCAAAAAAAAATTCTCTACCATTTCATGAGAAAAAATAACAAAGTTTTTTTTTTTAAAATTCTTGGACCTTGTGGACCCTCAAAGGGTTAATTAACCCTTTCGCTGTCGAGACCACTGCTCGCAAACTTGCTTTCAATGTAAAAGACTTTAAAAAAAAAAAAAATATTGTGAAATGATAGAGAATCTTTTTCCGATGGTAATGAAACCAAAAGTACAAAATTTGATGGAAAAACTTATGAAATTACTCTCTCACGAATTTAACGACTTCATCGATGTTTACACATCAGCAATTTCGCCCACTTTGAGCCTTATTTTGGGCCAATTCCATTGTTCCAGCTGACTATATTTATAGCTATTTTGCTAGTACAGTGGTCCCTCGCTTTTCGTAGTTCTCAGCAATCGTAAATTTCGCCAATCATAGGGGTATTTTCGTATAAACATGGACTCGCTTTTCATAGGTTGACTCGCGAATAGTAGTTCGTCCGGGACGTGTACGCACGGTGTGAGCCGGGGCGGCCTCCCTACCCAGCCAGTCTGGCATTGTTTACCAGTGAGTGAAGGTCCCCTCAAGTGCTCCTAAGAAATATTTCATAATATTCCACTCATTTTAGTGCTTGCAAGTACTAAATAAGCTACCATGGCTCCAAAGAAAGCTCCTAGTCCCAAAAGCCTGTAGTAAAAGAAGGTGAGAAGTATGTACAGTGACAAAGTCTTGGCCATTTTGGGGAAGTGTTAAAGAGACGCCAGAACGAGCTCTCTCCACAGTTACTTTGCGAGACGGGGACTAGAGTGCTCTCAAGGGGGTCCTAGTGGCATTAAGAAACAGAGAAGAGAAGCAACCCCAGAGAAGCAGTTGGGTACCTGAGTGTTGCTGGAAGGGGATTCCCCTTCCAAACTGTAAACAATCCAATCTCTCTCCTCCTCCAGTCCCCCATACACTAAGAAGAATCTCCAATAAAGGTAAGTTTATGCTGTTAATGTTTCATTCATCATTTCCCATTGTATTGTTTATGTACTACATGTATACAGGTCTCCCTCAACATTCACGTTTTCAACTTTCACGGGCTTCACACATTCGCGAATTCCCAACCGCCAAATTCCCAGCCACCAAATCATATTTAAGTTTCCTGCCACCTGCGAGTCCCTACTACCCTCCTCCGACCCCCGCAACTGGCAGCCAGCCCTCCCACCACTCAGTGTGGTGAATGTTTTGTTTGTTCATTATTTGCTATTAAACTACAGTATAAATAATGTAAACCCATTCATGACTGCATATTGGAATGGCTATTTGGACAGGTATTAGACGGTTGACATCATGTGTTTACTCTTGAACACTGCAAAGAATTAAACATTTCTGCTACAGCTAATAAAACAATAGTAATTTAAAAATAATAATAATAAATAATAATAATAAAAATAAATAGATATAATTGAAGAAGGAAATTGTAAAAAAAATACGAGGGAGTGGTTGACACATTGTCAGTGTGACTTTGTTTTTGCTGGGAGCGAACATTAGTTTCCCTGCTCTTCCAAACATTTCACAAAAATTTATTGTGTTTGGTGCTTTTAGATTGAGTGTGACTGGAGTGGTACAGGCAGTGATTGAGGCAATGGTATTTAATAACATACATGTTAATAATAAAAACATGTTATTAATAATATGTACTATTATTATTTATAACATGTATGCTATTAAAAACATACATGTTAATAATAATACATGTTATTAATAATAACATGTACTATTATTTTTTATAACATATATTTTATTAAACCACTGCCCAACCGCTGAATTATTGTGAAATTTTTGGGAAGACGGGGAGACTAATTTTCCCACCCCAGATAAACAAAGTCACACTGACATGTGTCAACCACCCCCGTTTTTTTTGTACAATTTCCTTTTTCAATTATTTCGTATTTATTATTATTATTTTTATTATTATTATTATTATTTTTTATTATTATTTTATTATTATTATTATTATTTTTTTATTATTATTACTACTACTATTGTTATTATTAGCAAAGAGAAATGTTCATCTTTGCTGTTTTTAAAGAGAAAACACATGAGTCACCGTCTAAACCTTTCCAATAGCCATTCCAATATGCGTCATGAAGGGTTTACATTATTTTTTCTGTGTTTAATAGCAAATAATGAAAAAACAAAACACTCACCACATGATGGGGGGAGGGCTGGCGCCAGTTGGGGGGGGCGGAGGGAGGGAGGACCGCAGGGGGAGACTTTGGTGGAGCATTGGGGGAGGCAGTGGGAAGTCGTGGATTTTAACATACATGTTATTAACATACATGTTATTAACCCTTTCGGGGTCCGTCACGTAGATCTACGGCTTTACGTTCAGGGTCCAAACCGTAGATCTACGTCATGAGCTCAGCTCACTCTGATAAACTGTGAATGGCACATTTGGGCCTAGATATGAGAGAATACATCTATGTGGTATGTGTGCACCACATAAAACAAATCCTGCGCACTCTGTGTATAATGAGAGAAAAAACTGAGACAATGATTTTCGATTAAAACAGCGAATTTGCAGTGTTTTTTCGTATGTTTTTTATAGATGTATTTGCGATTTCTTGGTCTCATTTGATAGAATGGAAGACATATTACTGAAATGGACTTGATTTTGATTGGTTTTAGCACTGGAAATGGCTTGAAACTGAGCTCAAAGTAGCGGAAAAGTTAAATTTTTGCCGATGTTCAAGAGTAAAAAAACGACCTCACACGTCTAATACACGCCAGCTGGTGGGTCTAATTTACATTCACAAATGTGATGATGATATTTATACAATTATTACAATATTGCATAACAGTAAATCTTCTATTTTTTGGTGTGAATAAACATTCATTATGTGAATTAAAAATCAAAATGGAATTTATTTGTAAAGCCTCAAAACGTAACTAATGAACAGAGGAAATGTTAGTTTAGTTCCAGGAATACCTACATTGTTTATTCTGGACCCTATTTTGAAATTGGAATATTTTGAACTTTGTGTTAAATTGGCCAAATTACCAACTTCCGATCACTTTATTTTGTAGTTGAAACAGTTGACTTGGCGATTTCTTGTGCTCAATTGATAGAATAGAAGTAATACTAGTGAAATAGATAAGAATTTGGTCGACTGGAATAATGTAATTGGCCTAAAATGGGAGTCAAAGTCGGCAAAATCCGCGAGAGCATAATTTCATCAATTTTCCATCAAATTTCGTACTTTTTGTTTTATTACCTTCACAAAAAAATCTCTACCATTTCATAAGAAAAAATAAAAAAAATTTTTTTTTTTGAAAATTCTTGGACACTGGGGCACCACTTCAGATTTTGGCGTTGGACCCTGAAGGGGTTAAATAACATACGTTATTAAAGCATAACATGTATATATTTAGTACAATTTACGATGCTTTCATGTATTTTATGATTATTCATGGTTCAACAAGTTAACCCTTTCAGGGTCCGTCCCGTAGATCTACGGCTTTACGTTCAGGGTCCAAACCGTAGATCTACGCCATGAGCTCAGCTCACTCTGATAAACTGTGAGTGGTACATTTGGGCCTAGATATGAGAGAATACATCTATGTGGTATGTGTGCACCACATAAAACAGATCCTGCAGCACACTGTGTATAATGAGAGAAAAAAAATGAAATCATGATTTTTCGATTAAAACAGCAACTTTGCAGTGTTTTTTCAGATGTTTTTTATAGATGTATTTGCGATTTCTTGGTCTCATTTGATAGAATGGAAGACATATTACAGAAATAGAGATGATTTTGATTGGTTTTAGCACTGGAAATGGCTTGAAACTGAGCTCAAAGTAGCAGAAATGTTAAATTTTTGCCGATATTCAAGAGTAAACAAACGACCTCACACGTCTAATACACATCAGCTGTGGGTCTAATATACATTCACAAATATGGTGATGATATTTATACAATTATTACAGTATTGCATAACAGTAAATCTTCTATTTTTTGGTGTGAATGAAAATTCATTATGTGAATAAAAAATCAAAATGGAATTTATTTGTAAAGCCTCAAAACATAACTAATGAACAGAGGAAATGTTAGTTTAGTGCCAGGAATGCCTACATTGTTCATTCTGGACCCTATTTTGAAATTGGAATATTTTGAACTTTGTGTTAAATTGGCCAAATTAACAATTTCCGATCACTTTATTTTGTAGTTGAAACAGTTGACTTGGCGATTTCTTGTGCTCAATCGATAGAATAGAAGTAATACTAGTGAAATAGCTAAGAATTTGGTTGACTGGAATAATGTAATTGGCCTAAAATGGGAGTCAAAGTCGGCAAAATCGCCGATTCGTGAATATCGCTGACACATCAAAATTCGCGAGAGCATAATTTCGTCAATTTTCCACCAAATTTCGTACTTTTTGTTTTATTACCTTCACAAAAAGATTCTCTAAGATTTCACAAGAAAAAATAACAATTTTTTTTTTTGAAAATTCTTGGACACTGGTGCGTGACTCAAGATTTGGGCCTTGGACCCTGAAAGGGTTAAGGAAGCAGTATTGTAATATTTTTCCCTACAATATATTGGGGCACCAAACATTCACAGTTTTTCAACATTCGCGAGGCTCTTGATCCCCAAACCCTCGCGAATGTTGAGGGAGACCTGTATTTCATGTAAAAAAAATTTTTGTTTTAACCCTTTGAGGGTCGGCAGGCCCTCTCCGAAACTCGTTCTCAGGGTCGGCCAAATTTAAAAAAAAAAAAAAATTATTTTCTCTTATGAAAAGATAGAGAATCTTTTCCCGATCATAACGACACCAAAAGTTTGAAATTTGATAGAAAACTTACGGAATTATGCTCTCGCAAATTTAGCGGTCTCGGCGATGTTTACGGATCGGCGATTTTGCCCACTTTGAGCCCCATTTTCGGCCAATTTCACTGTACTAGTCGACAAAAAACATGAATATTTCGCTAGAACTCCATTTTTTCTATCGAATGGGTGCAAGAAACCACCCATTTATAAATTCAACTATCCAGTACAGTGGTCAGAATTTAGCAATTTTGCCAATTTCACACAAATTTCAAAAGATGCCAATTTCGGAATAGGGTCCAGAATAAACAAGAAAGACATTCCTGGCACTAAAATGACATTTCCTCTAGTCATTAGTCACGTCTCAAGGCCCCTCTTATATTCTTTTGCTTTCCACTTTGAATTTTTATTCTCACAAAAAATATAAGATTTACTGTTATGCAGACTACTGCATTAGTGTAAAAAATGGTATAAATATTATTGGTGCACTTGTGAAAGAATATTAGACTCACCAGTTGACGTGTATTGCACGCTTGGCACGATTTGTTTACTTTTGAAGTTTGGTAAAAATCGAACATTTCTGCTACTTTGAGCTCAATTTCAAGGCACCTTTCATTGTAAAACCAGTCAAAATCATCTCAATTTCAGTAATGTCTTCCATTCTATAAAATGAGACCAAGAAAACTAGAATACAACAATAAATACTATACGAAAATACACTGCAAAGTCGCTGATTTATTAAAAAAAAATGGAAAAAGTTTTTTTTTTCTCATTATGCACCGTGTGCTGCAGGATTTTTTTTAGACTGTGCACACTGACCACATAGACCCATTCTTTCATATGAAGGCCTACCAGCTCTCTCCCACTAGATTTGAGGTCGCTAGAATTTATGAGTACTAGTACGTCAAAAACCCCTACGCGTAAGACGTACTAGTACGACGAAAACCCTCAAAGGGTTAATACTTCTGGGTGTCAGGAATGGATTAATTGTATTTACATTATTTCTTATGGGGAAAATTGATTCGCAATAAAGTGATCAGAAATTGGTAATTTTGCCAATTTCACACAAAATTCAAGAAGTGCCAATTTCAAAATAGGGTCCAGAATAAACAATGCAAACATTCTTTGCACTAAAATAACATTTTCTCTGCACATTAGTCACATCTTCAGGCCCCTCCTTTATTACACTTGCTTTCTATTTTGAATTTTTATTCATGCAAGAAATAGAAGTTTTACTGTTATGCAGGCTACTGCATTATTGTAAAAATGGTATACATAATAGCACATTTGTGAAAGCATATTAGACCAACCAGTTGACGTGTATTGGAAGCGTGACGTGATTTGTTTACTCTTGAACATCAGCAAAAATTGAACATTTCCACTATTTTGAGCTCAGTTTCAAGCCATTTTCTATTTCTGTAATATATATTACATTCTATAAAATGAGACCAAGGAAATGAGAATACAACCAAGAATACCATACAAAAATACAATGCAAAATCACTGTTTTAACCCTTTTAGGGCCTGTCCCATAGATCTACGGCTTTGAAGCCAGGGTCCAAGCTGTAGATATACACCATGAGCTCGGCTCACTCAGATAACCTGTGAGCGGTAAATTTGGGCCTAATTTGTGGTTAGTGTGCACCACATAAAACAAATCCTGCATCACGCAGTGCATAATGAAAGAAAAAAACTGCGACCGTAATTTTGTATTAAAACAGTGACTTAGTGTTTTTTCTTATTTTTTTATAGTTGTATTCAAGATTTCTTGGTCTCATTTGATAGAATGGAAGATATATTACAGAAATAGAGATGATTTTGATTGGTTTTAGTACTGAAAATGGCTTGAAACTGTGCTCAAAATTGCAGAAATGTTCAATTTTTGCCAATGTTCAAGAGTAAACAAATAACATTATGAGTCAAATATGCATCAGCTGGTGGGTCTAATATACATTCACGAATGTGCTGATATTATACAATTATTACAACATTGCATAACAGCAAATTTTTTTTTTTTAACAAGTCGGCCGTCTCCCACCGAGGCAGGGTGACCCAAAAAGAAAGAAAATCCACAAAAAGAAAATACTTTCATCATCATTCAACTCTTTCACCTCACTCACACATAATCACTGTTTTTGCAGATTTGCTCAGAACACAACAGCTTAGAAGCATATTCGTATAAAGATACACAACATATCCCTCTAAACTGCCAATATCCCAAACCCCTCCTTTAGAGTGCAGGCATTGTACTTCCCATTTCCAGGACTCAAGTCCGGCTATATAAAAATAACCGGTTTCCCTGAATCCCTTCACTAAATATTACCCTGCTCACAGTCCAGCAGATTGTCAGGTCCCAAATACCATTCGTCTCCTTTCACTCCTATCGAACACGCTCACGCACGCTTGCTGGAAGTCCAAACCCCTCGCCCACAAAACCTCCTTTACCCCCTCCCTCCAACCTTTTCAAGGACGACCCCTACCCCGCCTTCCTTCCCCGCTCTCCACATCATTCTACTTTGATCCATTCTCTCTAAATGACCAAACCACCTCAACAACCCCTCTTCAGCCCTCTGACTAATACTTTTATTAACTCCACACCTCCTCCTAATTTCCACACTCCGAATTTTCTGCATAATATTTACACCACACATTGCCCTTAGACAGGACATCTCCACTGCCTCCAACCGCCTCCTCGCTGCTGCATTCACAACCCAAGCTTCACACCCACATAAGAGTGTTGGTACTACTATACACTATACTTTCATACATTTCCTTCTTTGCCTCCATAGATAATGTTTTTTGTCTCCACATATACCTCAATGCACCACTCACCTTTTTTCCTTCATCAATTCTATGATTAACCTCATCCTTCATAAATCCATCCGCCGACACGTCAACTCCCAAGTATCTGAAAACATTCACTTCTTCCATACTCCTCCTCCCCAATTTGATATCCAATTTTTCTTTATCTAAATCATTTGATACCCTCATCACCTTACTCTTTTCTATGTTCACTTTTAACTTTCTACCTTTACACACACTCCCAAACTTGTCCACTAAACTTTGCAATTTTTCTTTAGAATCTCCCATAAGCACAGTATCATCAGCAAAAAGCAACTGTGTCAATTCCCATTTTGTATTAGATTCCCCATAATTTAATCCCACCCCTCTCCCAAACACCCTAGCATTTACTTCTTTTACAACCCCATCTATAAATATATTAAGCAACTGTGGTGACATTACACATCCCTGTCTCAGACATACTTTTACCGGGAAGTAGTCTCCCTCTCTTCTACACACCCTAACCTGAGCCTCACTATCCTCATAAAAACTCTTTACAGCATTTAGTAACTTACCACCTATTCCATATTCTTACAACATCTGCCACATTGCTCCCCTATCCACTCTATCATATGCCTTTTCTAAATCCATAAATGCAATAAAAACTTCCCTACCTTTATCTAAATACTGTTCACATATATGCTTCAATATAAACACTTGATCTACATATCCCCAACCCACTCTAAAACCTCCTTGCTCATCCGCAATCCTACATTCTGTCTTACCTCTAATTTTTTTTTTTTTTTTTTTAACACACCGGCTGTATCCCACCGAGGCGGGGTGGCCCAAAAGGAAAAAAGAAAGTTTCTTCTTTTACATTTAGTAATATATACAGGAGAAGGGGTTGCTAGCTCCTTGCTCCTGGCATTTTAGTCGCCTCTTACAACAAGCATGGCTTACGGAGGAAGAATTCTGTTCCACTTCCCCATGGAGATAAGAGGAAATAAACAAGAACAAGAACCAGTAAGAAAATAGAAGAAAACCCAGAGGGGTGTGTATATATATGCTTGTACATGTATGTGTAGTGTGACCTAAGTATAAGTAGAAGTAGCAAGACGTACCTGAAACCTTGCGTGTTTGTGAGACAGAAAAATGGATACCAGCAATCCTACCATCATGTAAAACAATTACAGGCTTTCGTTTTACACTCACTTAGCAGGACGGTAGTACCTCCCTGGGTGGTTGCTGTCTACCAACCTACTACCTAGGTTACCTCTAATTCTTTCAATTATAACCCTACCGTACACTTTTCCTAGTATACTCAGTAAACTTATTCCTCTATAATTTTTACAATCTCTTTCATCCCCCTTCCCTTTATATAAAGGGACTATACATGCTCTCCACCAATCTCTAGGTACCTTCCCCTCTTTCATACATTTTTGAATAAAAATACCAACCACTCCAACACTATGTCCCCCCCCCCCCTGCTTTTAACATATCTGTCATGATCCCATCAGTTCAAGCTGCTTTACCCCCTTTCATTCTATGTAATGCCTCACGCACCTTCCCCACACTCACATCCTGTTCTTCTTCACTCCTAAAAGATGTTATGCCTCCCTGTCCAGTGCATGAAATTACCGCCTCCCTTTCTTCATCTACATTTAAAAGTTCCTCAAAATATACTCGCAATCTACCCAAAACCTCCCTCTCCCCATCTACTAACTCCCCTACTCTGTTTTTAACTGACAAATCCATTTGTTCCCTAGGCTTTCTTAACTTGTTTAAGTCACTCCTGGCCTATGGCCAGGCTCGTCTGGTGCTTGCCTGGTCAACCAGGCTGTTGCTGCTGGAGGACCGCTGCCCCACATATCCATCACAGCCTGGTTGATCTGGCACCTAGTGAAGATACTTTTCCAGTTTCCTCTTGAAGGCTTCTACACTGGTTCCAGCCGTGTTTTTGATATCTTCTGGTAAGATGTTCAGTAGTCTGGGACCCCGGATGTTGATACAGTGTTCCCGTATTGTCCCTACCGCACCCTTGCTCTTCACTGGGTTTATTTTACACTTCCTCCCATATCTCTCACTCCAGTATGTTGTTATGGCAGTGTGCAGATTTGGGACCAAGCCCTCGAGTACCTTCCAGGTATATATTGTCATGTACCTCTCTCTTCTCTGCTCCAATGAATACATGTTCAAGACTTCCAGGTGTTTCTAGTAGTTTAGGTGCTTTACTGGCTCAATGTGAGCCATAAACAATCTCTGTGTTTGTTTCAGCACAGATATTTCTCCTGCCTTGAACTGGGCCATCAGCACTGAGCAATATTCTAAGTGAAGGAGCACTAGCGATTTGAAGAATGTCACCATTGGCATTATTTCCCTTGTTTTGAAAGTTCTCAATACCCACCCCGTCATCTTCTTGGCTGTCATGATTTTTGTCTTGTTATGGTCTTTAAAAGAAAGGTCCGCTGACATAATTATTCCTATGTCTTTTATGTGTTCCTTATGTTTTATTTGGTGACCCTCTTGAGTTTTGTATATAGTGCTCCTTTTGAGTTCTTCATTCTTTCCATACCTAAGCAGCATTCAATATCATCTCTATTTCTGTAATATACAGTGGACCCCCAGCTTACGATATTGATCCATTCCTGAGAGCTCATCGTATGCCGAAATTATCGTAAGGCGAATTAATTTTCCCCACAAGAAATAGTGGAAATCAAATTAACCCGTGCAAGACACCCAAAGGTATGAAAAAAAAAATTTTACCTATGAAATATTAATTTTAATATACACAAACTGAAGAAGACATGCACAGTTAATACTCTACTAAGAATAGAATACAAGACACTTACCTTTATTGAAGGTCTGGTGATGATTGATGGGATGGGAGGAGGGGAGAGTGTTGAAGTTGTTAGGACTTGAGGTATCAAGTCATTTTCTGGGGTTACTTCCCTTCTTCTTTTAATGCCACTAGGACCAGTTTGAGAGTCACTGGACCTCTGTCCCACAACATATCTGTCCATAGAGCTCTGTATCTCTCGTTCCTTTATGATTTGTCTAAAGTGGTTCACAACATTGTCATTGTAATAGTCATCAGCACGGCTTGCAATAGCTGTGTGAGGGTGATTTTCATCCATAAAGGTTTGCACTTCAAGCCACTTTGCACACATTTCTCACCCTTTTTACCACAGGGATGGCACTAGAAGCTTTCTTGGGGTCCATGGTGACTTATTTTGAAGTTACAAGCACTAAAAACACTGGGATAATGTGAAATGTACCGAATGTATGCGTAGATGTTACCGCACTGGCTGGCTTGTAAACACTGGTGCTGAGGCCACACGTGGGACGCGTCCTGAACGAATCACATAAGGCGAGTTTTTTAGCATGAGGCGAGGCAAAATTTTTGCGTTAAAATTTATCGTATGGCAGATTTAATGTAACACGATGCCATCATAAGGCGGGGGTCCACTGTATCTCCTATTCTATCAAATGAGACCAAGAAAATGAGAAAACAACCATGAATACCATATGAAAATACAATGCAAAATCACTGTTTTAGGGTCCGTCCCATAGATCTATGGCTTTGAAGTCAGGGTCCAAGCGGTAGATCTATTCCATGAGCTCGGCTCACTCAGATAACCTGTGAGTGGTATATTTGGGCCTAGATATGAGAGAATACATCTATGTGGTAAGTGTGCACCACATAAAACAAATTCTGCAGCACTCGGTGCATAATGAGAAAAAAAAACTGCGACTGTAATTTTGGATTAACCCCTTCAGGGTCCAAGGCCAAAATCTGAAGTGGTGCTCCAGTGTCTTAAGAAATTTTGAAAAAAAAAATTATTTTTTTCTTACAGAATTAAAGAGTATATTTTTGTGAAGGCAATAAGACATTTTTTTTTTTTTTCTGATCAGTACTTACCAAGATACAGCAGCGGGAAGTTGACCCAAAATGACCGGGTGGCGGCAACATCAGTGACTTACGCAAAATCCCATTTTTTTATTTTACATTTTTTATACTCTTTTTCTTTTCTTTTCTAATTTTTTTCTTTTTCTAATAACATTTGTGGCCTGTGAGACCAGTATAATGTATATTGTATAAGTGTACACTTATTGTATTCAACACAATAACTGCACTAATTTGTTTAGCATTATATTGCTTACAAAACTTGTTTACATGTTTATTGTAAACAAAATGATGAAAATATTAGTGCGGTTATTGTGTTGAATACGTCGGTACCAAATGGTACAATGGTGCCATAGGGTGCAATTGTACTGTATGGTACAATGGCACAATATGATACAATGGTACCATATGGTACAATATAGTACAATGGCACATGATACAATGGTACCATAAGGTACAATGGCACCATTTTGTACAATGGTACCATATGATACAATGGTACCATATGGTGCAATGGTACCTTATGGTACCATATGGTGTAATGGTACCATATGGTAGCATATGATGCAATGATACCATATGGTACATTGTACCATACAGTACAATGATACCATATGGTTCATTGTTCCATATGGTACTGTTGTATTCAACACAATAAACAACTAATAATTTCATTATTATTTTGTTTACAATAGTTTTTTACAACAAAAATATGCAAAAATGTTGTATATTAGTAATGTTCTATTATATATTTACAAGTGTACAGGAACTTGATGTGTTTCTTGAGGTGGATGACAAAGCACTTTGTCTCGGAAACTGCAGAGTCAGTAGCTAGCCTGCGTCGCCACCACTCAGTCTTGGCTGGTGTGTCATGCCACCAGCACCTGTTGATCATATGGTACATGGTATCATATGTTACAGGGTACCATATGGTACATTGTACTATATGGTATAGGGTACCATGCAGTGCAGGATAACATATGGTGCAGGGTACCATATGGTACAGGGTACCATATGGTATAGGGTACCATATGGTACAGGGTACCATATGGCACAGGGTACCATATGGTACCATATGAAGTTTAACGATGAGAAATTTCAATTACTCAGATATGGCAAACACGAGGAAATTAAATCTTCATCAGAGTACAAAACAAATTCTGGCCACAAAAAAACCATACCCCCGGCCGGGATTGAACCCGCGGTCATAGAGTCTCAAAACTCCAGCCCGTCGCGTTAGCCACTAGACCAGCTAGCCACAATAAGATTCATCCAACTAGGTGTATTTCTACACCATAGGAAGGTTAGCACAGGCACCTCTGTGACCACAAATGCAAGTTTTTACAGATGAATCTCCAGCTAGCGTGGCCGTGACGAACTCTAGCTCAAGTCCCTTCACTGCCGTCAACATGACTTAAGAAATCGTAATGACACGATTGCAAATAAACCATACCCCCGGCCGGGATTGAACCCGCGGTCATAGAGTCTCAAAAATCCAGCCCGTCGCGTTAGCCACTAGACCAGCTAGCCACAATAAGATTCATCCAACTAGGTGTATTTCTACACCATAGGAAGGTTAGCACAGGCACCTCTGTGACCACAAATGCAAGTTTTTACAGACGAATCTCCAGCTAGCGTGGCCGTGACGAACTCTAGCATTTGTGGTCACAGAGGTGCCTGTGCTAACCTTCCTATGGTGTAGAAATACACCTAGTTGGATGAATCTTATTGTGGCTAGCTGGTCTAGTGGCTAACGCGACGGGCTGGAGTTTTGAGACTCTATGACTGCGGGTTCAATCCCGGCCGGGGGTATGGTTTATTTGCAATAGTGTCATTACGATTTCTTAAGTCTGGCCACAAAATAGAGTGAAACACCAATGTCAAAGACCTGAGAGTGATCATGTCAGAGGATCTCACCTTCAAGGACCATAACATTGTATCAATTGCATCTGCTCGAAAAATGGCAGGATGGATAATGAGAACCTTCAAAACTAGGGATGCCAAGCCCATGATGACATTCTTCAGGTCACTTGTTCTATCTAGGCTGGAATATTGCTGCACACTAACAGCACCTTTCAAGGTAGGTGAAATTGCTGACCTAGAAAATGTACAGAGAACCTTCACGGCACGCATAACGGAGATAAAACACCTCAATTACTGGGAGTGCTTGAGGTTCCTGAACCTGTATTCCCTGGAATGCAGGCGGGAGAGATACATGATTATATACACCTGGAAAATCCTAGAGGGACTAGTACCGAACTTGCACACGAAAATCACTCACTATGAAAGCAAAAGACTTGGCAGACGATGCAACATCCCCCCAATGAAAAGCAGGGGAGTCACTAGCACGTTAAGAGACCATACAATAAGTGTCAGGGGCCCGAGACTGTTCAACTGCCTCCCAGCATACATAAAGGGGATTACCAACAGACCCCTGGCAGTCTTCAAGCTGGCACTGGACAAGCACCTAAAGTCAGTTCCTGACCAGCCGGGCTGTGGCTCGTACGTTGGTTTGCATGCAGCCAACAGTAACAGCCTGGTTGATCAAGCTCTGATCCACCAGGAGGCCTGGTCACAGACCGGGCCGCGGGAGCGTTGACCCCCGGAACTCTCTCCAGGTAAACTCCAGGTGCCATACAGTACAGGACATCATATGGTACAGATACAGGGATAACTATGGAAATAAGTCACCCTGACTTTTTTGGGTTATCCTAGGATTTTATACATATGCTGCTATGTATGATAATCTATGTAATTGTATTTCTGTACACCTGAATAAACTTACTCAAGTGCATGTGGCATCATAAGTAAGTTTATTTAGTTATACACAAATAAAGTTACATAGAATATCATACTTAGCAGCATATGTTTGGAGAACCTAGGATAACCCAAAAAAGTCAGACAGACTTATTTCCATTAGGGTCCCTGTACCCTGTACCATATGGTATAATGTACCATATGGTACAATGTACTATATGGTACATTGTACCATATGGTACCACTCTACCATACGATACCATTGTACCATATGATACCATTGTATGACATGGCACCATTGTACCATATGGTACCACTGTACCATATGGCACAATGGTACCATATGGTTCAAAACCATAGAATTCGTCTTCAGCTCCACTTCCATCAGTCTTAGAACTGTAAGGTGTTAAGAGGAGAGTCAGAATTTGCCCTGAGAGTGAGTGGGGAGTGAGAGCTTCCTTGCTGCCAGGCACTATGAACAAAGCTACTTTGCCAGCGTTCCCACAATGCCATGTGGGCTTCCAGATTTTTTCTATGGTGTGCACACTGACCACCCAGACCCATTCTCTCAGATGTAGGCCTACCAGCTTTCTCGTGCTAAATTTGACGCCGCTAGAATTTTGGCGTAGCTCTACGGTTTGGACCCTGAATGTAAAGCCGTAGATCTACGGGACGGACCCTGAAAGGGTTAATCTAGGGTGAGACAAGTAGTATTTATTGTAAGAAATCAAGTGTGGTATGTATGGTAGTCAGCCGGGCTACCTTACCAGGCCATTCCACCCACACATGCTGCAACGTAACCCCTACTCACTCCATGTATGAAGAAGAAGCCCTTGCAGTTTGTCAGGAAATATGTGTACTGGTTTGTTGATGATTGGAAAAAACTATGTAGTTCGATATATCCACATTTCAGTGTTTTCAGGGTGCTCAGAGCAGAGTGAGGTGTCCCTCCTCTATCAGCAGTGGTTTGCTTTAAAAAAATATTAAGGTTATACAGTGGCCAGGGAATAGTCCAGACCTCAGTCTTATTGAGAATGTCTGGAAAATTATGTAAAAGAAGAGATCCTGGCACATTTCATCCATGTCGTGCCTGCAGCAGTAGATCAGGGACATTTGGGTCAATCAGTTATTCATTGATTACCTCAGGAATCTGAGTGAAAGCATGCACAAACGGCTTTAAATGGTTATCAAGGCAAAGGGGGCAGATGACAGAATATTAATATAAGTTCCATGTATTACAAGTTCATATTGTTGCTTTTTAATGATGTTTGTAATAATGAAGGGGAGGTGCAGATTATTTTTGTGGGCACTGTACAATAAGACGAGTTGCAAATGACAAATTAGTCAGATATAAATAGGCAGTAGGTTGGTAGAAAGCAACCACCCAGGGAGGTACTACCGTCCTGCCAAGTGAGTGTAAAACGAAAGCCTGTAATTGTTTTACATGATGGTAGGATTGCTGGTGTCCATTTTTCTGTCTCATAAACATGCAAGGTTTCAGGTACGTCTTGCTACTTCTACTTACACTTAGGTCACACTACACATACATGTACACGTTTATTTATACACACTCATCTGAGTTTTCTTTGATTTTATCTTAATAGTTCTTGGTCTTATTACTTTTCCTTTTATATCCATGGGGAAGTGGAATAAGAATCTTTCTGTAAGCCATGCGTGTCGTAAAAGTCAACTAAAATGCCGGGAACAATGGGCTAGTAACCCCTTTTCCTGTAAAGATTACTAAAAAAAAAAAAAAAAAAACAAGAAGAAAATTGTTAAAGTGGGAAGTCTGAATGTGCGTGGATGTTGTGCAAATGATAAGAAAGAGATGATTGTGGATGTTATGAATGAGAAGAAACTGGATGTCCTGGCTTTAAGTGAAACAAAGCTGAAGGGGGTGGGAGAGTTTCAGTGGAGAGGAATAAATGGGATTAGGTCAGGGGTTTCAAATAGAGTTAGAGCTAAAGAAGGAGTAGCAATAATGTTGAAGGATAAGCTATGGTAGGAAAAGAGGGACTACAAATGTTTAAATTCAAGGATTATGTGGAGTAAAATAAAGATTGGATGTGAAAAGTGGGTTATAGTAAGCGTGTATGCACCTGGAGAAGAGAGAAGTGTAGAGGAGAGAGATTCTGGGAAATGTTGAGTGAATGCGTGGGGAGTTTTGAATCAAATTCTCACTACAGGCAACACACTCCACCAATATTCAAAACACTCAACCTACTCACCATACAAAACATCCATACTTATTATTGCACCTATTACATACATAGAACACTTAACTCTGATATTAACCCTCCCCTCAAACATCTCCTTGCCAACCTCAACAGAACACATGACCATAACACAAGGCACAGATCACTCTTTGATGTTCCTCGTGTCCATCTCACGCTATGCAAAAACTCAATGCACATAAAAGGCCCTAAAATCTGGAATTCATTACCTGTAAATATAAAAGAAACACTACCTGTTTATAAATTCAAGTCTCTTCTCAAAGATCACTTACTCACTCAAAACCAAATAAATACTGAATAACTGAACCTTATAAATTGTATATCCTATATGTTACTCACAATTATATCACACAAATGTTAAACCTAGGACCCAATCTAACTTTATTATTTTTTAAATACACTACCTAACAGAATACTCCATTCGACTGAATGTACAGCAATGCAAGCAACCATATGACCTGTCTTTGTAATACTCATTTGTGCTTTATTGTTATCTGTTTACAATAATGTTTTATCACTGATTTCATCATTGCTTAGTTAATCTTAAGTTAATTTTAAGCCAGCCTGTAATGCTATGCATATAAGTGGGCTTTGGCATGCTGCTCTTACCTGTATTTTTTGTACCTCTGTATGGTATGCTTAAATTACTAAATAAAAAATAAATAAATAAATAAATAAATTATTACATGTATTATTAATAATAATAATAATAATAATAATAATAATAATATTAATAATAATAATAATAATAATTATATTATTATATTGTTATTTTTATTATTATCTTCATTCACTCTAAAAATGGTGTGTTGCTGTTGTTTATTCTGAACTAACTTGTACAACTTGTACACAATGTAAGAGTATTTGTATGTGAGTAATTATTATTATAATAAAAAAAAGTGTGAGAGTAATGGTGGTTGGGGATTTTAATGCTAAAGTGGGTAAAAACGTTATGGAGGGAGTAGTAGGTAAATTTGAGGTGCCAGGGGTAAATGTAAATGGGGAGCCTTTAATTGAGCTATGTGTAGAAAGAAATTTGGTAATAAGTAATACATATTTTATGAAAAAGAGGATAAATAAATATAAAAGGGTATGATGTAGCACGTAATGAAAGTAGTTTGTTAGATTATGTATTGGTGGATAAAAGGTTGATGGGTAGGCTCCAGGATGTACATGTATATAGAGGGGCAACTGATATATCGGATCATTATTTAGTTGTAGCTACAGTTAGAGTAAGAGGTAGATGGGACAAAGGGAAAATGGCAACAACAAGTAAGAGGGAGGTGAAAGTGTATAAACTAAGGGAGGAGGAAGTTTGGGTGAGATATAAGCGACTATTGGCAGAAAGGTGGGCTAGTGCAAAGATGAGTAGTGGGGGGGTTGAAGAGGGTTGGAATAGTTTTAAAAATGCAGTATTAGAATGTGGGGCAGAAGTTTGTGGTTATAGGAGGGTGGGGGCAGGAGGAAAGAGGAGTGATTCGTGGAATGATGAAGTAAAGGGTGTGATAAAAGAGAAAAAGGTAGCTACGAGAGGTTTTTACAAAGCAGAAGTGTTATAAGAAGAGCAGAGTGTATGGAGAGTAAAAGAAAGGTGAAGAGAGTGGGTGAGAGAGTGCAAAAGGAGAGCAGATGAAAGAGTGGGAGAGGCACTGTCAAGAAATTTTAATGAAAATAAGAAAAAATTTTGGAGTGAGTTAAACAAGTTAAGAAGGCCTAGGGAAAGTATGGATTTGTCAGTTAAAAACAGAGTAGGGGAGTTAGTAGATGGGGAGAGGGAGGTATTGGTAGATGGCGAGAATATTTTGAGGAACTTTTAAATGTTGAGGAAGAAAGGGAGGCGGTAATTTCATGCACTGGCCAGGGAGGTATACCATCTTTTAGGAGTGAAGGAGTGAAGAATGTAAGTGTGGTGGAGGTACGTGAGGCATTACATTAGAATGAAAGGGGTAAAGCAGCTGGACTGATGGGATCATGACAAATGTTAAAAGCAGGGGGGGATATAGTGTTGGAGTGGTTGGTACTTTTTGTTTAATAAATGTATGAAAGAGGGGAAGGTACCTAGGGATTGGCAGAGAGAGCATGTAAGTCCCTTTATGTAAAGGGAAGGGGGACAAAAGAGATTGTAAAAATTATAGAGGAATAAGTTTACTGAGTATACCAGGAAAAGTATA
Source organism: Cherax quadricarinatus (assembly GCF_026875155.1). Lineage (NCBI taxonomy): Eukaryota > Metazoa > Arthropoda > Malacostraca > Decapoda > Parastacidae > Cherax > Cherax quadricarinatus. The sequence continues at coordinate 89,454,956 of NC_069405.1, read as the reverse complement.
CGGTAGATTATAATTGAAAGAATTAGAGGTAAGACAGAATGTAGGATTGCGGATGAGCAAGGAGGCTTCAGATGGGTAGGGGATGTGTAGATCAAGTGTTTACATTGAAACATATATGTGAACAGTATTTAGATAAAGGTAGGGAAGTTTTTATTGCATTTATGGATTTTAGAAAAGGCATATGATAGAGTGGATAGAGGAGCAATGTGGCAGATGTTGCAAGTATATGGAATAGGTGGTAAGTTTACTAAATGCTGTAAAGAGCTTTTATGAGGATAGTGAGGCCAGGTTAGGGTTGTTAGAAGAGAGGGAGAATACTTCCCGGTAAAAGTAGGTCTTAGACAGGATGTGTAATGTTCACCACAGTTTGTTTATATATTTATAGATTGGGTTGTAAAAGAAGTAAATGCTAGGTGTTTGGGAGAGGGTTGGATTAAATTATGGGGAATCAAATTCAAAATGGGAATTGACAGACAGTTTTACTTTTTGCTAATGATACTGTGCTTATGGGAGATTCTAAAGAAAAATTGCAAAGGTTAGTGGGTGAGTTTTGAGAATGTGTGTAAAGGTAAAAAAGTTGAAAGTGAACGTAGAAAAGAGTAAGGTGATGAGGGGATCCCAAATGATTTAGATAAAGAAAAATTAGATATCAAATTGGGGAGGAGAAGAAAGGAAGAAGTGAATGTTTTTCAGATACGTACTTGGGAGTTGACGTGTCGGCGGATGGATTTATGAAGGATGAGGTTAATCATAGAATTGATGAGGGAAAAAAGGTGAGTGGTGCTTGAGGATATGTGGAGTCAAAAAACGTTATCTATGGAGGCAAAGAAGGGAATGTATGAAAGTATATTTAGTACCAACACTCTTATATGGATGTGAAGTTTGGGGTTTGGTAAATGCAGCAGCGAGGAGACGGTTGAGGCAGTGGAGATGTCCTGTCTAAGGGCAATGTGTGGTGAAAATTTATTATGCAGAAAATTCGGAGTGGGGAAATTAGGAAAGGTGTGGAGTTAATAAAAGCATTAGTCAGAGGGCAGAAAGGGGTTTTTGGGAGGTGGTTTTGGTCATTTAGAGAGAATGGATCAAAGTAGAATGACATGGAAAGCATATAAATCTATAGGGGAAGGAAAGAGGGGTAGGGGTCGTCCTCGAAAGGGTTGGAAAGAGGGGTAAAGGAGGTTTTGTGGGCGAGGGCTTGGACTTCCAGCAAGCGTGCATGAGTGTGTTATATAGGAGTGAATGGAGACGAATGATACTTGGGACCTACGATCTGTTGGAGTGTGAGCCAGGGTAATATTTTGTGAAGGGATTCAGGGAAACCGGTTATTTTCCATATAGTCGGGACTTGAGTCCTGAAATGGGAAGTACAATGCCTGCACTTTTAAAAGGGGGGGTTTTTGGGATATTGGCAGTTTGGAGGGATATGTGTGTATCTTTAATACGTATATCTTCTAAACTGTTGTATTCTGAGCACCTCTGCAAAAGCATGATACTGTGGAGTGTGGTGAAAGTGTTGAATGATGATGAAAGTATTTCTTTTTGGGGATTTTCTTTCTGTTTTGGGTCACCCTGCCTCGTGGGAGACGGCCGACGTGTTTTAAAAAAAAAAAAATAAATAAATTAAAATTGGTTCAGTGACTTTTTCATAATATTAATAAAGATACGGCAGATGGGAATCTTTTTCATTTTCAGACATTGATTTCCATACTCCTTGGGCCTTTTTATTTGCCTGGAGATTTTGAACAGGTTGAGACGTATGTGTGGAATGTCATATAGACACTTGTCCTTGTACTGTGTCCATGTGTTCTGTTACATATCTGGAGATATAAACATGTGAAGAATATTCTTCAACTTATAAACATACTGCAGCAGGTTAAGATAAGGAATGATATGAGGCAGCTAAAAATTTTACTGTGAATAGTATTTTCCTGGGTAGTAAGTTGGTAGACAGCAACTGCTGAGGGAAGTACTACCATCCTGCCAAGTGAGTGTAAAACGGGAGCCTGTAATTGTTTTACATGACAGTAGGATTGCTGGTGTCTTTTTTTCTGTCTCATAACCATGCAGGATTTCAGGTACACCGTCTTGCTACTTCTACTTACACTTAGGTCACACTACACATGCATGTACGGGCATATGTATACACACACCCCTCTTGGTTTTCTTCTATTTTCTTTCTAGTTCTTGTTCTTGTTTATTTCCTCTTATCTCCATATATGTATAATAAAAATTTACTCCTCCCTAAATCACTAGTATTAATTATTCTGTAAGCATTATGTTTAGTCTGCCCAAAATGCCCCAGCATGATAGTGGCTTTCTTTGTACAGCCTCTCCTCACTTAATGACGGAGTTCCATTCCTAAAACCACATCGGTAAACGAATTCATCACTAAGTGAGGCGCATACTATAATGGTAGTGGGTTTGTGTCAACTATCTTTGATATTCTTTTAATATCACCTTTGCACCATTTATAACATTTCTCGTATATTTTTAAATGTTTATACAGTAGTGTACTGTATATTGTAATAAACAGAAAAGAAAAAATCAGCACTAATATACATTATTTAGGCATGCATACTGGTCAGAGAGCCCATCGTATGTCTGAAGCATTGATAAACAAGTACGTCGCTAAGTGAGTAGAGGCTGTACTTTAATCAAAATTGTAATGACACATTGTAAACATTGCAAAGAAATAAAATCTTTATCTTTATCTTAAGTGGAACAAAATTCTTCCTCCATAAGCCATGCGTGCTGTAAGAGGCGACTAAAATGCCAGGAGCAAGGGGCTAGTAACCCTTCTCCTGTATATATTACTAAAGTTAAAAGAGAAGCTTTCTTTTTTTTTTTTTTTTTTTTGGCCACCCTGCCTTGGTGGAATACTGTCGGTTTGTTGAAAAGAAGATATATTCTCATTGATAGTTTGAGAATTTTTTTTAACTCGTCGAATATCTTCCACAAAAGTAGGGTAACCCCCAAAATAGAGCACATTCCCCATCAGTCATTTAGTTATTTGAAGTATGTTGCATGAAAGCATGTTGATATCACAGTTTGGATGACTCTCCATGCTGAGACTTCCTCACACCTCCTTTAGAGTGCAGGCATTGCACTTCCCAAACTGAACTGATCTTAAGCAAATGTAAGAGATTTATTACAGTTAAGGTAAGCACTGATCACTATATTTTATTTTTTTGACTAGGTGTATGGACTATATGTGGTTAAGTTAGCAGTTTGCTGTGGTGGTTGCAGGTGGCATGCAAAAAGTAGATACAAGTTGTACCAGAATCAGGGGAGAGTCTCATCTTCTGCTAGTAGGAGATCCAGGTAAGTGAATCATTAAAAAACTATAGACAAGTACTAAAGTTTACCATAAACAGTAGGTAGACACATGGGTGTCTGCTATAAATTTTACAGAATGGGGTCAAGGGTTTCCAGGGACAACAATGATATAAGCAAGTTATCAGTTTGGTGATTTTTCTTTGACACAGTCTGATCCACAGGGATGACCATGTCAAGACACTAAGCTTTAACATTAACAGTGCCAAAACTGAGGTGCAGTGACACCTTTTCACAAATCCTGTTTTTTTTTTTTTTAGAAATTGTTGCAGTTGTATGAATGTACAGTACTAGGTTTAATTAGTGATATAAATATGGCAATAATCCATCTTCTTTGGACATACTGTATATAAGGAAGGAGCAGCAACTCTTCACTGACAAGTATCTGGGTCCACTTGGAGAGGATAGGTATAGGTTGCATAATAAAGACATTTAAATATTAGTTGTAATAATATATCAGTTCCTTAGAATTCACATGAAGACAAATAAAAACATGAACCAGACAAGTTTTTATGTAGAGGTCAAAAAAATAAACCCTCTTACAACTCGACTTTAAGCTCTTGGATTTTCTTGCAACATTGTTCCAAAGCTCAACCAAAAAGTTTGATATTATTTTGAACCTTGATATTAATTGATGTAAAGTATTAAAAAATCTGCTAATGTACAAAATATTGATACTACATGGCATAGCTTTCCATAGTATCAAATTAGCTTATTACATGGGATAAAATTTTTCTGTTCTGGGTCAAATTGGGTCTGTTGAGTTCAGAGCATTAGTGGGCATAACTCCTCCCATTCCCCACTACCACTCATGTCACCTACACTTGTTTTCTGGGAGTATCTTGTCACACTGTTTATTATATGACTTTGATATTTTTCATCACACCATTCCATTTCTGGATACAGTATACACCTGGAAAATCCTAGAGGGACTAGTACCGAACTTGCACATGAAAATCACTCACTACAAAAGCAAAATACTTGGCAGACGATGCAACATCCCCCCAATGAAAAGCAGGGGTGTCACTAGCACGTTAAGAGACCATACAATAAGTGTCAGGGGCCCGAGACTGTTCAACTGCCTCCCAGCATACATAAGGGGGATTACCAACAGACCCCTGGCAGTCTTCAAGCTGGCACTGGACAACACCGGTGCTAAAGTCGGTTCCTGACCAGCCGGGCTGTGGCTCGTACGTTGGTTTGCATGCAGCCAGCAGTAACAGCCTGCTTGATCAGGCTCTGATCCACCAGGAGGCCTGGTCACAGACCGGGCCGCGGGGGCGTTGACCCCCGGAACTCTCCAGGTAACTCCAGTATGAACCATCATACTCAACAGGAATACTAGGAATTCTGGACTGACTGAAAAGAATGTCGAGGTAACCTCTAACCTGGGAAAAGGAGTTTGGCATTTTGTTGGCTAGGGTAGGTCTTATAGTCAAGGAAAGATTATTAATCCCTTGAGGATCCATTCCGTAGATCTACGGCTTTACTTTGGGGGTCCAAACCGTAGATCACGTCAAAGCTCAGCTCACCGTTAAGCTGTGAGGTAAATTTTGCCTTGTATGAGAGAACACATCTGTGTGATCCATAAAACAAACCCTCAGCACATAGTGCATAATGAGAGAAAAAACTGAGACCTAATTTTTCGATTTAAAACAGCGACTTTTTGGTTTCTTCTGTTTTTTATTTGAATTTGCGGTTTCTTGGTCTCTTTTGATAGAAGGGAAGAATATTCAAAATAGAGAGTTTTTGATTGGTTTTAATATGGATGGCTTAAAAAGGGGCTCAAAGTAGCAGAAAGTTAAATTTTTTTGCCAATGTTCAAAGAAAACAAATGACCTCACAGTTAATAAAACGCCTGCGGGTGGGTAAAATATTTTTTCACAAAGTGTTGATTTAGAAGTGGGCAAATTTTTGTGGTTATGGGAGGGGGGGGGCAGGAGGAAAGAGGAGTGATTGGTGGAATGATGAAGTAAAGGGTGTGATAAAAGAGAAAAAGTAGCTTACGAAGGTTTTTACAAACAGAAGTGGTATAAAAAGGAGTTTGGGAGAGAAAAAAAAAAGGGAAGAGAGGGTGAGAGAGTGCAAAAAGGAGAGCAGATGAAAGAGTGGGAAGGCACTGTCAAAAAATTTTAAATGAAAAAAAAAAAAAATTTTGGAGTGAGTTAAACAGTTAAGAAAGCTAGGGAAAATTGGATTGTCATTTTTAAAACAGAGTAGGGGGTTAGAAAGGGGGGGGGAGAGGGGGGGTATGGTAGATGGGGAAATTTTGGGGAAAACTTTTAAATGTTGAGGAAGAAAGGGAGGGGAATTTCATGCACGGCCCCCGGGGGGTTAATCATTTTTTTGGAGTGAAGAAAGCAAATGTAAGGGTTGGGGGTACAGAGGCATTATTTTAAATGAAAGGGGGGTAAAAGCACTGGAAAAGAGGGATAAAGACAGAAATGTTAAAAGCAGGGGGGTATAGTGTGGAGTGGTTGTCTTTTTTAATAAATGTATGAAAAGGGGGGAAGGACCGGGGATTGGGGGGGAGATCATGTATAGCCCTTTTTTAGAAAGGGGGAAGGGGACAAAAGAATTGTAAAAATTTATAGAGGAATAAGTTTACGAGTATCCGGGGAAAAGTAACGAAAGGGTTGCATATATTAAAAACAGTTTTTGTAAATGTTGGGAAATTTTTTAAGATTTATGGATTTAGAAAAGAATAAGAGGGATAGGGGGGGAGCTTGGGCAGATGTTGCAAGTATAGGGAAAAAGGGGGGGAAAATTTACAAAATGTGTAAAGAGCTTTTATGAGGTTTAGAGGCTCGGGTTGGGGTATGTAGAAGGAGGAGAAATTTTTCCCGGTAAAAATTAGGTCTCAGACGGGAGTGAAGGCCCCAAAAGGTTGTTTAATTATTTATAAAAGGGGTTTGTAAAAGAAGTAAATGCTGGGTTTTTCGGGAGGGGTTGGATTAAATTAGGGGGAATCAAAATTCAAAGGGAAATTTTAAACCCCGTTACTTTTTGCGGGATGAAATTGTTTAGGGGATTAAAAAGAAAAATTTGGGCAAAGGATGGATAAATTTGAGAATGGTTGTAAAGGTAGAAAGTTGAAAGTGAACTTTAAAAAGATAAGTGAGAGGGTATAAATGATTTAATAAAGAAAAATTGGATACAAATTGAGGAAAGTATGGAAAAAGTGAATTTTTTTCAAACTTGGGAGTTGATTTTGTCGGCGGAGGGATTATGAAGGATGAGGAAATCATAGAAGATGAGGGAAAAAAGGGTTTTGAGTGGTCATTGAGGATTTTGGGGAGTAAAAAAACATTATCTATGGGGGCAAAGAAGGGAAGAAGAAAGTTAAGTACCAACACCTTATAGGATGTGAAGCTTGGGTGGTAAATGCACAGCGAGGACGGTTGGGGCAGTGGAGATTCCTGTCAAAGGGGCAATGTGTGGTGAATATTATGCAGAAAATTCGGGGTGGAAAATTAGGAGAAGGTGGGAGTTAATAAAAGCTTTCAAGGGCAGAAGAGGGGGTTTTGAGGGGGTTTTGGGTTTTGAGAGAAAGGGTCAAATAAATAATGGAAACATAAAATTTTGGGGAAGGAAGGAGGGGTAGGGGTCGTCCCCGAAAAGGTTTTGGAAAGAGGGGGGGAAAAGGGGGTTTTGGGACAGGGGTTGGACTTTCCGCAAGGTGCGAGGGTGTTTTGATAGGGGGGAATGGAGAGAAAAAAATACTTGGGACCCGACGATCGTTTGGGGGTAGCAGGGTAAATTTAGTGAAGGGAATTTAGGGGAAAAGGGTTTTTTTTCATAAGTCGGACTTGACCTGGAAATGGGAAATACAAAGCCTGCACTTTTTAAAGGGGGGGTTTTTGGGTATTGGCATTTGGAGGGGTATGTTTGTATCTTTACGTCATGGACCCCCGGGAACGATTTTCCGTGCAAGAGGGCTCCGTTATGCGAAAAAAACGTTTTTTGCGAATGAATTTTTTCCCCATAAGAAAAAAAGGGAAAAAAAATTAATCCGTGCAAGCGCCCAAAAAGTAAGAAAAAAATTTTTTTTTTAAAAAACAGAAATTTAAATTTTAATACACCAAAATTTAAAAAGGCAGCACAATTAAATGAACTTACTTTATTGAAAATCGGTGATGATTTATGGAGGGGGGGGGGGGGGAGAGAGTGTGTTAGTGTTTAGAAGGGAATCCCCTTCCCTTAGGACTTTAGAGTAAGTCCTTTTTTGGGGGGTTTCTCCCTTCTTTTTTTAATGCCAAGGGCCAGCTTCAGTACGGACTTTTTTTCGCACAAAATATTGTCCTAGTGGGGCCTGTACCTCTGTTCCTTTTGACTTGCCCAAAGTGTTTTACAACATTGTCATGTAAAAATCACCAGCACGGCTTGCAATAGCTGTGTGAGGGGGGTGATTTTTATCCATGAAAGGTTTCCTTCAAGCCACTTAGCACAGATTTCTTTATCTTTGTATTGGGAACTTCTTTAATTTCTCTCTCCCCCCTCTGAACCTTTCCTCAGGTTGGCCTCTTGCCTTGAATTGATCATCCGCTCATCATGTTTGTTCTTCATTGTCCTCCTCCCCAATCTTCCACATCCCCCCACTAAACCCCCAAACCCCCAAAGGACTTTCCCAATCCCCAATATTCCTCAACTGGCACGGATTCTCAGGGTTACCCAAAAACCCTTTAAAAATCCCTTTTGTTACACATTTTTGGCCAAGTTTCTTCCAACAGAGTTCAAGGTCCCCTTTAGTCACTTCCTCCCAACTTACCTATAAGGTTTACACAATTAGGATATTAAATATCCTCCAAAACTCTTAGGGCGTTGGGTTTTTGAGGTCATTACAAAGCACCTTTCAAACAGGCTTTTTTGTACAGTTTCTTGAAGTTGGAAATAAACCGGGTCCATGGGCTGCGAGGGGGGTGAAAAAGGAGGCAAAAACTTTCCCCTTTAAAGAAGCCATTTCCCCTAAAATCGCCTCCACGCTGAGAAGACCAGGGGGATTGTTAACCCGGAGCACTTAAGTTTTTAAAAATTTTTTTTCAATTTTGGTAATTTTCACAATTGGGGGCAAATGCATGGGGTAACCGTTATGAAAAATTTCCCCATGACCCCTGCCTTTCGTTTTGCCCCCACAGCACCACAAATTATCCTTGAGACATTCTTTTCCTAACGCTCTGGGTTTTTTAGAGTGATACACTAATAAAGGCTTTCACTTTTGGGAATCACCGAGCATTTGGGACACATAACAAAATTAAGCCTGCTTTCAAGGCTTTTTCCTGGGGGTGCCTTTCCTCCTGAGTAATGTGGTCCCTGTTGGAATTTTTCTTCCCGAACGGCCTGTTTAAACACAATTAAACACTTGTTCAGGTTTTTAGTCCTTCGTTTCTATGTACTCCTTTAAAATTCCTCACATATTTTTTGGTTGGTGGTTTCCCAACTGGCACCTCACCATCCTTATCACACTATGGAGCCACTACCTTCTTAAATCTCTCAAAACCAAACCTTTTCGGGCCTTTAAAATTTACTCACCATCACTATGGGCATTTTTTTAATTAAATCCTCATGCAACTTCCCAGCCTTTCACATAAACACTTGAGAAAATGTACTCCTGCTACTGTTTTTCATTTATCCCACCAATAAGATCTCTCAACATCTTCCCACTTGCGATCTTTGTTTCGAAAACACAGTTGAACCTTTGGCAAGAACAGCTTCCTTGATTGTCTTTCTGGTGCCCACAATAGTAGCGATGGTTGATTGGGGTTTCTTGTACAGCTTGACTAGGTCGCTATACGCACTCCACTTTCATACTTATCAATTATACTCTTTCTTCATCTCTATAGTAATTCTTACCCTTTGAGGTGTAGGGTTGGCACTAAGAAGCTTTCTTGGGGCCCATGGTCACTTATTTTCCAGAAACAGCACCGAAAATACTGTAATAATACGAAATATTCCGAGTGGTATGCTTGGATGTTACCGCGGAGGCTGGCTGGTAAACAATGGGACGGGGCGGCACATGTGAGGCTGGCTGAGGGCACATTGGACGCGTCTCGGACGAAAATCGGTAAGCGGTGTTTTTTAATCGGTATGCGCGGCAAAAATTTTGCGATAAAAGTAATCGTTATGCGGAAAAATCGCTATGTGATGCCATCGTTATGCGGGGGTCCACTGTATATGCTTCTAAACTGTTGTATTCTGAGCACCTCTGCAAAAGCAGTGATAATGTGTAAGTGTGGTGAAAGTGTTGAATGATGATGAAAGTATTTTCATTTTGGGGATTTTCTTTCTTTTTTTGGGTCACCCTGCCTCGGTGGGAGACGGCCGACTTGTTGAAAAAAAAAAAAAAAAATTATTGATACAATTATTACAATATTGCATAACAGTAAATCCTCTATTTTTTGGTTTGAATAAAAATTCATTGTATGAATAAAAAATCAAAATGGAATTCATTAGTAAAGCCTGTAAACATAACTGATGAACATAGGAAATGTTACTTTAGTGCCAGGAATGCCTGCATTGTTTATTCTGAACCCAATTTTGGAATTGGAGTATTTTGAACTTTGCATTAAATTGGCCAAATTATTAATTTCCGATCACTTTATTTTGTAGTTGAAACAGTTGACTTGGCGAATTCTTGTGCTCAATTGATAGAATAGAAGTAATACTAGTGAAATAGCTAAGAATTTGGTAAACTGGAATAATGTAATTGGCCTAAAATGGGGGTCAAAGTCGGCAAAATCGCCGATGCATAAATATCACTGACACATCAAAATTCATGAGAGCATAATTTTGTCAATTTTACATCAAATTTCATAGTTTTTGTTTTTTTAAACCTTCAGAAAAAGATTTTCTACAACCATTTCATAAGAAAAAATAAAATTATTTTTTGAAAATTCTTGGACACTGGTGCACACTTTGAAATTTGGCCTCTGGACCCTGAAAGGGTTTAGTTTGTTTAATGTTTCAGTAATTTTAAGGAAAAGCTCATTAGCTCTAGTCAGTACAATTTCGTTAGTCTTAGTAAATTTTTGTGAACCCAGTATTTGAGAGATTTTTTCCAGGTCTTTTTTTTATTATTTTTTAACACACATACCTTCTCTCACTGAGGCAGGGTGACCCAAAAAAGAAACACTTTCACCATCACTCACATTACCACTGTCTTTCTAGAAGCACATAGATATGACAGTTCAGATATCCCTCCAAATACTAAGATTATTATATATAAATTAGCTTTTAAGATTATATAGAAGGTTGGTTATGTTAGTGTGAGGTGATCTGTTGACAGCACCTATTATTATTGGGAACTTAGGTTTTTGGCTGTATATTGTGCAGATATGTAGTATTTTCATCTTCATCTCTAGTACAGGAGGGCCCTAAATATACAGCTCTCTCATTTCGGTGTTTCGCATTTTCATTGGCTTTCAGTTGAGTCATTGTTCATTATATTCAGTGCTTTTACTGCTTTTCTGCCATTTTCATACAACAGTTGTGTAAGGGAAGGTCAACAGGTATCTTATTTTAAGGAAAGTATTGTATGTACTGTGTATTTATTTTACTTTGTCTGTTTTTTATTCCTAGCTGTATTCAACACTTAATATATGATAGTGTAAATACATTATCAGGCATTTTAGATGTATTTGATAGTGAAAAAAAGGCTCTTTTTCCACCTTCCGGCACTTTTCACTTATCGTATGGGGCCATGAACCTTAGAGTCATACAAATGGGGTCCTCCTGTACATGTTGAGTCCATGCATGCACACCTGTATGACACCCATCTCTGTGCAAACATTGTATCTTGTTGAAATAAATTACGTATTATCATCATTATTATTATTATTATTTTTTATTAACACATCATCAGTTTTCTACCAAAGCAGGGTAACCCCCCCAAAAAAAGAAACACCATCATCATTCACTCCATCACTGTCTTACTAGATTCACTCCTACACTAAAGTTTAAAAAACTTCAGCAACAACACCACTCCTTCAGAGTGCAGGCACTGTATTTCCCTCCTTCAGAGTGCAGGCACTGTATTTCCCACCTCCAGAACTCAAGTCCTGCTTGCCAGTTTCCCTGAATCCCTTCATAAATGTTACTTTGCTCATGCTCCAACAGCACGTCAAGACATAAAAACCACTTGTCTACACTTGCTCCTATCTAACACACTCACACATGCTTGCTGGAAGTCCAAGCCCCTTGCACACAAAACAACCTTTACCCTCTCCCTCCACCCTTTCCTAGGCCGATCCCTACCCCACCTTCCTTCCACTACAGATTTATAGGGTTTCCAAGTAATTCTATTTCGTTCCCTTCTCTTTAAATGTCCAAACCACCTCAACAAGCCCTCTTCAGCCCACTGGATAATACTTTACTAACCCTGCACTTCCTTCTAATTTTCAAACTATGGATTCTTTGCATTATATTTGCTCCACTCATTGCCTTCAAACATGACATCTCCACTGCCTCCAGCCTTCTCCTTATTGCAACATTCACAATCTATGCTTCACACCTATATAAGAGTATTGGTATAACCATACTCTCATACATTCTCCTCTTTGCTTTCATGGATAACATTCTTTGTCTCCATAGACTCCTCAGTGCACCACTAATTTATTTCCCCAAATCATTTCTATGTATGACTCACCTCGTCTTTCATAGACTCATCTGCTTATAAGTCCACTCCTAAAATATCTGAATACATTCACTTCCTCCATACTCCCTCCTCCCAATCTGATATCCACTGTTTCATTACCTAAATTTTTTGTTATCCTCATCACCTTACTCTTTCCTTTATTCACTTTTAATTTCCTTCTTTACATACCTGACCAAACTTGTCCACCAACCTCTGCAACTTCTTTTCAGGATCTGACAAAAGCACAGTGTCATCAGCAAAAAAACAACTGTAACAACTCCCACTTTGTGTTAGATTCTTTATCTTTTAATCCCACACCTGCCAACACCCAAGCATTCACTTCTCTTACAATTCCATCTATAAATATATTGAACAACCATGCTACACTCCTTGCATGTATGCTACACTCCCTGCATGTATGCTACACTCCCAACATGTATGCTACACTCCCAGCATGTCTGCTACACTCCCTGCATGTATGCTACACTCCCAGCATGTCTGCTACACTCTCTGCATGTCTGCTACACTCCCTGAGTGTATGCTACACTCCCAGCATATCTGCTACACTCCATGCCTATCTGCTACACTCCCTGCATGTATGCTACACTCCTAGGATGTCTGCTTCTCTCCCTGCATGTATGCTACACTCCCAGCACGTCTGCTACACTCCCAGCATGTCTGCTACACTTCCAGCATGTCTGCTGCACTCCCAGCATACCTGCTACACTCCCAGCATGTCTGTTACACTCCCTGCATGTCTGCTACACTCCCTGCATGTCTGCTACACTCCCTGCATGTATGCTACACTCCTAGCATGTCTGCTACACTCCCTGCATGTCTGCTACACTCCATACATGTCTGCTACACTCCCATCATGTCTGCTACACTCCCTGCATGCCTGGTACACTCCCTTCATGTCTGCTACACTCCCTGCATATCTGCTACACTCCCTGCATGTATGCTACACTCCCAGCATGTATGCTACACTCCCAGCATGTCTGCTACACTCCCTGCCTATCTGCTACACTCCCTGCATGTCTGCTACACTCCCATCATGTCTGCTACACTCCCTGCATGCCTGCTACACTCCTTTTATGTCTGCTACACTCCCTGCTTATCTGCTACACTCCCTGCATGTATGCTACACTCCCAGCATGTATGCTACACTCCCAGCATGTCTGCTACACTCCCTGCATGTATGCTACACTCCCAGCATGTCTGCTACACTCTCTGCATGTCTGCTACACTCCCTGAATGTATGCTACACTCCCAGCATATCTGCTACACTCTATGCCTATCTGCTACACTCCCTGCATGTATGCTACACTCCTAGGATGTCTGCTTCTCTCCCTGCATGTATGCTACACTCCCAGCACGTCTGCTACACTCCCAGCATGTCTGCTACACTTCCAGCATGTCTGCTGCACTCCCAGCATACCTGCTACACTCCCAGCATGTCTGTTACACTCCCTGCATGTCTGCTACACTCCCTGCATGTCTGCTACACTCCCTGCATGTCTGCTACACTCCCTACATGTATGCTACACTCCCAGCACGTCTGCTACACTCCCAGCATGTCTGCTACACTTCCAGCATGTCTGCTGCACTCCCAGCATACCTGCTACACTCCCAGCATGTCTGTTACACTCCCTGCATGTCTGCTACACTCCCTGCATGTCTGCTACACTCCCTGCGTGTATGCTACACTCCTAGCATGTCTGCTACACTCCCTGCATGTCTGCTACACTCCATACATGTCTGCTACACTCCCTGCATGTCTGCTACACTCCCTGCATGTCTGCTACACTCCCAGCATGTTTGCTACACTCCCAGCATGTCTGCTACACTCCCTGCATGTCTGCTACACTCCCTGCATGTATGCTACACCCTGCATGTATGCTACAGTCCCAGCATGTCTGCTACACTTCCAGCATGTCTGCTGCTCTCCCTGCATGTCTGCTACACTCCCAGCATGTCTGCTGCACTCCCTGCATGTCTGCTACACCCCCAGCATGTCTGCTACACTCCATGCATGTCTGCTACACTCCATACATGTCTGCTACACTCCCTTCATGTCTGCTACACTCCCTGCATGTAGGGAGGCCAAGCCCTTGATGACACTCTTCAGGTCACTTGTTCTATCAAGGCTGGAATATTGCTGCTCACTAACAGCACCTTTCAAGGCAGGTGAAATTGCCGACCTAGAAAATGTACAGAGAACTTTCACGGCGCGCATAACGGAGATAAAACACCTCAGTTATTGGGAGCGCTTGAGGTTCCTAAACCTGTATTCCCTGGAACGCAGGAGGGAGAGATACATGATTATATACACCTGGAAAATCCTAGAGGGACTAGTACCGAACTTGCACACGAAAATCACTCACTACGAAAGCAAAAGACTTGGCAGACGATGCACCATCCCCCCAATGAAAAGCAGGGGTGTCACTAGCACGTTAAGAGACCATACAATAAGTGTCAGGGGCCCAAGACTGTTCAACTGCCTCCCAGCACACATAAGGGGGATTACCAACAGACCCGGTGGCCTGGTGGCTAAAGCTCCCGCTTCACACACGGAGGGCCCGGGTTCGATTCCCGGCGGGTGGAAACATTCGACACGTTTCCTTACACCTGTTGTCCTGTTCACCTAGCAGCAAATAGGTACCTGGGTGTTAGTCGACTGGTGTGGGTCGCATCCTGGGGGACAAGATTAAGGACCCCAATGGAAATAAGTTAGACAGTCCTCGATGTCGCACTGACTTTCTTGGGTTATCCTGGGTGGCTAACCCTCCGGGGTTAAAAATCCGAACGAAATCTTATCTTATCTCTTACCCCTGGCAGTCTTCAAGCTGGCACTGGACAAGCACCTGAAGTCAGTTCCGGATCAGCCGGGCTGTGGCTCGTACGTTGGTTTGCGTGCAGCCAGCAGCAACAGCCTGGTTGATCAGGCTCTGATCCACCAGGAGGCCTGGTCACAGACCGGGCCGCGGGGGCGTTGACCCCCGGAACTCTCTCCAGGTAACTCCAGGTACGCTACACTCCCAGCACGTCTGCTACACTAGTATGTCTGCTACACTACTAGTATGTCTGCTACACTCCCTGCATGTCTGCTTCACTCCCAGCATGTTAGCTACACTCCCAGCATGTCTGCTACACTCCCTGCAAATCTGCTACACTCCCTGCATGTATGCTACACTCCCAACATGTATGCTACACTCCCAGCATGTCTGCTACACTCCCTGCCTATCTGCTACACTCCCTGCATGTCTGCTACACTCCCTTCATGTCTGCTACACTCCCTGCATATCTGCTACACTCCCTGCATGTATGCTACACTCCCAGCATGTATGCTACACTCCCAGCATGTATGCTACACTCCCAACATGTATGCTACACTCCCAGCATGTCTGCTACACTCCCTGCCTATCTGCTACACTCCCTGCATGTCCACTACACTCCCTTCATGTCTGCTACACTCCCTGCATATCTGCTACACTCCCTGCATGTATGCTACACTCCCAGCATGTATGCTACACTCCTAGCATGTCTGCTACACTCCTTGCATGTATGCTACACTCCCTGCATGTATGCTACACTCCCAACATGTATGCTACACTCCCAGCATGTCTGCTACACTCCCTGCCTATCTGCTACACTCCCTGCATGTCTGCTACACTCCCTTCATGTCTGCTACACTCCCTGCATATCTGCTACACTCCCTGCATGTATGCTACACTCCCAGCATGTATGCTACACTCCCACCATGTCTGCTACACTCTCTGCATGTCTGCTACACTCCCTGAATGTATGGTACACTCCCAGCATATCTGCTACACTCCATGCCTATCTGCTACACTCCCTGCATGTATGCTACACTCCTAGGATGTATGCTACACTCCCAGCATGTCTGCTATACTTCCAGCATGTCTGCTGCACTCCCAGCATACCTGCTACACTCCCAGCATGTCTGTTACACTCCCTGCATGTCTGCTACACTCCCATCATGTCTGCTACACTCCCTGCATGCCTGCTACACTCCTTTTATGTCTGCTACACTCCCTGCATGTATGCTACACTCCCAGCATGTATGCTACACTCCCAGCATGTCTGCTACACTCCCTGCATGTATGCTACACTCCCAGCATGTCTGCTACACTCTCTGCATGTCTGCTACACTTCCAGCATGTCTGCTGCACTCCCAGCATACCTGCTACACTCCCAGCATGTCTGTTACACTCCCTGCCTATCTGCTACACTCCCTGCATGTATGCTACACTCCTAGGATGTCTGCTTCTCTCCCTGCATGTATGCTACACTCCCAGCACGTCTGCTACACTCCCAGCATGTCTGCTACACTTCCAGCATGTCTGCTGCACTCCCAGCATACCTGCTACACTCCCAGCATGTCTGTTACACTCCCTGCATGTCTGCTACACTCCCTGCATGTCTGCTACACTCCTAGCATGTCTGCTACACTCCCTGCATGTCTGCTACACTCCATACATGTCTGCTACACTCCCATCATGTCTGCTACACTCCCTGCATGCCTGCTACACTCCCTTCATGTCTGCTACACTCCCTGCATATCTGCTACACTCCCTGCATGTATGCTACACTCCCAGCATGTATGCTACACTCCCAGCATGTCTGCTACACTCCCTGCCTGTCTGCTACACTCCCTGCATGTCTGCTACACTCCCATCATGTCTGCTACACTCCCTGCATGCCTGCTACACTCCTTTTATATCTGCTACACTCCCTGCTTATCTGCTACACTCCCTGCATGTATGCTACACTCCCAGCATGTATGCTACACTCCCAGCATGTATGCTACACTCCCTGCATGTATGCTACACTCCCAGCATGTCTGCTACACTCTCTGCATGTCTGCTACACTCCCTGAATGTATGCTACACTCCCAGCATATCTGCTACACTCTCTGCATGTCTGCTACACTCCCTGCATGTATGCTGCACTCCCAGCATGTCTGCTACACTTCCAGCATGTCTGCTGCACTCCCTGCATGTCTGCTACACTCCCTGCATGTGTGCTACACTCCCTGTATGTCTGCTACACTCCCTGCATGTATGCTACACTCCCAGCATGTCTGCTACACTCCCTGTATGTCTGCTACACTCCGTACATGTCTGCTACACTCCCTTCATGTCTGCTACACTCCCTGCATGTATGCTACACTCCCAGCAAGTCTGCTACACTCCCAGCATGTCTGCTGCACTTCCAGCATGTCTACTACACTCCCTGCATGTCTGCTACACTCCCAGCATGTCTGCTACACTTCCAGCATGTCTGCTACACTCCCAGCATGTCTGCTACACTCTCTGCATATCTGCTACACTCCCAGCATGTCTGCTGCACTTCCAGCATGTCTACTACACTCCCTGCATGTCTGCTACACTCCCAGATGTCTGCTACACTTCCAGCATGTCTGCTACACTCCCAGCATGTCTGCTACACTCCCAGCATGTCTGCTACACTCTCTGCATATCTGCTACACTCCCAGCATATCTGCTGCACTTCCAGCATGTCTGCTACACTCTCTGCATATCTGCTACACTCCCAGCATGTCTGCTGCACTTCCAGCATGTCTGCTACACTCTCTGCATATCTGCTACACTCCCAGCATGTCTGCTGCACTTCCAGCATGTCTGCTACACTCTCTGCATATCTGCTACACTCCCAGCATGTCTGCTGCACTTCCAGCATGTCTGCTACACTCTCTGCATATCTGCTACACTCCCAGCATGTCTGCTGCACTTCCAGCATGTCTGCTACACTCTCTGCATATCTGCTACACTCCCAGCATGTCTGCTGCACTTCCAGCATGTCTGCTACACTCTCTGCATATCTGCTACACCCCCCAGCATGTCTGCTGCACTTCCAGCATGTCTGCTACACTCTCTGCATATCTGCTACACTCCCAGCATGTCTGCTGCACTTCCAGCATGTCTGCTACACTCTCTGCATATCTGCTACACTTCATCAAACTAACTACATAATTAAACTAACATCTCCTAGGTAAGTGCAAATATTTCTTATTTATAAAATAAAATGTAAATATTTTTTAATTATAAATTAAAATGTAAATATTTCTTATTTATAAATTAAAATGTAAATATTTCTCATTTGTAATTTAAAATGTAAATGTTTCTTATTTATAATTAAAATGTAAATATTTCTTGTTTATAAATTACGTTCATATATTGTTTGTGGATACTGGTGGTGGCAGAAGCCTGTACGGCTTCTGTCAGTGGCCATTATAAACCCAACAACAACACTTCCTTCTCTTATCCTCACATACATTATGACATATTTTATTCATTCTAGAGTATATACACCTACCATCTGACTTACGACCGAGTTCGGTTCCGAGAAACCGGTCGTAAGTCAAAATGGTCGTAAGTCGAACTTTACTACTGAATATCAACAAAACATTTTTGTAATGACTTTATATTATTGTTTTATTTTGGTATTTCATGTTTTACTTTACTTTTTATGTTGTTAGTACAGTGGACCCCCGGTTAACGATTTTAATCCGTGCAAGAGGGCTCATCGTTATGCGAAATAATCGTTATGCGAATGAATTTTCCCCATAAGAAATAATGGAAATAAAATTAATCCGTGCAAGACGCCCAAAAGTATGAAAAAAATTTTTTTTTACCACATGAAATGTTAATTTTAATACACACAAACTGAAAAAGGCATGCACAATTACATGACACTTACTTTTATTGAAGATCTGGTGATGATTGATGGGATGGGAGGAGGGGAGAGCATTATCTTCTTACTGTTTAGAAGGGGAATCCCCTTCCATTAGGACTTGAGGTAGCAAGTCCTTTTCTGGGGTTACTTCCCTTCTTCTTTTAATGCCACTAGGACCAGCTTGAGAGTCACTGGACCTCTGTCGCACAACAAATCTGTCCATAGAGCTCTGTACCTCCCGTTCCTTCAAGACTTTCCTAAAATGGGCCATAACATTGTCATTGAAATAGTCACCAGCACGGCTTGCAACAGCTGTGTCAGGGTGATTTTCATCTATAAAGGTTTGCAGTTCAACCCACTGTGCACACATTTCCTTAATCTTTGAAGTAGGCACAATGGATTCCACAACTGGCATAGGCTTCTCAGGGTTAGCCCCAAACCCTTCAAAATCTTTCTTAATTTCCATACTAATTCTCACCCTTTTTACCACAGGGTTGGCACTAGAAGCTTTCTTGGGGCCCATGGTCACTTATTTTCCAGAAACAGCACCGAAAACACTGTAATAATACGAAATACTCCGAGTGTATGCTTGGATGTTACCGCGGAGGCTGGCTGGTAAACAATGGGACGGCCGGCACATGTGAGGGCACATTGGACGCGTCTCGGACGAAAATCGGTAAGCGGGTTTTTAATCGGTATGCGCGGCAAAAATTTTGCGATAAAAGTAATCGGTATGCGGAAAAATCGCTATGTGATGCCATCGTTATGCGGGGGTCCACTGTACTGTATTTTATACTCTCTAAGGTTTAGGATAAACACTGTGTAAAACACAAATAGTTGTTTATTTCCCAGAAATTTTGCATAAAAAACACGGTCGTAAGTCGAGTGGTCGTAAGTCGAGTGGTCGTAAGTCGAGTGGTCGTAAGTCGAGTGGTCGTAAGTCGAGCAGGTCGTAAGTTGGATGGTAGGTGTATGATGTTTCTATGTTATTAATATTGTTTATTATGTCATATTAGGTGAATTGTGATAGATAAATAAGCCATAGAGTTCATAATAGTGTCATATTGAAGTACTGTTCTGTCAAGCCTCCTAACAGCAGGAACGGATTACTAATTGGATTTCCATTATTTCTTATGGGGAAAATTAATTCGGCTAACGATAAAATCGGTTAAGGACAAGCTATCTGGAACGGATTAAAATCGTTACCCAAGGGTCCACTGTATACAGTACACATAAACGTGGTTACACCGCTCAACATTATAATGCAACACTTTTATAACACAGTCCAACTCTGACTCCCAAATTTTTTGGTGTCTCTCGGCTGTTTTTCAGAAGAATGTACGTATATGTGAATATTGTTGATGGAGAAGAGGCTGGTGAATGTTAGGTGTGTGAGTGTGTATGTATGTATGTGTGTGTGTGTGTATTGGTGGAGAAGAGGCTGGTGAATGTTAGGTGTGGGGTGTGTATGTATGTATGTGTGTGTGTTGGTGGAGAAGAGGCTGGTGAATGTTAGGTGTGGGGGTGTGTATGTATGTATGTGTGTGTGTTGGTGGAGAAGAGGCTGGTGAATGTTTATTTATTTATTTTATTTATTATTAATTTGGACATGATACATAGATGTACAAAGAAATACAGTGGTTAAGTTTAACATGCCAAAACCCCTTGTATGCAGAGCATTATGGACAGGCTTAAAATTAACTTAAAATTAACTAAGCAATGATATATTCAGTGGTAAAAATTATAGTAAACAAATAACAATTAAGCACAAATGAGTATTTCAAAGACAAGTCATATGGTCATTTACTGTGTTGCTGTGCATTCAGTAGGGTCACAAGTTAAACATTTATGAGATACAATTATTCAGTATTTATTAAGTTGTGGGTGATTAAGTGATTTTAAGAAGAGACTTGAATTTATAAACAGTGTTTCTTTTATATTCACAGGTAATGAATTCCAGATTTTTGGGCCTTTTATGTGCATTGAGTTTTTACATAGTGTGGGATAGACACGAGGAACATCAAAGAGTGATCTGTGCCTTGTGTTATGGTCATGTGTTCTGTTGAGGTTGGTAAGGAGACGTTTGAGGGGAGGGTTTATATCAGAGTTAAGTGTTCTATGTATGTAGTAGGTACAATAATAAGTATGGATGTTTTGTACAGTGAGTAGGTTTAGAGTTTTGAATATTGGTGGAGTGTATGTGTGTGTGTATTGGTGGAGAAGAGGCTGGTGAATGTTAGGTGTGGGGGTGTGTAAGTATGTATGTGTGTGTTGGTGTAGAGGAGGCTGGTTGATGTGTGCTTCAGGAGATGTGCCTGGTGTTATACTCACCCCAAGATCTGTTTCCTTGAGTGAGGTTTGTAGTCTCTTGCCTCCTAGACTGTACTCCGTGTGCAGTCTTCTTTGCCCTTCCCCAGTCTTCATGACTTTGCACTTGGTGGGGTTGAACTCCAGGAGCCAATTGCTGGACCAGGTCTGCAGCCTGTCCAGATCCCTTTGTAGTTCTGCCTGGTCTTCGATCGAATGAATTCTTCTTATCAACTTCACGTCATCTGTAAACAGGGACACTTTGGCATTTATTCCTTCCGTCATGTCGTTCACAAATACCAGAAACAGCACTGGTCCTAGGACTGACCACTGTGGGACCCCGCTCGTCACAGGCACCCACTCTGACACCTCGTCTTCCTGACAAGTATTCCCTGATCCATTGTAGTGCCTTCCCTGTTATCCCTGCTTGGTCCTCCAGTTTTTGCACTAATCTCTTGTGTGGAACTGTGTCAAATGCCTTCTTGCAGTCCAAGAAAATGCAAGCCACCCATCCCTCTCTCTCTCTTGTCTTACTGCTGTCACCATGTCATAGAACTCCAGTAGGTTTGTGACACAGGATTTCCCATCCCTGAAACCATGTTGGCTGCTGTTAATGAGATCATTCCTTTCTAGGTGTTCCACCACTCTTCTCCTGACAGTCTTCTCCATGACTTTGCATACTGTACATGTCAGTGACACTGGTCTGTAGTTTAGTGCTTCATGTCTGTCTCCTTTTTTAAAGATTGGGACTACATTTGCTGTCTTCTATGCCTCAGGCAATCTCCCTGTTTCGATAGATGTATTGAATATTGTTGTTAGGGGTACACATAGCGCCTCTGCTCCTTCTCTCAGGACCTATGGAGAGAAGTTATCCGGCCCCATTGCCTTTGAAGTATCTAGCTCACTCAGAAGACTCTTCGCTTCTTCCTCGGTTGTATGTACTGTGTCCAGCACTTGGTGGTGCACCCCACCTCTCCGTCTTTCTGGAGCCCCTTCTGTCTCCTCTGTGAATACTTTTTTGAATCTCTTGTTGTGTATGTGTATATGTATGTATGCATGTGTGTATTGGTGGAGAAGAGGCTGGTGAATGTTAGGTGTGGGGGTGTGTATGTATGTATTTGTGTGTGTTGGTGGAGAAGAGGCTGGTGAATGTTAGGTGTGGACAGGAACATGTAACACAGACATACAGTTACAATAATATCTTCATAGTTGACTAAAATTGGATAAATAAGCATACCATAAGGCAGTGAATTTGGTCAAAATCAGTTTTGGGTAAATAAAATCTAAAATTCAATAAATTTCCAATAAAGTTAACACAGCAAGAATCAGGAATAAAAATATACATCTCTTGACTTACTTTCACCAAAAACTATGTTCCAAATGGTCATATACCAAAAAAAAAAAAAAAAATTTGGTGAAACAAATTAGGAAAATAACGTTATAATCCTATTCATCCTTCCTCTTCTGTTCCCTCTCTCTCCCTTTACCACTCTCCCTCACCTTATAAACCTTCTATACTTCCTTCTTCTTTTTCTCTCTCCCTCCCTCTACCACTCTCCTCCACCTTATAAACCTTCTGTACTTCCTCTTTTCCCTCTCCCTCCTTTTACCACTCTCCTTCACCTTCAATCCCACTCCATCCACTGTCCACCTGTCTCTTGTCTTGGAGTCAAAACACATATTATGAACCTGTTGACTTGTGACTGCATCCCCTCCCTCCCTCCTCCTCTTCTTGCTACCTCTTTCTTTCTCCCCTTACTTCCCTTTCTTTTCCCCACCCTCCCTCAGTACCTGTACTTCCTTTTCTTCTACTTTGTTCCCTCCTTCCTCCTCTTTCCTTTGGAGCTGTACAGCCCTTGTGGCTTAGCGCTTCTTTTTTTATTATAATAATAATAATCTTTCCTTTGGAAATATAAACACATATGCAGTATAATGTGATCCGTTATTGACAACGTTTTGCCCACACAGTGGGCTTTTTCAAGTCACAAACAGTTCTACCTGGGTGGAAGGTACGCAAGTATTTATAGTCAGGTTCAGAATGTTGAGGTCAGGTGGAGAATGCTGCATCTGATGATCTACCGAGTGGGGTTATAGAGTCTAAAATCTTGGGTAGCTTGGAGAGGAGATTGGATAAGTTTTTGAGCAGATCTTCTGCAGTGTTCCTCCATTCCTATGTTCTTATGTGGGATAGTGATGAAGAAGTTTCTTGCCAAGAGACCAACCTACTACCTACATTTATTATTGTTATTACTAATAAAGTGATCAAAAATTGATAATTTGGCCAATTTCCAGAATAAAGAATGTAGACATTCCTGGCACTAAATAAACATTCCCTCTGTTCCTTAATCATGTGTCCAGGTCCCTCTTATATTAGGCTTGCTTTCAGTTTGAACTTTTTCACACATAAAAGAAGATTACTATGCAGACCTATGGCATAAGTAAGTTACGTGCTTACTCAATGTCAAACTGTCAGTAGGTCACATTTTGGGACAAGGCAACACCTGTTACACAATATCACTAAAATCAAACCACCCTACATTTACTCAGTTTTCAAGCTACTTTTCTAAACCATCAAATCATTCTGGTTTATTGTAGTATATGATTTTCTATCCAAATAAGAAAGAAACTGGGATATGACCAAAAAATAGCTATATAAGAAATGCACTACAAAGTGCTGTTTAAACCAGAAACACTGTTGGACAAATTTTTTTCACTCTGGATTATCCTGAATCAAACATTTTTCTAATTTGAGCTCAGTTTCAAGCTACTTTCAGTCCTGAAACCAATCAAAATCATCTCTGTTTTTGTAGTATATGTTCAGTTCTATCAAATAAGACCAAGAAACTGAGAATATGACCACAAAAGCCATATAGAAATGCACTGCAAAGTCGCTGTTTTAAACCAAAAACACGGTTGCAGTTTTTTCCCATTATGCATTGCATCCGACACAATTTTTTATGTGGTGCACACCTACCACATAGACCCATTCTTTCAAACCTACACCCAAATTTACCATGCACAGCTTATCTGAGTGAGCTGAGCTCATGGTGTTGTACTACGGGACTGACACTGGCTTCAAAGTTGAAATACAACAGGACTGACCCTGAGAGGGTTAATGCTATTGTGAGGTGAGTCATTGTTCACACCGCTATGATGGTTCATCAACATACAGCACTATGTTTAATAGTTAGCCTTTAAAAAACAAAGTTGTATTTGGTCTTGTTCTCCAAGTAAGGAATATTTGACAAATAAAATGACAGCACAATAACTATATACAGTGGTACCTCGGGATATGAAATTAATTCATTCCAGAAGGCTGTTCAGGAGCTGATACTGAATGAATTTGTTCCCCTAAGGAATAATGTAAATTAGATTAATCTGTTTCAAACCCCCAAATACACTACAAGCATTTAAAATACACTGATAATTGTTCGAGTTGGGAGCTGTTCGTATTCCAAGATACCACTGTTTACCTGGAGTTTACCTGGAGAGAGTTCTGGGGGTCAATGCCCCCGTGGCCCGGTCTGTGACCAGGCCTCCTGGTGGATCAGAGCCTGATCAACCAGGCTGTTACTGCTGGCTGCATACAATCCAACGTACGAGCCACAGCCCGGCTGGTCAGGTACCGACTTTAGGTGCTTGTCCAGTGCCAGCTTGAAGACTGCCAGGGGTCTATTGGTTATCCCCCTTATGTATGCTGGGAGGCAGTTGAACAGTCTCGGCCCCTGACACTTATTGTATTGTTTCTTAACGTGCTAGTGACACTCCTGCTTTTCATTGGGGGGATGTTGCATCATCTGCCAAGCTGTGGAGATAAATGCCCTCCCAGATGAATAGTTGTTGCAAACTTTTATCAAAAGAAGAAGATAAGGTAGACGTATGGTAATAACTGAGGGATCTAACAGTTAGGTCCTTGGAATAATTATAAATCCTGGTAACAAGGTAAACATTGTAATAACCTAGTTGGACAGTGATGCTGGGGCCCAGCTTGTTAGATTATTATAACAAGATTGTTGGCAGTGTTGTTGGTCCTCATTAGTAACTAAAGTGTTTTACATTAAACCACAGCTGAACATTTGGTTGTTGTCCTCCATTGTTGCCAGTTGCGGGAATCAGTGGTAGCATGCTTTAGCATTGGATACACTGGACTCGCATATGGTTATCTCATGGACAAGTAACCAGCATGCCACTGCAAGAATTGTTAGGTCACACTAAATGGAGATGAATGGTTTTTAGGACCTGACGAGCTGTTGGAATGTGAATAGGATAATATTCTGTGAAAGGATTCAGGGAAACTGGTTAGCCAAACTTGAGTCCAGGAGGTAGGAAGTACAATGCCTGCACTTTGAAGGAGAGGTTAAGGATATTGGCAGTTTGGAGTGACATCTTAACTGTTGTATTTGAGTGCCTCTGCAAAGACAGTGATTATGTGTGAATGATGGTGAAAGTGTTTCTTTTTGGGGCCCACCCTGCCTCGGTGGGATGGCCGATGTGTTAAAAGAAAAAAAAAATTCTCCATTCTCCATAGAGCATTCCAATTTTTTTTTCAGCTGCCTACTTCAGCCCTCTGACATGCTTCATTTGTCTTCCCTCCTCTCTTACAGTCCTGTGGTTGATGCAGACTCTGTACTAAAAGAAAAATAGATATATAAATGGCCAGGTTGAAATATGCTAGTCCAGATACTAGGAAAGGTTAGTATAGGCTAGTAACATGGTTACACATAAACATGTCCTTTTTACATCTTAATTTTTGAATTCTTAATTGACTCTTGAACTGCTACAGAAACTGTGACCTCTTGTTCTCCCTCCCCCCACCACTCTTTTTGTTGATGTCTTTCCCTTAACATTTCTACCATATCATCTCTAACATTACTTTCACTTGTGCTGTTTAGGAACCTCATGTAGGAACATATTCAGTACCCTCCTGAATTCAGTTTGGGCTGTATGTGTTTATTGTATGCATTTTTGTACTAAACACAGTACTCTGTTTTCTTCCTCATTACAGGAACAGGTAAGAGTCAGTTCCTAAAATACGTGTGTAACCTGGTGCCACGGTGTGTCCTAACAACGGGTATTGGAACCACCAATGCTGGTCTTACAGTTTCTGCTGTGAGAGATGAGGGAGAGTGGGCTCTGGAAGCTGGTGCTTTGGTACGTTATAGTTCATATTGTGTTTGGCAGCAGTTGTTAACCCTTAGATTGCTTCAGAGCTAAAATGTAAAACCCTACTGTATAATCCACTGAATTTTGAATAAAAAGAAATTTTTTTTCTGAAATTGAAGAGATTATTTTTCTGGTGGTAATAAAACAGAATTGAAATACAAGCAATACTTATGCAATGACACAGATGCAGATGCACAATTGGCATTTTTAGGCTCAGTATGGCAATATCAAGTTCTTGATGTGTAATAATATAAATAGTGACTTTTAATCTTTTTCTTTAACCCGTTAACTGTCCAAATGCAGATCTACGTTCTTACCGCTAGTGCTCCGAATATTTTGAAAAAAAAAAAAAAAAATTATAGAAATAAAGTGCATTTTTCTGTGTGACATAGGATTTAAAAAAAAATATTTTATGGTCGGTATTTACCGAGATATGAGCCCACGAAGTTGGCACTTGATGATCACCTGACAGCAGCATGGAGCACTGCCGCTTGCAGAAATTCTACATATTTACCAATTTTTCCATTTTTTTTTTAATTTTCTTGGTTTTTATGATATGATAATTATGTTTTATAGTAAATCTTTTGATTTCAATGCCACTTGTTGTTTATTATTTTTTTTATTATCACACCGGCCGATTCCCACCAAGGCAGGGTGGCCCGAAAAAGAAAAACTTTCACCATCATTCACTCCATCACTGTCTTGCCAGAAGGGTGCTTTACACTACAGTTTTTAAACTGCAACATTAACACCCCTCCTTCAGAGTGCAGGCACTGTACTTCCCATCTCCAGGACTCAAGTCCGGCCTGCCGGTTTCCCTGAATCCCTTCATAAATGTTACTTTGCTCACACTCCAACAGCACGTCAAGTATTAAAAACCATTTGTCTCCATTCACTCCTATCAAACACGCTCACGCATGCCTGCTGGAAGTCCAAGCCCCTCGCACACAAAACCTCCTTTACCCCTCCCTCCAACCCTTCCTAGGCCGACCCCTACCCCGCCTTCCTTCCACTACAGACTGATACACTCTTGAAGTCATTCTGTTTCGCTCCATTCTCTCTACATGTCCGAACCACCTCAACAACCCTTCCTCAGCCCTCTGGACAACAGTTTTGGTAATCCCGCACCTCCTCCTAACTTCCAAACTACGAATTCTCTGCATTATATTCACAC
This sequence comes from Cherax quadricarinatus, assembly GCF_026875155.1. NCBI lineage: Eukaryota > Metazoa > Arthropoda > Malacostraca > Decapoda > Parastacidae > Cherax > Cherax quadricarinatus. Next base: position 89,427,633 of record NC_069405.1, on the reverse strand, counting down.
CACACATTGCCCTCAGACATGACATCTCCACTGCCTCCAGCCTTCTCCTCGCTGCAAACATTCATCACCCACGCTTCACACCCATATAAGAGCGTTGGTAAAACTATACTCTCATACATTCCCCTCTTTGCCTCCAAGGACAAAGTTCTTTGTCTCCACAGACTCCTAAGTGCACCACTCACTCTTTTTCCCTCATCAATTCTATGATTCACCTCATCTTTCATAGACCCATCCGCTGACACGTCCACTCCCAAATATCTGAATACGTTCACCTCCTCCATACTCTCTCCCTCCAATCTGATATTCAATCTTTCATCACCTAATCTTTTTGTTATCCTCATAACCTTACTCTTTCCTGTATTCACCTTTAATTTTCTTCTTTTGCACACCCTACCAAATTCATCCACCAATCTCTGCAACTTCTCTTCAGAATCTCCCAAGAGCACAGTGTCATCGGCAAAGAGCAGCTGTGACAACTCCCACTTTGTGTGTGATTCTTTATCTTTTAACTCCACGCCTCTTGCCAAGACCCTCGCATTTACTTCTCTTACAACCCCATCTATAAATATATTAAACAACCACGGTGACATCACACATCCTTGTCTAAGGCCTACTTTTACTGGGAAAAAATTTCCCTCTTTCCTACATACTCTAACTTGAGCCTCACTATCCTCGTAAAAACTCTTCACTGCTTTCAGTAACCTACCTCCTACACCATACACTTGCAACATCTGCCACATTGCCCCCCTATCCACCCTGTCATACGCCTTTTCCAAATCCATAAATGCCACAAAGACCTCTTTAGCCTTATCTAAATACTGTTCACTTATATGTTTCACTGTAAACACCTGGTCCACACACCCCCTACCTTTCCTAAAGCCTCCTTGTTCATCTGCTATCCTATTCTCCGTCTTACTCTTAATTCTTTCAATTATAACTCTACCATACACTTTACCAGGTACACTCAACAGACTTATCCCCCTATAATTTTTGCACTCTCTTTTATCCCCTTTGCCTTTATACAAAGGAACTATGCATGCTCTCTGCCAATCCCTAGGTACCTTACCCTCTTCCATACATTTATTAAATAATTGCACCAACCACTCCAAAACTATATCCCCACCTGCTTTTAACATTTCTATCTTTATCCATCAATCCCGGCTGCCTTACCCCCTTTCATTTTACCTACTCCCTCACGAACTTCCCCACACTCACAACTGGCTCTTCCTCACTCCTACAAGATGTTATTCCTCCTTGCCCTATACACGAAATCACAGCTTCCCTATCTTCATCAACATTTAACAATTCCTCAAAATATTCCTTCCATCTTCCCAATACCTCTACCTCTCCATTTAATAACTCTCCTCTCCTATTTTTAACTGACAAATCCATTTGTTCTCTAGCTTTCTTAACTTGTTAATCTCACTCCAAAACTTTTTCTTATTTTCAACAAAATTTGTTGATAACATCTCACCCACTCTCTCATTTGCTCTCTTTTTAACATTGCTTCACCACTCTCTTAACTTCTCTCTTTTTCTCCATATACTCTTCCCTCCTTGCATCACTTCTACTTTGTAAAAACTTCTCATATGCTAACTTTTTCTCCCTTACTACTCTCTTTACATCATCATTCCACCAATCGCTCCTCTTCCCTCCTGCACCCACTTTCCTGTAACCACAAACTTCTGTTGAACACACTAACACTACATTTTTAAACCTACCCCATACCTCTTCGACCCCATTGCCTATGCTCTCATTAGCCCATCTATCCCCCAATAGCTGTTTATATCTTACCCTAACTGCCTCCTCTTTTAGTTTATAAACCTTCACCTCTCTCTTCCCTGATGCTTCTATTCTCCTTGTATCCCATCTACCTTTTACTCTCAGTGTAGCTACAACTAGAAAGTGATCTGATATATCTGTGGCCCCTCTATAAACATGTACATCCTGAAGTCTACTCAACAGTCTTTTATCTACCAATACATAATCCAACAAAACTACTGTCATTTCGCCCTACATCATATCGTGTATACTTATTTATCCTCTTTTTCTTAAAATATGTATTACCTATAACTAAACCCCTTTCTATACAAAGTTCAATCAAAGGGCTCCCATTATCATTTACACCTGGCACCCCAAACTTACCTACCACACCCTCTCTAAAAGTTTCTCCTACTTTAGCATTCAAGTCCCCTACCACAATTACTCTCTCACTTGGTTCAAAGGCTCCTATACATTCACTTAACATCTCCCAAAATCTCTCTCTCTCCTCTGCATTCCTCTCTTCTCCAGGTGCATACACTTGTTGTTTATACACAAATATTATATACGGAATTATTATCATACTGTCACAAACACACATGTATGCACTGATATGTGATTTTGCACACCTGGCTGAATCACATTCTATTATCTACAACTATATACAAATATTTACATGTCCCACTGATGTTTCTTGAACTCCACTATTGTATGATACTCCATAAAGCATGGATTCATACAGAGTGCCACCCCACATTGGTGACATGAATCATGTGTCCTTCTGCTGTTGGGGTCATTTTGTGGTGGTAGCACACACAACACACTTTTTCTGTGAATACTTCTTCTTTGGGGTATGTGGTATTGGTATCAGGTAGTGACAGTTAGGGATGATTCGGTCTGGCACTTCCCCAACTGGCTGTGGTTGTGGTCGGGGGACATGTCACTGTTGAGGGGCAGGTACAAGTGTGGTACCATACTTTTTGCTATCTGTTTTACGACATTCAGGGAGAATTCTGCGAAACATTGTCATTTTCCAGTTTTTATTTTGTACATATTGAATGCAATGAGCACTACAGTGTCTACAAGGTGGAAAAATAGTTTTATATACCACTTGTGACTCCTACGCACACAGTCAATAAACCCTAGCATCATGTCACACTTGTTGACTAGTCGCATATTGTTCGTATATTCGACGACAGCAGGTGGCTTTACAGTGCGTTCATTGGTGTCCTGGTTCACTTTGTCTGTTTGTACCATCTCGTTTCTGTGAATGGTTGACAGCAATGTCATGTCCTGTTTGTCATGTCACGTCAGTGCCATGATGTCATTGGCATGAAACACTTGCACTGCACCTTCAACACTGCCTCCACTGAACCTTGGCATATGTTTTCTATTCCTTCTCACTGTTCCACATATATCAGTATTGTTCACACATAGGAAATCAGCGAGCATAGGGCTTGTGCACCAGTTGTCTTTGAACAGTGTATGACCCTTGCCAAGGTATGGTTCCATCATCTTGCGAACAACATCACCAGAAATGCCCAACATCCGTCTGTCATCATCAAGTGTGTTTCTCCCGGTGTAGACAACGACGTCCAACACAAGACCGCTCTCACAGTCACACATAACAAAAAGTTTTATACCAAAGCGATTACGTTTGCTTGGTATATATTGGTTTAATGACAGGTGTCCCTTGAACAGAATCGAGGACTCGTTGACAACAATGTTCTTGAAAGGATAAGAGTATGCACTGAATTTCTGCTTCATATACATAAACACTTCCTGGATTTTGGCCTCTTCCTGTCTGAGAAGTGCAACATTCATAGCAACAGGGAAGGAGGTCACAGAATACAGGAGTACTGATGAAGTAGTCTGTAGACCAGTACTGTGCTATATTTTGCTTATATGTATGTGGCATAAGCATAACAGTAGCGAGGAATGTATACATTTTAGCCACAGTTGTATCGTTCCACCTATGCAGACGTGATGATTCTGCAACCACTGTGATGTCCATGATATAGCGATATTAATTGTTCATCTGGGTCACTATCAAGCTCATTAGAGGCTCATCAAAGTATAACTTGAAAAAGTCTAACTCTGTAGACTCATTCATTATGGGACCTTCTGGAAGGATGCCACTGCCACTTGCATCAAAATCAAAAAGTTGTGGCACAAATATACTTTGTGTCCAGTCCCACTCACGGTCACATGGTACAAGGTGGACCTGTGGCATGGGGCGAAGGGAAGCAGGAGGAGGGACAGAAGTGGAGGCAGCACATGGCTGAGGGGGTGCCGGGCGGTCCTTTGTCTGTCCACCCACTGCGCCATGTGCTCCAGGCACTGTGCCCACCACCACCACCACCTCTTCCTCCATCCTGCATATTCTCCATCATTATCACTATCACTATCAGTAGCCGGGGTTTAGGATCGTGACCTGCCACGACCCTTGGGGATTGCATATGGCATACTACCTGAACGCAGGCTATGATGCCTAAAAGTACGCTTCACTGGTGAATAATGAATATCACTATCACTAGACATTTGTCTATTGGCATAAAATCAATTTCATTGTTACTTTCATCACTTTCACTATCACTGAAACCTCAAGAAAATGATAGTTTCCTCTTGCATAGTTGCCTATGGGTAGTAATACCGGTCACTCCAGAGGTGCTTGGCCCAGGGTCTTGTGTGGCCACAGTGGCCATCCCAGAAGTGCTAGGCTGGGGGTCTGGCATGGCCACACTGGCCACCCCAGAGGTGATGGGCTGAGGGTCATCTGAGTTATCATAGATCTTTTCACTAATTCTTTGATCATTAGTGGCCACATCGGTGTCAAATCCACTAAACTCACGTTCTACACCACTTTCTTCGAATAAGAGAGTGTTAATATGACGAGGCATGAATGAATCACGAGGATGTGCCATGATGTTGACCCAAGATGGAACTGAATGTAACTGGTGCTACTATGTGGTACCCAGGCATCGCCGATTTTTTTCATATGTCGCACACTGAGTGTGCAGACCCATTCTCTCATGTCTAGGCCACTCAGGCCTATTGCGCCAAAATTGAAGCCAGGAAAAATAAAACGTAGATCTACGTTTGGAGCGCTAGCGGTAAGAACAGAGATCTACGTTTGGACAGTTAACGGGTTAATTAATATACAGGAGGACCCCACTTATACAGCAGATTAGGTTCTGGGCTACTGTAGGGCCCTGCTTATACAGCAGGTTAGGTTCTGGGCTACTGTAGGGCCCTGCTTATACAGCAGGTTTGGTTCTGGGCTTCTGCTGTAAAGCAAAAATCTATGTAAAGTGACTCATAGCCTTTTTTCACTTGAAAATGCATATACAGTGGACCCCCGCCTTACGATATTAATCCGTTCCTGAGAGCTCATCATATGCCAAAATTATCGTAAGGTGAATTAATTTTCCCCATAAGAAATAATGGAAATCAAATTAATCCGTGCAAGGCACCACAAAGTATGGAAAAAAAAAAAATTACCACATGAAATATTAATTTTAATACACACAAACTGACACTTACCTTTATTGAAGATCTGGTGATGATTGAAGGGATGGGAGGAGGGGAGAGTGTGGAAGTTGTTAACCCTTTCAGGGTTTCGGATGTACTAGTAGGGCTTACGCACCAGGGTTTTTTACGTACTAGTACGCCTAAATTTTAGCGCCCTCAAATCTAGTGAGAGAAAGATGGTAGGCCTGCATATGAAAGAATGGGTCTATGTGGTCAGTGTGCGCAGTATAAAAAAAATCCTGCAGCACACAGTGCGTAATGAGAAAACAAAACTTTGACCGTGTTTTTGGATTAAAACAGCGAATTTGTACTGTATTTTCGTATGGTATTTATTGTTGTATTCTAGTTTTCCTGGTCTCATTTTATAGAATGGAAGACATATTACAGAAATTGAGATGATTTTGACTGGTTTTACAATGAAAAGTACCTTGAAATTGAGCTCAAAGTAGCAGAAATGTTCGATTTTTACCAAAGTTCAAAAGTAAACTAATCATGCTATGCGTCCAATACACATCAACTGGTGAGTCTAATAATCTTTCACAAGTGTGCCGATATTATTTATACCATTTCTACACTAATGCAGTACTCTGCATAACAGTAAATCTTCTATTTTTTGTGAGAGAGTTGTGTGAAAATGGCAAAATTGCTAAATTCTGACCACTGTATTGGATAGTTGAAATTAGTAAATGGGTGGTTTCTTGTACTCATTCGATAGAAAAAATGGAGTTCTAGCGAAATAGTTTTGATTTTTGTCGACTGGTACACTGGAATTGGCCGAAAATAGGGCTCAAAGTAGGCAAAATTACCGATGTGTAAACATTGTCAAGGCCGTTAACTTCACAAGAGCATAATTCCGTAAGTTTTCCATCAAATTTCATACTTTTGGTGTCATTATGATCGGGAAAAGATTCTCTATGTTTTCATAAGGAAAAATAATTTTTTTTTTTTTTGAAATTTCAGCGACCCTGAGAACAAGTCTGGGAGAGGGCCTGGGGACCCTGAAAGGGTTAATGTTTAGAAGGGGAATCCCCTTCTATTAGGACTTTAGGTAGCACGTCCTTTTCTGGGGTTACTTCCCTTCTTTTAATGCCACTAGGACCAGCTTAAGAGTCACTGGACCTCTGTCGCACAACATATCTGTCCATAGAGGCCTGTACCTCTCGTTCCTTTATGATTTATCTGAAGTGGTTCACAATGTTGTCATTGTAATAGCCACCAGCACAGCTTGCAATAGCTGTGTGAGGGCAATTTTCATCCATAAAGGTTTGCACTTCAAGCCACTTTCCTCACATTTCCTTAATCTTTGAAATAGGCAACTTCTTCAATTTCTCTCTCCCCTCCTGCGAAGCAGTTTCCTCAGGTCTGGCCTCTTGCTGTTGAAGATGATCTTGCAGCTCATCAGTGGTTAGTTCTTCATTGTCTTCCTCCACCAACTCTTCCACATCCTCCCCACTAACCTCCAACCCCAAGGGCTTCCCCAATGCCACAATTGATTCCACAACTTGTATATGCTTCTCAGGGTTAACCTCAAACCCTTCAAAATCCCTTTTGTCTACACATTCTGGCCACAGTTTCTTCCAAGCAGAGTTCAAGGTCCTCTTAGTCACTCCCTCCCAAGCCTTACCTATAAGGTTTACACAACTGAGGATACTAAAGTGATCTTTCCAAAACTCTCTTAGAGTTAATTGAGTGTCTGAGGTCATTTCAAAGCACTTTTGAAACAGCTTTTGTGTAGAGTTTTTTGAAGTTGGAAATGACCTGCTGGTCCATTGGCTGCAGGAGAGGAGTGGTATTAGGAGGCAAAAACTTCACCTTAATGAAGCTCATGTCCCCAGAAAGTCGCTCTGCCAAGTCTGAAGGATGACCAGGAGCATTGTCTAATACCAGGAGGCACTTAAGGTCCAATTTATTTTCCAGGAGGTAATTTTTCACAGTAGGGGCAAATGCATGGTGTAACTAGTCATAGAAAAGTCTCTAGTGACCCATGCCTTACTGTTTGCCCTCCACAGCACACACAAATTAGCCTTGAGGACATTGTTTTGCCTGAACACTCTGGGAGTTTCAGAGTGATACACCAATAAAGGCTTCACTTTGCAATCACCACTAGCATTAGCACACATCAAGAGAGTAAGCCTGTCTTTCATAGGCTTATGTCCTGGGAGTGCCTTTTCCTCCTGAGTAATGTAGATCCTGTTTGGCATTTTCTTCCCAAACAGGCCTGTTTCTTCACAATTAAACACTTGTTCAGGTTTTAATTCTTCACTGTCTATGTACTCCTTGAATTCCTTCTCAAGAAATCAATATATTCAATAAAGAGAGAAATAAAGAAAGGAATAAGAAAAGCAAAAAGAGATTACGAGGCTAAGGTCGCAAGGGATTCAAAGACTAACCCAATAGGGTTCTTTCAGGTATGCAGAAGTAAGATTAGGGACAAGATTGGCCCACTTAGGAGTAACTCTGGTTAGATCACTGACAGTGTTAAGGATATGTGTGAAATTCTAAATACCTACTTCCTCTCAGTTTTCACCCAGGAAAATACTAGCGATATTCCTGAAATAATAGATTACGTAGAACAGGATGATAATAAACTATGTACAATTGCAGTAACTAGTGACATGGTCCTCAGACAAATAGAGAAACTAAAACCTAACAAATCCCCAGGTCCTGATGAACTGTCTGCAAGGGTGTTAAAGGAATGTAAAGAGGAACTTAGCATGCCTTTGGCTAATCTTTTTAACATATCACTACAAACTGGCATAGTGCCTGATAAGTGGAAAATGGCAAATGTAATACCTATTTACAAGGCAGGTGACAGGTCCTTGGCTTTGAACTATAGACCAATAAGTCTTACCTCCATAGTGGGAAAATTTATGGAATCAATAATTGCCGAAGCAATTCGTAGCCATCTTGACAGGCACAGATTGATTAATGACTCTCAACACGGTTTTACAAAGGGGCATTCCTGTCTTACGAATTTACTTACTTTTTTCACTAAGGTGTTTGAGGAGGTAGATCATGGTAATGAATATGATATTGTGTATATGGACTTCAGTAAGGCTTTCGATAGAGTTCCACACCAGAGGCTATTGAGGAAACTTAGGGCACACGGAATAGGAGAAACTTTTTCCTGGGTAGAGGCATGGCTGACAAATAGACAGCAGAGAGTTTGCATAAATGGGGAGAAATCAAAATGGGGGCACATCACAAGCGGTGTTCCTCAGGGGTCAGTGTTGGGCCTGTTGTTGTTCACAATTTACATAAACGACATAGATGAGGGAATAAATAGCGACATAAGCAAATTTGCTGATGACCCCAAAATAGGCCGTCCAGTTCATTCTAATGAGGACATTAGAACACTCCAGGATGATTTGAATAGACTGATGCAGTGGTCGGAGAAGTGGCAGATGCAGTTTAATATTGACAAATGCAAAGTTCTAAATGTTGGACAGTTAAATAACCATGCCACATATAAACTAAATAATGTAGATCTTAATACTACCGATTGAGAAAAGGATTTAGGAGTTCTGGTTAGCAGTAACCTAAAACCAAGACAACAGTGCATTAGTGTTCGCAATAAAGCTAACAGAATTCTTGGCTTCATATCTAGAAGTATAAATAATAGAAGTCCTCAGGTTGTTCTTCAACTCTATATATCCTTGGTTAGGCCTCATTTAGACTATGCTGCTCAGTTCTGGTCATCGTATTGCAGAATGGATATAAATGCTCTGGAAAACGTACAAAGAAGGATGACAAAGATGATCCCATGTATCAGAAATCTTCCCTATGAGGATAGACTGAAGGTCCTGAATCTGCACTCTCTCGAAAAGCGTAGAATTAGGGGGGATATGATAGAGGTGTATAAATGGAAAACAGGAATAAATAAAGGGGATGTAAATAGTGTGCTGAAAATTTCCAGCCATGACAGGACTCGCAGCAATGGTTTCAAGTTGGAAAAATTCAGATTCAGGAAGGATATAGGAAAGTACTGGTTTGGTAATAGAGTTGTGGATGAGTGGAACAAGCTCCCGAATACATTTATTGAGGCTTAAACGTTGTGTAGTTTTAAAAATAGGTTAGATAAATACATGAGTGGGTGTGGGTGGGTGTGAGTTGGACCTGACTAGCTTGTGCTGCTGGGTCTGATGCAGTGCTCCATCCTTGAGTGGGGATGACCAGACTGGATGGGTCATTGGGATAATCCGAAGGGTGGGTCATTGGTCTAATCTGGTGGGGGGGGACATGGACCTGCTCCACATGGGTTAGTAGGCCTGTTGCAGTGTTCCTTCTTTCTTATGTTCTTTCTTATATTTTTCAGCCGCTTTTTGGTCCGAACTGGCAGCCTCACCATGCCTTATCACACTATGTATGCCACTACGATTCTTAAATCTCTCAAGCCAACCTTTACTGGCCTTAAATTCACTCACATCACCACTAATTGCAGGCTTTTTTCTAATTAAATCGTCATGCAACTTCCTAGCCTTTTCACATATGATCGCTTGAGAGATGGTATCTCCTGCTATCTGTTTTTCGTTTATCCACACCAATAACAGTCTCTCAACATCTTCGAGTACTTGCGATTTCTGTTTTGAAAACAAAGTTGCACCTTTTGCAACAACAGCTTTCTTGATTGCGTTATTGTTGGCCACGATAGTAGCGATGGTTGATTGGGGTTTGGTATACAACCTGGCCAGCTCTGAGACACGCATTTCACTTTTGTACTTAGCAATTATCGCTTTCTTCATTTCCATAGTAATTTTCACCCTTTTTACCGCAGGGTTGGCACTAGAAGCTTTCTTGGGGCCCATGGCGACTTATTTTGCAGGTACAATCACTAAAAACGCTGTGATAATATGAAATGTACCGAATGTATGCATGGATGCGACCGCACTGGCTGGCTTGTAAACACTGGCACCCACGGGGCAGCTGAAGCGTGCTCAGGTTACACGTGGGATGCATCTTGGACGAATCGTGTGAGGCTAGTTTTTTAGTATGAGGCGAGGCAAAATTTTTGCATTTAAACGTATCGTATGGCGGATTTAATGTAACGCGATGCCATCATAAGGTGGGGGTTCACTATAAAAGCCTGATAACATGTTTATATTACTATACATTAACCCTTTCAGTGTCAGTCCCATTGTATAAAGGCTTTGAAACCAGTGTTGGTCCTATAGTACAATGCCATGAGCTCAGCTCACTCAGATAAGCTGTGACTGGTAAATTTGGGTCAAGATATAAGTGTACACTATTTAAAAAAAATTCTGCAGCATGTATACCTGGAGTATACCTAGAGAGGATTTTCGGAGTCAGTGCCCCCATGGCCCAGTCTGTGACCAGGGCTCATGATGGATCAGGGCCTGATCAACCAGTCCGTTACTGTTGGCCGCACATAAACTGATGTACAAACCACAGCCCAGCTGGTCAGGTACTTACTTTAGTCACCTGTCCAAAGCCTTCTTGAAGACAGCCAGGGGTCTATTGGTTATCCCCCTTATGCATGCTGGGAGGCAGTTGAACAGTCTTGGGCCCCTGGTACTTATTGTGTTGTCTCATCATGCTAGTGGTGCCCCTGCTTATCATTGGGTGGGGGGATACTGCAATGTCTGCTGAGTCTTTTGCTTTCATAGGGAGTTATTTTCGTGTGTAAATTTGATACTGATCCCTCTAGGATTTTCCAAGTGTATATAATCATGTATCTTTCCCACTTGCATTCCATGGAGTACAGGTCAAGGAACTTTACACGTTCCCAGTAATTCAGGTGTTTTATCGCACTTATGTGTGCTGTGAAGGTTGAGGAACTTCAAGCGTTCCCAGTAATTGAGGTGTTTTATCGCAGTTATGTGTGCCATGAAGGTTCACTCTACATTCTCTAGGTCAGCAATTTCACCTGCCTTACAAGGTGCTGCTAGTGTGCAGCAATATTCCAGCCTAGACAGAACAAGCAACCCTGAAGAGTGCCATCATGGGCTTGGTATCCCTAGTTTTGAAGGTTCTTATTATCCATCCTGTCATTTTTCTAGCAGATGCAATTGATAAAATGTTGCAGGCTTTGAAAGTGAGATCCTCTGACATTATCACTCCCAGTTCTTTTACATTAGTTTTTCACTCTTTGGTGTGGTTGGAATATGTTTTATACTCCAATATAGTTTTAATTTCCTCACATTTTCCATATCAAAGTAATCTGAAATTTCTCATCATTGAACTCATTGTTTTTTGTGACCCATTTAAAGATTTGGTTGATGTCTGCCTGGAGGCTTGCAGTGTCTTCAATGGAAGACACTGTCATGCAGATTCGAGTGTCATCTGCAAAGGAAGACATGGTGCTCTGGCTTACATCCCTGTCTATGTCAAATATATGGATGAGAAACAGAATGGGAGCGAGTACTGTATCTTGTGGAACAGAGCTTTTCATAGTAGCCACCTCAGACTTTACTCTGTTTACTACTACTCTTCGTGTTCTGTTTGTTAGGAAATTATAGATCCATCAACCAACTTTTCCTGTTATTCCTTTATCATGCATCTTGTGCACTATTACACCATGGTCACACTAGTCAAAGGCTTTTGTAAAGTCTGTGTATACTACATCTGCGTTTTGTTTGTCTTCTAGAGCATCCATGACCTTGTTATAGTGGTTCAGTAGTTGGGACAAGCAGGAGCGACCTGCTCGAAACCTATGTTGCCCTGGGTTGTGTAAATGATGGGTATGTAGATGAGTGGCAATTTTGCTTCTTAGAACCCATTCAGAGAGTTTTATGATATGGGATGTTAGTGCTATCAGTCTCTAGTTCTTTGCTATTGCTTTACTGCCACCTTTGTGGAGTAGGGCTGTGTCTTTTGTTTATAGCAGCTGTGGGATAACCCCTTTGTCTATGCTCCCTCCTCATGGAATGTTAAAAGCACATAATAGGGGTTTCTTGAAGTTCTTGATGACCACGGATTTCCATGAGTCTGGGCCTGGGGCAGAGTGCATGGGCATGTCATTTGTCACCATAAAGGAGGAGACCAGACAGACTTGAACAACTATAGGCCAATATCCAACTTACACCCTTTCTCTAAAATTTTCGAAAAATTAATTCATAAGCGAATCTGTTCTTACTTCATCTCCCACAACATTCTCAACCCCTGTCAGATTGGGTTCAGGCCTAATAAAAATACAAATGATGCTATTATACGCGTGCTATTATTCATTGATTTACGTAAAGCTTTTGATACAGTTGACCATGATTTGCTCCACATAAAATTGTTGCACTATCATATAAGAGGGCACTCCCTCAACTACCTAAAGTCATACCTGAGCAACAGAAGCCAATATGTGTACACAAATGGAGCAAACTCTTCCGCACAGCCAATTACAGCTGGTGTCCCACAAGGAAGTGTCCTTAGCCCTCTTCTCTTTCTCGTTTACATAAATGACCTACCAAATGCATCGCAACTACTCAAACCCACACTATTTGCAGATGACACTACATACGTCTTCTCTCACCCGAGCCCAGTCATGCTAGCCAATACTGTGAATACCGAATTACAGAAAATATCTACCTGGATGATGACTGACAAACTTACTCTCAACATTGACAAAACCTACTTCATTCAGTTTGGAAACAGAGCTACAGATGTCCCTCTTAACATAATGATAAATGGATCATCTATCACAAAGCTCACAGAGGGAAAATTCTTAGGAATCCACCTTGATAATAGACTCAAATTTCAAACACATGTACAACAGATTTTCAAGAAAATTTCTGAGACCGTAGGCATACTATTGAAGATACGGTACTATGTTCCACAGTCAGCCCTCCTGGCCCTATATCACTCACTTATTTACCCCTATCTCACCTATGGAATTTGTGCATGGGGCTCAACAACAATAAACCATCTCAGACCATTAATTACCCAACAAAAGGCTGCAGTCAGAATAACAAATTCCCACTACAGGCAGCACACTCCACCAATATTCAAAACTCTAAACCTACTCACCATACAAAACTTCCATACTTATTATTGTACCTACTACATACATAGAACACTTAACTCGGATATAAACCCTCCCCTCAAACGTCTCCTTACCAACCTCAGCAGAACACATGACCATAACACAAGGCACAGATCACTCTTTGATGTTCCTCGTGTCCATCTCACACTATGCAAAAACTCAATGCACATAAAAGGCCCAAAAATCTGGAATTCATTACCTGTGAATATAAAAGAAACACTGTCTGTTTATAAACTCAAGTCTCTTCTTAAAAATCACTTACTCACCCTCAAGTAAATAAATATTGAATAATTGTATCTCATAAATGTTTAACCTGTGACCCAATCAAACTTTGTTATTTTTAATTACATTACCTAACAGAATACTCCATTCTACTGAATGCACAGCAACACAGTAAATGACCATATGACCTGTCTTTGAAATACTCATTTGTGCTTAATTGTTATTTGTTTACAATAATGTTTACCACTGAATATATCATTGCTTAGTTAATCTTAAGTAAATATTAAGCCTGCCCATAATGCTCTGCATACAAGGGGCATTGGCATGTTACACTTAACCACTGTATTTCTTTGTACTTCTATGTATCATGTTTAAATAAATAAATAAATAAATGAAATTTGGTGTTAGGATAATATCAGATAGGTTTGAATCTACCAAATTCTGAGTCTCGCTCATAAAAAATTCATTTAGGTCTTTGACTCTCGGTCTGGTTAGCGGCTTGCTAAAAACTGAGTCATATTAAAACTTAAGTAGCTCATTCATTTCCTTGCTGTCATCTGTATAAGACCCATCTCGTCTAAGTAGGGGCCCAATTCTGGATGCTGTTCTCAACTTAGATTTGGCATAGGAAAAGAAATATTTTGGGTTTCTTTCAATTTCATTTTTAGTTTATAGCTTTTCCCATGTGTCTTGACCCCTGTAAGATTCCTTTAGCTTTAGTTCGATGTTTGCTATTTCTCTGACCAGTGTCTCCCTTAGTATTACAGATATATTGGCCTCTTTTAGCTGCTCTGTTATTCCTCCCCTTTGCCTGTATAAGAAGCGCCTCTCGTTTTCCAGTTTTCATCTTCCTTTTCCTTAACCCTTTGACTGTTTTAGCCGTATAGTACATACATCTTAGGTGCCAGTGTTTCAGACGTAGTATATATACTCAATAATTTTAGCGGCTTCAAATCAAGCAGGAGAAAGCTGGTAGGCCCACATGTGAGAGAATGGGTCTGTGTGGTCATTGTGCACTGTATAAAAAAATCCTGCAGCACGCAGTGCATAAAGAGAGAAAAAAACTCCAACCGTGTTGTTGGATTAAAACGCCGACTTTGAGGTGTATTTTTGTATAGTATTTATGGTTGTATTCTCGTTTTCTTGGTCTCATTTGATAGAATGGAAAACATATTACAGAAATAAAGATGATTTTGATTAGTTTCACGATGAAAACGACCTTGAAATTGAGCTCAAAGTAGCGGAAATGCTCGATTTTTACCAATGTTCAAGAGTAAGCAAATCACACCACATGTCCAATACACATCAACTGGGGAGTCTAATATTCTTTCACTAGTGCACTGATATTATTTATACCATTTTTACAATAATACAGTAGTCTCCATAACAGTAAATCATCTGTTTTTTTCTGTGAATAAAAAATCAAAATAGAAAGCAAGAGTAATATAAGAGGGGCCTGATGACATGACTAATGAACAGAGCATATGTTATTTTATGTGCCAAGAATGTCTGCATTGTTTATTCTGGATCCTATTTTGAAAATGGCATCTTTTTTAATTTGCGTGAAATTGGCCGAATTGCCAATTTCTGACCACTTTATTGGGTAGTTGAAATTGGTAAATGAGCAGTTTCTTGTACTCAGTTGATAGAAAAAATGGAGTTCTAAAGAAATATCTATGAGTTTGTTCGACTGGCACAATGGAATTGGCCAAAAATAGGGCTCAAAGTCGCCAATGCGTATATATCGCCGAGACCGCTAACTTCACAGGAACGTAATTCCATAAGTTTTCTATCAAGTTTTGTACTTTTGGTGTCATTACCATCGGGAAAAGATTCTCTATCATTTCATAAAAAAAATAATTTTTTTTTCCAAAAGTTTTGCAACTTAGAATGAGTTTCAGAAATGGGCTTGCCTTGAGCATTCTTCATGTGCCACAAAGTTAATTTGTTCTAGACATAGGTTTGGATCTGTGTTGCATAGGATATCTTCCCAGCTTATTTCTTTAAGGACCTGGTTGACTTGGTCCTACCTTATGTTTTTGTTACTGAAGTTGAATTTGGTGAAGGTTCCCTCGTGACTGATCACATTTTGTTGGTCTGGGGCCCTGCACATACATGTCTGAACCTCTATTATATTGTGGTCTGAATACAGTATGGCCCTACTTTACAGCGTTTTGCCTTACAGTGTTCCACTAATACGGATATTTGAAATTATGACCAAAACTTGCTATACAGCTTTCCCCACCTGACTTTCTAATATGGTCACTGTGCCTCACCTGGTTTGTCTACATTCTCCATGAGCTCTGTGATCTCCGTGTCTCTCCATCATGTCTGGAAACTTTCCAAAATTTCAAGTACAGTGGAACCTTGACTTACGAGTGTCTCAACTTACGAGTTTTTTGAGATATGAGCCATCCCTGGGCTGATTTTTTGCTCTGAGTTACGAGCCAACATTTGAGTTTGAGCCAGCTCCCCCTCCCTCTTCCCCTCAACCCAAAACCTCCTTGCTCGTCTGCAATCCTACACTCTGTCTTACCTGTAATTCTTTCAATAATAACCCTACCGTACACACTTTTCCTGGTATACTCAGTAAACTTATTCCTCTATAATTTTTTACAATCTCTTTTGTCCCCTTCCCTTTATATAAAGGGACTAAACATGCTACTCCACCAGTCCCTAGGTATCTTCCCTTTTCATACATTTATTAACCCTTTCAGGGTCTAAGGCCAAAATCGAAAGGGGTGCCCCAGTGCCCAAAAAATTTGAAAAAAAAAAAAAAAAAAAAAAAAAAATTTTTTTACGAATGAAAAAAAAAAATTTTTTTTGTGAAGGTAATTTAAAAAAAAAAAAACAATTCTGATCAGTATTACCGAGATACAGCGGGGAAAAATTTGGGCCCCAAAATGAGGGGTTTAGCGGCAACATCGTGACTTCCGCAAAATCACATTTTTTTTTTTTTACTTTTTTTTATATTTTTTTTTTTCTTTTTATTTTTTTTCTTTTTTAGTAACATTTGTACCTGTGGGGGCCAATATAAGTTTTTGTTTTAAAGGTACATCATTGATTCAACACAATAACTGCCTAATTTGTTTTATTTATATTGTTACAAACTTGTTTACAAGTTTATTGAAAACAAAATGAGAAATTTAGTGCGGTTATTGTCTTAATACAATGGTACAAAAAGTACCATAGGTCAATGGTGCCATGGGGTTCAATGGTACCATGTCAATTGTAATTGGTACAATGCACTTGATACAATGGTCCTATGAACAATGGTCCCATATGGTAAAATATATAAAATGGCACTTTTTGGTAAAATGGTACCATGGGTCAATTTACCAGTGTTAAAAATCCCCCCTTTTTTAATTCAAATGGAAAATATGGTACAATTAGTACAATGGCTATGTTACAGTGGTACCTATGAACAATGGTACCTAAGGAAATGGCACCTTTAGTACAATGGTACCATATGATACAAGGGTTTTAAATGCTGCAATGGTCCTTATGGTCCAATGCTGCAATGGTACCTTATGGTACCTTGGTGAATGGTCCATTGGTGAAATGGTACCTATGGTACTTTAACACCTCAATTACTGGGGCGCTTGGGTTCCTAAAGGTTTCCTGGAAGCAGGCGGTCCGAGGATACTGATTATATACACCGGGAAAATCTGAGGGACTAGTCCAAACTTGCACACGAAATACTCACTACGAAGAAAAAGATTGGCAGACGATTTTCAACATCCCCCTGGGGGAAAGCAGGGGGGTTGCTAGCCCGTTAAGAGACCATAAATAAGTGTCAGGGCCCCGAAGACTGTTTAACTGCCTCCCAGCAAATAAGGGGGGGTTCCCCAACAGACCGTGGAGGCTTCAAGTGGCACTGGCATCCCCCTAAAGTCGGTTTCCCGACCCGCCCGGGGTGTGGCTCGTACGTTGGTTTGCATGCAGCCAACCCGCAAAGCCTGGGTTTATCAGGCTTGATCCACCCGGGGCCTGGTTACAGACGGGCGCCGGGGGCGTTCACCCCCGGAACTTCTCCCGGTAAACTCAGGTAAACACAATAGAATGATACAATATGGTTCATTGTACCTATGGTATTATGGTATGTTGTATTCAACACAATAAAACACTAATTTTTCTCGTTATTTTGTTAAATGTTTTTCAACAAAAAAAATGCAAAAATGTTGTATATTAGAATGTTTATTATATATTTTAAATGTACAGGAAATGAATGTTCCCTTTAGGTGGATGACAAAAGGGTTCGTCTCGGAAACTGCGGAGTCGTAGCTAGCTTGCGTTGCCCCTACTCATCTTGGGTGGTCTTCCTGCCACCAAACCTTTGCTATATGGTGACGGTATCATAGTTACGGGTACCATATGGTACATTGTCATATGGTATAGGGTCCCTGCAGTACAGGATAAATATGGTGCAGGGTACCATATTTTGCGGGTACATATAGTCAGGGTCCTAGGACAGGGTACCCTATGGGAAGGGGTACCATTGGTATAGGTACTTACGACAGGAACCCTTGGTACAATACGGGATCCTATGGAAATTTATTTTTTTATTTTATTTATTAAAATTTTTGACCCCCTAAAAGGTAAAAAAAATAAGATAAAAGCAGTATGCCAAAGCCACTTATACTTGCATAGCATTACGGGTGGCTTAAAATTAACTTTAAAATTAATTAAACAATGAGAATCAGTGATAAACATTAATGTAAAAGATTCTTAAAAACAAGGAGTATCAAAGAAGGTATATTTAAAAGGGTTCTGTTAGGTGTGTATTTAAAAAAAAAATAAAGTTTAAATTTGGGGTTTTGGTTTAAAATTTATGTGATAAATTTTGAGAAAATTTAGATAACAAAATTTTTAAGGTTCAGTTATCAGTATTTTTTTGGGTTTTTGGGGGAGTAAATGATCTTTTAGTAGAGACTTGAATTTATAAAAAAAAGGGAGGGGTTTTTTTTTATAATTTAAGGGAAGAAATTCAGATTTTTTGGGCCTTTTTGTGCATTTAGTTTTTGCATAGTGTGAGATGAACAGAGGAACATCAAAGAGTGATCTGTGCTTGTGAC
>NC_069405.1:89368471-89408554 GCF_026875155.1 Cherax quadricarinatus | reverse complement strand
ATTGAAAAAAAAAAAAAAAATAGTCGACAAAAACATAAATATTTCGCTAGAACTCATTTTTTCTATCGAATGGGTGCAAGAAACCACCCATTTATGAAATTCAACTACCCAGTACAGTGGTCAGAATTTGCAATTTTGCCAATTTCACACAATTTCAAAAGATCCCAATTTCCGAATAGGGTCCAGGAATAAACAAGAAAGACATTCCTGGCACTAAAATGACATTTCTCTAGTCATTACTAAACGTCTCAAGGCCCCTCTTTATTCTTTTGCTTTCCATTTTGAATTTTTATTCTCACAAAAAATATAAGATTTACTGTTATGCAGATACTTGCATTAGTGTAAAAAATGGTAAAAATATTTTTGGGTGCACTTGGAAAGAATATTAGACTCACCAGTTGATGTGTATTGCACGTTTGGCACAATTTGTTTTACTTTTGAAGTTTGGTAAAAATTCGAACATTTCTGCTACTTTGAGCTCAATTTCAAGGCACCTTTCTTTGTAAAAACCAGCCAAATCATCTAAATTTCTGAAATTTATGTCTTCCATCTATAAAATGAGCCAAGAAAACTAGAATACAACAATAAATACCTACGAAAATCCCACTGCAAAGTCGCTGATTTTTTCCCAAAAAAAATGGTAAAAGTTTTTTTTTTCTCATTATGCACTGTGTGCTGCAGGATTTTTTTTAGACTGTGCACACTGACCACATAGACCCATTCTTTCATATGAAGGCCTACCAGCTTTCTCCCACTAGATTTGAGGCCGCTAGAATTTATGCGTACTAGTACGTAAAAAACCCTACCCGTAAAACGTACTAGTACGACGAAAACCCTCAAAGGGTTAATTGTTATTTGTTTACAATAATGTTTACCACTGAATATATCATTGCTTAGTTAATCTTAAGTAAATATTAAGCCTGCCCATAATGCTCTGCATACAAGGGGGATTGACATGTTACACTTAACCACTGTATTTCTTTGTACTTCTATGTATCATTTTTTAAATAGATAAATAAATAATGAAATTTGGTGTTAGGATAATATCAGATAGGTTTGAATCTACCAAATTCTGAGTCTCGCTCATAAAAATTATTTAGGTCTTTGACTCTCGGTCTGGTTAGCGGCTTGCTAAAAACTGAGTCATATTAAAACTTAAGTAGCTCATTCATTTCCTTGCTGTCATCTGTATAAGACCCATTCGTCTAAGTAGGGGCCCAATTCTGGTTTTGTGTTCTCAACTTAGATTTGGCATAGGAAAGAAATATTTTGGGTTTCTTTCAATTTCATTTTTAGTTTATAGCTTTTCCCAGGGTGTCTTGACCCCTGTAAGATTCCTTTAGCTTTAGTTCGATGTTTGCTATTTCTCTGACCGTGTCTCCCTTAGTATTACGATATATTGGCCTCTTTTAGCTGCTCTGTTATTCCTCCCTTTGCCTGTATAAGAAGCGCCTCTCGTTTTCCAGTTTTCATCTTCCTTTTCCTTAACCCTTTGACTGTTTTGGCCGTATAGTACATACGTCTTAGGTGCCAGTGTTTCAGATTTTGGTATATTTACTCAATAATTTTAGCGGCTTCAAATAATCAGCAGGAGAAAGCTGGTAGGCCCACATTGTGAGAGAATGGGTCTGTGTGGTCATTGTGCACTGTATAAAAAAAATCCTGCAGCACGCAGTGCATTAAAAAGAGAAAAAAACTCCAACCGTGTTGTTGGATTAAAACGCCGACTTTGAGGTGTATTTTTGTATAGTATTTATGGTTGTATTCTCGTTTTCTTTGGGCTCATTTGATAGAATGGAAAACAAATTACGAAATAAAGTGATTTTGATTAGTTTCACGATGGGAAAAAGACCCTTGAAATTGAGCTCAAAGTAGCGGAAATGCTCGATTTTTAACAATGTTCAAGAGTAAGCAAATCACACCACATGTCCCCAAAACACATCAACTGGGGAGTCTAATATTCTTTCATAGTGCACTGATATTATTTATACCATTTTTACAATTTAAAGCAGTAGTCTCCATAACAGTAAATCATCTGTTTTTTCTGTGAATAAAAAATCAAATAGAAAGCAAGAGTAATATAAGAGGCGCCTGATGACATGACTAATGAACAGAGCATATGTTATTTTATGTGCCCAAGAATGTCTGCATTGTTTATTCTGGACCCTGTTTTGAAAATGGCATCTTTTTTAATTTGCGTGAAATTGGCCGAATTGCCAATTTTGACCACTTTATTGGGTAGTTGAAATTTGGTAAATGAGCAGTTTCTTGTACTCAGTTGATAGAAAAAATGGAAATTTTTAAAAAAATATCTATGAGTTTGTTTGACTGGCACAATGGAATTGGCCCAAAAAAAAGGGCTCAAAGTCGCCAATGCGTATATATCGCCGAGACCGCTAATTCACAGGAACGTAATTCCCCTAAGTTTTCTATCAAGTTTTGTACTTTTGGTGTCATTACCATCGGGAAAAGATTCTCTATCATTTCATAAAAAAAATAATTTTTTTTTCCAAAAGTTTTGCAACTTAGAATGAGTTTCAGAAATGGGCTTGCCCTTTAGCATTTTCATGTGCCACAAGTTAATTTGTTCTAGACATAGGTTTGGATCTGTGTTGCATAGGATATCTTCCCAGCTTATTTCTTTAAGGACCTGGTTGACTTGGTCCTACCTTATGTTTTTGTTACTGAAGTTGAATTTGGTGAAGGTTCCCTCGTGACTGATCATATTTTGTTGGTCTGGGGCCCTGCACATACATGTCTGAACCTCTATTATATTGTGGTCTGAATACAGTATGGCCCTACTTTACAGTGTTTTGCCTTACAGTGTTCCACTAATACGGATATTTGAAATTAGTATGACCAAAACTTGCTATTCAGCTTTCCCCACCTGACTTTCTAATATGGTCACTGTGCCTCACCTGGTTTGTCTACATTCTCCATGAGCTCTGTGATCTCCGTGTCTCTCCATCATGTCTGGAAACTTTCCAAAATTTCAAGTAC
Source organism: Cherax quadricarinatus (assembly GCF_026875155.1). NCBI lineage: Eukaryota > Metazoa > Arthropoda > Malacostraca > Decapoda > Parastacidae > Cherax > Cherax quadricarinatus. The sequence goes on along the minus strand of NC_069405.1, from coordinate 89,405,554 downwards.
AGTCTCAACTTACGAGTTTTTTGAGATATGAGCCATCCCTGGGCTGATTTTTTGCTCTGAGTTACGAGCCAACATTTGAGTTATGAGCCAGCTCCCCCCTCCCTCTTCCCCCTCAACCCAAAACCTCCTTGCTCGTCTGCAATCCTACACTCTGTCTTACCTGTAATTCTTTCAATAATAACCCTACCGTACACACTTTTCCTGGTATACTCAGTAAACTTATTCCTCTATAATTTTTACAATCTCTTTTGTCCCCCTTCCCTTTATATAAAGGGACTAAACATGCTCCCCACCAGTCCCTAGGTATCTTCCCCTATTTCATACATTTATTAACCCTTTCAGGGTCTAAGGCCAAAATCGAAAGGGGTGCCCCAGTGTCCAAGAATTTTGAAAAAAAAACAAAAAAAAAAATTTTTCTTACAGAATGAAAGAAAATATTTTTGTGAAGGTAATAAAACAAAAAAACAATTCTGATCAGTGCTTACCGAGATACAGCGGCGGAAAGTTGGCCCAAAATGACTGGGTAGCGGCAACATCAGTGACTTCCGCAAAATCACATTTTTTTTATTTTACATTTTTTATACTTTTTTCTTTTCTTTTCTATTTTTTTCTTTTTCTAGTAACATTTGTGACCTGTGAGACCAATATAATGTATATTGTATAAGTGTACACTCATTGTATTCAACACAATAACTGCACTAATTTGTTTATCATTATATTGCTTACAAAACTTGTTTACAAGTTTATTGTAAACAAAATGATGAAAATATTAGTGCGGTTATTGTCTTAAATACAATGGTACCATATAGTACCATATGGTACAATGGTGCCATAGGGTTCAATGGTACCATGTAGTACAATTGTACATATGGTACAATGACACATGATACAATGGTACCATATGATACAATGGTACCATATGGTAGAATATGATACAATGGCACCATTTGGTACAATGGTACCATAGGGTGCAATTGTACCATGTGTTACAATGGCACCATATAATACAATGGTACCATATGGTACAATATAGTACAATGGCATATGATACAGTGGTACCATATGATACAATGATACCATAAGGTACAATGGCACCATTTAGTACAATGGTACCATATGATACAATGGTACCATATGCTGCAATGGTACCTTATGGTACCATATGCTGCAATGGTACCATATGGTGCAATGGTACCATATGGTACATTGTAACACCTCAATTACTGGGAGCGCTTGAGGTTCCTAAAGCTGTATTCCCTGGAACACAGGCGGTCTCGAGAGATACATGATTATATACACCTGGAAAATCCTAGAGGGACTAGTACCGAACTTGCACACGAAAATCACTCACTACGAAAGCAAAAGACTTGGCAGACGATGCAACATCCCCCAATGAAAAGCAGGGGTGTTGCTAGCACGTTAAGAGACCATACAATAAGTGTCAGGGGCCCGAGACTGTTCAACTGCCTCCCAGCATACATAAGGGGGATTACCAACAGACCCCTGGCAGTCTTTAAGCTGGCACTGGACATGCAGTGGTACCATATGATACAATGGTACCATAAGATACAATGGCACCATTTAGTACAATGGTACCATATGATACAATGGTACCATATGCTGCAATGGTACCTTATGGTACCATATGCTGCAATGGTACCTTATGGTACCATATGGTGCAATGGTACCATATGGTGCAATGGTACCATATGGTACATTGTAACACCTCAATTACTGGGAGCGCTTGAGGTTCCTAAAGCTGTATTCCCTGGAACACAGGCGGTCTCGAGAGATACATGATTATATACACCTGGAAAATCCTAGAGGGACTAGTACCGAACTTGCACACGAAAATCACTCACTACGAAAGCAAAAGACTTGGCAGACGATGAAACATCCCCCAATGAAAAGCAGGGGTGTTGCTAGCACGTTAAGAGACCATACAATAAGTGTCAGGGGCCCGAGACTGTTCAACTGCCTCCCAGCATACATAAGGGGGATTACCAACAGACCCCTGGCAGTCTTTAAGCTGGCACTGGACATGCACCTAAAGTCGGTTCCTGACCAGCCGGGCTGTGGCTCGTACATTGGTTTGCATGCAGCCAGCAGCAACAGCCTGGTTGATCAGGCTCTGATCCACCAGGAGGCCTGGTCACAGACCGGGCCGCGGGGGCGTTCACCCCCGGAACTCTCTCCAGGTAAACTCCAGGTAAACACAATAGAATGATACAATATGGTTCATTGTACCATATGGTACTATATGGTACTGTTGTATTCAACACAATAAACACACTAATATTTTCATCGTTATTTTGCTTACAATAGTTGTTTACAACAAAAATATGCAAAAATGTTGTATATTAGTAATGTTCTATTATATATTTATAAATGTACAGGAACTCGACATGTTCCTTGAGGTGGATGACAAAGCGCTTCGTCTCGGAAACTGCGGAGTCAGTAGCTAGCTTGCGTTGCCACTCACTCAGTCTTGGCTGGTCTCTCCTGCCACCAACACCTATTGACCATATGGTGCACGGTATCATATGTTACAGGGTACCATATGGTACATTGTACTATATGGTATAGGGTACCATGCAGTAGAGGATAACATATGGTGCAGGGTACCATATTGTGCAGGGTACCATATAGTACAGGGTACCATATGGCACAGGGTACCATATGGCACAGGGTACCATATGGTATAGAGTACCATACAGTACAGGACACCATATGGTACAGATACAGGGATCCCTATGGAAATAAGTCACCCTGACTTTTTTGGGTTATCCTAGGATTTTATATGTATGCTGCTATGTATGATAATCTATGTAATTGTATTTCTGTACACCTGAATAAACTTACTCAAGTGCATGTGGCATCATAAGTAAGTTTATTTAGTTATACACAAATAAAGTTACATAGAATATCATACTTAGCAGCATATGTTTGGAGAACCTAGGATAACCCAAAAAAGTCAGACAGACTTATTTCCATTAGGGTCCCTGTACCCTGTACCATATGGTATAATGTACCATATGGTACAATGTACTATATGGTACATTGTACCATATGGTACCACTCTACCATACGATACCATTGTACCATATGATACCATTGTATGACATGGCACCATTGTACCATATGGTACCACTGTACCATATGGCACAATGGTACCATATGGTTCAAAACTATAGAATTCGTCTTCAGCTCCACTTCCATCAGTCTTAGAACTGTAAGGTGTTAAGAGGAGAGTCAGAATTTGCCCCGAGAGTGAGTGGAGAGTGAGAGCTTCCTTGCTGCCAGGCACTATGAACAAAGCTACTTTGCCGGCGTTCCCACAATGCCATGCAGGTGTCCAGATTTTTTCTATGGTGTGCACACTGACCACCCAGACCCATTCTCTCAGATGTAGGCCTACCAGCTTTCTCGTGCTAAATTTGACGCCGCTAGAGTTTTGGCATAGATCTACGGTTTGGACCCTGAACGTAAAGCTGTAGATCTATGTGACGGACCCTGAAAGGGTTAAACAAAAATACCTTTAACATTTCTGTCATGATCCCATCAGTTCCAGCTGCTTTACCCCCTTTCATTCTACATAATGCCTCAAGGACCTCCCCCACACTCGCATCCTGTTCTTCACTTCTAAAAGATGGAATACCTCCCTGGCCAGTGCATGAAATTACCGCCTCCCTTTCTTCATCAACATTTAAAAGTTCCTCAAAATATTCTTGCCATCTACCCAATACCTCCATCTCCCCATCTATTAACTCCCCTACTCTGTTTTTAACTGGCAGATCCATTCATTCCCTAGGCTTTCTTAACTTGTTTAACTCACTCCAAATTTTTTTCTTATTTTTATTAAAGTTTCTTGACAGTGCCTCTCCCACTCTATCATCTGCTCTCCTTTTGCACTCTCTTACCACTCTCTTCACCTTTCTTTTACTCTCCATATACAGTGGACCCTCGCATACCGTTGGCATCACATAACGTTAAATCCGCATACCGATACATTTTATCACTAAAATTTTGCCTCGCATCCCGCTAAAAAACTCGCTCAACGCTATTCATCCGAGACGCGTCTAATGTGCGGCCTGAGCCAGCCTCACATGTTCCACCGGTGGCATTGTTTACCAGCCAGCCTCTGCGGTAACATCCAAGCATACAGTCGGAACATTTCGTATTATTACAGTGTTTTTGGTGATTTCATCTGCAAAATAAGTGACCAAGGACCCCAAGAAAGCTTCTGGTGCCAACCCTACAGGAATAAGGGTAAGAATTACTATAGAGATGAAGAAAGAGATCATTGCTAAGTATGAAAGTGGAGTACGTGTCTCCGAGTTGGCCAGGTTGTATAGTAAACCCCAATTAACCATCGCTACTATTATGTCCAAGAAAACGGCAATCAAAGAAGCTGTTCTTGCCAAAGGTGCAACTGTGTTTTTGAAACAGAGATCGCAAGTGATAGAAGATGTTGAGAGAGACTTATTGGTGTGGATAAACGAAAAACAGATAGCAGGAGATAGCATCTCTCAAGCGATCATAAGTGAAAAGGCTAGGAAGTTGCATCAGGATTTAATTAGAAAAATGCCAGCAGCTAGTGATGATGTGAGTGAATTTAAGGCCAGCAAAGGTTGGTTTGAGAGATTTAAGAAGTGTAGTGGCATACATAGTGTGATAAGGCATGGTGAGGCTGCCAGTTTGGACCACAAAGCAGCTGAAAAATATGTGTAGAAATTCAAGAAGTACATAGACAGTGAAGGACTGAAACCTGAACAAGTGTTTAATTGTGACAAAACAGGACTGTTTTGGAAGAAAATGCCAAGCAGGACCTACATTACTCAGGAGGAAAAGGCACTCCCAGGACATAAGCCTATGAAAGACAGGCTTACTCTTCTCATGTGTTCCAATGCTAGTGGTGATTGCAAAGTGAAGCCTTTATTAGTGTATCACTCTGAAACTCCCAGAGCATTCAGGCAAAAGAATATCCTCAAGGCTAATTTGTGTGTGCTGTGGAGGGCAAACAGTAAGGCATGGGTCACTAGGGACTTTTTCTATGACTGGTTACACCAAGCATTTGCCCCCAATGTGAAAAATTACCTAACTGAAAAGAAATTAGACCTTAAGTGCCTCCTGGTGTTAGACAATGCCTCTGGTCATCCTACAGACTTGGCAGAGCGACTTTGTGGGGACATGAGCTTTATTAAGGTGAAGTTTTTACCTCCTAATACCACTCCTCTCCTGCAGCCCATGGACCAGCAGGTTATTGCAAACTTCAAAAAACTGTACACAAAAGCTATGTTTGAAAGGTGCTTTGTAGTGACCTCAGAAACTCAATTGACTCGAAGAGAGTTTTGGAGAGAGCACTTTAATATCCTCAATTGTGTAAACCTTATAGGTAAGGCTTGGGAGGGAGTGACTAAGAGGACCTTGAACTCTCCTTGGAAGAAACTGTGGCCAGAATGTGTAGACCAAAGGTATTTTGAAGGATTTGAGGCTAACCCTGGGAATCTTATGCCAGTTGAGGAATCCATTGTGGCATTGGGAAAGTCCTTGGGGTTGGAGGTTAGTGGGGATGATGTGGAAGAGTTGGTGGAGGAGGACAATGAAGAACTAACCACTGATGAGCTGCTAGATCATCTTCGTTAGCATGAGGCCACACCTGAGGAAACTGCTTCGGAGGAGGGGATAGAGAAATTGAAGAAGTTGTCTACTTCAAAGATTAAGGAAATGTGTGCAATGTGGCTTAAAGTGCAAACCTTTATGGATGAAAATCACCCTCAGACAGCTGTTGCAAGCCATGCTGGTGACTGTTACACTGACAATGTTGTGAACCACTTTAGGAAAGTCATAAAGGAACGAGAGGTACAGACCTCTATGGACAGATATGTTGTGCAACAGAAGTCCAGTGACTCTGAAGCTGGTCCTAGTGGCATTAAAAGAAGAAGGGAAGTAACCCCGGAAAAGGACTTGACACCTCAAGTCCTAATGGAAGGGGATTCTCCTTCTAAACACTAAGACCATCAACACACTCCCCTCCTCCCATCCCATCAATCATCACCAGATCTTCAGTAAAGGTAAGTGTCATGTAACTGTGCACGTCTTCTTCAGTTTGTATATTAAAATTAATATTTCATGTGGTAAAAAAATTTTTTTTTCATACTTTTGGGTGTCAGAAACGGATTAATTTGATTTCCATTATTTCTTATGGGGAAAATTCATTCGCATAACGATAATTTCGCATAACATTGAGCTCTCAGGAACGGATTAATAGCGCTATGCGAGGGTCCACTGTACTCTACTCTTCTTATAACACTTCTGCTTTGTAAAAACCTCTCATAAGCTAACTTTGATTATGATAGAAATTTTGAGCATGTGAAGTGTTGCCAGGAGGACTTTAATTATGACTAGAAATGTTGAGCATATGAAGCATGGCAAGCAGAACCTAAATAATTTTTAGTAGAAATTTTGAGCAAGTGAAGTGTTACAATAATTTTAATAATTATGAGAAGACACTGTGAACATATGAAGCTTTACAAAACTTATTATTGAACTGTTGACAGGTTCTTGCAGATGGTGGTATCTGTTGCATTGATGAGTTCAATAGCATCCGTGAAGCAGACAGAGCAGCTATACATGAAGCTATGGAGCAGCAAACTATAAGTGTAGCTAAGGTAAAATAAAACTAAACATAGGCTTTATATATTACCATTCTATCATGTACAGTAGTGCGCCACTTACACGGCAGGTTTGGTTCCAGGCTATTGCCGGAAAGCAGACATCACCAGAAAGTGGGGCATACTGTATCTATTTCTTAACAAACATAAGACAGTGTTGAATGGTAGTTTACTGTTACAGTCAGTACTTAAAACACACTCATCATTTTCAAAACTACAGTTAGAAAACATCTTATCTCCTTGATACACTCCGACAACTAACTACATGATAACCACCTTGTGGTTCACAATAACACTCACTCACCCACTGACTATAAACACAGAAATACTTATCTTAATCTTAAAATAATAAATCCTAACTAGTCATAAGTTTGCCTTTGATACTCCAATACAGACACTTTGTATTGTGCTAAAACAAAAGCTTTCACATTGCTAAACTCACAAATTATAATGTAATCACCTAGCCTTAATACCATAATCTGTAAGGATTTAATGTTAAGAATTAATCTAAGTCTGCCCGAAATGCCTAGCCATGCTAGGTGTCCTAGTGGCCTCCTCTGTAATTAGTATTTTATAACATGTAAACCACACAATATCCAAATTCTGTAAACCCCACATTGTAACCCTTATAGAGAATAAACTTGATTTGATTTGATTTGATAGTAGCGTATCTTGGAAAGGATTCCTACTGATTTGGAAATTTTCTTGGCTATGTGATGGGTATGGGACTGAAATTTAAGATTACAGTCAAGGAGAAGACCTAGAAATTTGCCCTCCACATGTCTTGATATAGGGGAACCATTTAACAGTATGTTGAGTTGAATATTTGAGGCTCTGTTGCCAAACATCATGAAGTATGTTTTGTCTATGTTGAGAGTGAGTTTGTTGGTCATCATCCAAGCATATATCTTTAGCAGTTCATTGTTTACAGTGTTTTCAAGCACAGCTGGGTCTGAATGGGAGTAGACATATGTAGTGTCATCTGTGAATAGAACTGGTGTAAGGAGTTGGGATGCATTCGGGAGATCATTGATGTAGATGAGAAAGAGGAGTGGGCCTAGGACACTACCTTGGGGTACTCCTACAGCTACAGGTTGGATAGCGGGGTTGACTCCATTTGCATGTACATACTGGTGTCTGTCGTTAAGATAGGATTTTAGGCAGTCAAGAGAATGTCCTCTTATGCCGTAATGATTCAGTTTGAGGTGCAAGAGATTGTGGTCAACTGTGTCAAACACTTTTCTTAGGTCGATAAAGAGCCCCAGGAGATATTAATTTTTATCGAGAGCTGTGTATATTAGGTCAAGCATTTGTATAATAGCATCATTTGTGCTTTTTTTTTGGTCTAAATCCAAACTGGCATGGGTTAAGAACAGTGGTCCCTCACTTTTCGTAGTTCTTGGCAATCGTAAATTTCGCCAATCATAGGGGTATTTTCGTATAAACATGGACTCGCTTTTCATAGGTTGACTCGCGAATAGTAGTTTGTCCGGGACGCCTCCCTACCCAGCCAGTCTGGCTTTGTTTACCAGTGAGTGAAGGTCCCCTCAAGTGCTCCTAAGAAATATTTCATAATATTCCACTCATTTTAGTGCTTGCAATTACTAAATAAGCTACCATGGCTCCAAAGAAAGCTCCTAGTGCCAAGCCTGTGGTAAAGAAGGTGAGAAATATGTACAGTGACAAAGTCTTGGGCCATTTTCAGGAAGTGTTAAAGAGACGCCAGAAACAGAGCTCTCGCCACAGTTACTTTGCGAGACAGGACTAGAGTGACTCTCAAGGTGGTCCTAGTGGCATTAAGAAACACAGAAGAGAAGCAACCCCAGAGAAGCAATTGGTACCTGAGGTGTTGCTGGAAGGGGATTCCCCTTCCAAACTGTAAACAATCCAATCTCTTTCCTCCTCCAGTCTCCCATACTCTAAGAAGAATCTCCAATAAAGGTAAGTGTTATGCTGTTAATTTCATTCATCATTTCCCATTGTATTGTTTGTGTACTACATGTATATTTCATGTAAAAATTTTTTTTGTTTTAATACTTCTGGGTGTCAGGAATGGATTAATTGTATTTACATTATTTCTTATGGGGAAAATTGATTCGCAAATCGTAAATTTCGTTTATAATAACGGCTCCAGGAACGGATTAATTACGAAAAACGAGGGACCACTGTATGTTGTTGGATGTAAGGTCGCTTGTGTGTTATTTTTTCAAATATCTTGGAGAGTAAGGGCAAGTTTGATATGGGTCTGTAATTATTCATATCAGTTGGATCTCCACCTTTGTGGATCAGGGTGACCCTTGCTGTCTTGAGTATGGATGTGAAGGTTGAGGATGCTATAGTTTTGTTAAACATTGTTGCGATAATGGGCGACAGTTCTGGTGCAGCTTTTTTATACATGTATATGAATGGCGACAAGTTATCTAGATCACCTGATTTGTTTTTTAATGATTTAATGATGTGTGAGACTTCAGTGGGATTAGTTGAAGCTAGAAATAGATCACAGTGGAACCCCGGTTTACGATCAGCTCCCAGTGCGACCAATTATGTAAGTGTATTTATGTAAGTGCGTTTGTACGTGTATGTTTGAGGGTCTGAAATGTACTAATCTAATTCACAATATTCCTTATGGGACCAAATTCGTTCAGTAATGGCACCTGAACATACTTCTGGAATGAAATAATATCGTAAGCCGGGGGTCCACTGTACTTGGATAGTTGCCAGCGAGGTACTCACTCGGATGGGTATTTGAGCTAGGAATTTGACTCGCTAGCTTTGATCCTACAGTAGAGAAGAAGACATTATATTTGTCGGCCGTGTCTATAGGTTGCATGTAAGGTTCATCTGGTTTAGTTAAGTCTATCTCTCTATTTCCAGTTGGTTTCCTTGAGCCCAAAATTTTGGAGAGGGTTTGCCAGGTACTTTTCATGTCACCTTTCATGTCACTAAATCTATTTTCATAATACAGTGGACCCCCGTATAACGGTTACCTCCAAATGTGATCAATTATGTAAGTGTATTTATGTAAGTGCATTTGTACGTGTATGTTTGGGGGTCTGAAATGGACTAATCTACTTCACAATATTTCTTATGGGAACAAATTCGGTCAGTACTGGCACCTGAACATGCTTCTGGAGTGAAAAAATATCGTTAACCGGGGGTCCACTGTACATTTGCTTTGATTTACGTATTAGTTTTGTGAGTATTGATGTGTATCTTTTAGTAAATTCATTAGTAATTAAGCATAATCTGAACTGTTTTTCAATTTGGTGTTTTGTATTAATAGATTTGAGGATACTTCTAGTTAGCCATGGGCTGTTTAGCCTCTTTTCTGTGATCTGTTTTGTTTTTGATTGGGCAATGTTTTTTGTAGAGGTTTAGGGTTTTATGTAAAAAAATGTTCATATCTTTATCGATATTATTACTGTCATTTAGTTCTCTCTGCCAATTAATGGCACCTAGAGCTAGTTGTAGGCTGTTTATCCATGTCACATCATGCAGTGGAAATGAGATCTTTCCTGTTTCTTGAGGCAGTTTAGATAAGTTGGTTATGAGAAAGGTAGGGTAGTGGTCTGTGGTGTTATCTGTGATTATACCTGCTTGTATTGGGGATATTATGTTGGTTCAGATATGGTCAAGTAACGAGGCACTAGTGTCAGAGATTCTTGTTGGCTTTGTTATAGAGGGTAGCAGTAAGCTGTTGTTTATAGCATTTGTAAAATCAGCTACTGGAGGGTCGGTTGCTTGGATAAGGTTGATGTTGAAATCTCCTGCTAGTATCAGATGGTGTTTATTCAACTCTGACTCAATTATCATGTTTCTAAGGTTATTGCTAAAAGTGTAAGTGTTTGAGTGTGGTAGTCTGTAGACTGCACCAACTGTTATAGGTTTCTTAACCCTTTGACTGTTTACGCCGTATAAATACGTCTTACGCGCAACTATTTCTGACGTATATATACTCAATAATTCTAGCAGCTTCAAATCAAGCTGGAGAAAGCTAGTAGGCCCACATGTGAGAGAATGGGTCTGTGTGGTCAGTGTGCACCACATAAAAAAAATCCTGCAGCAAACAGTGCGTAATGAGAAAAAAAAAACTGATCGTTTTTTTGGATTAAAACGCCGACTTTGAGGTGCATTTTCGTATAGTATTTATCGTTGTATTCGCATTTTCATGGTCTTAGGTGATAAAATGGAAAACATATTACAGAAATAGAGATGATTTCCATTACTTTGACGATGAAAACGACCTTGAAACTGAGCTCAAAGTAGCGGAAATGTTCGAATTTTACCAATGTTCAGGAGTAAACAAATCACACCACATGTCCAATACACGTCAACTGGGGAGTCTAATATTCTTTCACTTGTGCACTAATATTATTTATACCATTTTTACAATAATGCAGTAGTCTGCATAACAGTAAATTTTGTATTTTTTTGTATGAATAAAAAACCAAAATAGAAAGCAATAGTAATATAAGAGGGGCCTAGAGATGTGACTAATGGACAGAGGATATGTTATTTTAGTTCCAGGAATGTCTACCTTGTTTATTCTGAACCCTATTTTGAAATTGGCATCTTTTTTAATTTGCGTGAAATTGGCCAAATTGCCAATTTCTGACCACTATATTGGGTAGTTCAAATTGGTAAATGGGTGGTTTCTTGTACTCAGCTGATAGATAAAATGAAGTTCTAAAGAAATATCTATGAGTTTGGTCAACTGGAACAACGGAATTGGCTGAAAATAGGGCTCAAAGTCGGCGAAATCGCCGATACGCATATGTCACCGAGACTGCTAACTTCGCGGGGGTGTAATTCCGTGAGTTTTCTACCAAATTTCGAACTTTAGGTGTCATTACCATCGGGAAAAGATTCTCTATCATTTCATAAGAATTTTTTTTTTTTTTTTTTTTTTTTTTCAAAAATTTATCGACATAGAATGACAGTTTCAGAAAGGGGCCTGCAACAGTCAAAGGGTTAAGTGTTCTTGATGTGAATTTAGCTATTATATATTCACCATTTTCATCCAGTACATTAGTTGATTTCACACATTCTAGTTCGTCAGAGTAATAGATGGCAGTGCCTCATCCTGATTGGTCGGGCCTGCAGTTATGTATGGCTGTGTAACCAGGTATGGCAAATTTGTCTGTCAGATCTTGTCTGAGCCAGGTTACAGTAAGTATAATGAAGGTTAAAGTAGCATTTAGAGACTTAAGTAGTGCAATGAGGTCTGGCACCTGGTGAAGATACTTGTCTAGTTTCCTCTTAAAGGCTTCTTCACTTGTTCCAGCAGTGTTTCTGATATCTTCTGGTAAGATGCTGAAAAGTCTGGGACCCCGGATGTATCATGTGGGAGTTCGATACGTGGATAGGGTAAAGTAATACTCACGTAGGCTGGTAGTACGTATAATTACAGATAATGTGGGGAGCGCCCAAACAGCCGTACCTATCTCTCTTGCTCACTCTCGTAAACTGACTGGCCGCCCACAGTACCCATATGTGAGGGGGTCTTTGAATACTGCTGTGGTCAGCACAATATGAATACAGACAGTGACTCAGGCAGAGACGGTTGGTAGTGAGTCATCTACTGGTACACTGGTTACTGGTAACTGGTTACTACTACTGAGAGATGTTGGGACAATAAGGGAACACTCTATCAACATCCGGGGTCCCAGACTTTCCAACAACTTACCAGAAGATATCAGAAACACTGCTGGAACAAGTGTAGAAGCCTTCAAGAAGAAATTAGACAAGTATCTTCACCAGGTGCCAGATCAACCAGGCTGTGATGGATATGTTGGGCAGTGGGCCTCCAGTAGCAACAGCCTGGTTGACCAGGCAAGCACCAGATGAGCCTGGCCCATGGCCGGGCTCAGAGATTAGATATACTCTCGAAATTCTTCAAAGGTATATATGGTATCATAGTAATGACACGATTGCAAACAAACCATACCACGGGCGGGATTTGAACCCACTGTCAGAGAGTCTCAAAACTCCAGACCGTCGCGTTAGCCACTGGACCAGCTAGCCACAATAAGATTCGTCCAACTAGGTTTGAGACTCTCTGACTGTGGGTTCAAATCCCGCTCGTGGTATGGTTTGTTTGCAATCATGTCATTACGATTTCGTGAGTCATGTTAACGGCTTTGAGGGGACTTGAGCTAGAGTTCATCACGGCCACGCTAGCTGGAGATTCATCTGTAAAAATTTGCATTTGTGGTCACAGTGGTGCCTATGCTAACCTTCCTATGGTGTAGAAATATACCTAGTTGGACGAATCTTATTGAGGCTAGCTGGTCCAGTGGCTAACGCGACGGTCTGGAGTTTTGAGACTCTCTGACAGCAGGTTCAAATCCTGCCCGTGGTATAGTTTGTTTGCAATCGTGTCATTACGATTTTGTGAGTCATGTTAACGGCTTTGAGGGGACTTGAGCTAGAGTTCGTCACGGCCATGCTAGCTGCAGATTCGTCTGTAAAACCTTGCATTTATGGTCACAGTGGTGCCTATGCTAACCTTCCTATGGTGTAGAAATAGTATACCTAGTTGGACGAATCTTATTGTGGCTAGCTGGTCCAGTGGCTAACGCGACGGTCTGGAGTTTTGAGACTCTCTGACTGCGGGTTCAAATCCCGCCCGTGGTATGGTTTGTTTGCAATCATGTCATTACGATTTCGTGAGTCATGTTAATGGCTTTGAAGGGACTTGAGCTAGAGTTTGTCACGGCCACGCTAGCTGGAGATTCGTCTGTAAAAACTTGTATTTGTGGTCACAGTGGTGCCTATGCTAACCTTCCTATGGTGTAGAAATATACCTAGTTGGACGAATCTTATTGTGGCTAGCTGGTCCAGTGGCTAACGCGACGGTCTGGAGTTTTGAGACTCTCTGACCGCGGGTTCAAATCCCGCCCTTGGTAAGGTTTAGTATCATAGTGTTTACTCAATGATCTAACATTGTAGTTGAAGACTGTAATGTTCTTGCTGACACTGAGAAGGGTATTAGCCTGACTAGCAGTGTAGTAATGGCAAGTACTGTTAGGATTATGTGTGCTGTTCAGTAAGAGGTTGATATCAGGATCGATAATTGTATTCATAAGGGGTACATAGATAAATAGCTGTTGCAATTATTAAAAAACAAAACGACAAAAGCAATGATGTTAAACCACTAACAATTATGAACTTACGAACTAAGATAGTTAATTTGAATCCAAAAAAATAATAGAGCTACTGAATATTAAAATAAAACACTTTAGCACCTTGATTATTTCAAAGTTAAAAGTAATGGTTTCAAGTATAAAATAAGACAGAATAAAACACTTAAGTACAGGTCCATCACAAATCCGGCATCATTGGGACCTGTAGTGTGCCGGATTACTGAGTTTGCTGGATTACAGAGTGGTTAGGTTAGAATACACTTAATAAAATTAATCAACTTGACTTATACAAAGTTCATTGAACATCGGCAAAAATCGAACATTTCCGCTACTTTGAGCTCAATTTCAAGGTATTTTTCATCATGAAACCAATCAAATTCATGTCTATTTCTTTAATATATCTTCCATTTTATCAAATGTGACAAAAAAAACGAGAATACAACCATAAAAACCATACGAAAATATACCACAAGAGGCAGCTAATGGCTGAGAAGTGAACCCCCTTATTTATCGTCTGTCTTTTTTATTTCTGGTGTACGTTAAGAAGCATCTTTTCATCATACATTGCCCGAGTTTCAATGAGATAGCCCAACAAACAACTGAGAAAAAAACAATATTTACCAAAAATCATAGCAAGCCCAAGCCAGGCACTGGAAATAAGTCACTTTGTCTGACTTTTTTGGGTTATCCTGGGTTCTCTATACATACGCTGCTATGTATGATAATCTGTGTAACCTGTATTTGTGTATAGTACCTGAATAAACTTACTTACTTCTAGTCTGTCAACTGAGTACAAGAAACCGCCCATTCACCTATTTCAACTACCCAATAAAGTGGTCAGAAATTGGCAATTTGGCCAATTTCACAGATGCCAATTTCAAAATAGGGTCCAGAATAAACAATGCAGACATTCCTGTAGGACTTTTTTCTTCAGTGCCAAATGAGGGAAAGAATTGAGCCTTTAAACATGGCTGACCGGCATCCAAACAGCAGCTACTGCTAGACGTACAACTAGCGAAGTGAAATTCTCATCTTTACTGACGTTCATCTGTTGACAGTAGCATCATATCTGTACCACCATCATATCACCTGTACCAGTGCTAACCAGAGGGAAACACAGGAAACATCGTCAAATCAACAGTACAAACTCCAAGGTTATAGGACGGTTATCCCTCAGTGCCAGTCGTGGGAAAGAAGCGAATAGTTAAACAGTCAAGGTTAATGTTTTAGTAGCTGACCTATATTCAGCTGACCAGTGTACAGTGAGAGAATCATAGCAGAAAACGCCAAATATATCTATAAACTCAAGGAAAGTCAGGTTGTAGGTGGCGTTACTCCCCTCAGTGTTTTAAAAATGGCTGAGTCAGCAGCACAGGTCAGGAGACAACAACACGACACAATCCCCGATAAATGGAATTGAGGGAGATTTGGAAGGATAAAACCATTGATTAAACCTTTCTGGTCTACCAGAATGGAAAGGAGTTAGAAGTTAATTGGTGAAGCCAGACTGTAAAGTGAGGTGGGAAGGGGAGTGTGTAATAAGGGGTTAACTGTAAGGGGTTTGTGACAGTTAAGGGAAAAGTGAGCAGTGAAGAGGGTTTTGAAGAAGAAAATTTACTAGTAATTCAGTGGTGATTGCTAAAGCAGATACTAAGTGTACTAGGTGACTGGAAAAGAGAAATAAATATTATTGTATATGAGTAAAAGAGAGAAGAGTGAAAATGGCAGGCATTAGGGGGGTACAGGCTGCCATAATTATAATTATCTTTCTTCTTCAATTCCATGAAGAAAGAAATCAGTCATGGGGGCTGGAAAAGGTGAATGGAGTAACAGCGCCCTGGACAGTAAAAGCCCAACAGTTGCCATCCTACCAGAAAAGTAAATGTCACTATCGCTGCAAGGTATGGCACCACCGCATACCCAAACAAAAATGCATACTAAACAAAAACAATGGCACACAGCTCTTATTGTAGCTCTCTTAAGTGGTTATAACCAAATTAATCCAGGACCTCAAACTATTGTGCAGAGGCAAAACACACAGATAAATGATTGTGATAATGATGGTCTAGTAGCTAGGAATGATAACCTTAACTCCATATGTAATGCATACATAGGTCAATGTGAGACAATACAGCCATTATTATCTCAAACACTACCAAACAGGTGCATACACTGTACTAAAGTACGCATGAAAAACAGAAAATCCACCTTATGTAAAATGTGTAAGGGTGGGTGCATGATGGATGTATGTACAATTATAGTAACGGTGCCAGAATTCATTTTGTGTGTAACAAATGCACTTTGGCACAGTTACCCTTTAGCAGTGATGACATTGATTTACCTAATTTTAATACAAATGACCCATTGCCATATATTGATGATTATGATTGTTTTATGAAAACAGGCCTTCACTTTATTCATGTCAACGCAAGATCACTTCTTCCTAAATTGGCAGAAATTAGGATTCTAGCTAACAAAATTAGGGCGGCAGTTATAACCATCTCTGAATCTTGGTTGGATGATATGGTGACTGACGACGAGGTCAAAATAGAAGGTTACAATAAAACGCTTAGATAGGAACAGAAAGGGTGGTGGAGTATGTGTCTACATTAGAAATGACTTAGCTTACAACCCAAGACCTGATTTAAATAACAATAAACTGGAGATTCTATGGTTTGAAGTGCTGCTTCCCAAGACCAAACCCATCTTAGTAGGAACTAGTTACCACCCTCCTACCCAGGACCAGTTTTTAGAAGGCTTTTCCAGAGTATTGTCCGGACTTGAAAACAATTGCGAGACAGTAATACTGGGAGACTTCAATATCTGTTTTCAGCAGCAAAATAACGTGCTATGCAAAAGGTATAAGGAAATTCTAGGATTAAATAGTTACACTCAACTAATTAATGCACCAACCCGGATCACACAGTTCTCAGCTACTGTACCCTGACTCAGCACATTTAGAAGTCAACACACACACACACACACACAACACAATGAAAGTGTCCAGTGACTATATATGTGTATATATATTATAGAAACCAGAAGGAAGGGAGGAAAGAATGAAGAAAGAAAGAAAGGTAGGTAGGTAGGAAGGAATGGTGACACATTTACCTAGGATAACTACCTAACACAACTATCCACTTCTACTATGAAGAAAACTGCTCAGACGAGGTGTTTTGTTTGTGTACATACAAAAAAAAAAAAAGCCCACAAAAAACAGACACTCGTTTTATGTGTGAGGAGTGTAAAACACCATTGTGTATGAAACCATGTTTCAAAGAGTTCCACAAGCTGCAGAACTTCTAGGAACATGTCCAGTGACTGTACATGCATATGTATATTATAGAACAATAGTAATAAACAATTTTTTGTATTGTTTGTGTAAACAAGCTTTGTAAACAATATATTGATAATTATGTTTGTGTGCTTATTGTGTTGTATACAACGAGTCTATATATGTACATTGCACCTTACTTTGGACTCACAGGCCACATAAGTTATGTGAAAAAATAAAATAATGAAAAAACAAGAAAACTTTGAATGCAAGTAAACCAAAGTTTACTGGGTGAGTAGCATTTGCGGCTGTTCCTATACGTGGCTCATTTTCTGCCAACTTTATGCCTCTATATCTTCATAAGTACTGATCGCAAAAATTTGTTTTGTGGTTTAAAACAATTAGAAAATTAATCTTAACATTTTCATAAGGAAAAATAATTTGTTTTTTCTAATATTCTTCGACACCAGGAGACACTTCAGGATTTGGGGTTGCAACAGTCAAAGGTTTAAAATATAAAAGCAGCTGTGTAAGCATTATCAGTCATTTTTTTTAACCAGTTTTACATACTTGGCTCTTTCTTTGTTTATTATTTTACAGTTAAATTTGTTTACAGGCTGGAATTGTTTGCAAGCTAGACACTCGCCTGCAGCATTTTAGCCGCCACCACCCTAAAGGGCACTTGATGCTGAAGAATCTCTCAGCGTTAATGTTGCTCTACCTCGCCTCTACTCTCACGCTTTGACCTCATCCTGGTTCTTCTTGACACCAGGAATCCTGAATGGGACAAGTAAGATGTCATCTCTATCTCAACCTTTCTCTTGAAAGAAAGAATATAAAATACAGGTTGGCCATCACTAATCTGGCATCATTGGGACCTGTAGGGTGCCAGATAAGTGATTTTGCTGGATTGTAGAGTAGTTTGGTAAGAATACACTAAACCCAGCGGCGATATTTATGCATCAACGATTTCACCCACTTTACACCCTATTTTTGGCCCATTCCATTGCTCCAGTCTATCAAACTTGTAGCTATTTTGCTAGTAATCCTGGTATTTTATCAATTGAGTACAAGAAACTGCCCACTTACCTATTTTAACTACCCAATAAAGTGGCCAGAAATTGGAAATTTGGCCAGTTTCACTCAGATTTCAAAAGATACCAATTTCAAAATAGGGTCCAGAATAAGCATTGCAGACATTCCTAGCACTAAAATAACATTTTCTCTGTTCATTAGTCATGTCTCCAGACCCCTCTAATATTATGCTTGCTTTCCATTTTGAATTTTTATTCACACAAAAAATAGAAGATTTACTGTTATGCAGACTACTGCATTATTGTAATAATTATTTAAATAATGTCACCCCATTCATGACTGTGTACTAGACCAGCCAGTTGGACATACATTGGACGGTGATGTCATTTGTTTATTCTTGAACATTGGCAAAAAATCAAACATTTCCACTACTTTGAGCTCAATTTTAAGTTACTTTACGGTGTGAAACCAATCAAGATTATATAAATTTCTGTAATATATCTTCCATTTTGTGAAATGAGACCCAAAAAACGAGAATACAACCATACGAAATTACACCGCAAAATCAGGTTTACACCATAAACACGGTCACAGTTTTTTGCTCATTATGCACTGCATGCTGCAGTTTTTTTTATGTATTGCATACTTACCACATAGATCTTTTCTCTCATATGTAGGCCCAAAGTTAGTGGTCAGAGCTTATCTGAGTGAGCTCAGCTCATGGTGACTGACAGTGGCTTCAAAGCCACTTTATCTTTTATGGACAATGTACGGTGTATGTGCTTTACACATTGAGAAACATTTTCTTTTATTCATTGGAACCTTGGCTAAGGCTAAAAGTGAGCAGGTTATAACAATAAATGGAGAAAAGCAAATTGGAATGGCTTACGCAGCAAGTAGCGCCACCAAACAGTAGCAGCAGGTTGGTGTGGCGACCCCGGAAATTTGAAATTATGCTAGCCAAAATTAGTGCCGGATTACTGATTGCTGGATTAGTGATGGCCAACCTGTACTGACATAATACAGTACAGTGGACCCTCATTTATCAACCGTTCCGGATATCGGCCAATTCAGTTTTCATCCGCTTTTTGACAAAATTCTATCCCAGTTATCGGCCATTATTTCGGAGAGCGGCCATTTTGGATGCATCCACCCACTGTGAGTCAGTCTGGCTGTGTCTCTGGGTGAGTGAGGAAGATTCCATGCATTCATCCAAACATTTCTCTATAATCCATTGTTTTTTGTGGTTATTGATTGAGTGCAACTGCAAAATAAGCCACCAAGGGCCCAAAGAAAGCTCCTTGTGCCAGCACTTTGGTAAAGAAAGTGAGAAATGCAGTAGAATTCAAGAAAGAACATCCTAGCAAAGTACGAGTGAAGGAGGAAGAGAGAGAGGAGAATGTGCCTTCTTCAGTGATTCAGTGAATTCTACGATATGTGCGATACTAAAGCAGCAGGAGTCGATAAAGGCTATAGCGCCAGCCAGCGATAAAGTGTAGCATTAACAGTGTAGCAAGTAAGTTGAGTAATTAAGTGATAGAAAAAAGATGACACGAAACTGACTTCTCCAGCGTTGTTGGAGATATAGGGCCACTGACAATATATGCTGCCCTGCATATCTCCCACCACCCTAAACCAGAGTGTAAATATTTCTTGTTTATAAAGTGTAAATATTTCTTATTTATAAATTAGAGTGTAAATATTTCTTATTTATAAATTGCGTACATTGTTTCAGTGTGAATAGTGGTGGTGGCCTCTGCTGCCTACACCACTACCACTATATATACAGCTTATGCTGTCAGTGGCCCTTATAAACCCAACAACAACAACACACCACCACTATGTAATGACATATTTTATTCATTCTAGAGTATATATCATGTTTCTATGTTATTTATATTATTTATTATGTCAGATGAATTGTGATAGATAATAAGCCATAGAGTTGATAATAGCATCATATTTAACCCTTAAACGGTCCAAACGTATATACAGTGGTCCCTCGTTTTTCGTAATTAATCCGTTCCTGGAGGAGCTACTATAAACGAAATTTACGATTTGCGAATCAATTTTCCCCATAAGAAATAATGTAAATACAATTAATCCGTTTCTGACACTCAGAAGTATTAAAATAAATTTTTTTTTTACATGAAATATACATGTAGTACATAAACAATACAATGGGAAATGATGAATGAAACATTAACAGCATAACACTTACCTTTATTGGAGATTCTTCTTAGTGTATGGGGACTGGAGGAGAGAGATTGGGTTGTTTACAGTTTGGAAGGGAATCCCTTCCAGCAACAAACCCCAGGTACCAATTGCTTCTCTGGGGTTTCTTCTCTTCTCTGTTTCTTTAATGCCACTTTGGACCACCTTGAAGAGTCACTCTAAATCCTGTCTCAAAAAAGTAACTGTGGAGAGAGCTCTGTTTCTGGCAATCTCTTTAACACTTCTCTAAAATGGCCCAAGACTTTGTCACTGTACATATTTCTCACCTTCTTTACCACAGGCTTGGCACTAGGAGCTTTCTTTGGAGCCATGGTAGCTTATTTAGTACTTGCAAGCAATAAAATGAGTGGAATATTATGAAATATTTCGTAGGAGCACTTGAGGGGACCTTCACTCACTAGTAAACAATGCCAGACTGGCTGGGTAGGGAGGCCTCCCCGGCTCACACCGTTCGTATGCGTCCTGGACGAACTACTATTCGCGAGTCAACCTATGAAAAGTGAGTCCATGTTTATACGAAAATACCCCTATGATTGGCGAAATTTACAATTGCTGAGAACTACGAAAAGCGAGGGACCACTGTATACGTTCACTCATGCAACGCCCCAAATATTTTGAGAAAAAATTCTTTTTCCTTTTTTATAGGAAAAAAGAGCGTGTGGTACCCAGGCGTCCCCAATTTTTTTCATATGGGGCATACTGAGTGTGCACACCTGTTCTCTCATGTCTAGGCAACTCAGGCTTATTGTGCCAATGTTGAATGAATGACAAATGAAACGTATATATACAGTGGACCCCCGGTTTCGATAATTTTTTCATTTTCCCGAGTAGTTATGTTCAGGTTGCCATTACTGAATGAATTTGTTCCCATAAGGAATATTGTAAATTAGAGTAGTCCATTTGAGACCCCCAAACATACACATACAAACGCACTTATATAAATACACTTACATAATTGGTCACATTGGGAGCTGATCGTAAAGCGGGGGTCCACTGTATATGTTTGGGGCACTACGCGAAAGAACGTATACATGTATATATGTTTGGACTGTTTAAGGGTTAAGCATTTTGTCCTGTCTCCAAACAATAAACTCTCGTCCCTCTCTGCCCCTCGCCGTTTTACATACGCCAACAAGACTCTTCAATAAAAGTAAAAGTGATTTAAATGTTCATTTATTCATTTCATTAGTCATTTTATTTAGTTCTCATTGTTTTGTGTATGTAAAATTATAGTTAATCTTCAAAAATGTATATTTTGTTAATATTTTTGGATGTTTGGAACGGATTAATTGTCTTTACATTAATTCTTGTGGGAAATATTATTTCGGTTTTCGGCCATTTTGGTTTTAGGCTGACCTTCTGGAACGGATTACGGCTGATAACCAAGGGTCTACTGTATAATGATATCGTTTATTGCGACTATGTTTCACCCACACAGTGAACTTCACCAAGTCAAAAACATTGTGCATAACATGATAACACCCACTCTGTGGGAGAAACATTATCAATAATCACAGTACAGTGGACTCCCGCATACCGTTGGCATCACATAACGTTAAATCCGCATACCGATACATTTTATCGCTAAGATTTTGCCTCGCATTCCGCTAAAAAATCTGCTCAACGCTATTCGTCCGAGACGCGTCTAATGTGCGGCCTGAGCCAGCCTCACATGTTCCGCCGGTGGCATTGTTTACCAGCCAACCTCCGCGGTAACATCCAAGCATACAATCGGAACATTTCGTATTATTAGTGTTTTTGGTGATTTTATCTGCAAAATAAGTGACCATGGGCCCCAAGAAAGCTTCTAGTGCCAACCCTACAGGAATAAGGGTGAGAATTACTATAGAGATGAAGAAAGAGATCATTGCTAAGTATGAAAGGAGTGCGTGTCTCCGAGCTGGCCAGGTTGTATAGTAAACCCCAATCAACCATCGCTACTATTGTGGCCAAGAAAACGGCAATCAAGGAAGCTGTTCTTGCCAAAGGTGCAACTTTGTTTTCAAAACAGAGATCACAAGTGATAGATGTTGAGAGACTCTTATTGGTGTGGATAAATGAAAAACAGATAGCAGGAGATACCATCTCTCAAGTGATCATAAGTGAAAAGGTTAGGAAGTTGCATCAGGATTTAATTAAAAAAATGCCTGCAACTAGTGATGATGTGAGTGAATTTAAGGCCAGCAAAGGTTGGTTTGAGAGATTTAAGAAGCATAGTGGCATACATAGTGTGATAAGGCATGGTGAGGCTGCCAGTTCGGACCACAAAGCAGCTGAAAAATATGTGCAGGAATTCAAGGAGTACATAGACAGTGAAGGACTGAAACCTGAACAAGTCTTTAATTGTGTTGAAACAGCCTGTTTTGGAAAGAAAATGCCAAGCAGGACCTACATTACTCAGGAGGAAAAGGCACTCCCGGACATAAGCCTATGAAAGACAGGCTTTCTCTTCTCATGTGTTCCAATGCTAGTGGTGATTGCAAAGTGAAGCCTTTATTAGTGTATCACTCTGAAACTCCCAGAGCGTTCAGGCAAAAGAATATCCTCAAGGCTAATTTGTGTGTGCTGTGGAGGGCAAACAGTAAGGCATGGGTCACTAGGGACTTTTTCTATGACTGGTTACACCAAGCATTTGCCCCCAATGTGAAAAATTACCTAACTGATAAGAAATTAGACCTTAAGTGCCTCCTGGTGTTAGACAATGCCCCTGGTCATCCTACAGACGTGGCAGAGCGACTTTGTGGGGACATGAGCTTCATTAAGGTGAAGTTTTTGCCTCCTAATACCACTCCTCTCCTGCAGCCCATGGACCAGCAGTTATTGCAAACTTCAAAAAACTGTACACAAAAGCTCTGTTTGAAAGGTGCTTTGTAGTGACCTCAGAAACTCAATTGACTCGAAGAGAGTTTTGGAGAGAGCACTTTAATATCCTCAATTGTGTAAACCTTATAGGTAAGGCTTGGGAGGGAGTGACTAAGAGGACCTTGAACTCTGCTTGGAAGAAACTGTGGCCAGAATGTTTAGACCAAAGGGATTTTGAAGGGTTTGAGGCTAACCCTGGGAATCCTATGCCAGTTGAGGAATCCATTGTGCATTGGGAAAGTCCTTGGGGTTGGAGGTTAGTGGGGATGATGTGGAAGGTTTGGTGGAGGAGGACAATGAAGAACTAACCACTGATGAGCTGCTAGATCATCTTCATCAGCATGAGGCCACACCTGAGGAAACTGCTTTGGAGGAGGGGAGAGCGAAATTGAAGAAGTTGCCTACTTCAAAGATTAAGGAAATGTGTGCAATGTGGCTTAAAGTACAAACCTTTTTTGATGACAATCACCCTAACACAGCTATTGGAAGCCGTGCTGGTGACTATTACACTGACAATGTTGTGAACCACTTTAGGAAAGTCATAAAGGAACGGGAGGTACAGGCCTCTGTGGACAGACATGTTGTGCGACAGAAGTCCAGTGACTCTGAAGCTGGTCCTTGTGGCATTAAAAGAAAAAGGGGAAGTAACCCCGGAAAGGACTTGACACCTCAAGTCTTAATGGAGGGGGATTCCCTTCTAAACACTAAGACTCTCTCCTCCTCCCATCCCATCAATCATCACCAGATCTTCAATAAAGGTAAGTGTCATGTAACTGTGCATGTCTTTTTCAGTTTGTGTGTATTAAAATTAATATTTCATGTGGTAAATTTTTTTTTTTCATACTTTGGGGTGTCTTGCACGGATTAATTTGATTTCCATTATTTCTTATGGGGAAAATTCATTTGCATAACGATAATTTCGCATAACAGTGAGCTCTCAGGAACGGATTAATATCGTTATGCGGGGGTCCACTGTATACTGCATATCCCATTTTTACACCGCCTCTTTCTGAGTTATTTAGTGTGTGTATTGACCTAATTAGTTTACTGTTTGTTTGATAAGCCATGATTATATTGATGATATCACTATATTTGAATTGCTCTTCAAAGAGTGTGCCTTGATGTTGGTGAACCAAGAAGCTGGAGCTACTTTGCTCTTTGTGAGAGTATGATTGTTAATTCTGTACATAATATTTGTGTCAAAACAACAATTGGCTCTGAAATCAAAAGATCTAGTATAAAACATAATTATCATACCATAAAAACTAAGAAAACTACAAAAAAATTGAAGAAAATTATATACATATATGCAACATTTCTGCAAGCAGCAGTGCCTATGTTCCCATCACATGAGTGTCCAGTGCCAACTTTGCGACCTTATATCTCGGTAAGTACTGACCCTAGAAATTTTTTTTGGTCTTAGTACACATAGAAAATTGCCCTCTTTATTGTAAAAAATGACAGTTAAGGGGTTAAAATTTTTTATTTAATGCTTTTAATATGTTTGCTTATTTGCTTCGCACGTAAAATGATTGAATAAAAATTCATTTTGTGAAAAAAAAATCAAATGGAATTCATTTTGTAAAGCCTGAAAACATTAATGAACAGAGGAAATGTTAGTTTAGTGCCAGGAATGCCTGCATTCTTTATTCTGGACCCTATTTTGAAACTGAAAAATTTTGAACTTTGCATTCAATTGGCCAAATTAGCAATTTCCGATCACTTCAGTTTGTAGTTGAAACAGTTGAAATGGCGAATTCTTGTGCTCAATCAATAGAATAGAAGCAATACTAGTGAAATAGCTAAGAATTTGGTCGAGTTGAATAATGTAATTGGCTTAAAATGTCAAGTGATATTTATGCATTGGCAAAATTGCCGATGCATTAATATTGCTGACACATCAAAATTCATGAGAGCATAATTTTGTCAATTTTCCATCAAATTTCATACTTTTTTGTCTTATTACCTTCAGAAAAAGATTATCTACCATTTCACAAGAAAAACTAACAAAATTATTTTTTGAAGATTCTTTGACGCTTGTGCACACTTTGAAATTTGGCCTCTGGACCATGAAAGGGTTAAGTTTACTGACATTCATTTATATACGTGTTTATTTTATGTTTTTGTAGTGAATTCTAAAAGTGGTAGTCTTGAAATATACATTGTTGGACGAGTAGTTGTACTGGATGAGTGTTGGAAGAGTGATTGTACCGAGCGAGTGTTGGACGAGTGGTTGTACTGGACAAGTGTTGGACGAGTGGTTGTACTGGACATTGTGTGGTGTTTATGACATCATAAGACATATGATAATTTCTGCAGTATTCTTCATGGATTTTTTTATTATTATTATCACACTGGCCGATTCCCACCAAGGCAGGGTGGCCCGAAAAAGAAAAACTTTCACCATCATTCACTCCATCACTGTCTTGTCAGAAGGGTGCTTTACACTACAGTTTTTAAACTGCAACATTAACACCCCTCTTTCAGAGTGCAGGCACTGTACTTCCCATCTCCAGGACTCAAGTCTGGCCTGCCGGTTTCCCTGAACCCCTTCATAAATGTTACTTTGCTCACATTCCAACAGCACGTCAAGTATTAAAAACCATTTGTCTCCATTCACTCCTATCAAACACGCTTACGCATGCCTGCTGGAAGTCCAAGCCCCTCGCACGCAAAACCTCCTTTACCCCCTCCCTCCAACCGCTCCTAGGCCGACCCCTACCCCGCCTTCCTTCCACTACAGACTGATACACTCTTGAAGTCACTCTGTTTCGCTCCATTCTCTCTACGTGTCCAAACCACCTCAACAACCCTTCCTCAGCCCTCTGGACAACAGTTTTGGTAATCCCGCACCTCCTCCTAACTTCCAAACTACGAATTCTCTGCATTATATTCACACCACACATTGCCCTCAGATATGACATCTCCACTGCCTCCAGCCTTCTCCTCGCTTTCAACATTCATCACCCATGCTTCACACCCCATATAAGAGCGTTGGTAAAACTATACTCTCATACATTCCCCTCTTTGCCTCCAAGGACAAAGTTCTTTGTCTCCACAGACTCCTAAGTGCACCACTCACCCTTTTCCCCTCATCAATTCTATGATTCTCCTCATCTTTCATAGACCCATCCGCTGACACGTCCACTGCCAATATCTGAATACATTCACCTCCTCCATACTCTCTCCCTCCAATCTGATATCCAATCTTTCATCACCTAATCTTTTTGTTATCCTCATAACCTTACTCTTTCCTGTATTCACTTTTAATTTTCTTCTTTTGCACACCCTACCAAATTCATCCACCAATCTCTTCAACTTCTCTTCAGAATCTCCCAAGAGCACAGTGTCATCAGCAAAGAGCAACTGTGACAACTCCCACTTTGTGTGATTCTTTGTCTTTTAACTCCACACCTCTTGCCAAGACCCTCGCATTTACTTCTCTTACAACCCCATCTATAAATATATTAAAAAAACCACGGTGACATCACACATCCTTGTCTAAGGCCTACTTTTACTGGGAAATAAGTTTTCCCCCTTTCCTGCATACTCTGACTTGAGCCTCACTATCCTCGTAAAAACTCTTCACTGCTTTCAGTAACCTACCTCCTACACCATACACCTGCAACATCTGCCACATTGCCCCCCTATCCACCCTGTCATACGCCTTTTTCAAATCCATAAATGCCACAAAGACCTCTTTAGCCTTATCTAAATACTGTTCACTTATATGTTTCACTCATGGATTAGGAGGAGGAAAATGATTTTTGTTTAGTAGTGCATATCTTTTAAATTTTTTTTTAATAAAATATCAGCCGTTTCCCACCAAGGCAGGGTGACCTGAAAAAGAAGAAACACTTTCATCATTCACTTCATCACTGTCTTGCCATAGGTGTGCCTACACTGCAGTTATAAAACTGCATCATATCTCCACCCCTCCTTCAGAGCGCAGGCACTGTACTTCCCACCTCAAGTCCAGCTGACCGGTTTCCCTGAATCTCTTCATAAATGTTACTTTGCTTACACATACTTGGAAATATAATTAATTTTCAGCTACTGTACTACATGTATATGTATTTGCCTATTAGAATAGTGTCCAGCTACATCCTGGAAGGTTGTGATCCACTTGGTGGAGATGGGGGAAGCCAAGAAGACTGGAGCATGGAGAGACTCCAGGCTTACTTTTGCCACATACGCTCCATTCAGCCAGTAATGACGCCTGAAGCAAACGCCATACTGTCACGTTATTATCAACTTCAGCGGCAGACTGACCAACGCAGTCAAGCCAGGACCACTATTAGGTAAGTAATAATTGATAGAGAAAAGTGGTATAAAATACTGACAAGATAGAGAGAAATGTAAATGCAGTATAATTGGACCCGTCGTGACAGTATCAGATCTGTTTGTCACATGATATAGCCCACTGCATGGGTGAAGCAGTGTCAATAAAGGATCGCATTATACTGCATGTGTCCTTTTCTTTAAGCATTAATTGAAGAGATGTCTTAATTTTTGCTTATTCTAATAGCCTTTCCACACAAAATTTTAATTGTACTTCAGTGCATTTTGCTAAACATATTTATATGATTACAGTAAAGCGTGTTATGTTCTCTGTGATTAATGAATAATGTACATTGGAAATATAGTACAATAATTCTCTGCACTTCTGTATGTGCCTTGTATTGTAATCAGTAATTCAGTTACAATATAACCATCACCCTTAGTGCATTCCTGACATCTTGGAGCTGACTTTCTTCTACACTGGCCTCTTACATTCACATTCGTCTATTAATTACACCACATTTTCCATTTTTTTCATTTTCCATTTAGATTCTTTATTCATTATACATTTAGGGTGATTCCTATGGGGCACATCACTTGTTCCTCTAAGCAAGAGACTCAGCAGATTCAGTTATAGCTTAGGGCAACACACATGGAAAACCAACAAATGTTTCAGCAACTCAGTTATTCTCTAATAATAATAATAAACCATACCACTGGCAGGGCTTGAACCCGCGGTTAGAGAGTCGTAAAACTCCACACCAACACATTAGCCACTGGGCCAACTGGCTAATGATCCTCAGTCGATAAAGAAGTGACGAGTTTGTCCAGCCGTTTGACGAAAATGGAACGTTTCGCCAGCAAAAAAGGTGAAGGGGAGATGGTGAACTGTCGGTCTCTGAGGGTTTTCATAGAGGTGTCGGCAATCAGCTTTGAGGCTTCATAATCGTCAGTACAGACAATGAATGAGTCTTTCGTCGAGTGAATGGCTGTAAATTTAACCTGAAGGCTAGCGACCACAAATCAATTACTCTGCTAGTGACCACAAATCAATTACATTTAGCATTGAATGGAAGTATGATAGTAGGGACAACTCAGTAACAGTTCCAGATTTTCGCTTAGCAGATTACAATGGGCTTAGAGAGCACTTATCATCTGTTGACTGGGGTAACGAAGAGAGCTATCAATATGACAGCTTTCTGAACACTATACATGCTGCTCAAAGAACGTTTATCCCGTATAAAGAAATTAGATCAAATAGAAATGACCCAAAATGGATGAATAATAGGCTGAAATATCTACTAGGGCATAAGAAAGGAATTTATAGGCTTATCAAAAGAGGTGAGGGTCATCTTATGAATCAGTATATTGACATTAAGAGGGACATTAATAAAGGGATAAGAAAAGCTAAAAGGGACTATGAAATTAAAGTTGCTAGGGATTCTAAAACTAACCCAAAAAGTTTTTTCCAGGTCTATAGAACGAAAGTTAGAGATAAGATAGGTCCCCTTGAAAATAACTATGGGCATCTTACTGACAAAGAGAATGAAATGTGCTCGATTTTAAATAATTATTTTCTCTCGGTTTTTTACACAGGAAGACACTAACAGTATTCCAGTAATTAATTTTTATAGTGGGCCAGAAGAAGATAAATTATGTAACATCACAGTCACTAGTGAAATGGTTGTGAAGCAGATAGACAGACTGAAGCAAAATAAGTCACCGGGTCCTGATGAGGTTTTTTCAAGGGTTCTTAAGGAATGCAAAATGGAACTCTGTGAACCATTAACTAATATTTTTAATTTATCTCTTCAAACAGGTGTAGTGTCTGATATGTGGAAGATGGCTAATGTAATTCCTATTTTTAAAACAGGAGACAAGTCGTTACCATCAAATTACCGCCCAATAAGCCTGACCTCAATTGTAGGCAAATTACTAGAGTCAATCACAGCTAAGATTATAAGAAGCCATCTCGATAAGCATAGCTTGATTAATGATACTCAGCATGGATTCACAAGAGGCCGGTCTTGTCTAACTAATTTATTAACTTTCTTCAGTAAAGCTTTTGAGGCTGTTGACCACGATAAAGAATTTGATATTGTTTACTTAGATTTTAGTAAGGCTTGTGATAGAGTTCTGCACCAAAGACTGTTAAAGAAAGTGGCAGCTCATGGCATTGGGGGAAGGGTGCTCTCGTGGATCGAATCATGGCTCACAGATAGGAAGCAGAGAGTGTCCATAAATGGGGTTAAATCCAAGTGGGGATCAGTAACAAGTGGCGTTCCACAGGGATCAGTCTTGGGCCCGTTGTTGTTTATAATATATATCAATGATCTTGATGAAGGAATTACTAGTGATATGAGCAAATTCGTCGATGACACAAAGATAGGTAGGATAATTGATTCAAACGTAGATGTTAGGGAACTTCAGGAGGATTTAGACAAACTCTTATTCTTCATCAGAAAAGTGGCAGATGCAGTTCAATGTAGATAAATGCAAGGTCATTACGTATGTCACGAGAGGTGTTGTGTTGTGTTGTTGTTGGGTGTATAAGGGCCACTGAGTGTAAGCCATCCATAATGATGGTGAAGCAGTAGCTGAGGCGGCGGTGTTTTCTGTTGCCCTATATAACTCCAGCAACATTGGAGAAGATGGTAGAATCGCTGAATCACTAAAGAAGGAACCCTCTACCACCATCACTACGACCTTCTACCACTATTACAACTGTTACCACCATCACTACTACCTTCTACCACCATCAACCACTATCACAACTGCTTCCACTCTACCACCCCCACCTTTGTATTTTTCTACAAACTTTTTCATAAATTATGTGTTTCTCACATTCTTTACCAAAGGGCTGGCACTAGAAGCTTTCTTTGGAGCTGTGGTAGCTTATTTAGCACTTGCAAGCACTAAAATCAATGGAATACAGTGGACCCCCGGTTAACGATATTTTTTCAATCCAGAAGTATGTTCAGGTGCCAGTACTGACCAAATTTGTTCCCATAAGGAATATTGTGAAGTAGATTAGTCCATTTCAGACCCCCAAACATACACGTACAAACGCACTTACATAAATACACTTACATAATTGGTCGCATTCGGAGGTGATTGTTATGCGGGGGTCCACTGTATTATGAAATATTTCGTAGGAGCATGTGAGGGGACCGTCGCTCGCTGGTAAACAATGGCACACTGGCTGGGAAGGCAGGCCCAGGCAGCTCAGAGCGTGAGTACCCATCCCGGACGAAGGACGATTAGCGAGTTAACGGACCATTTGCGAGCCAATGTTTAGACGAAATAACGGAACTATTTCCGAAATGGACGACTTTCAGGCCGGACGATTATTGAGGGACCACTGTACATTATTTTGACAATGGATCTTACATATTATTTAAAGTAAGTAATAAAGTTGGTAGAATTATCGACAATATGTAAAGTGAACATTAAAATGGTATAAAATACCGACAGGTTGTTAGGTAAGACACATATGCAACAGTTAGGTATCTTTATTTCGAAACGTTTCGCTATATAAGGCTCCATTCTGTCACTTCATCTCCATATTGTTTCATTCCATGGAACAATGCTCTTCTCCAGACTGAGGGACTGACCACCTCAAAACTTTAAGGGTGATGGACTGATTACATCGTCTTCAAGTATCTTCTGCTTCTATCAACTTTTCTGTACTCGACTGAAGAAGCCTACTGTGTAGGCGAAACGTTTCGAAATAAAGATACCTAACTGTTGCATATGTGTCTTACCTAACAACCTGTCGGTATTTTATACCATTTTAATGTTCAATCTGTCAGACACTGCAACACAAGGGTATCTTGGTACAGACCTACAATCAACTTCGACAACCTCTACTAATGAGAACGGCTGGATTTGAGAGGGACCTGACCTCTCAGCATCTGAGTTCTTACCTCTTCTAGTGACCTACGTCTCACCTCTTGGCGCTATATAAGGCTCCATTCTGTCACTTCATCTCCATATTGTTTCATTCCATGGAACAATGCTCTTCTCCAGACTGAGGGACTGACCACCTCAAAACTTTAAGGGTGATGGACTGATTACATCGTCTTCAAGTAACTTCTGCTTCTATCAACTTTTCTGTACTCGACTGAAGAAGCCTACTGTGTAGGCGAAACGTTTCGAAATAAAGATACCTAACTGTTGCATATGTGTCTTACCTAACAACCATGTCGGTAATTTATAACCATTTTAATGTTTCAATCTGTCAGACACTGCAACACACGGGTATCTTTGTAACAGACCTACAATCAACTCCGACAACCTCTACAGTGAGAAACGCATGGATTTGAGAGGGACCTGACCTTCTCAGCATCTAGTTCTTACCTCTTCTAGTTGACCTACGTCTCACCTCTTGTCTATATAAGGCCCAATTCTGTCACATTCATCTCCAATTGTTTTCATTCCATGGAACAATGCTCTTCTCCAGACTGAGAGACTGACCACTCAAACTTTTAAAGGTGAGGACTGATTACATCGTCTTCAAGTATCTTCTGCTTCTATCAACTTTTCTGTACTCGAGCTGAAGAAGCCTACTGTGTAGGCGAAACGTTTCGAAATAAAGATCCTAAGCTGTTGCATATGTGTCTTACCTAACAACATATGTAAAGTAAATGGACACAAGTGCAACTAATGTGACATTTTATTGTGGCCAAAACTTTTGCTCTCTCCAGGAAGCTTTAAACCAAGCCATTACAAACAATACATGGACATAGAGGGTAATAATAGGCTCAGAGTGAGGTGCAATACTAGTGTATCATAGTAGTGGTAAATGAGAATCTTAATATAACGGATTGCGAAAAGATTTAGGAGTTCTGGTTTAGCAGTAATCTGAAACCTAGACAACAGAGCATAAGTGGTTCGCAATAAAGCTAATAGAATCCTTGGCTTCATATCAAGAAGCATAAATAATAGGATCCCTCAGGTTGTTCTTCACCTCAAATTACCATCCTTGGTTAGCCTCATTAGATTATGCTGCCCAGTTTTTTGGTCACCGTATTACAGAATGATATAAATTCTCTGGAAAATGACAAAGAAGGATACAAAGATGATGCCCATGTATCAGAAACCTTGCCCTATGAGGATAGACTAAGGCCCTGAAACTGCACTCTCCTATGAAAGACGAAGAATAGGGGTGATATGATTGGAGGTTTATAAGTGGAACAGGAATAATAAAGGGGATGTAAATAGTTCTGAAAATAACTAGCCTAGACAGGACTCGCAGCAATGGGTTTAAAAAGTTGGAAAAAATCAATTCAGGGAGGGATCTAGAAAGTACTGGATTGGTA
Source organism: Cherax quadricarinatus (assembly GCF_026875155.1). Taxonomy (NCBI): domain Eukaryota; kingdom Metazoa; phylum Arthropoda; class Malacostraca; order Decapoda; family Parastacidae; genus Cherax; species Cherax quadricarinatus. Next base: position 89,372,727 of record NC_069405.1, on the reverse strand, counting down.
ATAAGTTGTGGATGATGGAACAAACTCCCAATACCGTTATAGAGGCCAGAAACGTTGGTAGCTTTTAAAAATAGGGGGGGGGGGGTAGGTTGGATAAATACATGAGTAGATGTGGGGTGGGTGGTGAGTTAGACCTGATAGCTTTGTGCTACTAACAGGTCGGATTGGAGGGGGTAGCCGTAAGGTTGTTCTCTCTCCTCTCGGGGGTCCTTAAGTCAATGTGACCCTGACCTGACTAGTTGGGTGCATTGGCTTAAGCCGGAGGGACTTGGACCGCCTCGCATGGGCCAGTAGGCCTTCTGCATGTTACTTGTACTTTATGTTCTTATAACAGAGAGACTATGTATGGCAGGTTTACTGTTTTCAGGAGGATTCTTGTAAGACTTCAGAGATGGTGAAGCTCCGTTGTTTTGTTTAATTTGTATTCGAAACAGCGATCAGTGGCTGATTCGAAGCACGTTGCGTCTGCGAAATTAGTTTTCTTTGATCACTAATTGGAATTACATGAGATGATTGGTGGAATTTTCGTGTTGTACATAGCGTTGTTCAAGTTTCGTCCTACATGCGTTTTAAAGTGTTCATATGAGGCGGTGTCGAGGTTTCTTGCTTTTCACCTACGTAAATCTTGTCACAGAGCCTCCACAGGGTATAGTGTAAACTCCTGCGTGACTGTTAGTGGTGCTTTTGATTTGTCCTGGTTAGATTCCTTATTGAAGTGCTATAAACGAGGTGGACTCTGGTGTTACTTGTGAAAGTACTTTAAGAAACGTTCAGTGCACTGCTGTTGGGGAGAATTATAACTTTGTTGGAGTGGTGTTGGGTGCGTGGGAAGAATTAATGATCTGAAGAGCTCTTTTCTTGCAGTCTTTGATGAAAAAGGAAGGAAAATGTACTCATGAATGTTTGGTGATTGTATGTACATTCCTTGTCAAGAAAACTCAGGACTATACAAATTCGTATGCTCTTAGAAAAAGCCCGATGATGATGCCTCTTTGTCTTGTCATATTGACGGGAATAGAAGTGTGGGAGATTTTTTTATTGGTAGGGTTTTTCCGATAACCTTGAAATCCTTAGGTTACTGTCTACATTGGTGAATGAGGACGACGAGGAAAGGTATCCAGCCCCCCGCCTTGTCATTGGAACTGCATCTTCTAGTGGTTAACTGTGATCGCCGTTCAAACAACTGCGTTGAGCCTTGCCCTGAAGATTCCGAACATCACAAACGTATTGGAGTTATTACAGGACTCGTCCACGTAACGTAACCAAGTGACGCTACAACCATACACCTTAAGAGGGATGAAAATTAAAGACACATGTGCAACATCTGGGTATCTTATTGATAGTAGACATTTTGCCCATCCAGTTGGTCTTTATCAATACAAATTCCCAGAACATAACATGAAGATTAGTAGAATTATGTACAGAAATGAGGTAATCAGTCCCTCAACCTAGGAGTAGGTGCGAAGAGCACCGTAGTCGTGGAGATTCTGAAGCAGAAGCAAGGCACCTGATGCTTATATACAGTGGACCCCCGGTTTACGATCAGCTCCCAATGCGACCATATTATGTAAGTGTATTTATGTAAGTGCGTTTGTATGTGTATGTTTGGGGGTCTGAAATGGACTAATCTAATTCACACTATTCCTTATGGGAACAAATTCGGTCAGTACTGGCACCTGAACATACTTCTGGAATGAAATGATATCGTAAACCGGGGGTCCACTGTACTAACGTCAGGTGGAAATGGGACGGGTAGCAGACGAGGGCATAGTCTCTGGTAGGCGGGATTCCCAGTGGGAAATAGGTCCTACCCAAAGAGATGGGTTAGTTGTAGTAGTAGTTGTCCTAGTCGTGAAGGTTATGTACATGTTCTCAGAATCAAGATTCCATGATGTTGCAGTGTCTGACAAGTTGTGTAAGAATGGTAAAAAATACCGACAAGATGAAATTAAGACACATGTGCAACATCTGGGTATCTTTATTGTAGACGTTTCACCATCCAGTGGCTTTATCAATACAAATTCCAGGACATAACTTGAAGTTAGTAGAACTATGTACAGAAGATGAGGTAATCAGTCCCTCAACCTAGGAGTAGGTGCGAAGAGCACCGTAGTCGTGGAGATTCTGAAGCAGAAGCAAGGCGCCTGACGCTTATATATACTAACATCAGGTGGAAATGGGACGGGTAGCAGACGAGGGCATAGTCACTGGTAGGCGGGATTCCCCAGTGGAAGTAGGTTCTACCCAAAGAGATGGGTTAGTTGTAGTAGTAGTTGTCGTAGTCATGAAGGTTATGTACGTGTCCTCAGAATCAAGATCCTACTATCTTCAAGTTATGTCCTGGAATTTGTATTGATAAAGCCACTGGATGGCGAAACGTCTACAATAAAGATACCCAGATGTTGCATATGTGTCCTAATTTCATCTTGCCGGTGTTGTATACCATTCTTGTACAACTTAAGAGAGATAAACTTATGATAACATTTTGGTTTGAGTTGTACTGAAATGTGTGACTTATTATTGGTCCAAGTCAGACTGAAACGTTGTCATAAGTTTGTCTTTCAAGTGGGGGTTATTTGTGTATTGTTCCAGTTACGTATTATGATTTTTTTTTATTCAGTACTTTCTTCTTTTATTGTGTGGTAGATCTTTCTCTGCTCCTGTTAATGGTTCACCTTTTGCCCCTTTTTTCCATCAGTTTCACCTCAATATGGATTATGAACACATTTATTCACTCTACTACAGCAGTTTTCACCTATTACTTAGAACAAGCTCTTTTATTTGTAACCATTGAAAATAATTGTTTGCCATTTAGTTGTCTCAAAAAATTTTTGTGCCTTAATGTTTCCCATTTTTTAAATGTCTTGATTTATTATTAGGGATTTTAAAAAAAAATTTATATTGCTCAAAACACTAAAAGTTTATTCCTTATGCATTCCTTTCAGATTGCTGGAGAGTTTAGTTCGTCTGAGCCAGGGTCATGCAAGATTGATGATGCATGCAGAAGTGTCAGTGGAAGATGCTATTGTGGCTGTCACATTGATAGAAGCTTCTATGATTGGAGCTTCACTGATCACTGGGATCAATCCTCTTCACACAGCATTCCCACGGTCCCCAGAGGAAGAATATAAAACTCAAGGTTTGCATTTTTTGAACATTAAAAATGGTATAAAATACTGACGGGTTGTTAGGTAAGACACATACCTGGAGTTTACCTGGAGAGAGTTCCGGGGGTCAACGCCCCCGCGGCCCGGTCTGTGACCAGGCCTCCTGGTGGATCAGAGCCTGATCAACCAGGCTGTTACTGCTGGCTGCACGCAAACCAACGTACGAGCCACAGCCCGGCTGATCAGGAACTGACTTTAGGTGCTTGTCCAGTGCCAGCTTGAAGACTGCCAGGGGTCTGTTGGTAATCCCCCTTATGTGTGCTGGGAGGCAGTTTGAACAGTCTCGGGCCCCTGACACTTATTGTATGGTCTCTTAACGTGCTAGTGACACCCATGCTTTTCATTGGGGGGATGGTGCATCGTCTGCCAAGTCTTTTGCTTTCGTAGTGAGTGATTTTCGTGTGCAAGTTCGGTACTAGTCCCTCTATGATTTTCCAGGTGTATATAATCATGTATCTCTCCCTCCTGCATTCCAGGGAATACAGGTTTAGGAACCTCAAGCGCTCCCAGTATTGAGGTGTTTTATCTCCGTTATGCGCGCCGTGAAAGTTCTCTGTACATTTTCTAGGTCGGCAATTTCACCTGCCTTGAAAGGTGCTGTTAGTGTGCAGCAATACTCCAGCCTAGATAGAACAAGTGACCTGAAGAGTGTCATCATGGGCTTGGCCTCCCTAGTTTTTGAAGGTTCTCATTATCCATCCTGTCATTTTTCTAGCAGATGCGATTGATACAATGTTATGGTCCTTGAAGGTGAGATCCTCCGACATGATCACTCCCAGGTCTTTGACGTTGGTGTTTCGCTCTATTTTGTGGCCAGAATTTGTTTTGTACTCTGATGAAGATTTAATTTCCTCATGTTTACCATATCTGAGTAATTGAAATTTCTCATCATTGAACTTCATATTGTTTTCTGCAGCCCACTGAAAGATTTGGTTGATGTCCACCTGGAGCCTTGCAGTGTCTGCAATGGAAGACACTGTCATGCAGATTCAGGTGTCATCTGCAAAGGAAGACAAAGGTGCGTGGCTGACATCCTTTCTATGTCAGATAGAGGATGGGAACAAAATGGGAGTTTGGTATCTTTATTTC
>NC_069405.1:89333553-89367971 GCF_026875155.1 Cherax quadricarinatus | reverse complement strand
TTCAAAAACAAAACCACCACATGTCCAATACACGTCAACGGGGAGTTAATATTTTTTTCACTAGTGCACTGATATTATTTTACCATTTTTACAATAATGCAGTAGTCTGCATAACAGTAAATTATGTATTTTTTTGTATGAATAAAAAACCAAAATAGAAAGCAATAGTAATATAAGAGGGGCCTAGAGATGTGACTAATGGACAGAGGATATGTTATTTTAGTTCCAAGAATGTCTACCTTGTTTATTCTGAACCCTATTTTGAAATTGGCATCTTTTTTAATTTGCGTGAAATTGGCCAAATTGCCAATTTCTGACCACTATATTGGGTAGTTCAAATTGGTAAATGGGAGGTTTCTTGTACTCAGCTGAAAGATAAAATGAAGTTCTATAGAAATATCTATGACTTTGGGCAACTGGACCAGTTTTTAGAAGGCTTTTCCAGAGTATTGTCTGGACTTGAAAACAATTGCGAGACAGTAATACTGGGAGACTTCAATATCTGTTTTCAGCAGCAAAATAACGTGCTATGCAAAAGGTATAAGCAAATTCTAGGATTAAATAGTTACACTCAACTAATTAATGCACCAACCCGGATCACACAGTTCTCAGCTACTGTACCCTGACTCAGCACATTTAGAAGTCAACACACACACACACACACAACACAATGAAAGTGTCCAGTGACTATATATGTGTATATATATTATAGAAACCAGAAGGAAGGGAGGAAAGAATGAAGAAAGAAAGAAAGGTAGGTAGGTAGGAAGGAATGGTGACACATTTACCTAGGATAACTACCTAACACAACTATCCACTTCTACTATGAAGAAAACTGCTCAGACGAGGTGTTTTGTCTGTGTACATACAAAAAAAAAAAGCCCACAAAAAACAGACACTGGTTTTATGTGTGAGGAGTGTAAAACACCATTGTGTATGAAACCATGTTTCAAAGAGTTCCACAAGCTGCAGAACTTCTAGGAACATGTCCAGTGACTGTACATGCATATGTATATTATAGAACAATAGTAATAAACAATTTTTTGTATTGTTTGTGTAAACAAGCTTTGTAAACAATATATTGATAATTATGTTTGTGTGCTTATTGTGTTGTATACAACGAGTCTATATATGTACATTGCACCTTACTTTGGACTCACAGGCACATAAGTTATGTGAAAAAATAAAATAATGAAAAACAAGAAAACTTTGAATGCAAGTAAACCAAAGTTTACTGGGTGAGTAGCATTTGCGGCTGTTCCTATACGTGGCTCATTTTCTGCCAACTTTATGCCTCTATATCTTCATAAGTACTGATCACAAAAATTTGTTTTGTGGTTTAAAACAATTAGAAAATTAATCTTAACATTTTCATAAGGAAAAATAATTTGTTTTTTCTAATATTCTTCGACACCAGGAGACACTTCAGGATTTGGGGTTGCAACAGTCAAAGGTTTAAAATATAAAAGCAGCTGTGTAAGCATTATCAGTCATTTTTTTTTAACCAGTTTTACATACTTGGCTCTTTCTTTGTTTATTATTTTACAGTTAAATTTGTTTACAGGCTGGAATTGTTTGCAAGCTAGACACTCGCTGCAGCATTTTAGCCGCCACCAACCCTAAAGGGCACTATGATGCTGAAGAATCTCTCAGCGTTAATGTTGCTCTAGCCTCGCCTCTACTCTCACGCTTTGACCTCATCCTGGTTCTTCTTGACACCAGGAATCCTGAATGGGACAAGTAAGATGTCATCTCTATCTCAACCTTTCTCTTGAAAGAAAGAATATAAAATACAGGTTGGCCATCACTAATCTGGCATCATTGGGACCTGTAGGGTGCCAGATAAGTGATTTTGCTGGATTGTAGAGCAGTTTGGTAAGAATACACTAAACCCAGCGGCGATATTTATGCATCAACGATTTCACCCACTTTACACCCTATTTTTGGCCCATTCCATTGCTCCAGTCTATCAAACTTGTAGCTATTTTGCTAGTATTCCTGGTATTTTATCAATTGAGTATAAGAAACTGCCCACTTACCTATTTTAACTACCCAATAAAGTGGCCAGAAATTGGAAATTTGGCCAGTTTCACTCAGATTTCAAAAGATACCAATTTCAAAATAGGGTCCAGAATAAGCATTGCAGACATTCCTAGCACTAAAATAACATTTTCTCTGTTCATTAGTCATGTCTCCAGACCCCTCTAATATTATGCTTGCTTTCCATTTTGAATTTTTATTCACACAAAAAATAGAAGATTTACTGTTATGCAGACTACTGCATTATTGTAATAATTATTTAAATAATGTCACCCCATTCATGACTGTGTATTAGACCAGCCAGTTGGACATGCATTGGACGGTGACGTCATTTGTTTATTCTTGAACATTGGCAAAAAATCAAACATTTCCACTACTTTGAGCTCAATTTTAAGTTACTTTACGGTGTGAAACCAATCAAGATTATGTAAATTTTTGTAATATATCTTCCATTTTGTGAAATGAGACCCAAAAAAAGAGAATACAACCATACGAAATTACACCGCAAAATCAGGTTTACACCATAAACACGGTCACAGTTTTTTGCTCATTATGCACTGCATGCTGCAGTTTTTTTTATGTATTGCATACTTATCACATAGATCTTTTCTCTCATATGTAGGCCCAAAGTTACTGGTCACAGCTTATCTGAGTGAGCTCAGCTCATGGTGACTGACAGTGGCTTCAAAGCCACTTTATCTTTTATGGACAATGTACAGTGTATGTGCTTTACACAATGAGAAACATTTTCTTTTATTCATTGGAACCTTGGCTACGGCTAAAAGTGAGCAGGTTATAACAATAAATGGAGAAAAGCAAATTGGAATGGCTTACGCAGCAAGTAGCGCCACCAAACAGTAGCAGCAGGTTGGTGTGGCGACCCCGGAAATTTGAAATTATGCTAGCCAAAATTAGTGCCGGATTACTGATTGCTGGATTAGTGATGGCCAACCTGTACTGACATAATACAGTACAGTGGACCCTCATTTATCAACCGTTCCGGATATCGGCCAATTCAGTTTTCATCCGCTTTTTGACAAAATTCTATCCCAGTTATCGGCCATTATTTCGGAGAGCGGCCCGTTTGGATGCATCCACCCACTGTGAGTCAGTCTGGCTGTGTCTCTGGGTGAGTGAGAAGATTCCATGCATTCATCCAAACATTTCTCTCTATAATCCATTGTTTTTTGTGGTTATTGATTGAGTGCAACTGCAAAATAAGCCCCAAAGGGGGCCCAATATAAATACACTTTTTAAATACATTACATAATTGGTCACTTTGGGGAGTGATCATAAGGGGGGGTCCCTGTAAAGTTTGGGGCATACGCGAAAGAACGTATACAGTATTATGTTTGGTTTGTTTAAGGGGTTAAGCATTTTGTCTGTCTCCAAACAATAAACCTCTCGTCCCCCCTTTCCCCCTCCCCTTTTTACATACGCCAACAAGACTCTTAATAAAGTAAAAGTGATTTAAATGTTATTTATTCATTTCATTTCATTTTTTTTATTCTCATTGTTTTGGTTGTAAAATTATGTTAATCTTCAAAAAATGTTTTTTTTTGTTATATTTTTGGATTTTTTGGAAGGTTAATTGTCTTTACATATTTTTGTGGGAAATATTATTTGGGTTTTTTCGGCCTTTTTGGGTTTTAGGCTGCCCTTTGGAACGAATTACGGCTGATAACAAGGGTTACTTTAATGTTCGTTTATTGGAGTGTTTCCCCAACCCCGTGAACTTACCGTAAAAAACATTGTGATAAAAAGATAACACCCACTCGGGGGAGAAACATTATCAATAATCACAGTAAGTGGCCCCACATACCCTTGGCATCACTAACATTAAAATCCGCATACTGATACATTTATCGCAAGATTTTTTCCCCCTTTCGCTAAAAAATCCCCTCAATGCTATTCGTCCGAGAAGCGTCTAAAGTGCGGCCTGAGCCAGCCTCACATGTTCCGCCGGTGGCATTGTTACCAGCCAACCTCCGCGGTAAACATCCAAGCATACAATCGGAACATTTCGTATTATTAGTGTTTTTGGTGATTTTATCTGCAAAATAAGTGACCATGGGCTCCAAGAAAGCTTCTAGTGCCAACCCTACAGGAATAAGGGTGAGAATTACTATAGAGATGAAGAAAGAGATCATTGCTAAGTATGAAAGTGGAGTGCGTGTCTCCGAGCTGGCCAGGTTGTATAGTAAACCCCAATCAACCATCGCTACTATTGTGGCCAAGAAAACGGCAATCAAGGAAGCTGTTCTTGCCAAAGGTGCAACTTTGTTTTCAAAACAGAGATCACAAGTGATAGATGTTGAGAGACTCTTATTGGTGTGGATAAATGAAAAACAGATAGCAGGAGATACCATCTCTCAAGTGATCATAAGTGAAAAGGTTAGGAAGTTGCATCAGGATTTAATTAAAAAAATGCCTGCAACTAGTGATGATGTGAGTGAATTTAAGGCCAGCAAAGGTTGGTTTGAGAGATTTAAGAAGCGTAGTGGCATACATAGTGTGATAAGGCATGGTGAGGCTGCCAGTTCGGACCACAAAGCAGCTGAAAATATGTGCAGGAATTCAAGGAGTACATAGACAGTGAAGGACTGAAACCTGAACAAGTGTTTAATTGTGTTGAAACAGGCCTGTTTTGGAAGAAAATGCCAAGCAGGACCTACATTACTCAGGAGGAAAGGGCACTCCCAGGACATAAGCCTATGAAAGACAGGCTTACTCTTCTCATGTGTTCCAATGCTAGTGGTGATTGCAAAGTGAAGCCTTTATTAGTGTATCACTCTGAAACTCCCAGAGCGTTCAGGCAAAAGAATATCCTCAAGGCTAATTTGTGTGTGCTGTGGAGGGCAAACAGTAAGGCAGGGTCACTAGGGACTTTTTCTATGACTGGTTACACCAAGCATTTGCCCCAATGTGAAAAATTACCTAACTGATAAGAAATTAGACCTTAAGTGCCTCCTGGTTAGACAATGCCCTGGTCATCCTACAGACGTGGCAGAGCGACTTTGTGGGGACATGAGCTTCATTAAGGTGAAGTTTTTGCCTCCTATACCACTCCTCTCCTGCAGGCCCATGGACCAGCAGGTTATTGCAAACTTCAAAAAAACTGTACACAAAAGCTCTGTTTGAAAGGTGCTTTGTAGTGACCTCAGAAACTCAATTGACTCGAAGAGAGTTTTGGAGTGAGCACTTTAATATCCTCAATTGTGTAAACCTTATAGGTAAGGCTTGGGAGGGAGTGACTAAGAGGACCTTGAACTCTGCTTGGAAGAAACTGTGGCCAGAATGTTTAGACCAAAGGGATTTTGAAGGGTTTGAGGCTAACCCTGGGAATCCTATGCCAGTTGAGGAATCCATTGTGGCATTGGGAAAGTCCTTGGGGTTGGAGGTTAGTGGGGATGATGTGGAAGAGTTTGGTGGAGGAGGACAATGAAGAACTAACCACTGATGCAGCTGTAGATCATCTTCATCAGCATGAGGCCACACCTGAGGAAACTGCTTTGGAGGAGGGGAGAGAGAAATTGAAGAAGTTGCCTACTTCAAAGATTAAGGAAATGTGTGCAATGTGGCTTAAAGTACAAACCTTTTTTGATGACAATCACCCTAACACAGCTATTGCAAGCCGTGCTGGTGACTATTACACTGACAATGTTGTGAACCACTTTAGGAAAGTCATAAAGGAACAGGAGGTACAGGCCTCTGTGGACAGACATGTTGTGCGACAGAAGTCCAGTGACTCTGAAGCTGGTCCTAGTGGCATTAAAAGAAGAAGGGAAGTAACCCCGGAAAAGGACTTGACACCTCAAGTCTTAATGGAAGGGGATTCCCCTTCTAAACACTAAGACTCTCTCCTCCTCCCATCCCATCAATCATCACCAGATCTTCAATAAAGGCAAGTGTCATGTAACTGTGCATGTCTTTTTCAGTTTGTGTGTATTAAAATTAATATTTCATGTGGTAAAATTGTTTTTTTTCATACTTTGGGGTGTCTTGCACGGATTAATTTGCTTTCCATTATTTCTTATGGGGAAAATTCATTTGCATAACGATAATTTCGCATAACAGTGAGCTCTCAGGAACGGATTAATATCGTTATGCGGGGGTCCACTGTATACTGCATATCCCATTTTTACACCGCCTCTTTCTGAGTTATTTAGTGTGTGTATTGACCTAATTAGTTTACTGTTTGTTTGATAAGCCATGATTATATTGATGATATCACTATATTTGAATTGCTCTTCAAAGAGTGTGCCTTGATGTTGGTGAACCAAGAAGCTGGAGCTACTTTGCTCTTTGTGAGAGTATGATTGTTAATTCTGTACATAATATTTGTGTCCAAACAACAATTGGCTCTGAAATCAAAAGATCTAGTATAAAACATAATTATCATACCATAAAAACTAAGAAAACTACAAAAAAATTGAAGAAAATTATTTACATATATGCAACATTTCTGCAAGCAGCAGTGCCTATGTTCCCATCACATGAGCGTCCAGTGCCAACTTTGCGACCTTATATCTCGGTAAGTACTGACCCTAGAAATTTTTTTGGTCTTATTACACATAGAAAATTGCCCTCTTTATTGTAAAAAAATGACAGTTAAGGGGTTAAAAATTTTTATTTAATGCTTTTAATATGTTTGCTTATTTGCTTCGCACGTAAATGATTGAATAAAAATTCATTATGTGAATAAAAAATCAAAATGGAATTCATTTGTAAAGCCTGAAAACATTAATGAACAGAGGAAATGTTAGTTTAGTGCCAGGAATGCCTGCATTCTTTATTCTGGACCCTATTTTGAAATTGAAAAATTTTGAACTTTGCATTCAATTGGCCAAATTAGCAATTTCCGATCACTTCAGTTTGTAGTTGAAACAGTTGAAATGGCGAATTCTTGTGCTCAATCAATAGAATAGAAGCAATACTAGTGAAATAGCTAAGAATTTGGTCGAGTTGAATAATGTAATTGGCTTAAAATGTCAGTGATATTTATGCATTGGCAAAATCGCCGATGCATTAATATTGCTGACACATCAAAATTCATGAGAGCATAATTTTGTCAGTTTTCCATCAAATTTCATACTTTTTTGTTTTATTATCTTCAGAAAAAGATTATCTACCATTTCACAAGAAAAAATAACAAAATTATTTTTTGAAGATTCTTTGACGCTGGTGCATACTTTGAAATTTGGCCTCTGGACCCTGAAAGGGTTAAGTTTACTGACATTCATTTATATACATGTTTATTTTATGTTTTTGTAGTGAATTCTAAAAGTGGTAGTCTTGAAATATACATTGTTGGACGAGTAGTTGTACTGGACGAGTGTTGGAAGAGTGATTGTACCGAGCGAGTGTTGGACGAGTGGTTGTACTGGACAAGTGTTGGATGAGTGGTTGTACTGGACATTGTGTGGTGTTTATGACATCATAAGACATATGATAATTGCTGCAGTATTCTTCATGGATTTTTTTATTATTATTATCACACTGGCCGATTCCCACCAAGGCAGGGTGGCCCGAAAAAGAAAAACTTTCACCATCATTCACTCCATCACTGTCTTGCCAGAAGGGTGCTTTACACTACAGTTTTTAAACTGCAACATTAACACCCCTCCTTCAGAGTGCAGGCACTGTACTTCCCATCTCCAGGACTCAAGTCCGGCCTGCCGGTTTCCCTGAACCCCTTCATAAATGTTACTTTGCTCACATTCCAACAGCACGTCAAGTATTAAAAACCATTTGTCTCCATTCACTCCTATCAAACACACTTAGGCATGCCTGCTGGAAGTCCAAGCCCCTCGCACGCAAAACCTCCTTTACCCCCTCCCTCCAACCTTTCCTAGGCCGACCCCTACCCCGCCTTCCTTCCACTACAGACTGATACACTCTTGAAGTCACTCTGTTTCGCTCCATTCTCTCTACGTGTCCGAACCACCTCAACAACCCTTCCTCAGCCCTCTGGACAACAGTTTTGGTAATCCCGCACCTCCTCCTAACTTCCAAACTACGAATTCTCTGCATTATATTCACACCACACATTGCCCTCAGATATGACATCTCCACTGCCTCCAGCCTTCTCCTCGCTGCAACATTCATCACCCATGCTTCACACCCATATAAGAGCGTTGGTAAAACTATACTCTCATACATTCCCCTCTTTGCCCCAAGGACAAAGTTCTTTGTCTCCACAGACTCCTAAGTGCACCACTCACCCTTTTCCCCTCATCAATTCTATGATTCTCCTCATCTTTCATAGACCCATCCGCTGACAGTCCACTCCCAAATATCTGAATACATTCACCTCCTCCATACTCTCTCCCTCCAATCTGATATCCAATCTTTCATCACCTAATCTTTTTGTTATCCTCATAACCTTACTCTTTCCTGTATTCACTTTTAATTTTCTTCTTTTGCACACCCTACCAAATTCATCCACCAATCTCTGCAACTTCTCTTCAGAATCTCCCAAGAGCACAGTGTCATCAGCAAAGAGCAACTGTGACAACTCCCACTTATGTGTGATTCTTTGTCTTTTAACTCCACGCCTTACCAAGACCCTCGCATTTACTTCTCTTACAACCCCATCTATAAATATATTAAACAACCACGGTGACATCACACATCCTTGTCTAAGGCCTACTTTTACTGGGAAATAATTTCCCTCTTTCCTGCATACTCTAACTTGAGCCTCACTATCCTCGTAAAAACTCTTCACTGCTTTCAGTAACCTACCTCGTACACCATACACCTGCAACATCTGCCACATTGCCCCCCTATCCACCCTGTCATACACCTTTTCCAAATCCATAAATGCCACAAAGACCTCTTTAGCCTTATCTAAATACTGTTCACTTATATGTTTCACTCATGGATTAGGAGGAGGAAAATGATTTTTATTTAGTAGTGCATATCTTTTAAATTTTTTTTTAATAAAATATCAGCCGTTTCCCACCAAGGCAGGGTGACCTGAAAAAGAAGAAACACTCATCATTCACTTCATCACTGTCTTGCCATAGGTGTGCCTACACTGCAGTTATAAAACTGCATCATATCTCCACCCCTCCTTCAGAGCGCAGGCACTGTACTTCCCACCTCAAGTCCAGCTGACCGGTTTCCCTGAATCTCTTCATAAATGTTACTTTGCTTACACATACTTGGAAATATAATTAATTTTCAGCTACTGTACTACATGTATATGTATTTGCCTATTAGAATAGTGTCCAGCTACATCCTGGAAGGTTGTGATCCACTTGGTGGAGATGGGGGAAGCCAAGAAGACTGGAGCATGGAGAGACTCCAGGCTTACTTTTGCCACATACGCTCCATTCAGCCAGTAATGACGCCTGAAGCAAAGCCATACTGTCACGTTATTATCAACTTCAGCGGCAGACTGACCAACGCAGTCAAGCCAGGACCACTATTAGGTAAGTAATAATTGATAGAGAAAAGTGGTATAAAATACTGACAAGATAGAGAAAGAGATGTAAATGCAGTATAATTGGACCCGTCGTGACAGTATCAGATCTGTTTGTCACTTGATATAGCCCACTGCATGGGTGAAGCAGTGTCAATAAAGGATCGCATTATACTGCATGTGTCCTTTTCTTTAAGCATTAATTGAAGAGATGTCTTAATTTTTGCTTATTCTAATAGCCTTTCCACACAAAATTTTAATTGTACTTCAGTGCATATTGCTAAACATATTTATATGATTACAGTAAAGCGTGTTATGTTCTCTGTGATTAATGAATAATGTACATTGGAAATATAGTACAATAATTCTCTGCACTTCTGTATGTGCCTTGTATTGTAATCAGTAATTCAGTTACAATATAACCATCACCCTTAGTGCATTCCTGACATCTTGGAGCTGACTTTCTTCTACACTGGCCTCTTACATTCACATTCGTCTATTAATTACACCACATTTTCCATTTTTTTCATTTCCATTTAGATTCTTTATCATTATACATTTAGGGTGATTCCTATGGGGCCACATCACTTGTTCCTCTAAGCAAGAGACTCAGCAGATTCAGTTATAGCTTAGGGCAACACACATGGAAAACCAACAAATGTTTCAGCAACTCAGTTATTCTCTAATAATAATAATAAACCATACCACTGGCAGGGCTTGAAACCCGCGGTTAGAGAGTCGTAAAACTCCACACCAACACATTAGCCACTGGGCCAACTGGCTAATGATCCTCAGTCGATAAAGAAGTGACGAGTTTGTCCAGCCGTTTGACGAAAATGGAACGTTTCGCCAGCAAAAAGGTGAAGGGGAGATGGTGAACTGTCGGTCTCTGAGGGTTTTCATAGAGGTGTCGCAATCAGCTTTGAGGCTTCATAATCGTCAGTACAGACAATGAATGAGTCTTTCGTCGAGTGAATGGCTGTAAATTTAACCTGAAGGCTAGCGACCACAAATCAATTACTCTGCTAGTGACCACAAATCAATTACATTTAGCATTGAATGGAAGTATGATAGTAGGGACAACTCAGTAACAGTTCCAGATTTTTGCTTAGCAGATTACATGGGCTTAGAGAGCACTTATCATTCTGTTGACTGGGGTAACGAAGAGAGCTATCAATATGACAGTTTTCTGAACACTTACAGCTGCCTCAAAGAACGTTTATCCCGTATAAAGAAATTAGATCAAATAGAAATGACCCAAAATGGATGAATAATAGGCTGAAATATCTACTAGGGCATAAGAAAGGAATTTATAGGCTTATCAAAAGAGGTGAGGGTCATCTTATGAATCAGTATATTGACATTAAGAGGGACATTAAAAAGGGGATAAGAAAAGCTAAAAGGGACTATGAAATTAAAGTTGCTAGGGATTCTAAAACTAACCCAAAAAGTTTTTTCCAGGTCTATAGAACGAAAGTTAGAGATAAGATAGGTCCCCTTGAAAATAACTATGGGCATCTTACTGACAAAGAGAATGAAATGTGCTCGATTTTAAATAATTATTTTCTCTCGGTTTTTACACAGGAAGACACTAACAGTATTCCAGTAATTAATTTTTATAGTGGGCCAGAAGAAGATAAATTATGTAACATCACAGTCACTAGTGAAATGGTTGTGAAGCAGATAGACAGACTGAAGCAAAATAAGTCACCGGGTCCTGATGAGGTTTTTTCAAGGGTTCTTAAGGAATGCAAAATGGAACTCTGTGAACCATTAACTAATATTTTTAACCCTTTCAGGGTCCGTCCCGTAGATCTACGGTTTTACGTTCAGGGTCCAAACCGTAGATCTACGCCATGAGCTCAGCTCACTCTGATGAACTGTGAGTGGTACATTTGGGCCTAGATATGAGAGAATACATCTATGTGGTATGTGTGCACCACATAAAACAGATCCTGCAGCACACTGTGTATAATGAGAGAAAAAAAATGAAATCATGATTTTTCGATTAAAACAGCAAATTTGCAGTGTTTTTCGTATGTTTTTTATAGTTGTATTTGCGATTTCTTGGTCTCATTTGATAGAATGGAAGACATATTATAGAAAAAAAGATGATTTTAATTGGTTTTAGCACTGGAAATGGCTTGAAACTGAGCTCAAAGTAGCAGAAATGTTAAATTTTTGCCGATATTCAAGAGTAAACAAACGACCTCACGTCTAATACACGTCAGCTGGTGGGTCTAATATACATTCACAAATATGGTGATGATATTTATACAATTATTACAGTATTGCATAACAGTAAATCTTCTATTTTTTTGGTGTGAATAAAAAATTCATTATGTGAATAAAAAGTCAAAATAGAATTTATTTGTAAAGCCTCAAAACATAACTAATGAACAGAGGAAATGTTAGTTTAGTGCCAGGAATGCCTACATTGTTCATTCTGGACCCTATTTTGAAATTGGAATATTTTGAACTTTGTGTTAAATTGGCCAAATTAACAATTTCCGATCACTTTATTTTGTAGTTGAAACAGTTGACTTGGCAATTTCTTGTGCTCAATCGATAGAATAGAAGTAATACTAGTGAAATAGCTAAGAATTTGGTTGATTGGAATAATGTAAATTGGCCTAAATGGGAGTCAAAGTCGGCAAAATCGCCGATTCGTAAATATCGCTGACACATCAAAATTCGCGAGAGCATAATTCGTCAATTTTCCACCAAATTTCGTACTTTTTGTTTTATTACCTTCACAAAAAGATTCTCTACGATTTCATAAGAAAAAATAACAAATTTTTTTTTTGAAAATTCTTGGACACTGGTGCGTGACTCCAGATTTGGGCCTTGGACCCTGAAAGGGTTAATTTATCTCTTCAAACAGGTGTAGTGTCTGATATGTGGAAGATGGCTAATGTAATTCCTATTTTTAAAACAGGAGACAAGTCGTTACCATCAAATTACCGCCCAATAAGCCTGACCTCAATTGTAGGCAAATTACTAGTCAATCATAGCTAAGATTATAAGAAGCCATCTCGATAAGCATAGCTTGATTAATGATACTCAGCATGGATTCACAAGAGGCCGGTCTTGTCTAACTAATTTATTAACTTTCTTCAGTAAAGCTTTTGAGGCTGTTGACCACGATAAAGAATTTGATATTGTTTACTTAGATTTTAGTAAGGCTTGTGATAGAGTTCTGCACCAAAGACTGTTAAAGAAAGTGGCAGCTCATGGCATTGGGGGAAGGGTGCTCTCGTGGATCGAATCATGGCTCACAGATAGGAAGCAGAGAGTGTCCATAATGGGGTTAAATCCAAGTGGGGATCAGTAACAAGTGGCGTTCCACAGGAATCAGTCTTGGGGCCCGTTGTTGTTTATAATATATATCAATGATCTTGATGAAGGAATTACTAGTGATATGAGCAAATTCATCGATGACACAAAGATAGGTTGGATAATTGATTCAAACGTAGATGTTAGGGAACTTCAGGAGGATTTAGACAAACTCTTATTCTTCGTCAGAAAAGGGGCAGATGCAGTTAAATTGTAGATAAATGCAAGGTCATTACGTATGTCACAAGAGGTTTTGTGTTGTGTTGTTGTTGGGTGTATAAGGGCCACTGAGTGTAAGCCATCCATAATGATGGTAAAAGCAGTAGCTGAGGCGGGGGTGTTTTTCTGTTGCCCTATATAACTCCAGCAACATTGGAGAAGATGGTAGAATCGCTGAATCACTAAAGAAGGAACCCTCTACCACCATCACTATGACCTTCTACCACTTTTTACAACTGTTACCACCATCACTACTACCTTCTACCACCATCAACCACTATCACAACTGTTTCCCACTTTTACCACCCCCACCTTTGTATTTTTCTACAAACTTTTCATAAATTATGTGTTTCTCACATTCTTTACCAAAGGGCTGGCACTAGAAGCTTTTTTGGAGCTGTGGTAGCTTATTTAGCACTTGCAAGCACTAAAATCAATGGAATACAGTGGCCCCCCCCGGTTAACGATTTTTTTTTTTCAACCCAGAAGTATGTTCAGGTGCCAGTACTGACCAAAATTTTTTTCCCATAAGGAATATTGTAAGTAGATTAGTCCATTTCAACCCCAAACATACACGAAACAAACGCACTTACATAAATACACTTACATAATTGGTCGCAATCGGAGGTGGATTGTTATGCGGGGGTCCACTGTATTATGAAATATTTCGTAGGAGCATGTGAGGGGACCGTCGCTCGCTGGTAAACAATGGCACACTGGCTGGGAAGGCAGGCCCAGGCACTCGAGCGTGAGTACCCGTCCCGGACGAAGGACGATTAGCGAGTTAACGGACCATTTGCGAGCCAATGTTTAGACGAAATAACGGGAACTATTTCCAAAAATGGACGACTTCGGGCCGGACGATTATTGAGGGACCACTGTACATTATTTTGACAATGGATCTTACATATTATTTAAAGTAAGTAATAAAGTTGGTAGAATTACCGACAATTTTGTAAAGTGAACATTAAAATGGTATAAAATACCGGCAGGTTGTTAGGTAAGACACATATGCAACAGTTAGGTATCTTTATTTCGAAACGTTCGCTATATAAGCCTCCATTCTGTCACTTCATCTCCATATTGTTTTCATTCCATGGAACAATGCTCTTCTCCAGACTGAGGGACTGACCACCTCAAAACTTTAAGGGTGATGGACTGATTACATCGTCTTCAAGTATCTTCTGCTTCTATCAACTTTTCTGTACTCGACTGAAGAAGCCTACTGTGTAGGCAAAAACGTTTCGAAAAAAAAGATACCTAACTGTTGCATATGTGTCTTACCTAACAACCTGTCGGTATTTTATACCATTTTAATGTTCAATCTGTCAGACACTGCAACACAAGGGTATTTTGGTACAGACCTACAATCAACTTCGACAACCTCTACTAGTGAGAACGGCTGGATTTGAGAGGGACCTGACCTCTCAGCATCTGAGTTCTTACCTCTTCTAGTGACCTACGTCTCACCTCTTGGCGCTATATAAGGCTCCATTCTGTCACTTCATCTCCATATTGTTTCATTCCATGGAACAATGCTCTTCTCCAGACTGAGGGACTGACCACCTCAAAACTTTAAGGGTGATGGACTGATTACATCGTCTTCAAATATCTTCTGCTTCTATCAACTTTTCTGTACTCGACTGAAGAAGCCTACTGTGTAGGCGAAACGTTTCGAAATAAAGATACCTAACTGTTGCATGTGTGTCTTACCTAACAACAATATGTAAAGTAAATGGACACAAGTGCAACTAATGTGACATTTTATTGTGGCAACGTTTTGCTCTCCAGGAGCTTTACCAAGCCATTACAAACAATACATGGACATAGAGGGTATATATAGGCTCAGAGTGAGGTGCAATACTAGTGGTAGCAGTAGTAGTGGTAAAAGTTGTAGTAGTAGTAGTAATACAATAAGGTAGAGCAATTAATTCGTACATGAGTAAAAGGATATAAAAGCTGTTACTTGGGTAACATTAAAATAGGTTGGACAAATATAGACTGGATAGAGGCAGCCTGTTTCAGTGTGCTTTGTGTAGTATAACAGGAGAGACTATGTGATGGCAGGGTTTACTGTTTTCAGGAGGATTCTTGCTAAGACTTCAGAGATGGTGAAGCTGCCGTTGTTTTGTTTAATTGTATTCGAAACAGCGATCAGTGCTGATTCGAAGCACTTGCGTCTGCGGAAATTAGTTTCTTTGATCACTAATTGGAATTTCATGAGATGATTGGTGGAATTTCGGTGTTGTACATAGGCGTTGTTCAAGTTATCGTTCCTACATGCGTAAATGTGTTCATTGAGGTGGGTGTCGAGGTTTCTTGCTGTTTCACCTACGTAAATCTTGTCACAGCCTCCACAGGGTATAGTGTAAACTCCTGCGTTGACTGGTTCGTGGTGCTTTGATTTTGTCCTGGTTAGATCCTTTATTGAAGTGCTAGAAACGATGGTGACTCTGGTGTTAGCTTGTGAAAGTACTTTAGAAACGTTAAGTGCAACCTGGCTGTTGGGGAGAATTATAACTTTGTTGGGAGTGGTGTTGGTGCGTGGAGAATTAATGATCTGAAGAGCTCTTTTCTTGCAGTCTTTGATGAAAAGGAAGGAAAAATGTAACTCAGTGAATGTTTGGTGAATGTATGTACATTCCTTGTCAAGAAACTCAGGACTACAAATTCGGTATGCTCTTAGAAAAAGCCCGATGATGATGCCTCTTTTGGTCTTGGTATATTGACTGGAATAGAAGTGTGGGAGATTATTTTTATTGGTAGGTTTCCGATAAACTTGAAATCTTAGGTTATTGTCTACTTTGTGAATGAGGACGTTGAGGAAAGGTAGCTTGTCATTGGACTCTTCTTCTAGTGTAAACTGGATCGCCGGTTCAACTGCGTTGAGCCTTGCCTGAAGATTCCGTACATCAAAACGTTTGGGAGTTATTACGAGGACGTCGTCCATGTAACGTAACCAAGTGACGCTACAACCTGCACTTAAGAGGGATGAAATTAAGACACATGTGCAACATCTGGGTATCTTTATTGTAGACATTTTGCCATCCAGTGGCTTTATCAATACAAATTCCAGAACATAACTTGAAGATAGTAGAAGTATGTACAGAAAATGAGGTAATCAGTCCCTCAACCTAGGAGTAGGTGCGAAGAGCACCGTAGTCGTGGAGATTCTGAAGCAGAAGCAAGGCACCTGATGCTTATATACAGTGGACCCCCGGTTTACGATCAGCTCCCAATGCGACCAATTATGTAAGTGTATTTATGTAAGTGCGTTTGTATGTGTATGTTTGGGGGTCTGAAATGGACTAATCTAATTCACACTATTCCTTATGGGAACAAATTCGATCAGTACTGGCACCTGAACATACTTCTGGAATGAAATGATATCGTAAACCGGGGGTCCACTGTACTAACGTCAGGTGGAAATGGGACGGGTAGCAGACGAGGGCATAGTCTCTGGTAGGCGGGATTCCCCAGTGGAAGTAGGTCCTACCCAAAGAGATGGGTTAGTTGTAGTAGTAGTTGTCCTAGTCGTGAAGGTTATGTACATGTTCTCAGAATCAAGATTCCATGATGTTGCAGTGTCTGACAAGTTGTACAAGAATGGTATACAATACCGACAAGATGAAATTAAGACACATGTGCAACATCTGGGTATCTTTATTGTAGACGTTTCACCATCCAGTGGCTTTATCAATACAAATTCCAGGACATAACTTGAAGTTAGTAGAACTATGTACAGAAGATGAGGTAATCAGTCCCTCAACCTAGGAGTAGGTGCGAAGAGCACCGTAGTCGTGGAGATTCTGAAGCAGAAGCAAGGCGCCTGACGCTTATATACTAACATCAGGTGGAAATGGGACGGGTAGCAGACGAGGGCATAGTCACTGGTAGGCGGGATTCCCCAGTGGAAGTAGGTTCTACCCAAAGAGATGGGTTAGTTGTAGTAGTAGTTGTCGTAGTCATGAAGGTTATGTACGTGTCCTCAGAATCAAGATCCTACTATCTTTCAAGTTATGTCCTGGAATTTGTATTGATAAAGCCACTGGATGGCGAATAAAGATACCCAGATGTTGCACATGTGTCCTAATTTCATCTTGCCGGTGATGTATACCATTCTTGTACAACTTAAGAGAGATAAACTTATGATAACATTTTGGTTTGAGTTGTACTGAAATGTGTGACTTATTATTGGTCCAAGTCAGACTGAAACGTTGTCATAAGTTTGTCTTTCAAGTGGGGGTTATTTGTGTATTGTTCCAGTTACGTATTATGATTTTTTTTTATTCAGTACTTTCTTCTTTTATTGTGTGGTAGATCTTTCTCTGCTCCTGTTAATGGTTCACCTTTTGCCCCTTTTTTCCATCAGTTTCACCTCAATATGGATTATGAACACATTTATTCACTCTACTACAGCAGTTTTCACCTATTACTTAGAACAAGCTCTTTTATTTGTAACCATTGAAAATAATTGTTTGCCATTTAGTTGTCTCAAAAAATTTTTGTGCCTTAATGGTTCTCATTTTTAAATGTCTTGATTTATTATTAGGGATTTTAAAAAAAAAATTATATTGCTCAAAACACTAAAAGTTTATTCCTTATGCATTCCTTTCAGATTGCTGGAGAGTTTAGTTCGTCTGAGCCAGGGTCATGCAAGATTGATGATGCATGCAGAAGTGTCAGTGGAAGATGCTATTGTGGCTGTCACATTGATAGAAGCTTCTATGATTGGAGCTTCACTGATCACTGGGATCAATCCTCTTCACACAGCATTCCCACGGTCCCCAGAGGAAGAATATAAAACTCAAGGTTTGCATTTTTTGAACATTAAAATGGTATAAAATACCGACAGGTTGTTAGGTAAGACACATACCTGGAGTTTACCTGGAGAGAGTTCCGGGGGTCAACGCCCCCGCGGCCCGGTCTGTGACCAGGCCTCCTGGTGGATCAGAGCCTGATCAACCAGGCTGTTGCTGCTGGCTGCACGCAAACCAACGTACGAGCCACAGCCCGGCTGATCAGGAACTGACTTTAGGTGCTTGTCCAGTGCCAGCTTGAAGACTGCCAGGGGTCTGTTGGTAATCCCCCTTATGTGTGCTGGGAGGCAGTTGAACAGTCTCGGGCCCCTGACACTTATTGTATGGTCTCTTAACGTGCTAGTGACACCCATGCTTTTCATTGGGGGGATGGTGCATCGTCTGCCAAGTCTTTTGCTTTCGTAGTGAGTGATTTTCATGTGCAAGTTCGGTACTAGTCCCTCTAGGATTTTCCAGGTGTATATAATCATGTATCTCTCCCTCCTGCATTCCAGGGAATACAGGTTTAGGAACCTCAAGCGCTCCCAGTAATTGAGGTGTTTTATCTCTGTTATGCGCGCCGTGAAAGTTCTCTGTACATTTTCTAGGTCGGCAATTTCACCTGCCTTGAAAGGTGCTGTTAGTGTGCAGCAATACTCCAGCCTAGATAGAACAAGTGACCTGAAGAGTGTCATCATGGGCTTGGCCTCCCTAGTTTTGAAGGTTCTCATTATCCATCCTGTCATTTTTCTAGCAGATGCGATTGATACAGTGTTATGGTCCTTGAAGGTGAGATCCTCCGACATGATCACTCCCAGGTCTTTGACGTTGGTGTTTCGCTCTGTTTTGTGGCCAGAATTTGTTTTGTACTCTGATGAAGATTTAATTTCCTCATGTTTACCATATCTGAGTAATTGAAATTTCTCATCGTTGAACTTCATATTGTTTTCTGCAGCCCACTGAAAGATTTGGTTGATGTCCACCTGGAGCCTTGCAGTGTCTGCAATGGAAGACACTGTCATGCAGATTCAGGTGTCATCTGCAAAGGAAGACATGGTGCTGTGGCTGACATCCTTGTCTATGTCAGATATGAGGATGAGGAACAAGATGGGAGTTAGGTATCTTTATTTCGAAACGTTTCACCTACACAGTAGGCTTCTTCAGTCGATGGTAGGTAAGACACATAGGCAACTTTATTCCGAAATGTTTCGCCTACACAGTAGGCTTCTTCAGTCGAATACAGAAAGTAGGCAGGAACAGTAGAGACGTGAAGATGATGTAATCAGTCCATCACCCTTGAAGTCGTAGATGGACTGATTACATCGTCTTCACGTCTCTACTGTTCCTGCCTACTTTCTGTATTCGACTGAAGAAGCCTACTGTGTAGGCGAAACGTTTCGGAATAAAGTTGCCTAACTGTTGCCTATGTGTCTTACCTACCAACCTGTCGGTATTGTATACCATTTTGATGTTCTTCTTCAGTCGAGTACAAAAAAGTTGATAGAAGCAGAAGAGACTTGAAGACGATGTAATCAGTCCATCACCCTTAAAGTTTTGAGGTGGTCAGTCCCTCAGTCTGGAGAAGAGCATTGTTCCGTAGTCTGAAACAATATGGAGTTGAAGTGCATTTTTTAAAAAGTAGTTTTGCTTGTTACACTATGTTAGTAGTTATATTACTTCTAAATTGACATTGTACAGTGGAACCTCGGCTTACGAATTTAATCCATTCCGTGACCTCGTTCATATCCCGATTTGTTCTTATGCTGAGTCAATTTTCGTCATTTAAATTAATTGAATTGGCATTAATCCGTTCCAGTGGAATTCCTGCTCTTAGGAAGCATGACAAAATATTTTGGTATGATGCTAATATCAACTCTACAGCTTATTTATATATCACAATTCATCTAATTTCACCATCATTCAAGGAATGCACGACAGGTGCATCATTGTCAGTGTTCAGCATTTCTTCGATGTCAGCTTCCTGTAACTCCATTAGCACACAGTCAAGATGAGTAAACAGAATTGTCAACGCTTATTGCTTGGGTATGTTTATTCTGTTAGTGGGTTGTATCTGTGAAGGACCTGCCTAGTATGGGCCAACAGGCCTACTGCAGTGTTCCTCCTTTCTAATGATATTATGTACCCATGACACCAATCATACCCATCCCCTCCCACTCATATGTTTGTCCAATATCTTTTTAAAGCTACTCAAGGTTCTGTCGAAGCTAAAACCTTGGGTACTTTCAAATTTAGGTTGGATTTGGATAAATACATGAGTGAGAGGGGTTGGATTTGAGTGGGACTTGCACCTGAGCAAATAGGATTATTAAAGCTTATTGCTTGGGTAGCATTTATTCTGTTAGTGGGCTGGATTTGTGAAGGACCTGCCGAGCATGGGCCAGCAGGCCCATGCTTGGCTGTGTTACTCCTTTCTTGTGTTCTTATGTTGTAAAGTAAAAGGACACAAGTGCAACTAATGTGACATTTTATTGTGGCAACGTTTTGCTCTCCAGGGGCTTTGTCAAGCCGTTACAAACAGTACATGGACACAGAGGGTATATATAGGCTCAGAGTAAGGTGCAATACTAGTGGTAGTAGTAGTAGTAGTGATATAAGTTGTAGTAGTAGTAGTAGTAGTAATACAATATGTTAGAACAATTAACTTGCACATGAGTAAAAGGCTGGATAGAGAAGGCCTGTTTCAGTGTTCATTCTCTGTAACGTGCTTGTGTAGTATTAACAGGATGAAGAATTGAGACACTTATGCAACACATGAGAATCTTTATTGAAGAAACGTTTCGCCACACAGTGGCTTCATCAGTCCAATACAAAGTAGAAATGGGTAAGGAGAGTAGAAGTTTTGAGGTAATCAGTCCCTCAACCTGGAATCGATGTGTTCAGTCCATCACTCTTGTAGGAAGTGCAGCACAGGGCCAGAGAGGTGGCTTATATACTGCGGTGAGATGAGTCCAAGCAGGAGGAGGCGGGATCACAGTGGGACCTGCCACTAGTGTAAGTAGGTCGTCGTCCAAAGGTTGGGCAAGCGTTGAAGTCTTTGTACCAAGATCCCATGATGTTGCAGTGTCTGACAGATGTGATAAATGGTTTTGAAAACCGACAAGTTGAAGAATTGAGACACTTATGCAACACATGGGAATCTTTATTGAAGAAACGTTTCGCAGGTCCCACTGTGATCCCGCCTCCTCCTGCTTGGACTCATCTCACCGCAGTATATAAGCCACCTCTCTGGCCCTGTGCTGCACTTCCTACAAGAGTGATGGACTGAACACATCGATTCCAGGTTGAGGGACTGATTACCTCAAAACTTCTACTCTCCTTACCCATTTCTACTTTGTATTGGACTGATGAAGCCACTGTGTGGCAAAACGTTTCTTCAATAAAGATTCCCATGTGTTGCATAAGTGTCTCAATTCTTCAACTTGTCGGTTTTCAAAACCATTCATCACAACTGTCAGACACTGCAACATCATGGGATCTTGGTACAAAGACTTCAACGCTTGCCCAACCTTTGGACGACGACCTACTTACACTAGTGGCAGGTCCCACTGTGATCCCGCCTCCTCCTGCTTGGACTCATCTCACCGCAGTATATAAGCCACCTCTCTGGCCCTGTGCTGCACTTCCTACAAGAGTGATGGACTGAACACATCGATTCCAGGTTGAGGGACTGATTACCTCAAAACTTCTACTCTCCTTACCCATTTCTACTTTGTATTGGACTGATGAAGCCACTGTGTGGCAAAACGTTTCTTCAATAAAGATTCCCATGTGTTGCATAAGTGTCTCAATTCTTCAACTTGTCGGTTTTCAAAACCATTCATCACATCTGTCAGACACTGCAACATCATGGGATCTTGGTACAAAGACTTCAACGCTTTGCCCAACCTTTGGACAACGACCTACTTACACTAGTGGCAGGTCCCACTGTGATCCCCGCCTCCTCCTGCTTGGACTCATCTACACCGCAGTATATAAGCCACCTCTCTGGCCCTGTGCTGCACTTCCTACAAGAGTGATGGACTGAACACATCGATTCCAGGTTGAGGGACTGATTACCTCAAAACTTCTACTCTCCTTACCCATTTCTACTTTGTATTGGACTGATGGAGCCACTGTGTGGCAAAACGTTTCTTCAATAAAGATTCCCATGTGTTGCATAAGTGTCTCAATTCTTCAACTTGTCGGTTTTCAAAACCATTCATCACATCTGTCAGACACTGCAACATCATGGGATCTTGGTACAAAGACTTCAACGCTTGCCCAACCTTTGGACGACGACCTACTTACACTAGTGGCAGGTCCCACTGTGATCCCGCCTCCTCCTGCTTGGACTCATCTCACCGCAGTATATAAGCCACCTCTCTGGCCCTGTGCTGCACTTCCTACAAGAGTGATGGACTGAACACATCGATTCCAGGTTGAGGGACTGATTACCTCAAAACTTCTACTCTCCTTACCCATTTCTACTTTGTATTGGACTGATGAAGCCACTGTGTGACGAAACGTTTCTTCAATAAAGATTCTCATGTGTTGCATAAGTGTCTCAATTCTTCAACTTGTCGGTTTTCAAAACCATTCATCACACAGTATTAACAGGAGAGACTGTGTGATGGCAGGGTTTACTGTTTTCAGGAGGATTCTTGCTAAGACTTCAGAGATGGTGAAGCTGCCTTTGTTTTGTTTAATTGTATTAGAAACAGCTATTAGTGAAGATTCAAGGCACTTGCGTCTGCAGAAATTAGTTTCTTTGATCACTAGTTGGGTGTCCCTGAACTTCATGAGATGATAAGAACATAAGAAAGGAGGAACACTGCAACAGTCCTGTTGGCCCATACTAGGCAGGTCCTTTACAATTCATCCCACTAACAAAACATTTGCCCAACCCAATTTTCAATGCTACCCAAGAAATAAGCTGTGATGTGCAAGTCCCACTCAAATCCAACCCCTCTCACTCATGTATTTATCCAACCTAAATTTGAAACTACCCAAAGTCCTAGCCTCAATAACCCAACTAGGTAGACTGTTCCACTCATCAACTACCCTATTTCCAAACCAATACTTTCCTATGTCCTTTCTAAATCTAAACTTATCTAATTTAAATCCATTACTGCAGGTTCTCTCTTGGAGAGATATCCTCAAGACCTTATTAATATCCCCTTTATTAATACCTATCTTCCACTTATACACTTCGATCATGTCTCCCCTCATTCTTCGTCTAACAAGTGAATCTAATTTAAGAGTCTTCGATGAAAATAAATGGTATAAAATACCGACACAATGGAAACATAAATCTGTAACTCCGTTGTTTACTGTCCGATTTTCTCCAGTTTTGGTACACAAGACAAAGTCGTTTCACTCTTTCTTGAAAATATTTATCAAAAATATACCTCAAACAACAACTGAGAAATGACTGATTTACTGAAAATGCCATAGTGTTAAACTTTTATCCTATATGGGACTACGTGAGGTTGTTTGGACACTTGGTGCCGAGAGAACAATGCTTATTCTTATTTTCTGTGACCACTTTTCTTTAAATGAACGTTTCTTTATTTCACAAAAAAATAAAGTTTGTTAGTTCCTGGAATATTGCAAAAAAATCTGCCCTTTACTCCCACATAACTCCCAAAGTATTTGGAATATTTCCAAAATTTGTTCACAGAAAATTAGAGAAATCATTATTCTACAACTTTTGTGAGTATTATATTCCATTTAATTCAGTAATAAAGGGAGAAAGTTGAACAATTGTTGAATAAGTTACTTCCGAGATATCGGCCGGGAGCGCCGGCCGGCCCTCGTCTAAAAAAAAAAAAAAAAAATTTCGCGAAAATCGCGTTTGTTTGGGTGTATTTCTTAGTAAACTGATGTTCTAGTGCAGTTATCCTCTTCAAAACACCGTTTTCTCTTACTTGGAGACCAAAGAATATGACATGAGATGACATGGAGAGCAGTAACTCAATATTTATCGAAATATTCCCGATAATCTTTCGTCATATTATGGCCTATTTTATTCAGTCTAGAGTATATAACATGTTTATATGTTATTTAGAGTGTTTATTATATCATATTAGATCAATTCTGATAGAAAAATAAGCTGTAGAGTTGATATATAAGCTGATATAAGCGTAATAATGAGTGATTTCTCCTGGCGCGGCAACCCTTCCGCGCATCATGATATGATTAATGACTGTTGCTAAATCTAGGGATAAGCTCCGCCTTCAGTTTTATGATGCCAAGTAGTCAGTTATTATATTAGAAAGAATAATGCAAGAAAAAGCGATAAAAAACAAGGAAAAATTTCCAAAATATATATGGGCCGTGAGCAGACTCGGTACCAACATCGCCGTCACCATACCTGATATAAATGGCTATAATTTCTTGTAGAAACGTCGTAGAACATTCATTCTGGTACCATTGTGTTGCCAAAGAGTTGAGCTATTTTTCAGTATATATAACTCAATTTCCATATTTTTTCGATTTTTCGGTGAGCGCGCGTGGAAAATTGCCCTACAGCCCCCTTAATGTGATCCTTTATTGACAACGTTTCGCCCACACAGTGGGTGGGCTTTTTCAAGTCACAAACAGATCTACCTGGGGTGGAAGGTACGCGAGTATTTATAGTCAGGTTCAGAACGTCGAGGTCAGGTGGAGAATGCTGCATCTGCATTCTTAAGAGTCTTCAGTCTTTCTTCATAAGGAAGATTTTTAATGCTATGTATTAATTTAATCATCCTACGCTGAATGTTTTCTAATGAATTTATGTCCATTCTGTAATATGGAGACCAGAACCGAGTTGCATAATCTAGGTGAGGCCTTACTAATGATGCATAAAGCTGCAGTATGACCTCTGGACTTCTGTTGCTTACACTTCTTGATATAAATCCCAGTAATCTGTTTGCCTTATTATGTACGCTTAGGCATTGCTGTCTTGGTTTAAGGCTGCTGCTTACCATAACCCCCAAGTCCTTTTTACAATCTGTATGGCTAAGTTCTACATTATTTAACTTATAAGTGCTAGGGTTATGGACACTCCCGAGCTTCAGAACCTTGCATTTATCTACATTGAACTGCATCTGCCACTTTTCTGACCAAGAATAGAGTTTGTCTAAATCCTTCTGAAGCTCCCTAACATCTGCGTTTGAATCAATTATCCTACCTATCTTTGTGTCATCGGCGAATTTGCTCATATCACTAGTAACTCCTTCATCAAGATCATTGATATATATTATAAACAACAACGGGCCCAAGACTGATCCCTGTGGAACGCCACTTGTTACTGATCCCCACTCGGATTTAACCCCATTTATGGACAAACTCTGCTTCCTGTGAGCCATGATTCGATCCACGAGAGCACCCTTCCCCCAATGCCATGAGCTGCCACTTTCCTTTAACAGTCTTTGGTGCAGAACTCTATCAAAAGCCTTACTAAAATCTAAGTACATAATATCAAATTCTTTATCATGGTCAACAGCCTCAAAGCTTTACTGAAGGAAGTTAATACATTAGTTAGACAAGACCGGCCTCTTGTGAATCCATGCTGAGTATCATTAATCAAGCTATGCTTATCAAGATGGCTTCTTATAATCTCAGCTATAATTGACTAGTAATTTCCCTACAATTGAGGTCAGGCTTATTGGGCGGTAATTTGACGGTAACGACTTGTCCCCTGTTTTAAAAATAGGAATTACATTAGCCATCTTCCACATATCAGACACTACACCTGTTTGAAGAGATAAATTAAAAATATTAGTTATTGGTTCACAGAGTTCCATTTTGCATTCCTTAAGAACCCTCGAAAAAACCTCATCAGGACCCGGTGACTTATTTTGCTTCAGTCGGTCTATCTGCTTCACAACCATTTCACTAGTGACTGTGATGTTACATAATTTATCTTCTTCTGGCCCACTATAAAAATTAATTACTGGAATATTGTTAGTGTCTTCCTGTGTAAAAACCGAGAGAAAATAATTATTTAAAATCGAGCACATTTCATTCTCTTTGTCAGTAAGATGCCCATAGTTATTTTTAAGCGGACCTATCTTATCTTTAACTTTTGTTCTATATACCTGGAAAAAACTTTCTGGATTAGTTTTATAATCCCTAGCAACTTTAATTTCATAGTCCCTTTTAGCTTTTCTTATCCCCTTTTTAATGTCCCTCTTAATATACTGATTCATAAGATGACCCTCACCTCTTTTGATACACCTATAAATTCCCTTCTTATGCCCTAGTATATATTTCAGCCTATTATTCATCCATTTTGGGTCATTTCTATTTGATCTAATTTCTTTATCCGGGATAAACGTTCTTTGAGCAGCGTGTATAGCGTTCAGAAAACTATCATATTGATAGTTCTCTTCGATACCCCAGTCAACAGTCAACAGATAAGTGTTCTCTAAGCCCATCGTAATCTGCTAAGCGAAAATCTGGGACTGTTACTGAGTTATCCCTACTATCATACTTCCATTCAATGCTAGCACCCAGTTCCTCTGAAATTTCTAAATTATTAACAAGGGATTCATTGTTTGCCAGAACTAAGTCAAGCAGGTTATTACGCCTTGTAGGTTCTGTCACAAACTGCTTCAAAAAACAATCCTGAACTACAGTGGACCCTCGACTAACGCTATTAATCCGTTCCTGAGAGCTCATCGTTAGTCAAAATAATTGTTAGTCAAGTTAATTTTCCCCATAAGAAATAATGGAAATCAAATTAATCCGTGCAAGACACCCAAAAGTATTGAAAAAAAAATTTTAACACATGAAATATTAATTTTAATACACACAAACTGAAGAAGACATGCACAGTTACATGACACTTACCTTTATTGAAGATCTGGTGATGATTGATGGGATGGGAAGAGGGGAGTGTGTTTAGAAGAGGAATCCCCTTCCATTAGGACTTGAGGTGGCAAGTCCTTTTTCGGGGTTACTTCCCGTCTTTTAATGCCATTAGGACCAGCTTGAGAGTCACTGGACCTCTGTCGCACAACATATCTGCCCATAGAGGCCTGTACCTCCCGTTCCTTTATGACATTCCTAACGTGTTTCACAACATTGTCAGTGTCACC
Source organism: Cherax quadricarinatus (assembly GCF_026875155.1). NCBI lineage: Eukaryota > Metazoa > Arthropoda > Malacostraca > Decapoda > Parastacidae > Cherax > Cherax quadricarinatus. The sequence goes on along the minus strand of NC_069405.1, from coordinate 89,341,065 downwards.
ATTAAACACTTGTTCAGGTTTCAGTCCTTCACTGTCTATGTACTCCTTGAATTCCTGCACAAATTTTTCAGCTGCTTTTTGGTCCAAACTGGCAGCCTAACCATGCCTTATCACACTATGTATGCCACTACGATTCTTAAATCTCTCAAACCAACCTTTGCTGGCCTTAAATTCACTCACATCACCACTAGTTGCTGGGATTTTTCTAATTAAATCGTCATGCAACTTCCTAGCCTTTTCACATAAGATCGCTTGAGAGATGTTAACTCCTGCTATCTGTTTTTCGTTTATCCATACCAATAACAGTCTCTCAACCTCTTCTATCACTTGCGATCTCAGTTTCGAAAACATAGTTGCACCTTTGGCAAGAACAGCTTCCTTGATTGCCGTTTTCTTGGCCACAATAGTAGCGATGGTTGATTGGGGTTTTGTGTACAGCCTGGCCAGCTCGGAGACATGCACTCCACTTTCATACTTAGCAATGATCTCTTTCTTCATATCCATAGTAATTCTCACCCTTTTTGCTGTAGGGTTGGCACTAGAAGCTTTCTTGGGGCCCATGGTGACTTATTTTGCAGGTGCAATCACTAAAAAGGCTGTGATAATATGAAATGTTCCGATTGTATGCTTGGAAGCGACCGCGGTGGCTGGCTGGCTTGTAAACACTGGCCAGAAGTGGATGCGTCTCAGACGGAATGAATAGTGTTGGTCGAGTTTTTTAGCGCTAATCGAGGCAATATTTTTGCGATAAAATGTATCGCTGGTCAGATTTATTGTTAATCGATGCCATCGCTGGTCGAGGGTCCACTGTACTTCTAAGAAGTCGTATGATTCTAAATTCCCAGCCAAGAAATTCCAATCAATATGACTAAAGTTAAAGTCTCCTAGAATTACTACATTATCGTGCCTTGTGGCCCTAACAATTTCCTCCCATAGTAGTCTTCCCTGGTCCCTATCTAAGTTTGGGGGATGGTATATCACACCTAAAATCAATTTTTCATGCCCCTCTGAAAATTCTATCCAAACAGAATCTGTATGTGTTACTTCAGACTTAATACCCGTTTTTATGCAACAGTTCAAGCTATCTCGGACATACAATGCCACCCCACCCCCCTTCCCGATACTTCTATCTACTTGGAACAATTTAAAACCCTGAATGTCACATTCCGCAGGCATGTCCCGACTTTTTGAATTAAACCACGTCTCAGTTATGGCAAATATATCAATATTACCTACACTAGCAACTAGTCTCAACTCGTCCATCTTATTCCTAGCACTACGACTATTTGTGTAATATATATTTAAGGACCCTCCTTTCTCTTTACCCTTCCTGCTCCTTTCTGTTATTCCACTAAACCTATTACTATCCTTGTCAATTAGTGCCACTGGCTTTCCAATATCCACCTCATTTTGCCTATTATTATTACTATGCTGCGACTTCACTGTTTTCCCGCCAAAACCCATACCACTAACTATTCCTAGTTTAAAGACCTAACAGCTCCCTCCACTGCGTTGGCCAGTGCTCCCACCCCACACCTAGATAAGTGAACCCCATCCCTGGCATACATGTCATTTCTGCCATAGAAGACGTCCCAGTTGTCAATGAATGTTAAAGCATTTTCCTTACAGTATTTGTCCAGCCAGCAATTGACACCAATTGCTCTGGACAACCATTCATTTCCAACTCCTCTCCTTGCAAAATACCACATATGACAGGGTTCCCACCCTTCCTCCTAATTATCTCTATTGCTGACCTATACCTGCTAATCAGGTCCTCACTCCTACGTCTGCCAACATCATTGCCTCCAGCACTGAGACAGGTAATAGGATTGCTCCCATTACCTCTCATGATGTCATCCAGATGGCTAACAATATTCTTCATCCCAGCCCCAGGAAAACACACACTCTGCCTCCTACTCCTATCCTTCAAGCAGAATGCCCTATCCATGTACCTAATCTGGCTATCCCCAACAACAACAATGCTTTTACCTTCCTTGGCGACGTCCGTCGTGATGTTCCCAGTAGTCGACTCACATTCGTTAGGTAGCACTACACCTTCACTTGTGGAATTCGTCAAGACATTCTCGATGGTTTTCGTTGGGGTTTCCAGGGATGTCTCACTCACTTCAGCCAATGCTTCCTTGGTGCTCATTGTGACATTCCAAGTAGAACACCCACATTCGTCAGGTAGCACCGAAAATGGGTTGGAAGTTTCCACAGCAGTCTTCTGGGTCCTCGTTGTTTCTGCTTCTCCAACAGTCTTCTTGATCCTCAGCTTGGTTCCATGTTGCCCGGCCACTGACCAAGCTCCCCTCTTAACCTGGGGACTCACAATAGGAGGATTACTTCGAATCCTCTTGTTCTCCTCCGTTAATCGCCATATCTTCTGCTTAGCAACCCTAAGCTCTTCTTTCAACTGCTGGTAAAGTTGCTCAAGAGAGGGCATCCTGGTGGGATTTCGGTGTTGTACACAGGCGTTGTTCAAGTTATCGTTCCTACATGAGTAAATGTGTTCATTGAGGCAGGTGTCGAGGTTTCTTGCTGTTTCACTTGCATAAATCTTGTCGCAGCCTCCACAGGGTATATATAGTGTAAACCCTTGCGTTGACTGGTTCATGGTGCTTGGATTTTGTTCTGGTTAGATCCTTTATTGAAGTGCTGGAAGCGATGGCGACTCTGGTGTTAGCTTGTGAAAGTACTTTACAAACGTTCAGTGCAACCTGGCTGTTGGGAAGAATTATAACTTTGTTGGGATGTCAGCATAGTTGCTGATCCCTGTATTCCCAGTATTATATAGCATAGCAGTAGCATCATCCATGTGCTTTAGACACGAGACCCCTCGTAGGCCTGTGGCTTTGTGTGACGTCACGGGATGCACACGAGGAGGCCCATTCCTCTGTCCCGGCCTCACTCGGCGGCAGTCCATCCAGGCGTAGACAGGCAAGGCAGTGGGCTCCATCCTTCACCTACTCAGACTGACATTAAAGCAACCATCCTACAAGTGTGTCTACTTTCAACCTGTGATATCTCCATTTAAGAACCCTTACGATAGGGAGTGGTGTTGGTGCATAGAGAATTAATGATCTGAAGAGCTCTTTTCTTGAAGTCTTTGATGAAAAAGGAAGGAAAATGTAAATCTGTGAAGGTTCGGTGAATGTATGTACATTCCTCGTCAAGAAACTCAGGACTACAAATTCTGTATGCTCTTAGGGAAAACCCAGTGATGATGCCTCTTTTGGTCTTAGTATCTTGACTGGAATAGAAGTGTGTGAGATCATTTTTGTAATAATGTTGGTAGAATTACCGACAATATGTAAAGTAAAAGGACACAAGTGCAACTAATGTGACATTTTATTGTATTGCACCTCACTCTGAGCCTATATATACCCTCTGTGTCCATGTACTGTTTGTAACGGCTTGACAAAGCTCCTGGAGAGCAAAACGTTGCCACAATAAAATGTCACATTAGTTGCACTTGAGATCATTTTTATTGGTAGGTTTCCAATAAACTTGAAATCTTAGGCTGTTGTCTGCTTTGTGAATGAGGACGTCGAGGAAAGGTAACTTGTTATTGGACTCTTCTAGTGTAAACTGGATCGCCGGTCCAACTGCGTTGAGTCTTGCCTGTAGATTCCGTACATCAAAACGGAATACAGTGGACCCCCGCATAACGATATTAATCCGTTCCTGAGAGCTCATTGTTATGCAAAATTATCGTTATGCGAATGAATTTTCCCCATAAGAAATAATGGAAATCAAATTAATCCGTGCAAGACACCCAAAAGTATGAAAAAAAAATTTTTACCACATGAAATATACATTTTCCTACACACAAAGAGAAGGATACATGCACAATAGTAGAGTAGTACATGCACAATATATATTGTGCATGTACTACTCTACTAAATGAAGAATAAATGACACTTACCTTTATTGAAGATGCAGCAATGACTGATGAGACACTGTGTCCTGGGAGTGCCTTTTCCTCCTGAGTACTGTAGGTCCTGTTTGGCATTTTCTTCCAGAACAGGCCTTATCACACTGTGTATGCCACTACGATTCTTAAATCTCTCAAACCAACCTTTGCTGTCTTTAAATTCACCAATATGAGCACTAGTTCCAGGCATTTTTCCCTGTTCACCTGGGTGTTAGTCGACTGGTGTGGGTTGCATCCTGGGAGACAAGATTAAGAACCTCAATGGAAATAAGTTAGACAGTCTTCGATGACACTAACTTTTTTGGGTTATCCTGGGTGGCTAACCCTCTGGGGTTAATTGTTTCTTGGTATTCTCAATAAGCCACACCAACAACGGTGCTACAGCAGCAGCAGCAGCAGCTGACAGTGCTACAGCAGCAGCAGCAGCAGCTAACAGTGCTACAGCAGCAGCTGACAGTGCTACAGCAGCAGCAGACGGTACTACAGCAGCAGCAGCAGCTGATGGTGGTACAGCAGCAGCAGCAGCTGATGGTGCTACAGCAGCAGCAGCTGACAGTGCTACAGCAGCAGCAGCAGCGGCAGCTGACAGTGCTACAGCAGCAGCAGCAGCTAGCAGTGCTACAGCAGCAGCTGACAGTGCTACAGCAGCAGCAGATGGTGCTACAGCAGCAGCAGATGGTACTACAGCAGCAGCAGCAGCTGATGGTGCTACAGCAGCAGCAGCAGCTGACAGTGCTACAGCAGCAGCAGACGGTGCTACAGCAGCAGCAGACGGTACTACAGCAGCAGCAGCAGCTGACGGTGGTACAGCAGCAGCAGCAGACGGTGCTACAGCAGCAGCAGCAGCTGACAGTGCTACAGCAGCAGCAGCATCAGCAGTTGACCATGGTACCACAGTATTTCGATAATATTTCTCACCCTTTTTACTACAGGGTTGGCACTAGAAGCTTTCTTGGGGCCCATGGTCACTTATTTTGCAGATAAAATCACCAAAAACGCTGTAATAATACGAAATGTTCCGATTGTATGCTTGGATGTTACCGCGGAGGCTGGCTTGTAAACAATGCCACCGGCGGAACATGTGAGGCTGGCTCAGGCCGCACATTAGACGCGTCTTGGACGAATAGCGGTGAGCGGGTTTTTTAGCGGTATGTGAGGCAAAATCTTAGCGATAAAATGTATCGGTATGCGGATTTAACATTATGTGATGCCAACGGTATGCGGGGGTCCACTGTATTTCTATCAGACCAATCATGTCAGGTATAGGCAGTGCACCACACAAACTAGCCGGAGTTCTTGCCAAACATCTTTCCTGCCTTCTGGGGACCATCAGCCTCGCTCATCTTAAACATTCAGGCGACTTTCTCAACCGCATCCAAAACCTCTCCATCCGTAACAAGAAACTAAGCAGTTTGGACGTGACTTCCCTCTTCACAAAAGTACCTACCACAAAAGCCATCGAGGTTCTACGACATAAAGTTAATCAGGACCTTAGTCTTCCTCTACTTCCCGGAGATTTTGTTGACTTGATTGAACTCTGTGTTAATTTCAACTGTTTTTCTTTCAATAACAGGCTCTACAAACAAACATACAGCATGGGAATGGGGTCCCCCATCAGTGCCATCCTAGCCAACTTGTACCTGGAACACTTAGAGTCCGAATACTTCGCCAACATTATCCCTTCAAGCGTCACTTGGTTACGTTACGTGGACAACGTCCTCGTAATAACTCCCAAACGTTTTGATGTACGGAATCTACAGGCAAGGCTCAACGCAGTTGAACCGGCGATCCAGTTTACACTAGAAGAAGAGTCCAATGACAGGCTACCTTTCCTTGACGTCCTCATTCACAAAGTAGACAACAGCCTAAGATTTCAAGTTTATCAGAAACCTACCAATAAAAATGATTTCACACACTTCTATTCCAGTCAAGATACTAAGACCAAAAGAGGCATCATCATCGAGTTTTTCCTAAGAGCATACCGAATTTGTAGTCCTGAGTTTCTTGACGAGGAATGTACATACATTCACCGAACCTTCACAGATTTACATTTTCCTTCCTTTTTCATCAAAGACTGCAAGAAAAGAGCTCTTCAAAGCATTAATTCTCCACGCACCAACACCACTCCCAACAAAGTTATAATTCTTCCCATCAGTCAGGTTGCACTGAATGTTTCTAAAGTATTTTCACAAGCTAACACCAGAGTCGCCATCGCTTCCAGCACTTCGATAAAGGATCTAACCAGAACAAAATCCAAGCACCACGAACCAGTCAATGCAGGGGTTTACACTATACCCTGTGGAGGCTGCGACAAGATTTATGTAGGTGAAACAGCAAGAAACCTCGATACCTGCCTCAATGAACACATTTACGCATGTAGGAACGATAACTTGAACAACGCCTGTGTACAACACAGAATGGGTCTGAGTGGTCAATGTGTGCAGTATAAAAAAAAATCCTGCAGCACTCAGGGCGTAATTAGGAAAAAAATCCCCGGCTGTGTTTTTGGCTTAAAATAACGAATTTGTGGTGTATTTACATATGATATTTATGGGTGTATTCTCAATTTCCTGGTCTCATTTGATAGAATGGAAGATATATTACTGAAATAGAGATGATTTTGAATGGTTTACAGACTGAAAGTATCTTGAATTTGAGCTCAAAGTTGTAGAAATGTTTGATTTTTGCCAATGTTCAAGAGTAAACAAATCACGTCATGCCCCCAATACACATCAACTGGTGGGTCTAATATGCTTTCTCAAATATGCTAATATTATTTGTACCATTTTTACAATAATGCAGTAGTCTGCATAACGATAAAGTTTTTATTTTGTGTGTGAATAAAAACTGAAATTACAAAGCAAGCATAATATAAGAGGGTCCTGGAGACATGACTGATAAACAGAGAAAATGTTATTTTAGTGCTAGGAATGTTTGCAATGTTAATTCTGGACCCTATTTTCAAACTGGCCTTACTTGAATTATGTATGAAATTGGCCAAATTACTAATTTCTGATCACTGTTGGGTAGTTGAAATCAGTAAATAGGCTATGAGTTTGGTTGGCTGAAACAATGGAATTGACTGAAAATAGGACTCAAAGTGGGCAAAATCGCTGATACGTAAATATCGCTGAGACCGCTAACTTTGCAAGAGCATAATTCCGTGAGTTTTCCATCAAATTTCGCACTTTTGGTGTCATGCCATCAGGGAAAGATTATCATTTCGTAAGTTTTTTTTTTTTAACCCTTAAACGGTCCAAACAGATCGACGTTCAAATTCGTAGTGCTACAAAAGAAGATCTACTTTTTTTTTTACATATTTTCAAATATAACAAAAAAAAATGTGGATAAAAGTTTTTTTTTACACGTTTTCAAATGTAAAACAAAAAAGAAGATCTACATTTTTTTACATACTTTCAGATGTTGAAAAAACGTTTATGTACGTTTTGACCGTTTAAGGGTTAAATTCTTCAACACTGAAAGCAAGTTTGTGAGCAGCAGGGTCTCAACAGTGAAAGGTTTAATAATGTACTGGAGTGGTTTTTTTTTTATAATGAATATGCAGTGATGCAGTT
>NC_069405.1:89280736-89333053 GCF_026875155.1 Cherax quadricarinatus | reverse complement strand
TACTTTTCCCAATTTCTTCATGTAAACATTGATCTACAACCCCCTACCCACTTGAAGCCCCTTGCTCACCCGCAATTTACATTCTGTCTTGCCTCTAATTCTTTCAATTATAACTCTACCGTATATTTTTCCCTGGTATACTCAGTAAACTTATTCCTCTATAATTTTTACAATCTCTTTTGCCCCCTTTCCCTTTATATAAAGGAACTATACACCCCTCTCCGCCAATCCCTAGGTACCTTCCCCTCTTTCATCTTTTATTAAACAAAAGTACCAACCACTCCAACACTATATCCCCCCTGCTTTTAACATTTCTGTCATGATCCCATCAGTTCCAGCTGCTTTACCCCCTTTCATTCTACGTAATGCCTCACGTACCTCCACCCACTTACATTCTGCTCTTCTTCACTCCTAAAAGATGGTTATACCCCCCTGGCCAGTGCATGAAATTACCGCCTCCCTTTCTTCCTCAACATTTAAAAAGTTCCTCAAATATTCTCGCATCTACCTAATACCCCTCTCCCCATCTACTAACTCCCTACTCTGTTTTTAACTGACAAATCCTTTATTTCCCTAGGTTTTCTTAACTTGTTTAACTCACTCCAAAATTTTTTTCTTATTTTCTTTAAAAAATTTTTTGACAGTGCCTCTCCCACTCTTTCATTTGCTCTCCTTTTGCCTCTCTCACCACTCTCTTCACCTTTCTTTTCTCTCCATATACTCTGCTCTTCTTATAACACTTCTGCTTTGTAAAAAACCTCTCGTAAGCTACCTTTTTCTCTTTTATCCACACTTTACTTCATCATTCCACCAATCACTCCTCTTTCCCCCTCCCCCCACCCTCCTATAACCACAAACTTCTGCCCCGCATTCTAATACTGCATTTTTAAAACTATTCCAACCCTTTTCAACCCCCCCACTACTCATCTTTGCACTAGCCCCCCTTTTTCTGCCAATAGCGCTTATATCTCGCCCGAACTTCCTCCCCCCTTTTAGTTTATACACTTTCACCTCCCTCTCTTGTTGTTGCCCCCTTCCTCTTTTCCATCTCCCTCTTCCCTTTAACTGTAGCTACAACTAAATAATAAATCTGATTATCAGTTGCCCCTCTATAACATGTACATCCTGGAGCCTACCCATCAACCTTTTGTCCACCAATACAAAATCTAACAAACTACTTTCATTACGTGCTACATCATCCCTTTTGTATATTTATTTATCCTTTTTCATAAATATGTATTACTTATTACCAAATTTCTTTCTACACATAGCTCAATTAAAAGCTCCCCCTTTACATTTACCCCCGGCACCCCCAAAATTTTCCTACTACTCCCTCCATAACATTTTTACCCACTTTAGATTGAATCCCCAACCACCATTACTCTCTCACACTTGATTCAAAAACTCCCCCCGCATTCACTCAACATTTCCCCGAATCTCTCTCTCTCCTTACACTTATCTCTTCTCCAGGTGGGATACACACTTACTATAACCCACTTTTCACATCCAATCTTTATTTTACTCCACATTTAAACCTTGAATTAATACATTTATAGTCCCTCTTTTCATGCCATAGCTTTCCTTCAACATTATTGCTACTCCTTCTTTAGCTCTTAACTCTATTTGAAACCCCCGACCTAATCCCTTTATTTTCCCCTCCACTGAAATTCTCCCCCCCCCTTCAGCTTTGTTTTTACTTAAAGCCAGGACATCCAGTTTCTTCTCATTCATAACATCCACAATCATCTCTTTCTTATCATTTGCACAAACATCCAGCACATTCAGACTTCCCACTTTGACAATTTTCTTCTTATTCTTTTTAGTAATCTTTACAGGAAAAGGGGTTACTAGCCCATTGTTCCCCGGGAAATTTTAGTTGTTTTTACAACACGCATGGCTTACGGAGGAAAGATTCTTATTCCATTTCCCCATGGATATAAAAGGAAAAGTAATAAGACCAAGAACTATTAAGATAAAATCCAAGAAAACTCAGACGAGTGTGTATAAATAAACGTGTACATGTATGTGTAGTGTGACCTAAGTGTAGTAGAAGTAGCAAGACGTACCTGTAATCTTGCATATTTATGAGACAGACAAAAGACACCAGCAATCCTACCATCATGTAAAACAATTACAGGCTTTCGTTTTACACTCACGTCCTGCCAAGTGAGTGTAAAACGAAAGCCTGTAATTGTTTTACATGATGGTAGGATTGCTGGTGTCCTTTTTTCTGTCTCATGAACATGCAAGATTTCAGGTACGTCTTGCTACTTCTACTTACACTTAGGTCACACTACACATACATGTACAAGCACATATATACACACCCCTCTGGGTTTTCTTCTATTTTCTTTCTAGTTCTTATTCTTGTTTATTTCCTCTTATCTCCATGGGGAAGTGGAACAGAATTCTTCCTCCGTAGGCCATGCGTGTTGTAGGAGGCGACTAAAATGCCGGGAGCGGGGGGCTAGTAACCTCTTCTCCTGTATATATTACTAAATGTGAAGGGAGAAACTTTTGTTTTTCCTTTTGGGCCACCCCGCCTCGGTGGGATACGGCTGGTGTGTTGAAAGAAAGAAAGATATACAGTGGACCCCCGGTTAACGATTTTAATCCGTGCAAGAGGGCTCATCGTTATGCGAAATAATCGTTATGCGAATGAATTTTCCCCATAAGAAATAATGGAAATCAAATTAATCCGTGCAAGACGCCCAAAAGTATAAAAAAAAATTTTTTTTACCACATGAAATGTTAATTTTAATACACACAAACTGAAAAAGGCATGCACAATTAAATGACATTACTTTTATTGAAGATCTGGTGATGATTGATGGGATGGGAGGAGGGGAGAGCATATTTCTTACTGTTTAGAAGGGGAATCCCCTTCCATAACGACTTGAGGTAGCAAGTCCTTTTCCGGGGTTACTTCCCTTCTTCTTTTAATGCCACTAGGACCGCTTGAGAGTCACTGGACCTCTGTCGCACAACAAATCTGTCCATAGAGCTCTGTACCTCCCGTTCCTTTACGATTTGTCTAAAATGGGCCACAACATTGTCATTGAAATAGTCACCAGCACGGCTTGCAACAGCTGTGTCAGGGTGATTTTCATCTATGAAGGTTTGCAGTTCAACCCACTGTGCACACATTTCCTTAATCTTTGAAGTAGGCACAATGGTTTCCCACAACGGGCATAGGCTTCTCAGGGTTAGCCCCAAACCCTTCAAAATCTTTCTTAATTTCCATACTAATTCTCACCCTTTTTACCACAGGGTTGGCACTAGAAGCTTTCTTGGGGCCCATGGTCACTTATTTTCCAGAAACAGCACCGAAAACACTGTAATAATACGAAATATTCCGAGTGTATGCTTGGATGTTACCGCGGAGGCTGGCTGGTAAACAATGGGACGGCCGGCACATGTGAGGCTGGCTGAGGGCACATTGGACGCGTCTCGGACGAAAATCGGTAAGCGGGTTTTTAATCGGTATGCGCGGCAAAAATTTTGCGATAAAAGTAATCGGTATGCGGAAAAATCGCTATGTGATGCCATCGTTATGCGGGGGTCCACTGTATATATATGCAAGATTTCAGGTACGTCTTGCTACTTCTACTTACACTTAGGTCACACTACACATGCATGTACAAGCATATATATGTATATATACACATCCCTCTGGGTTTTCTTCTATTTTCTTTCTAGTTCTTGTTGTTGTTTATTTCCTCTTATCTCCATGGGGAAGTGGAACAGAATTCTTCCTCCGTAAGCCATGCGTGTTGTAAGAGGCGACTAAATGCCAGGAGCAAGGGGCTAGTAACCCCTTCTCCCGTATAAATTACTAAATTTAAAAAGAGAAACTTTCGTTTTTCTTTTTGGGCCACCCTGCCTTGGTGGGATACGGCCGGTTTGTTGAAAAAAAAAAAAAAAAAAAATATATATATTATATATATATATATATAATATATATATATATATATATATATATATATATATATATATATATATATATATATTATATATATATAATATATATATATATATATATATAATATATATATATATATATATATATATAATATATATATATATATATATAATATATATATATGTCGTGCCGAATAGGCAGAATTTGCGATCTTGGCTTAAATAGCAACGTTCATCTTGCCATATAGGACAAGTGAAAATTTGTGTATGCAATAATTTCGCCAAAATCATTCTGAACCTAACGGAAAAAATATATTTGATTGTGTTTGTTCAGTGTGAAATTATTGTAAACGTATTTAAAATATATTTAGTTAGGTTAGGCTAAAATAAATTGTTCTTGTTATAATAAGGTTAGGTAAGTTTTCTAAGATTCTTTTGGTGCAAAATTAAAAATTTTTACATTAACATTAATGAAAAAAATATATCTTTAAACGTATAAGAGAAAATTTCAGAAAGGACTTAATTTTAAATGAGTTCTTGCTAATTGACCAGTTTTACACATTCGGCACGACATATATATATATATAATATATATATATATAATATATATATCTAATATATATATATAATATATATATATAATATATATATATAATAATATATATATATATTATAATAATTATATATATATATATATATATATATAATATATATATATATATATATATATATATATATATATATATATATATATTATATATATATATATATATACTGCTCTCTATGGGGAAGTGGAAAAGAATTCTTCCTCCGTAAGCCATGCGTATTGTAAGAAGTGACTAACATGCTGGAAGCAAGGGGCTAGTAACCCCCCTTCTGCTCTGCAGACAAGTGGATCAAGCTTCCACCACATCTTGTGCTGAATGACTCAAATGATTTTAGTGCTTAACATGAATTAAAAACTTCCTGTATAAATTACTAAATGTATAAAGGAGAAAAACGTTATGAAACAGTTTCTTCTTTTTCAGGTCACCCTGCCTGGGTGGGAGATGGCCAGTATTAAAAAAATAAATAAATCTAATAACAGCAATAATGCATAAAGAAAAGTTTGTTTTGATACACAAACAGAAAGAGGGAAAATGCCAAAAAGACTGAGGAAGCAAGACAATAAAATCCTGACTTTCACATTTAATGTCAAAGAAGTTTTGCTGATAACTGAGTCACTGTAACAACCTGACACTCTTTTAGGAGGTGAGGCTGCAATATTGCAGACAACATGTAGAAGCATTACTCACCAAACTATGCAGGGTTGATCTTGGTAACTGTCCACCAAGAAAAACTTCCATCCAGTGGAGGCTTTGTTGATGATCTTGTCCACAGTGACTCTGGACTCCAGAGTCTGCAGTATTTTTTGCCAGCACTAATCTTCTCTATTTTTTTTTTAGTACAGGGCTTATCTATATCTTTTGTCCAATGCAAGGCTTATATATCTTTTGTTGAGGACAAGGCTTATATATCTTTTGTTCAGTACAAGGCATATATATATCTTTTGTTCAGTACAAGGCTTATATACAGTGGACCCCCGGTTAATGATATTTTTTCATTCCAGAAGTATGTTCAGGTGCCAGTACTGACCGAATTTGTTCCCATAAGGAATATTGTGAAGTAGATTAGTCCATTTCAGACCCACAAACATACACGTACAAACGCACTTACATAATTGGTCGCATTGGGAGGTGATCGTTAAGCGGGGGTCCACTGTATATCTTTTGTTCAGTATAAGGCAAGGTGAAAGTTGACAGCTTCATGGGTCATATGAGAGAATTAAATTTCTTTCTCTTTAGTAACAGATACATACCCATTAATAAAGCTCATTAGAGGAGCCAGAAACTATACACGAGTCATTTCAAGGGTGGGTCTTGATGCTAGTGGAGGGCTTTTGATCCAAGAAATTAAAAATACCCTTTCCTTCCTCAGATCAAATGTTATCATCCACCACTTCCCAGATGCTGTATGGCTCTTATGGGTTTAGTATTTAACACTGAATATAATACTGTCCATGAAAGAATATAGCATAAATCCACAACAAAATTCATTGCTTTTGAAATTCAATACATGTACTCATTGTTATGTCCCTCTTATGTACATTACACAGTTACTGGAGAAACTATGTTAATCTCTAAACTAAGGATTAGAGTAAATTCTCAACATATATACATTAAGATATACACCTCTTGGAGTGTATATGTATATCCTTCTACATTAAGTTGTAATGTAAACTTTAAACATTCTTCAAAGGCAGGTCCTTCAGGTTAATCACAATTATATCCTGGAGGAGGAAGGTGAACTTTCCAGCCTCTTCACCTTCCTTTTCTCTTGACTTTTCCGGAAAATAATGCCAACAGCAGCAATGACAAACTGGAGAGCGATTTGGAGAAGTATAGCCTTGGCTGTGGGGCTCAGTAAGAGCCTTGACGCTTCAGCCACATCCTTTATTGACCAACTTTGCAGGAACATCTGGAAACAACACACCACGCTAACATTGGGATAAAACCACCAAGCTACAGATGCTCCTCACTTTACAATGGTTCGACTTATGATATTTTGATTTTACAACCGTGCAATAGCATGATCATAAAGTTCTAATATCATCAATATCACCATCATTAAATACTGTACACTACTGTACATTTATTGATAGGATACACTTATGTTCAATTATTTACTTTTCAATATTGTTATTTAGTTACAGTAATTATTTGTTTACTTATTTAGTGACAGAAGTTATTTATTCACTTATTTATTTATCGCATGTATCATGTATTCATATTCGACTTATATTTTCAACTTATGATGGGTTCATCGAAATGTAAATTGAGGAGCACCTGTACATCTATTAAACTTATGAAGGGGGTAGTCTTTGATGCCAGCAAGATCCTCCTGATCCGAGGAACTAGAGCTACCCAAGGGGTGGAAATGAAGGGGAGGAGTCTGAAGCCCCCACTAAAACTTCAATCAACTCACCCAAATAATAACAACAACACTGACTAGAGTAAGTCTCTTAATTCACACCAACATTATTCCTACAGAAAAATCTAGATGCACAGATTTCCACCACTAACCAAACACTTCTAACAGCATTAATGTGGCAGAGATTAAACCTGTGCAAACAATTTCTACAAATATTTAATATGATGGGATGAAAATTGTATTTTAAGAAAGTAATGAAAATCAAACAAATTATGTACATTCAGTGCTGGCATCTGAGATGTGCAAACACAATATGTTACATGAACACAGGAGAGCCCCACTTATACAGCAGCTTGTTCCAGGCTACTGCTGTAAAGCAAAACAAAGCCTTTTCTCACTTTCACATGCATATAAAAACCTGATAACATGTTGACACTATAATAATAATAATAATAATAATAATAATAATAATAATAATAATAATAATAGGTAGTAGGCTGGTAGACAGCAACTGCCCAGGGAGGTACTACCGTCCAGCCAAGTGAGTGTAAAACGAAAGCCTGCAATTGTTTTACATGATGGTCGGATTTCTTCCTCTGTAAGCCATGCGTGTTGTAAGAGGTGACTAAAATGCCAGGAGCAAGGGGCTAGTAACCCCTTCTCATGTATATATTACTAAATGTAAAAGGAGAAACTTTCATTTTTCCTTTTGGGCCACCCTGCCTCGGTGGGATACGGCCGGTGTGTTGAAAGAAGAAAGAATAATAATAATAATAATAATAATAATAATAATAATAATAATAATAATAATAATAATAATAATAATAATAATAATAATAATATCTACAAGTGCATGTACAAGGTATACATGCCTAGCTAACATCAATGGCATACTACAGGTCCTCCATCACAAATCCGGCATCACTGGGACCTGTAGTGTGCCGGATTACTGAGTTTGCCGGATTACAGAGTAGTTAGGTTAGAATACACTTAATAAAATTAACCAACTTGACTTACACAGTTCATTGAACATCGGCAAAAATCAAACATTTCTGCTACTTTGAGCTCAATTTCAAGGTACTTTTCGTCATGAAAGCAATCAAAATCATGTCTATTTCTGTAATATACCTTCCATTCTATCAAATGAGTCCAAAAAAATGAGAATACACAAACAACCATAAAAACCATATGAAAATACACTGCAAAGCGGCGGCTTTTTTATTTTTGTTGTACGTTAAGAAGCATCTTTCCATCATACAATGCCCAAGTTTCAATGAGATAGCCCAACAAACAACAGAGAAGAAAAAAATATTTACCAAAAATCATATATGGCAAGCCTAAGCCAGGTACTGGAAATAAGTCACTTTGTCTGACTTTTCTGGGTTATCCTAGGTTCTCTATACATACACTGCTATGTATGATAATCTATGTAACTGTATTTGTGTATACCTGAATAAACTTATTTACTTCTAGTCTGTCAACTGAGTACAAGAAACTGCCCATTCACTTATTTCAACTACCCAATAAAGTAGTCAGAAATTGGCAATTTGGCCGATTTCACACAAATTTCAACAGATGCCAATTTCAAAATAGGATCCAGAATAAACAGTGCAGACATTCCTGGCACTAAAATAACATTTTCTCTGTTCATTAGTCACGGCTACAGGCCCCTCTTATATTACTCTTGCTTTTCATTTGGAATTTTTATTCACAAAAAAATAGAAGATTTACTGTTATGCAGACTGTTGCATTATTGTAATAATTGTACAAATAATGTCAAGCCATTTTTGACTCCGTACTGGAATTTGGACTGGCAGGCAGACAGGTATTGGACGGTGACATCATTTGTTTACTCTTGAGCTTCGCTAAAGAATAGAACATTTTCGCTACTGTGAGCGCAATTTCA
This sequence comes from Cherax quadricarinatus, assembly GCF_026875155.1. Classification (NCBI taxonomy): domain Eukaryota; kingdom Metazoa; phylum Arthropoda; class Malacostraca; order Decapoda; family Parastacidae; genus Cherax; species Cherax quadricarinatus. The sequence goes on along the minus strand of NC_069405.1, from coordinate 89,324,256 downwards.
AGGTATACTTTTCGTCATGAAAGCAATCAAAATCATATCTATTTCTGTAATATATCTTTCATTCTATCAAATGAGACCAAAAAAATGACAATATAACCATAACAACCATACAAAAATACAGTGGACCCCCGCATACCGTTGGCCTTACATAACGTTAAATCCGCATACCGATACGTTTTATCGCTAAGATTTTGCCTCGCATACCGCTAAAAAATCCACTCAACTCTGCTCGTCCGAGATGCGTCTAATGTGCAGCCTTAGCCAGCCTCACATGTTCCGCCGGTGGCATTGTTTACCAGCCAGCCTCCGCGGTAACATCCAAGCATACAATCGGAATATTTTGTATTATTACAGTGTTTTTGATGATTTTATCTGCAAAATAAGTGACCATGGGCTCCAAGAAAGCTTCTAGTGCCAACCCTACAGGAATAAGGGTGAGAATTACTATAGAGATGAAGAAAGGATCATTGATAAGTATGAAAGTGGAGTGCGTGTCTCCGAGTGGCCAGGTTGTATAATAAACCCAGTAAACCCATCACTACTATTGTGGGCAACAAAAAGGCAATCAAGGAAGTGTTCTTCCCAAAGGTTCAACTGTGTTTTCGAACAGAGATCGCAAGTGAGGAAGATGTTGAAGACCTTATTGGTGTGGATAAATGAAAAACAGATAGCAGGAGATAGCATCTCTCAAGTGATCATAAGTGAAAGGCTGGGAAGTTGCATCAGGATTTAATTAAAAAATGCCTGAAACTAGTGATGATGTGAGTGAATTTAAGGCCAGAAAAGGGTTTTGGTTTGAGAGATTTAAGAAGCGTAGTGGCATACATAGTGTGACAAGGCATGTTGAGGCTGCCAGTTCGGACCACAAAGCAGCTGAAAAATATGTGCAGGAATTAAAGGAGTACATAGAAAGTGAAGGACGAAACCCTGAAAAAGTGTTTAATTGTGATAAAACAGCCTGTTTTTGGAAGAAAATGCCAAGCAGGACCTACATTACTGAGGAGGAAAAGGCACTCCCAGGACATAAGCCTATGAAAGACAGGTTTACTCTGTTGATGTGTTCCAATGCTATGGTGATTGAAAAGTGAAGCCTTTATTAGTGTATCACTCAGAAACCCCCAGAGCGTTCAGACAAAAGAATATCCTCAAGGCAAAATTTTGTGTGTGCTGTGGAGGGCAAACAGTAAGGCAGGGGTCACTAGGACTTTTTCTATGACTGGTTACCCCAGGGTTTTTGCCCCCAATGTGAAAGATTACCCTAACTGAAAAGAAATTAAGACCTTAAGTGCCTCCTGGGTTTAGACAATGCCCTGGTCATCCTACAGACTGGCAGAGCGCCCTTTATGGAGACAAAAGTTCTTTTAAGGTGAAGTTTTTGCCTCCTAATACCACCCTCTCCTGCGGGCCCATGCCCAGCAGGTTATTGCAAACTTAAAAAAACTGTACAAAAGCTCTTTTTGAAAGGTGTTTTGTAGTGACCTCAGAAACTCAACTGACTTAAGAGAGTTTTGGAGAGATCACTTTAATATCCTAAATTTGGGTGTAAACCTTATGGTAAGGTTGGGAGGGAGTGACTAAGAGGACCTTGAACTCTGCTTGGAAGAAACTGTGGCCAGAATGTGTAACAAAGGGTTTTTTGAAGGATTTGAGGCTAACCCTGAGAGGAGTATGCAGTTGAGGAATCAATTGTGGAAATTGGGGAAGTCCTTGGGGTTGGGGGTTTTAGTGGGATGATGTGGAAGAGTTGGTGGAGGAGGACAATGAAGAACTAACCACTGATGGTTGATAGATCAACTTAAACAGCAAGAGGCCAGACCTGGGGAAACTGGTTCGGAGGAGGGGAGAGAGAATTAAAGAAGTTGTCTACTACAAGATTAAGGAAATCTGTGCAATGTGGCTGAAAGTGCAAACCTTTATGGATGAAAATCACCCTCACACAGCTATTGCAAGCCGTGCTGGTGACTATTACACTGACAATGTTGTGAAACACTTTAGGGAAGTCATAAAGGAACGAGAGGTACAGGCCACTATGGAAGATATTTTTGTGCGACAGAAGTCCAGTGACTCTGAAGCTGGTCCTAGTGGCATTAAAAGAAGAAGGGAAGTAACCCCAGAAAAGGACTTGACACCTCAAGGTGTTGAACCAGGTAAGAACCAGGAATAATGGATTTAAGTTGGATAAATTTAGATTTAGAAAGGACATAGGTAAGTGCTGTTTTCTAACAGAGTTGTGGATGCGTGGAACTAGTCTTCCAGTGGGTGATAGAGGCTAGGACCTTGGGTAGTTGAGAAGAGATGGACAAATATATATGAGTGGGATGGAGTCTGGTGTCTGATTGTGTCATGGGTACGAGTTATTTCTATGATGTAGCTTTAGTAATGATGTGTGTTTGATAAGGACTATTCTCGTCATGGGCAATAGCCTTGACTGCAGTTTCACATATCCTTAATGTAGTCTTAACTTGAATTTGGCCGGATTTCCCCTCAAATTTCATTAAGATGCATTTCATGGTCCAGATACTGCCAGCATTCCGCACAATCATTTCACCATGCTTCAATTAACAGGTACAGCCTCTTAATTGCTGCTATGCCTTTTCAGTTTGTGATGTATTAAAATTAATATTTCATGTGGTAAAAATATTTTTATTTCATACTTTTGGGTAGGTTTGGCAGGATTAATTTGAGTTCCATTATTTCTTATGGGAAAAACTTCATCCGTACCAATCAATAATTTTCGCATAAAGAGCTCTCATGCACGGATTAATATCTTTATGCTAGGGCTCATGTATACCGCTAATCGGGCCCCGCTAATGGGCTGAGAAGTGAACTCCGTATTTATGTCTGATTTCTGTTCATTTCTGTGAGTATGTTAAATTATCTTTCCATCCTCACATGTTCCCAGTTTGTACAACAGCTAACCCAACATACAATCGAGAAAATTATTTATAATATAATAAAATTACATAAGGAATAATATAATAATAGATAAGTAATAATACATTATAATAAAATAATGCTTTAGTTTAAACACTCCACAGCACGTCAAGTATTAAAAACCATTTGTCTTGCCATTCAACTCCTATCAAGCACGCTTCACGCATGCCTGCTGGATATGCTCAAGCCCTCTGCGACACAACAAAATTCATCTTTAACCCCCAAAATCCCTCAACATATGTCTAGCCGAACCCTAGCCCGCCTTCGTTCACTACAGACGATAACTCATGAAGTTATTGCTGTTTCGCTCCATTCTCCCCACATGTCGAATTCCAGTCATAAACCCTGACCTCAGCCTCATGGACAAACAGTTTTGGAATCCAGCAACCTCATTCTAACTTCCAAACATACGAATTCTCTGCATTATTTCACACACACATTGATCTCAACATGACATATCTCACTGCCTCCAGCCGTTCTCCACGCTCAACATTCATCACCCTTTGCTTCTACAACCATATAAGAGCGTTGGTAAAGACTTATACTCTCATACATTCCCCCTTTGCCTCCAAGACAAATTACTTAGTCTCCACAGACCCTAGTGCATCCACAGCTCAGCCTTTTTGGCCCTCATCAATTCTGATGATTTTCCTCTAATCTTCTAACCCATCCCTGACACGTCCACTACCAAATTATCTGAATCAAATTCACCTCCTCTACATACTCTTGCCTCCAACTCATATCCAAAATTTCAAGTCACTTAATCTATTTGTTATCCTTCAAGTAACTTAACTGCCTTTCCTGTTATTCACTTTCAATTTTCTTCTTTGCACACCCTAAACCAAAATCATCCACCAATCTCTGCAACTTCTCTTCAGAATCTCCCAAGAGCCATAGCAGTGTCATCAGCAAAGAGCAACTGAGGCAACTCCCACTGTTGTGTGTTGATTCTTTATCAATTTAAAATCCATGTCTCGTGCCAAGACCCTCGCAATATACTTCTCTTACATCCCCATCTATAAATAATATAAACAACGAGAGGTACATCCACACATCCTTGTCTAAGGTCCTACTTTTTACTGGGGAAGATAATTTCCCTCGAGACTACAACTTTAACTTGATCCTCACTATCCTCGAAAAAACTCTTCACTGCTTTCAGTATCCTACCTCCTACACCATAATCCTGCAACTATTTGCATCTGTTGGAGTGTGAGTCAAAAGTTAACATTTATGAAGGGATTTCAGGGAAACGGCAGGTCCAGAACTTGAGTCCTGAGATGGGAAGTAACAGTGCCCATACTGAAGGAGGGTTGATAAATGGTCATGCAGTTTAAAAACGTAGTGTAAAGCGCCCTCTGGCAAGAACAGTGATGGAGTGACTTATTGGTGAAAGTTTTTCATTTTCAGGGACAACCACACCTGGTGGTAATCGACCATGTGATAATAAAATAAAATAAAAAAAAAAAATAATAATCTTTATTTACTACACATACATGTACAAGGTATACAGGCCTAGCTGACATCAGTGACATACTACTGTATAGAAAGCCGCTTGTTATGCTGAGTATTTCAAGAAAATTAGGTCAGTCCCCCAGGATAACACCCACACTAGTCAGCTAACACCCAGGTACCCATTTACTGTTGGTAAACATAGACAACAGGTGTAAAGAAACATGCCTAATGTTTCTACCCTGGCTGGGAATCGAATATTTGCCAAAAATCATATATGGCTAACCCAAGCCAGGTACTAGAAATAAGCCACATTGACTTTTTGGATTATCCTAGGTTCTCTACACATATGCTGCTATGTGTGAAAATCTATACAGAGAAAATAACTTTTGTTTCAGGTTTATGGTGGAGTACGAGTGTATATCACAGTTAGCCCTGTGCTACACTACGTTTTCTCTAATATAGGAGAATGGTATTTGTATACCATATCCTCTTCATACCTCCGTCAAACTGCTTGGTGTTATGCCAAATATTATTCATTCTGGAGGATTTAACATGTTTTATGTTATTTATATTGTTTCTTATGTCATATTAGATCAATTGTGATTGGCAAATAAACTGCAGTGTTGCGATTAGCCTAATAATAAAGCATATTCTCCTGCTTCATGAGACTGAGCTCATGGCAACCGACATTGGCTTCAAAGCAACCTTATCTTTAATGGATAATGTACTGTGTAGGTGCTTTACATAATGAGAAGCATTTCTTTTATTCATTGGAACCATGACTAGGGCTAAAAGTAAGCAGGTTATAACAATAAATGGAGAAAAAGAAATTGGAGTAACTTATGCAGCAAGTAGCACCACCAAACAGTACCAGCAGGTTGGTGTGGTGACCCTGGAAATTTGAAATTATGCTAGCCAAAATTAGTGCCGAATAACTGAAGGAACCGAATAACTGATTGCTGGATTTGTGATGGTGGACCTGTACTATATAGAAAGCCCCTTGTTATGCAGAGCATTATAACAAATCCACATGGATCATACAAAGCCTGGGGAAGGGAATGGGTATGAAGTCAGGTTTGGTCCCTGAAAGGGAGAGCAGCTCTGATTCCTTGGATTAAGCACTCTTCAACAGCATCAAGGAACTTTCCCTTCAAAGGGTGTTAAATCAAGAGTAAAATTCTATTTTTTTTTTTTTTTTTTTTTACATTTGGGCTGGTCAGCAGACAACCCAGGCTGGGCCGTACCCCATGTTGAAGCACCTGCCGATACAACACAATTTGCAGTGCTTATCATGGGTACTGTACATCAACATGAACATCAACAACAGCAGAGTTACCATATTTTATGGCATCGAAATGCGCTTCAAAAATTTACCCAGCGTCTTAGCAGTCAATGTACCATTAATCTTTTTTTTTAAATTTTGCCAGTCAGAACTGGGGGGCATCCACAACACCAGAGAATCTTGTTCACCATAAAATATGGTACTTTGATGTTACTTTGACATATCACAGCAGAAAGTTTGTAAATGGTCATTTGCAATTTCAGGCACTACCCCATTTATATGTATATTTTAAAACATACTCAATTTTATTTTTTTCATTGGAATTTTTAAATATAAAATCAAAATTCTCTCTCACCAAGATTCGGAAGAATATTACCTTCAGATATGAATTTGTCCTCCAGGACTTTTAAAAATATTTTCACTATAATTTTTTCACTGTGATTTTGACATACAGCCTCTCCTCATTTAACGACGGAGTTCCGTTCCTAAGACAATGTCAGTAAACAAATTCGTCACTAAGTGAGGAGCATACTATAATGGTGGTAGGTTTCTGTCAATCATCTTTGATATTATTTTAATGTCACTTTGCACCCTTTATAACATTTCTGGTTTATAACATTTCTGGTACTTTTTAAATGTTAATACAGTAGTGTACTGTATATTGTAATAAACAGAATAGAGGAAATCAGCTCTAATATACATTACAGTGGACCCCCGTTAACGATATTTTTTCACTCCAGAAGTATGTTCAGGTGCCAGTACTGACCAGAATTTGTTCCCATAAGGAATATTGTGAAGTAGATTAGTCCATTTCAGACCCCCAAACATACATGTACAAAAGCACTTACATAAATACACTTACATAATTGGTCGCATTTGGAGGTAATCGTTATGTGGGGGTCCACTGTATTTAGGTATGTATACTGTCAGAGAGCCTATCGTAAGTCTGAGTCGTCAGTAAACGAGTACATACATTGCTAAGTGAGGAGAGGCTGCACTGTATAAAAATTACAAGAAAAAATCCACAGCTGTAAGACAAAAAGAGGCATATACTTACATGAACAGAATTTGCCAGGCGTTGTCGTTGTGCTGCAGTCAGGTCGTGTCTGATGATAGATACTACACTCTTGAATTTACCTTGAGATAGATAGGCTGCAGTCAGTCCTCCAACAGCTCCACCTAAAAGATGGCTGATAATCATCACCCATATTTTTTTTTTTTTTTTAAGAATGCAGCACAAAAACTACAAACATCAGTATACCTTTGAAGAGTTCCAAGAGTTTTTCTACTCCCGGAGGCCATAGGCCAGGCTCATCTGGTATTTGCCTGGTCAACCAGGCTGTTGCTGTTGGTGATTCATTAACCCACACATCCATCACTTCTATTTTTTGGCACAGCTTTAATTCCCTCTCTTTTTTTTAACACACAGACTTCCTCCTACTAAGGTAGGGTGACCCAAAAAAACAGGAAGCCCTTTACCATCATTCAGTCAATTGCTGTCATGCCAGAAGAATGATGACATAGTACAAATAATCCACACCATTACTCAATGAAAATTATGAAATGCACCATTAAAATATCAATTTTTCAGCAAAATGAATTACTACCTAAGTGTTTTTTGGATAAGAAAGTTTATTCAGGTATACACAAATACAGTTACACAGATTATCATACATAGCAACATATGTGTAGAGAACCTGGGAAACCCAAACAAGTCAAAGTGATTTATTTCCAGTGGAGTCCTATTTTTAACATTATTATGATTTAACTGATACTTGGACAATCTTCCTTATTAATACCATAATATACCTGGAGTATACCTGGAGAGGGTTTCGGAGGCCAACGCCCCTGCAGCCCGGTCTGTGACCAGGCCTCATGGAATTGTAAGCAACACTCGAACTGAATAAATATAAATATAAAATAAAATTATATTAGTCCAGTATATCAAGGAGTTAATGTACTTATGAGACCCATAAATAGTCCTACTTACTGAACCTTCAATGAGGGAGGAAAAGGGGTGCCATGAAGCAAGTGGATGGATCTTAATCCAAGAATTTGGAGATACACTTTCCACCTTCAGCCTAAACTTTATTTATCTCTCATTCTCTCATTCCCCAGGCACTGTATGACCCCACTGGAAATAACAAGGCCCCCAACAGAAATAACAAGGACCACAATAGAAATAACAAGGCCCCCAATAGAAACAACAAGGACCTTAATAGAAATAACAAGGCCCCAATAAAATAACAAGGCCCCCAATAGAAATAACAAGGTCCCCAATGGAAATAAATCACTTAGACTTTTTTTTAGTTATCTTGGTGGGTAATTTACACTATGTAAGATAACTGTACTATGTACCTGTACCTAAATAAACTTACTTAACCCCTATGTGTTCAGTCTTTTCCCATAAATATAAGGCTATGTTGAAAATGGTATATAATAAATATTGACACGTTGAAGAGCAAGACACACGTGCAACAACTGGGTATCTTTATCAATGATTCCCAGTTGTTGCACGTGTGTCAGTCTGAAAAAATAAGCAATAGTTTTAAAATTGTACCATTTGTTCATTAGCTACCTTTCTTATTGTACATAGAACAGTACTTAGCTGTACAAGAAATCCTACTTGATAGGTTATGTCTAGTTCTTAAGTATTCTTTAAGCATTAGAATTAGTTTGCCCAAAATACACTGCATACTAGTGGCTTTATTTTGTGTTTAACAATATTCTAATACTTGTAACTGTATTATTCGTACTGTATAAAAAGAAATTTTAATTTGAATTATACTGTAATTCTCTGGTAAACATACCCAGTGCCAGACCGAAGGGACCACCGAGAAGACCACCAATAAGTGTGGTCCCTCCTGCCAACATTCCTCCCTTGACGCTCTCTCTAACAGCTACACGCAGCTGTTTCTCTTCACACAGCTGCTCGACCAAATGCAGCACCTCCTTTGTATTGAGAGGCATTGTGAGAGTCTTTACCCTAGAAAAAAAAAGATTTGGCATAAGATACTTTTCCCAGTACAGTAATTAATAACAAGCTGTGTATGTTTGTACATGATTATTGTGTACATTAATATGAAACAGTCATTAAGTTATATAGAGGCAGGTCCCACTTACACAGCAGCGTTATGTACCTAATTGTGTTCATTCCTTTTAAAATGGTTATTTATTAAGTTGTTTTAGGTGTTCAATTGCTTTTTGCTTTTATTGTAGTTTTAACTTTGAATTCCTTTTAGTAATATCAAAGGATGTACTTCAGATTTTCTTAACTAGCAGAGAAAGAGGTTTGTAACTCAAATATTCTTTTATACCTTTTTTTCTCTTACATCCTATGACTTTACACTTGAAATTCTTTTTATAAATTCTTTTTATAAAAGAATAACCTTATTGTTTCCATTTTTCAAGTTTTATCCTTTGTTTAACTGTAAGGTTACTGAATGTTTGTAATTTCTTTAATAAATAAAAATTAAAGACCAGAAGAGAATAGCTCTGATTCACTATGAGGCCTGGTCACAGACCGGTCCGTGGGGGCGTTGACCCCCAAAACTCTCTCCAGGTATACTCCAGGTATAGCATTTAGAGCCAAACTTTAACAGGTTACTAAGCTTGTATGTTGCATGCTTGTAATCTATATAGCAAATATATAATTAGTATATTTTTAATTTATTCCCTATATCATATATAATTAAAGGAGTTGGAGTCGGAAGTGCTATAAATAAAGGAGTCAGAGTTGGAGTCAAAGGTTTTTATATGTCAATTCCACAGCCCTGACAATAACCAGTACAATAACATAGTACAATAACAGCACAATAACCAGTGCAATAACAAACTTGGAGTCTAACTGGAGGGTATTCCAGGGATGAATACCCCCGTGGCCCGGTCCACGGCCAATAACACAGCACAATAACATGGCACAATAACCAGTACAATAACACAGCATAATAACATAGTACAATAACATAGCACAATAACAGAACTATAACAGCCTATATCCAACTTACACTCTCTAAAATCTCCCACATCATATTCAACCCCTGTCAGTTTGGGTTCAGGCCTAATGAAAATAGTACTAATGATGCTTTTATACACATGCTAGAACATATATACACTGCAATAGAGAAAAAAGAAGTCCCACTGGGGATCTTCATTGACTTACGTAAATACAGTTGACCATGGCTTGCTCCACATAAAATTGTCGCACTATGATATAAGAGGGCACTCACTCAACTACCTAAAGTCATACCTCAGCAACAGAAGCCAATATGTGTACACAAATGGGGCAAACTCTTCCGCACAGCCAATTACAGTTGGTGTCCCACAGGGAAGTGTCCTTGGCCCTCTTCTCTTTCTCATATACATAAATGACCTACCAAATGCATCGCAACTACTCAAACCCACACTATTTGCAGATGACACTACACGTCTTCTCTCACCCGAGCCCAGTCACGCTAGCCAATACTGTAAATATTGAATTACAGAAAATATCTACCTGGATGAGGACTAACAAACTTAGTCTAAACATTGACAAAACCTACTTCATTCAGTTTGGTAACAGAGCTACAGATGTCCCTCTTAACATAATGATAAATGGATCACCTATCACAAAACTCACAGAGGGAAAATTCTTAGGAATTCACCTTGATAATAGACTCAAATTTCAAACGCATATACAACAAATTTCCCAAAAAAATTCCAAGACCGTAGGCATACTATCGAAGATACGGTACTATGTTCCACAGTCAGCCCTCCAGGCCCTATATCACTCACTTATTTACCCCTATGTCACCTATGGAATTTGTGCATGGGGCTCAACAACAATAAACCATCTCAGACCATTAATTACCCAACAAAAGGCTGCAGTCAGAATGATAACAAATTCCCACTACATAATAATAATAATAATAATAATAATAATAATAATAATAATAATAATATCTTTATTTACTACAAGTACATGTACAAGGTATACAGACCTAGCTGACAACAATGACATACTACTACATACAAAGTCCCTTATTATACTCCGCATTTCGGGCAAATTAGGTCAGTGTCCCAGGATGCGACCCACACAAGTCGACTAACACCCAAGTACCCATTTTACTGATGGGGAAAATAGACAACTGGTTGTAAAGAACATGTCCAATGTTGGACTCTGGCGGAATCGAATCCAGGCCCTCGCCGAGTGAGGAGAGCGAGAGTGTTACACCAGACACCAGAGCCCAGCAGCACACTCACAATATTCAAACTCTAACCTACTCACCATACAAAACACCATACTTAATTACGCACCTCTACATACATTAGAACACTTAACTCTGATATCTTTCCCTCCCTCCTTTAAACTCGTACCAACCTCAACAAAATACAGACCATAACACAAGGCACAGATCACTCTTTGATGTTCCTCGTGTCCATCGCACACTATGCAAAAACTCAATGCACATAAAAGGCCCTAAAATCTGGAATTCATTACCTGTGAATATAAAAGAAACACTACCTGTTTATAAATTCAATATCTTCTCAAAAATCACTTACTCACCCACAACTAAATTGTATCTCATAAATGTTTCTCCCTTATTATCAACGCACTAAAAAACAAGGCAGGAGATTTAAATACCTTACCACCCTTTATATACAAAAAAGTGTCACAAGTGCTATCACCAATCATTGCAACACTCTTTTAACAAATCCATTGAATCCTCCACCTTCCCTACAGTACTCAAAATAGCAAGGGTCACCCCGATTCACAAAGGAGGAGACCAAACAGAGTTGAATAACTATAGGCCAATATCCAACTTACACCCTCTCTCAAAAATCTTCGAAAAATTAATTCATAAACGAATCTACTCCTACCTTATCTCCCAAAACATACTCAACCCCTGCCAATTTGGATTCAGGCCTAATAAAAATACTAATGATGCTATTATACACATGCTAGAACATATATACACTGCAATAGAGAAAAAGAAGTCCCACTGGGGATCTTCATTGACTTACGTAAAGCTTTTGATACAGTTGACCATGACTTGCTCCACGTAAAATTGTCACACTATGGTATAAGAGGGCACTCCCTCAACTACCTCAAGTCATACCTCAGCAACAGAAGCCAATATGTGTTCGCAAATGGGGCAAACTCTTCTGCACAACCAATTACAGTTGGTGTCCCCACAGGGAAGTGTCCTTGGCCCTCTTCTCTTTCTCTAAACATAAATGACCTAGCAAATGCTTCGCAATTACTCAAACCCACACTATTTGCAGATGACACTACATACGTCTTCTCCCACCCGAGCCCATCACGCTAGCCAATATGTAAATACCGAATTACGAAAATATCTACCTGGATGAGGACTAACAAACTTACATAAACATTGACAAAATCTACTTCATTAGTTTGGTAACAAGCTACGATGTCCCTCTAACATAAGATAAAGGATCACCTATCAAAAGCTAAAGAGGGAAAATTCTTAGGAATCCACCTCGATAATAGACTCAAATTTCATACACATATAACAAATTTTAAGAAAATTTCCAGTAGGCATACTGCAAGACGGTAACTATGGCTCCACAGTCAGCCCTCCTGCCTACCACTCTTATTCTCCTCACCTAACATGGAATTTGTGGGGCTCAAACTAACCTCTCACTAATACCCAAAAAGCTGCAGGCTTGTAAACCATTCAGGGAGCACTCACCAATTCAACCTAACCTACGCACTACAAAACTCCAAATTTTTATGCACTTATTCATACAGAGAACACTGTAACTCTGATTTAACCCTTCCTCGGGGTTGGGGCGTCTGTCCAACAGGTCCATGAAATCATGACCTAACACAAGGCCACAGATACTTTGATATTCCTCGGTCCCATCACAATGCAAAACTCAATGCACATAAAGCCCAAAATCTGGAATTATTACCTGGAATATAAAGAAACACTACCTGTTTATAAATTAAATCTTCTCAAAGATCACTTACTACCAAACCAAATAAATAAGATACTAACCTTAAAATTGTATATCTTAAATGTTCTCATATATTTCATTAAGTAAACATAAAAACCCAATTAACTTTATTATTTTTAAATACACTACCTAACAGAATCACTACCTAATGAATGCACAATATCTTGCTTTGTAATACCCTTTTTTGTGTTTAGAATTTTTTTGACTTAAGTTTTTCTCATGTTCACATTTAGTTAATTAAAGTTAATTTTAGCCACCCGTAATGCTATGCAGACTAAGATTTTGGATTCTGCCTTACTGTATGTTTGTACCTCTGATGTCTCAAATTTAAATAAATTAAAAAATAAATAAATAAATTGTATCTCATAAATATCTAACCTGTGACCCAAACTTTTTTTTTTTTTTAATTACATAACCTAACAGAATACTCCATTCTAGTGAATGCTCAGCAACTCAGTAAATGACCATATGAACTGTCTTTGTAATACTTATTTGTACTTAATTGTTATTTGTTTACTATAATGTTTACCACTGAATATATCATTGCTTAGTTAATCTTAAGTTAATTTTAAGCTGTCCATAATGTTCTGCATACAAGGTGCTTTGGTATGTTGTGCTGTAATAACTGTATTCCTTTGTACTTCACTGTATCATGTTCAAATTAATAAATAAATAAATAAATAAATAATAACATAGTACAATAACAGTACAATAACATAGTACAATAACAGTACAATAACATAGTACAATAACAGTACAATAACATAGTACAATAACAGTACAATAACATAGTACAATAACAGTACAATAACATAGTACAATAACAGTACAATAACAGTACAATAACATAGTACAATAACAGTACAATAACATAGTACAATAACAGTACAATAACATAGTACAATAACAGTACAATAACAGTACAATAACAGTACAATAACACAGTACAATAACAGTACAATAACAGTACAATAACATAGTACAATAACAGTACAATAACATAGTACAATAACAGTACAATAACAGTACAATAACAGTACAATAACAGTACAATAACAGTACAATAACAGTACAATAACAGTACAATAACACAGTACAATAACAGTACAATAACATAGTACAATAACAGTACAATAACATAGTACAATAACAGTACAATAACATGGTACAAGACTCACGAAATCGTAATGAGACGATTGCAAACAAACCATACTCAGAGGTACACAACAGAGGTACACAACAGAGGTACACAACAGAGGTACACAACAGAGGTACACAACAGAGGTACACAACAGAGGTACACAACAGAGGTGCACAACAGAGGTACACAACAGAGGTACACAACAGAGTGCACAACAGAGGTACACAAACAGAGGTGCACAACAGAGGTACACAACAGAGGTACACAACAGAGGTACACAACAGAGGTACACAACAGAGGTACACAACAGAGGTACACAACAGAGGTACACAACAGAGGTGCACAACAGAGGTACACAACAGAGGTGCACAACAGAGGTACACAACAGAGGTACACAACAGGTACACAACAGAGGTACACAACAGAGGTACACAACAGAGGTACACAACAGAGGTGCACAACAGAGGTACACAACAGAGGTACACAACAGAGGTACACAACAGAGGTACACAACAGAGGTACACAACAGGTACACAACAGAGGTACACAACAGAGGTACACAACAGAGGTACACAACAGAGGTACACTTACATAGCACAGCAATACTACACAAACACAATATTACAACTTTATCTCAGGTTAATACCTCCAGAAAAGTGTAAATATCACAGGAGAAAACACTTGTTATCTGTACTTGTGTAGTACACGTCCACTGTTGTGTGAGATTGTTAAGGGCTACTAAGGCTTATTATGGCTTGCTAAGGGTTACCAGACTTTATTAAGGCTTGTTAATGGTTACCATGGCTTTATTAAGGCTTGTTAAGGGTTACCAGAGCTTTATTAAGGCTTGTTAAAGGTTACCAGGGCTTCATTAAGGCTTGTTAAGGGTTACCAGGGCTTTATTAAGGCTTAAGGGTTTCCATGACTTTATTAAGGCTTAAGGGTTACCATTGCTTTACTAAAGGCTTGTTAATGGTTATGTTTAAAATTTTAAGGTTTAAATAAGATATTAAAAGGACACCAATAAAATTAAGCCACTTTCTGACCTTCCTGGGTTATCTTAGGTAATTTACATTATGTACGATAATTGTACTTATGTGTACCTGTGCCTAAATAAACTTAATTACTTAGGAGTGAACCCCCAGCAGAACCACACTGCTAAACTTTACTGAGTCAGTAACCGGTTCCTCCCGAGGCTTTAAAAAACCTCAGAGAGGCGGTGTGTGTGTCGACCCACACCAAAATACACATACAATAGGCAGTGTTTAATCAAATTAAAAATAACTTTATTTCTGTAAAGAATACTATACAGTTGGTACAGAAAAGGTGATATTACTGATATACTTTAAAGAAAACCCCTGGTTATGCAGCACATTTCGGCCATCCTTAAATTTTTGCTAGATCAATTTGTTGGGAGTTTTAGTAAGATAATTGACTATAAGTACTAGGCTTGGTTACAAGTACTTCTGGCAGTTTGGGAGACACACAGATGATGATCAAACTAAATGTAAATTATGTGATCAGGCATATGGTCACTCTCTTGAACACTATGTGCTTAATTGTCCACTTATTGAGGAATACAGAGACAGACAGTATAATAACCTATGTGACATGTCAAGATATCTTATTAATGAAAATAAGATACCAGATATACTAAGCAAATTTCCTAAATTTGCTTGTAACAGACAAGTGAACTATAGATATGTAGATTTAAATCCATATGTATTCCTGTTAACCCTTTGGGGCCTAGTTCCTAGGCCTTTTGTGTATCCATATGCTCTCGCGCTACCGTCCACAGGATGGATATGGGGTGCACAATAAACTAGCCACTTCGGTGGCAAAATCTAATCTAATTGGCTATAACAATTATGAAAGTTATTTAAGTTGGTTAAATACAAATATAGATACCAATCTAAATTTCAGTATTAGTGCACAGGCCATGCAATAAACTGAAGGTCCAATGAATATATAACATCTCAGAGGCAAGATCAGTGTCCCAGAGAGAGAATGTGGACAGATTAGTTAGTGATGCCCAGGGCACTCGACTGCTGCCCACAGGATGGGTTTTGGGTGCATAATTAAGATATTGCACAAATTTGCTCAGGGCATCGTTAGGTAGGTAAAGTTTGTCAGAAAACAGGGCAAGTGTTTCCTGACGCTGGTCCTAGTCATATGATTACCCACAGCTGGAACTTCTGGTCATCTGACCGAGGCCTTCCACTGGTTAACCGGTCCACCTTTAAAAAAAAAAAATATGGTAGACAAGATGTCTACACTCCACCAAGGGTGGTACAGAAGTCCCACTGATGGAGCAATGGAACAGTAACAGATGATAACTTGGGACCTCCCGCAATGGAAATAAATCACTGACTTTTTTTTAGGTTTCTCCTAAATAACTTGTACATATGTTACTAGGTATGATAATTATATTTATGTGTACATGGAGTTTACCTGGAGAGAGTTCCGGGGGTCAACGCCCTCGCGGCCCGGTCTGTGACCAGGCCTCCTGGTGGATCAAATTATTATCATTATTATAATCAAACAGAAGCGCTAAGCCACAAGGGCTATACAGCCTGGTGGATCAGAACCTGATCAACCAGGCTGTTACTGCTGGCTGCACGCAAACCAACGTACGAGCCACAGCCCGGCTGGTCAGGTACCGACTTTAGGTGCTTGTCCAGTGCCAGCTTGAAGACTGCCAGGGGTCTATTGGTAATCCCCCTTATGTATGCTGGGAGGCAGTTGAACAGTCTCGGGCCCCTGACACTTATTGTATGGTCTCTTAACGTGCTAGTGACACCCCTGCTTTTCATTGGGGGATGTTGCATCGTCTGCCAAGTCTTTCGCTTTCGTTGTGAGTGATTTTCGTGTGCAAGTTCGGTACTAGTCCCTCTAGGATTTTCCAGGTGTATATAATCATGTATCTCTCCCACCTGCGTTCCAGGGAATACAGGTTTAGAAACCTCAAGCGCTCCCAGTAATTGAGGTGTTTTATCTCCGTTATGCGCGCCGTGAAGGTTCTCTGTACATTTTCTAGGTCAGCAATTTCACCTGCCTTGAAAGGTGCTGTTAGTGTGCAGCAATATTCCAGCCTAGATAGAACAAGCGACCTGAAGAGTGTCATCATGGGCTTGGCATCCCTAGTTTTGAAGGTTCTCATTATCCATCCTGTCATTTTTCTAGCAGATGCGATTGATACAATAAATTTAATAACCCTTCACTGGTTCCTGGGGAAAAATGGATCATGAATCAATGGAAATAAGTTTATTTAGGCACAGGTACACAAAAGTACAATGATCATATATAGGTAAATTACCCACCAGGATAACCCAAAAAAATCAAACGAAGTGACTTATTTCTACTGGTATCCTTGTAATATCTGTTACTGTTAATATTCCTATGACAGGGTCCCTGTGATTCACTCCCTATGGCTGAGGATGGATCTCTGTAATGATGGTGCCATCCGTCATGTATTGCATCATGATGTGAGAGTGGTGTAGCAGTGAGTTACAGTGATGGATAGGTGGTGTGTTCAGTGCAGTATTCTAAGTGGTCCTGGTCTCGACTCACAACTCAACAAACTGGTCTGGGGTGAGAACTTAGTGTTCTAAGTGGTCCTGGTCTCGACTCACAACTCAACAAACTGGTCTGGGGTGAGAACTTAGTGTTCTAAGTGGTCCTGGTCTCGACTCACAACTCAACAAACTGGTCTGGGGTGAGAACTTAGTGTTCTAAGTGGTCCTGGTCTCGACTCACAACTCAACAAACTGGTCTGGGGTGAGAACTTAGTGTTCTAAGTGGTCCTGGTCTTGACTCACAACTCAACAAACTGGTCTGGGGTGAGAACTTAGTGTTCTAAGTGGTCCTGGTCTCGACTCACAACTCAACAAACTGGTCTGGGGTGAGAACTTAGTGTTCTAAGTGGTCCTGGTCTCGACTCACAACTCAACAAACTGGTCTGGGGTGAGAACTTAGTGTTCTAAGTGGTCCTGGTCTCGACTCACAACTCAACAAACTGGTCTGGGGTGAGAACTTAGTGTTCTAAGTGGTCCTGGTCTCGACTCACAACTCAACAAACTGGTCTGGGGTGAGAACTTGGTGTGACCAACCTCCTGGTGGAGGCTTTAACCTCGCTCTTTCAACATGAAGACGTCTTCTTCAGACTCATTTTATTTGTGAGACCTTTTCCTCTTCCTCTTCCTCCTTTCTCCTCTTCATTCTGACAGCTTTTCCTCGTCTTTCTCCCTCTTCTTCCTTCTAATAATCTTCCTCTTCATTCCAAGAGAGGGTCCTCTTCTGAAGTCCTCATGTCCCTCTTTCACTTTTCTCTCATTCTTTAATCTCTTCCTCCTCCCTTTCTCCTCCTCCTCTTTCTCCTGTTAGGGTGAGGTCGTTAAAGGTTCCTTGATGCCGATAAGGGGCTCTTGATCCAAGGAAATAGACTTATTCCTTTCCCCTTACTTGCACCAAACCCATTTCTCCAGGTGCTGTATGACCCCTATGGGTTCAGCGCTTCCCCACGAAATAATAATAATAATTATTATATAAAATAAACAAAGTGTGTGTGTGCGTGTGTGTGTGTGTGTGTGTGTGTGTGTGTGTGTGTGTGGTGTGTGTGTGTGTGTGTGTGTGTGTATGTGTGTGTGTGTGTGTGTGTGTGTGTGTGCGTGCGCCTCCACTCTCTCTGGTTCCCTCACATCAAACGTTCAACTTTTCCACATTTCTGTGTCAACAAACATCAACAAACATCAACAAACATTCCCTCTCACACCTGACTGTCATCATTAACCATTATATATTTTTTTTGTCCTCTGGAACAAATACACAAAATACACACAACGTTCAGCCTTGACATTCTAAATACATTTTGAACTCTTGTCTCTCGCAAATTTTGCAATCACAGGCCATGCAAATCCATGATAAATTTGCTTTTCCAATCAGGAGACTTGTTATTGAAGTATCGTCAATAGATGGATAATAATTTATGTATTTGAGAGACTGTAGAATGGTTGAAATACATGTACTGTAAGTATTGCACTCGCAGCTGTTATAATCCTCATAACAGAGACATTATGTTGTATACGTGTAGGAGAGAACATCCCTCAATACACCCAGGATAACCCAAGAAAGTCAGTGCGTCATCGAGGACTGTCTTAACTTATTTCCATTGGGGTCCTTAATCTTGTCCCCCAGGATGCGACCCACACCAGTCGACTAACACCCAGGTACCTATTTGCTGCTAGGTGAACAGGACAACAGGTGTAAGGAAACGTGTCAAATGTTTCCACCCGCCGGGAATCGAACCCGGGCCCTCCGTGTGTGAAGCGGGAGCTTTAGCCACCAGACCACCGGGTCACCCCTATGACATGTATAATTAGAACTATTCAGGGATTTCGATTATTGCAGCTTAGTATAATTCTCATAGGCAATTATTGTTTTCAGTTACGACTATTAAGACTTGATTATCAGGGTTTCAAATAATTAAAATAAATTACTTATATACAGGATACATACACCGAGAGGTGTAGTATATCTCAGTGTACATACACTGAGAAGTGTAGTATATCTCAGTGTACATACACTGACATATTACTGTAATCCACAGTAAAATATTACTGAAGTAAAGTATAAAATATAATAGATGGAGGGTACAGAATGTAATTTTTCATCCAGAGAGATATATATGAACCAGTTTCTTATCAAAACAGTAACGGCTGAACGTAAGCTGAGGTGTTCCTTCTCTGGATAACCACACTGAGAAGCTGGAACTGGAAGGTGGAAGCACATGGGCCCCTAGTGGTGTTGATGAGCTTTTAATCCAGTTCCTTGAAGAAGCTTGATGCTCATTTGTCCGTGGATTCAAGAGTCTTCGATGCTACTGGGACAAAGTGGCATGTGAGGCAGGACAAAGTTCTCACATTTAATGAATTTATATTCTTCCCTATGATCAGCAGCACCTCCCTGCTGACCAACACTGTACATGTGTCAGTCAGAACAAATAGACAGGTATAGCCCTGCTGACCAACACTGTACATGTGTCAGAGTGGAAATAAGTCACTATGTCTGATTTTCCGTGATTGTCCTAGGTAATTTACACTATGTATGATAACTGCACTTACGTGTATCTGCACCTAAATATATTTACTGATTTAATCTCTCTTCCCAGTGTTAGGTTAGTAAAGATCTATCCAAAATTTGGTTTCAATCAAGGCTTTGTTTGTCTTTTTCAAGCTTAATAGTATCAGAAAATATTTGAATATTTTTTACCAGTCTAGGTTAGTTTGCCCACATCACCTTTTCCAGGGGGTTAGTTGATGCCCAAGTGCTCTGGATCCCACGAAACAGAGTTATCTTCTATCTCTGTGTCAAGGTTAATTTTCCTCTACTACCCCAGGCTCCCTATGACCCCGACGGGTATAGCTCTTCATGGTGATTATGATACTTGTGTACTTTCTTACTGCCTGCCCCCCTGCCTGCCCGTCTGCCTGTCTGCCTGCCTCCCTTCCTTCCTTCCTGATCCCCTGCCTATTTGTCTGCCTGCCTCCCTGCCTCCCTGCCCCCCTGCCCCCCTGCCTGCCTGCCTCCCTACCTCCCAGCCCCCTGCCTGCCTGCCCTGGTGTGAAGGCTAATGAACAACAGTTTTTCCAGCCCCAGGTTATAAAACAATATTCTAGAGTATCTTCCAGAAGGACCTTTAACAACACTCGCTGAAGTAAATGACATCTTAAATTTTTATCACCAATACAAAAACACAAAAAATTTAACTTAACAGTCAATAAGATTGATAAAATTGTATATATTAAATCCCACAAGGGCCAGAAGATGAAAAAAAACTGTCTAAACCAAATGAGACCGAACTGTGGGATAAAATTACTTTGATAAAAACGAGATATAAAAAAAAACTGATTATTAAACTTGACGGGCATACTAAATAGTTAGGGCAAGATAAGCCTGGGCCCAAGGAGGCTGCCCCCCCTGGTCAGAGGATCTGTCCCCCCTGGAAAAGGGGTTGGGGTGCCCCTTACAAGGTCTGTCGCCCCTGGTACAAAGCTGTCCCCCTTACAGGGGATGCTGTGCCCTTACAGTGGAGTTGTCCCCCCTGGTACAGGGGATCTGTCCCCCCATGGTACGGGGATGCTGTGCCCCGGGTACAAGGATGCTGCGCCTTACAGGGGATCTTCGCCCCGGGTACGAGTTGCTGTCGCCGGGTAGAGGATCGTCCCCCCTGTACAGAGGATGCTGTCGCCCCGGGTAAGGGGTGTTTCCCCGGTACAGGGATGCTGTCCCCCCTGGTAAAAGGGGTCGTCGCCCCTGGGCCAGAGATGCTGTCCCCCGGGTACAGAGGAGCTGTGCCCCTGGTACAGAGGATGCTGACCCCCCTGGAACAGGGATGCTGTCCCCCCGGGTCAGGGATGCTGTCCCCCGGGTACGGGATGCTGACCCCCCTGACAGGGGAGTGTCGCCCCTGGTACAAAATGCTGTCGCCCGGGTACAGAGGATGGCCCCCGGGTCAGGATGCTGCCCCCTGGTACAGAGGATGCTTCCCCCCCTGGTACGGGGATGCTGTCCCCCTGGTAAGGGGGTGGAAAAAGTGGTACAAATGCGTCGCCCCGGTACAAGGAGTGTCGCCCCTGGTACAAGGATCTGACCCCCCGGGGACAGAGGTGCTGTCGCCCGGGGTACAGAGGATGCTCGTGGTAAAAAGGGAGCTCCCCCCCTGGTACAGGGATGCTGTGCCCCTGGAAAAAGGGGTGCAAAACCCCCCTTAAAAGGGGATGCTGTCGCCCCCCCTGGTCAGGGGGTCTTCGCCCTGGTACGGGGAATGCTGACCCCCCTGGTACAGGGGGATCTGTCCCCCGGGTACGGGGATGCTGACGCCCCACGGGATCTGCCCCGGGTACAGGGGCTGTCCCCCCTGGTACAGGGGATCACCCCCCTGGAACAGAGGATCTGTCGCCCCGGTCGGGGATCTGTCGCCCCTGTTTACAGAGGTTGACGCCCTGGAAAGAGGATGCTGTCCCCCGGGTACAGAGGTCTACCCCCTGGTACAGGGGATGCTGACGCCCGGGTACAAGGAGGGCTGTCCCCCGGGACAAGGATGCTGACGCCCCTGTACAGAGGATGTGTCCCCCCGGGTACAGAGGATCGCCCGCCCCGGTACAGAGGTGCTTCCCCCTTACAAGGATGCTGTCCCCCCGGTACAGGGATGCTGTCCCCCCGGGTACAGAGGATCCCTTTCCCCCCCGGGTACAGAGGATGCTGACGCCCCTGGTACAGGGAAGCTGTCGCCCCTGGACAGGGATGCGCCCCCCTGGTAAAAGGGGGACTGTCGCCCCGGGTACGAATCTGTCGCCCCTGGTAAAAGGGGAGCTTGGGCCCCCGGGTACGGGGGATCTGTCCCCCGTACAGAGGATGCTGTCGCCCCGGTACAGAGGATGCGTCGCCCCGGGTCAGGGGATGCTGTCGCCCCGGGTAAGAATCTGTCCCCCCTGGTACGGGGATGCTGTCCCCCCGGGTTTCAGGGATGTGTCCCCCCTGGTACAGTGGATGCTTCGCCCCGGGTACAGATTTTCTGTCGACCCTGACAGAGTATGCGTCCCCCCTGCAGGGTGCTGTGCCCCGGGACAGGATGCTTTTGCCCCGGGTACAGGGTGCTGTCGCCCCGGGTACAGAGGTCTGTCCCCCCGGGTACAGAGTAGCTGCCCCCCCTTACAGGGGGATGCTGTCCCCCCTGGTACAGGGATCTGTCCCCCCGGGTACAGAGGATGTGTGCCCCTGGTCAGGGATCGTCCCCCCGGGGTACAGGGGATCTTCCCCCCTGGTAAAAGGGGAGCTTCCCCCCTTTACAGAGTATGTTTTTTCCCCCCTTTACAGAGGATGCTTCCCCCCGGGTACAGAGGTGCGTCCCCCCGGGTAAGGGGATTGTCGCCCCTGGAAAACGATTTGCGTCCCCCCTGGACGGGGATGCTGTCGCCCCTGGACAGGGGATGCTGTCGCCCCGGGTCAGAGGATGCGTCGCCCCGGGTAAAGGATGCTGTCCCCCCCTGGTACAGAGGATGCTTCCCCCCCGGGACAGATATCCCTGTCGCCCCTGGTAAAAGGGGGAGCTGTCGCCCCTGGTACAAGGATCTGGCCCCGGGTAAAGGGGATGCTTCCCCCCGGAAAAGGGGATTGTGCCCCTGGTATAGAGGAGCGTCGCCATGGACAGAGGAGCTGCGCCCCGGGTACAGAGGATCTGTGCCCGGGTACAGAGGAGCGGCCCCGGGTACAGTGGATGCTGTCGCCCCGGGTACAGTGGATCTGTCCCCCCGGGTAAAAGGGATGCTGTCCCCCCCTGGGCCAGAGGATGCGTCCCCCCGGTTACAAAGTATGCTGTCGCCCCGGAAAAAGGGTATGCTGCCCCCTTTTGGTACAGAGGATGCGTCCCCCCGGTTTACAGGGGGATGCTGTCGCCCCTGGTCAGAGTATCGTCGCCCCGGGTACAGAGGACTGCGAAGGGGGCCCAAAGGGATGCTGTCCCCCCGGGGCCGAGTATGTGTCCCCCCGGGGCCGAGTATGCTTCCCCCTAGGCCAGAGTATGCTGTCCCCCCCTGGCCCGAGTATGCTGTCGCCCCGGGGCCAGAGGATCTGTGCCCCGGGGGCCAGAGGTGCTGTCGCCCCTGGAACAGAGGATGCTGTCGTCCCTGGTACAGGGGTTGTCCCCCCTGGCCAGGGATCTGTCGCCCCTGGAAAAGGGATGCTGTGCCCCTGGTACAAAATTGCTGTCCCCCCCTGGGCCGATTTTGCTGTCGCCCCGGGGGCCAGGGGATGCTGTCCCCCCGGGTACAGGATCTGTCGCCCCGGGTACAAGGATGCGCGCCCTGGAAGGGGGATGCGTCGCCCCGGGGCCCAGAGGGGGTTTCCCGCCCCGGGGGCAAGGATGCTGTCCCCCTGGTCAGAGGATCTGTCGCCCCTGGGCCCAAAAGGTATCTGTCCCCCCGGGGCCAAAGGATGCTGTCGCCCCTGGAAAGGGATGCTGTGCCCCGGGTACAGGGATCTGCGCCCCTGTAAAATGCTTCGCCCCTGTACAGAGGAGCTGTCCCCCCGGTAAAAGGGGATCTGTCCCCCCCGGGGTAAAAGGGGATGCTGCGCCCCTGGTACAGGGGATCTGTCGCCCCTGGTACGGGGGATCGTCCCCCCGGGTAAGAGGAGCTATCCCCCCTGGAAAGGGGTGCGTCGCCCCGGGTACAGAGGATGTGTCGCCCCTGGTACAGGGGAAGCTGTCCCCCCCGGGTAAAAGGGGATGCTGTCCCCCCGGGTACAGGGGTCTGTCCCCCCTGGGCCAGAGTATGCTGTCCCCCCTGGACAGGGGAAGCTGTCGCCCCTGGTACGAATCTGTCGCCCCTGGTACGATGCGTCGCCCCTGGGCCAGAGTAGCGGGCGCCCCTGGACAGAGGATGTGTCGCCCCGGGGCCCAGAGTATGCTTCGCCCCTGGGCCAATATTGCGGTCGCCCCGGGGCCAGAGTAGCTGTCGCCCCGGGTACAGGGTGCGGGTCCCCCCCTGGTACGGGGGAGGGTTCCCCCCCCTGGTAAGGGATGCTGTCGCCCCTGGTACGAGGATGTGTCCCCCCCGGACGAGGTCTTCCCCCCTTACGAGGTGCTGTCGCCCCTGGTACAGAGTTCTGTCGCCCCGGGGCGAGGTGCTGTCCCCCTGGTACGGGGGATGCGTCGCCCCTGGTACAAGGATCGTCGCCCCTGGTACAGAGGATCTGTGCCCCGGGAAAAGGGGGATGCGTCCCCCCGGGGTACAGAGGAGCTGTGGGCCCCCGGGTACAGAGGATGCTGTCCCCCTGGTACGAGGTCGTCCCCCTGGTACAGATTTTGCTGTCCCCCGGGGTAATAATGCTGCCCCCCTGGTAAAAGGGGTCTGTCGCCCCTGGTACAAGGATGCTGTCGCCCCGGGTACGGGGATGCTGTCGCCCCGGGAAAAGAGTATGCTGTCCCCCCCCGGGTAAAAGGGGAGCTGACCCCCGGGTACAAATGCTGTCCCCCGGGTACAGAGGAGCTGTCCCCCCTGGACAGAGGATCGTGCCCCTGGTAAGAGGATGCTTCCCCCCCGGGACAGAGTATGCTGTCCCCCGGGTACGAGGATGCGTCGCCCCGGGTAAAAGGGATTGTCCCCCCTGGTACAAGGATGCTGTCCCCATGGACAAGGAGCTTCGCCCGGTACAGAGGATGCTGTCGCCCCTGGTACAGAGGTCTGTCGCCCCTGTACAAGGATGCTGTCCCCCCGGTACAAGGATGCGTCCCCCCTGGACAAGGATGCTGTCCCCCCCGGGTACAGGGAGCTGCGCCCCTGGACAAGGATCGTCCCCCCCGGGTACAGGGGATCTGTCGCCCCTGGTAAGAGGATGCTGCCCCCCTGGTACAAGGTTTTCGTCCCCCCCTGGTACAGAGGATGTGTCGCCCCTGGTACAGGGGATCTTCCCCCCTTAAAAGGGGTGCTTCCCCCGGGTAAGAGGTCTGTCCTCCCGGGTAAGAGGATGCTGTCCCCGGTACAGAGGGCTGTCGCCCCGGGTACAGGGGATTTCGCCCGGGGCCAGAGTATGCTTCCCCCGGGTACAGAGGTCTTTGCCCCGGTAAGGGGATGCTGTCGCCCCGGGTACAGGGGGTGCTGTCCCCCCTTACAAGGTGCGTCGCCCCGGGTACGGGGACTGCGCCCCGGGGCCAGGGATGCTGCGCCCCGGTACAGAGGTGCTGTCGCCCCTGGTACAGGGGATGCTGTCGGGCCCCGGGGGCCAAGTATCGTCGCCCGGGGTAAGAGGATGCGTCCCCCGGGTCAGGGGTTCGTCGCCCCGGTACAGGGGATTTGTCGCCCGGGTACAGAGGTTTCTGTGCCCCTGGTACAGAGAATCTGTCCCCCCGGGTACAGGGAGTTTGCCCCCCCGGGTACGAGGATCTGTCCCCCCTGGACAGGGGATGCTGTCCCCCCTGGTCAGAGGTTGCTGTCGCCCCTGGTACAGTGGAGCTTCGCCCCGGGACGGGGATCTGTCCCCCCTGGACAGGGGGATGCTGTCGCCCCTGGTACAGGGGATGCTTCGCCCGGGTACAGGGGATGCTGTCCCCGGGTACAGGGTGCTGTCCCCCCGGGTACAGAATGCTGTCGCCCCTGGTAAGAGGAACTTTTCCCCCCCGGGTACAGAGGACTGTCCCCCCGGGTAAAAGGGATGCTGTCGCCCCTTGGGTACGGGGTCGTCGCCCCCGGTACAAAATGCGCGCCCCTGGACAGAGGATCTGTCCCCCTGGTAAGGGATCTGTCCCCCCCTTTTACAGATATGCTGTCGCCCCTTACAAATGTTCCCCCGGTTCAGAGACTTTTTGCCCGGGTACAAGGGGTGCTGTCGCCGGTACAGAGGTGCTTCGCCCCTGGCAGAGGTCTTCGCCCCGGGTTGGGATGCTGCCCCGCCCCTGGTACAGGGATGCTGTCGCCCCTTACGGGGTCTGTCCCCCCGGGTAAGAGGTGCTGTCCCCCCGGGTAAGGGGGATGCTGTCGCCCCGGGGCCAGGGACCTGTCCCCCCCGGGGAAAAGGGGATGCTGTCCCCCCTTAAGGGGATGCTGTCGTCCGGGTACAGGGGATGCGTGCCCCTTACAGGGGTGCGTCGCCCCGGGTACAGAGGATCTGCCGCCCCGGGTACCGGGGGATGCGTCGCCCCGGGGCCAGAGGATGTTTCCCCCTTAAGGGATGCGTCCCCCTGGTAAGGGGTGCGTCCCCCTGGGCCAAGGACTGCCCCCCGGGTACAGGGATGCTTGCCCCGGGTACAGAATGCTGTCCCCCGGGTCAGAGATTTTCCCGGGGACAGAGGGTGCTTCCCCAGGACAGGGGATGCGTCGCCCCTGGACAGAGGATGCTGTGCCCCTGGTACAGGGGATGCTGTCGCCCCGGGCCAGAGGATGTGTCGCCCCCTGGTACGAGGATGCTTCCCCCCCTGGTACAGAGGTCTGTCGCCCCGGGCCAGATATGCTTCCCCCCCGGGTAAAAGGGGAGCTGTCCCCCTTACAGAGGGGTCCCCCCCGGGTAAGGGGATGCTGGCCCCTGGTACAGAGGTTTTTGTCCCCCGGTACAGGTATCTGCCCCCCTGGGCCCAAAGGGGAGCTGTCCCCCGGGTAAGGGTGCTGTCGCCCCGGGTAGGGGGGGATTTCGCTCCTCCAAAGGGTATGCTGTCGCCCGGGGCCAGAGGATGCGTCGCCCGGTACAGAGGACCTGTCCCCCGGGTACAGAGGATGCTGTGCCCCGGGGCCAGAATCTGTCCCCCCCTGACGGGATGCGTCCCCCCGGGGCCAGAGGATGCTTCCCCCCGGGTACAGAGGACTTCCCCCCGGTACGAGGATGCGTCGCCCTTTACAGGGTCGTCCCCCTGGTACAGAGGATGCGTGCCCCGGTACAGAGGAGCGTCGCCCCGGGTCGGGGATCGTCGCCCCGGGTACAGGGGTGCTTCGCCCCTGGTACGAGGGTTTTCCCCCCCGGTAAGGGGTGCTGCCCCCTGGTACGGGATCTGTCCCCCTTTGTACAGGGGGAAATGCTGTCCCCCCGGGGAAAGGGGGATGCTGTCGCCTTGGGTAAGAGATGCACCCCCCTGGTAAAGGAGCGACCCCCGGGTACAGGGGTCTTCGCCCCCTCGAAAAAATATGTTTTGGGTACACACAAACGTAAAAATGGAAGATAAATTGGGGCCTGGGGGGACCACCTGAACCTTTTACCATGAAACCCGGGGTACCATGCAACCCGGGTAATGAAACCCTTTGGGTACCATGCAACCTGGTCCATGCACCTTGGACCATGAACCGGGTACATGCAATTTTGTCCCTGAAATTGGTCCATGAAACCTTTGGGCCCATAAAACCCGGTCCATCCCCCCTTACCCAAACACCCGGTATATGCAACCCGGGCCCCAAAACAGCCCTGTACTATGAAACCCCGGGCCCCAAAAAAGCCTGGACCATCCCCCTGGTCCAAACCCCGGGTCCATCAACCGGGTCCGAAAGCCCTGGTACCATGAAACCCTGGGTACCCAAAAAGCCTGGTACCCAACAACCCTGGTATCAGCAACCCTGCTCCATGCCCCCGGACCATGCAACCCGGTACCCAACACCCTTTTCCCAGAAACCCGGGACCCAACACCCCGGAACCATGCAACCGGGTACCCAAACCCCTCCCATGAACCTGGTCCCAAAATCCCCGGTACCCAACAGCCCCTTACCATAACCCTGGTACCTGAAACCCTTTTTCCTGAAACCCCTTCCCTAACAGCCCTTGTACCATGAAACCTTTGGTCCCCACACCCCGGTCCCCAAAGCCGGTACCCAACTTTCCTCTTGCAGAGGTGGAAAAGGGTCCCAACTGAAGCTCTTCCGGGTTCCATAACCCGAGAGTGAGGGATGGACAAAAATTCCCCACCCCCTCAGAGTAAGTAAACCATCCGGGGATGTGTTGCTAGCAAGCATTACCCTACTTGATTTATTTACACACACACACAACCCCACACACAAACACCACCCCAACCACACAGGACTGGTCTGCCCCTTGCAACCACAATTAGGTGAGTACACACACATATTACACAGGGGAAAAAGGGGTTTATCCAGTTCCTTTAAAACAAAGCCCCATACTCACTCAGGCAACCCCTTGAAGAGTGCAATGTCTCAACTAGAAAACCCAATGAAAAGGAGTGCTGTGTCTGCAACCAAATTTGCAAAACTTGACGTTTAATATAAGTTTGTTTCCTGTGGTTCAATGATGGTAGGGGCTTTAAAAATCCTTTCAAGGATTTTAGGGCCCCAATTTGTTTTGGGATGCAAAGTAAACCCTTGGCTAACACGATATACACGGGTTTTAAAGGAAGCCTTGGTAGACACAGATAACACGGGTTTTTAAGTGAAGCCATGGCAAACCAGAATACCATTTTAATGAACCCATCTAACACAGATTAAAGGTTTAATGAAGCCTTTGGGCTAGACACAGATATACACGGGTTTAAGTGAACCAGGGCTAGACAAAATATACACAGGTTTAAGTGAAGCCTTGGCTAGACACAGATATACACAGGTTTAAGTGAAGCCTTGGCTAGACACAGATATACACAGGTTTAAGTGAATCCATGGCTAGACACAGATATACACAGGTTTAAGTGAAGCCTTGGCTAGACACAGATATACACAGGTTTAAGTGAAATTTGTCTGATACCATAATGGAAACTGGAGAGTGATTTTCTAACAGTACGGTTGGTGGCGACAACAGAGACAGACTCAAGCAACAGATGCAGCACTGACAGTGGCAGGACAATACTTCTCTAGCAGTGCCGCTGTTAGCAAGTCATAACAGAGTCATACAACAGCAGTAGCAACAGTAATACCACGGATGTGAAACGCCTTTATGCTGTATTTTGGAACAGTCAACTCACAATCGAAGCAACCCCCTTTTTCAATCATCAACCCAGACAATTCTCCCTATACCTGCTGCCACTGCTTACCTAGCAATAAGTAGGTATCGTATTTTCACTCAACTGTTGTGGATGGCATCCTGGGGTTAGAGGAGTTATACATCAAAAGGAAAAGAAGCCATATATCTTGGCTCTCTCGGGTTATGGTGGGATGTTAAGTTGATTCATCAGGAATTTGTTGTAGCATACAGTGCACACACTCTGGTATAACACCTGACACAGTGGTACCTCCAGTACCAGTTACTGCAGCTCTAGTGTTCCAGTACACATCTGACCAGTCACTACAGCAAGACACAGGGGTACCTCCAGTACCAGTTCCTACAGTCCCAGTAACATACTAACACATTTTCACCAGTGTATTGGACTGGGATACCATAGTGCTGACAATATTGCAAACACGTTACAGAACAAGCCTTTATTGTGGCGATGTTTTGCCATTTAAGTAAGTTTATTCAGATACACATAAATACATTTACACAGATTATCATACATAGCAGCATGTGTGTAGAGAACCTGGGATAACCCAAAAAAAGTCAGAGTGACTTATTTCCACTGGGGGTGATGTGTAAAGCTCTAATAAGTTGAGCTTCACGACAAACAGAAAACTGATTTCACTTAGTGTTAATTCACCCAACTTTTAACAACTGTTGCTACGGTGGGCCCGGGTTCGATTCCCGGCGGGTGGAAACATTTCGACGCGTTTCCTTACACCTGTTGTCCTGTTCACCTAGCAGCAAATAGGTACCTGGGTGTTAGTCGACTGGTGTGGGTCGCATCCTGGGGGACAAGATTAAGGACCACAATGGAAATAAGTTAGACAGTCCTCGATGACGCACTGACTTTCTTGGGTTATCCTGGGTGGCTAACCCTCCGGGGTTAAAAATCCGAACGAAATCTTATCTTATCTCTTATCTTATCTAACGTGTCCCGTAGCTCGAGTGGTGGCGCACCGCTCACAGAGGTCCGGGGTTCGATCCTCTGTACGGCTGAAAACATTAGGGCGCGTGTCCTTAAGACACCTGCTGTTCATGCTCACCTAGCAGTGAAATAGGTACCTGGGTGTTAGTTGACTGGTGTGGGTCGCATCCTGGGGACAAAACTGACCTAATTTACCCGAAATGCTCTACATAACAAGGGGCTTTCTATAACTTCTCTTAGCTTCTCTCCTCTCTGTACGGGTTATTTATGTATTGCTACTTAGACAGTACTACACTACACTGTCCTCCACTACAACAACAGTAGTTCACAGTACAACACTACACTGTCCTCCACTACAACAACAGTAGTTCACAGTACAACACTACACTGTCCTCCACTACAACAACAGTAGTTCAGAGTACAACACTACACTGTCCTCCACTACAACAACAGTAGTTCACAGTACAACACTACACTGTCCTCCACTACAACAACAGTAGTTCAAAGTACAACACTACACTGTCCTCCACTACAACAACAGTAGTTCAAAGTACACTACACTGTCCTCCACAACAACAGTAGTTCACAGTACAACACTACACTGTCCTCCACTACAACAACAGTAGTTCACAGTACAACACTACACTGTCCTCCACTACAACAACAGTAGTTCACAGTACAACACTACACTGTCCTCCACTACAACAACAGTAGTTCACAGTACAACACTACACTGTCCTCCACTACAACAACAGTAGTTCACAGTACAACACTACACTGTCCTCCACTACAACAACAGTAGTTCACAGTACAACACTACACTGTCCTCCATCTACAACAACAGTTAGTTCACAGTACAACACTACACTGTCCTCCACTACAACAACAGTAGTTCACAGTACAACACTACACTGTCCTCCACTACAACAACAGTAGTTCACAGTACAACACTACACTGTCCTCCACTACAACAACAGTAGTTCAAAGTACAACACTACACTGTCCTCCACTACAACAACAGTAGTTCACGATGAGAGTAAGACACATGTGCAACATCTGGGTATCTTTATTGTAGACGTTTCGCCATCCAGTGGCTTTATCAATACAAATTCCAGGACATAACTTGAAGACAGTAGAACTATGTACAGAAGATGAGGTAATCAGTCCCTCAACCTTGGAGTAGGTGCGAACAGCACCATAGTCGTGGAGATTCTGAAGCAGAAGAAAGAATCCTGGCGCTTATATAGTAACGTCAGGTGAAGCAGTTCACAGTACAACACTACACTGTCCTCCACTACAACAACAGTAGTTCACAGTACACTACATTGTCCTCCGCTACAACAGTAGTTCACAGTACAACACTACACTGTCCTCCACTACAACAACAGTAGTTCACAGTACAACACTACACTGTCCTCCACTACAACAACAGTAGTTCACAGTACAACACTACACTGTCCTCACTACAACAACAGTAGTTCACAGTACACTACATTGTCCTCCGCTACAACAGTAGTTCACAGTACAACACTACACTGTCCTCCACTACAACAACAGTAGTTCACAGTACAACACTACACTGTCCTCCACTACAACAACAGTAGTTCACAGTACAACACTACACTGTCCTCCACTACAACAACAGTAGTTCACAGTACACTACATTGTCCTCCGCTACAACAGTAGTTCACAGTACAACACTACACTGTCCTCCACTAAAAACAACAGTAGTTCACAGTACAACACTACACTGTCCTCCACTACAACACAGTAGTTCACAGTACAACACTACACTGTCCTCCACTACAACAACAGTAGTTCACAGTACAACACTACACTGTCCTCCACTACAACAACAGTAGTTCACAGTACAACACTACACTGTCCTCCACTACAACAACAACAGTTCACAGTACAACACTACACTGTCCTCCACTACAACAACAACAGTTCACAGTACAACACTACACTGTCCTCCACTACAACAACAACAGTTCACAGTACAACACTACACTGTCCTCCACTACAACAACAGTAGTTCACAGTACAACACTACACTGTCCTCCACTACAACAACAACAGTTCACAGTACAACACTACACTGTCCTCCACTACAACAACAGTAGTTCACAGTACAACACTACACTGTCCTCCACTACAACAACAGTAGTTCACAGTACAACACTTACACTGTCCTCCACTACAACAACAGTAGTTCACAGTACAACACTACACTGTCCTCCACTACAACAACAGTAGTTCACAGTACAACACTACACTGTCCTCCACTACAACAACAGTAGTTCACAGTACAACACTACACTGTCCTCCACTACAACAACAACAGTTCACAGTACAACACTACACTGTCCTCCACTACAACAACAACAGTTCACAGTACAACACTACTCTGTCCTCCACTACAACAACAGTAGTTCACAGCATAACAGTACACTGTCCTCCACTACAACAACAACAGTTCACAGTACAACACTACACTGTCTTCCACTACAACAACAACAGTTCACAGTACAACACTACACTGTCTTCCACTACAACAACAACAGTTCACAGTACAACACTACACTGTCCTCCACTACAACAACAACAGTTCACAGTACAACACTACACTGTCTTCCACTACAACAACAACAGTTCACAGTACAACACTACACTGTCTTCCACTACAACAACAACAGTTCACAGTACAACACTACACTGTCCTCCACTACAACAACAGTACTCAGGAGGACATACTGGGAAGTTTAACGTGCGAGTCTCTTGCTTTAAGTTACAAACATTAATCTGAGTTGTTACAACCTCAGACAATAATTTAATACGAATGGCAACTATTATTATTAAAGATTAGCCGGTATTCTCCCGGCCCGGGCCTTTTCCAAGTGGTGGCCCGGCCTTGGCTCCCTCTTTAGGGAGTGTCTGAGACCTAAGTCTCCCATGGGAGGAGGCACAAGTACCTCCTCATCTTTGGGACCAACTGTCCCCAGGCCTAGCCACAAGCTAGGCCTCTCTGGTCCGCCATCCCCGCCCCAAGGGGGCTAATGGGAATGACAGTCTTATGAGCTAAAGGCTCGGACTCAGGCACCTACCCTACCCTAGAAGGGTTAGGCATGGTGTCGATGCGAATGGCAACATTAAATACAGTGTGAGCTGCACTCAGCACCGCACAACTGACTCTGCTACTACTCACTGCACTCAGCACCGCACAACTGACTCTGCTACTACTCACTGCACTCAGCACCTCACAACTGACTCTGCTACTACTCACTGCACTCAGCACCGCACAACTGACTCTGCTACTACTCACTGCACTCAGCACCGCACAACTGACTTGCTACTACTCACTGCACTCAGCACCGCACAACGACTCTGCTACTACTCACTGCACTCAGCACCGCACAACTGACTCTGCTACTACTCACTCACAAAATCGTAATGACACGATTACAAACACGCCACGGAACGGGTGAGCTTTGAACCCATGACGAATGAGTCAAAACTCCAGGCCAGTTGGCCAAGTGATTAACGCTCTGGCCTGGAGTTTTAATACTAACTTGCCAGGGGTTCAGTCCCCACCCATTCCGTGGTTTAAATTCAATATAATTATCACATTTGTTAAGTTCGTTAGCTTACAAGATGGTCATTAACGCTGTATTGTATATGTACAAACAAATATATTAATTCTAATCTTTAATTACTACAAGTACATGTACAAGGTATACAGACCATAGCTGACATCAGTGACATACTACTATATAGAAAGTCCCTTGTTATGCTGAGCATTTCCCGCATATTAGGTCAGTTTTGTCCCGGGATGCGACCCACACCAGTCCACTAACACCCAGGTACCTAATTTACTGCTAGGTGAACATGGACAGCAGGTGCCTTCAGGAAACACATACTAATGTTCCCACCCGTACCGGGGATCGAACCACGGACCTGAGTGTATGAAGTGAATGCGCTACCACTTGAGCTACTGTCACAGAGACTGAGGTAACCACTGACCTGCCCCTAACTACATTCAACCCATTTTTACCAAAAAAATAAGATTACTACCCACTATAATTTTATGATGAGTGAATCACACTATAATGGGTACTTTCTTGAAGCAGAAAAAATTGAAAATTGGTGGTGACCCTCAGTTGCTTAGTTAATTTTGCTTAAAGACTGTGGAAACACGAGGGTCATTAAGGCTGAATATCCCTTGTTTACCACTTGTCAAAATAGTTTAATAGCCCCAGTGTATATACTCAGAGATATACCTCCCAGGGTATATACTCAGAGATATACCTCCCAGGGTATATACTCAGAGATATACCTCCCAGGGTATATACTCAGAGGACATTACCTCCCAGGGTATATATACTCAGAGACATACCTCCAGGGTATATACTCAGAGATATACCTCCCAGGGTATATACTCAGAGATATACCTCCAGGGTATATACTCAGAGATATACCTCCCAGGGTATATACTCAGAGATATACCTCCCAGGGTATATACTCAGAGATATACCTCCCAGGGTATATACTCAGAGATATACCTCCCAGGGTATATACTCAGAGATATACCTCCCAGGGTATATACTCAGAGATATACCTCCCAGGGTATATACTCAGAGATATACCTCCCAGGGTATATACTCAGAGATATCCTCCCAGGGTATATTACTCAGAGATATACCTCCCAGGGTATATACTCAGAGATATACCTCCCAGGTATATACTCAGAGATATACCTCCCAGGGTATATACTCAGAGATATACCTCCCAGTGTATATACTCAGAGATATACCTCCCAGGGTATTACTCAGAGATATACCTCCCAGGGTATATACTCAGAGATATACCTCCCAGGGTATATACTCAGAGATATACCTCCCAGTGTATATACTCAGAGTATACCCTCCAGGGTATATACTCAGAGATATACCTCCCAGGGTATATACTCAGAGATATACCTCCCAGGGTATATACTACTCAGAGATATACCTCCCAGGGTATATACTCAGAGATATACCTCCCAGGGTATATACTCAGAGATATACCTCCCAGGTATATACTCAGAGATATACCTCCCAGGGTATATACTCAGAGATATACCTCCCAGGGTTATACTCAGAGATATACCTCCCAGGGTATATACTCAGAGATATACCTCCCAGGGTATATACTCAGAGATATACCTCACCCAGGGTATATACTCAGAGATTATACCTCCCAGGGTATATACTCAGAGATATACCTCCCAGGTATATACTCAGAGAATACCTCCCAGGGTATATACTCAGAGATATACCTCCCAGGTTTTTATACTCAGAGATATACCTCCCAGGGTATATACTCAGAGATATACCTCCCAGGGTATATACTCAGAGATATACCTCCCAGGGTATATACTCAGAGATTATACCTCCCAGGGTATATACTCAGAGATATACCTCCCAGGGTATATACTCAGAGATATACCTCCCAGGGTAATATACTCAGAGATATACCTCCCAGTGTATATACTCAGAGATATACCTCCCAGGGTATATACTCAGAGATATACCTCCCAGGGTATATACTCAGAGATATACCTCCCAGGGTATATATACTCAGAGATATACCTCCCAGGGTATATACTCAGAGATATACCTCCCAGGGTATATACTCAGAGATATACCTCCCAGGTGTATATACTCAGAGATATACCTCCCAGTGGTAATTACTCAGATATACCTCCCAGGTATATACTCAGAGATATACCTCCCAGGTATATACTCAGAGATATACCTCCCAGGGTATATACTCAGAGATATACCTCCCAGGTATATACTCAGAGATATACCTCCCAGGGTATATACTCAGAGATATACCTCCCAGTGTATATACTCAGAGATATACCTCCCAGGGTATATACTCAGAGATATACCTCCCAGGGTATATACTCAGAGATATACCTCCCAGTGTATATACTCAGAGATATACTCCCAGGGTATATACTCAAGATATACCTCCCAGGGTATATACTCAGAGATATACTCCAGGTATATACTCAGAGATATACCTCCCAGGGTATATACTCAGAGATATACCTCCCAGGGTATATACTCAGAGATATACCTCCCAGGTATATACTCAGAGATATACCTCCCAGGGTATATACTCAGAGATATACCTCCCAGGGTATATACTTCAGAGATATACCTCCCAGGGTATATACTCAGAGATATACCTCCCAGTGGTATATACTCAGAGATATACCTCCCAGGTATATACTCAGAGATATACCTCCCAGTGGTATATACTCAGAGATATACCTCCCAGGGTATATACTCAGAGATATACCTCCCAGGGTATATACTCAGAGATATACCTCCAGGTATATACTCAGAGATATACCTCCCAGGGTATATACTCAGAGATATACCTCCCAGGGTATATACTCAGAGTATACCTCCCAGGTATATACTCAGAGATATACCTCCCAGGGTATATACTCAGAGATATACCTCCCAGGGTATATACTCAGAGATATACCTCCCAGTGTATATACTCAGAGATATACCTCCCAGGTATATACTCAGAGATATACCTCCCAGGGTATATACTCAGAGATATACCTCCCAGTGTATATACTCGAGATATACCTCCCAGGGTATATACTCAGAGATATACCTCCCAGGGTATATACTCAGAGATATACCTCCCAGGGTATATACTCAGAGATATACCTCCCAGGGTATATACTCAGAGATATACCTCCCAGGGTATATACTCAGAGATATACCTCCCAGGGTATATACTCAGAGATATACCTCCAGTTAAATACTCAGAGATATACCTCCCAGGTTAATATCTCAGAATATACCTCCAATATATACCAGAAATACCTCCCAGTATAATCTCAGAAATACCTCCCAGGTATAACTCAAGAATACCTCCAGGGTATAACTCAGAGATAACTCCCAGGTAAATACTCAGAGATATACCTCCCAGATCTTCAAGACAAGCATAACAAGAAGACTATTACAATGCCACAGGAATAATAAGAAGACATATACCAAATCTTCAAATAACAATGCATAACAAACTAAGACAAGACAGACAAGACAAGACAGACTAACAAGTAAAGACAAGACAAGACAAGACAAGATAGAACAAACAAGACAAGACAAGACAAAGACAAGACAAACGACAAACAAGACAAGACAAGACAGACAGAGACAGACAAGACAACAACAGACAAGACAAGACAAGACAGACAAAGACAAGACAAGACAAGACAAGACAAGACAAGATAGACAAGACAAGACAAGACAAGACAAGACAAGACAAGACAAGACAAGACAAGACAAGACAAGACAAGATAGACAAGACAAGACAAGACAAGACAAGACAAGATAGACAAGACAGACAAGACAAGACAAGATAGACAAGACAAGACAAGATAGACAAGACAAGACAAGACAAGACAAGACAGACAAGACAAGACAAGACAAGACAAGACAAGACAAGATAGACAAGACAAGATAGACAAGACCAAGACAAGACAAGCAAGACAAGATAGACAAGACAAGATAGACAAGACAAGACAAGATAGACAAGACAAGACAGACAAGACAAGACAAGATAGACAAGACAAGACAAGACAAGACAAGACAAGACAAGATAACAGACAAAGATAGACAAGACAAGACATAGACAAGAGCAAGACAAGATAGACAAGACAAGATAGACAAGAAACAAGATAGACAAGACAAGATAGACAAGACAAGACAAGATAAGACGACAAGATAGACAAGACAAGATAGACAAGACAAGACAGATAGACAAGACAAGATAACAAGACAAGACAAGATAGACAAGACAAGACAGACAAGACAAGATAGACAGACAAGACAGATAGACAAGACAAGACTAAGACAAGACAAGATAGACAAGACAAGACAATGACAAGACAAGACAAGACAAAGACAAGACAAGATAGACAAGACAGAGAAGACAAGACTAAGATAGACAAGACAAGACAGAGAAGACAAGACAAGATAGACAAGACAAGATAGACAAGACAAGATAGACAAGACAAGACAGACAAGACAAGATAGACAAGACAAGACAGACAAGACAAGATAGACAAGAAAAGGGACAGACAAGACAGCAATAGACAAGACAAGATAGACAAGACAAGATAGACAAGACAAGACAAGACAAGACAAGATAGACAAGACAAGATAGACAAGACAAGATAGACAAGACAAGACAGACAAGACAAGATAGACAAGACAAGACAAGACAAGATAGACAAGACAAGATAGACAAGACAAGATAGACAAGACAAGACAGACAAGACAAGATAGACAAGACAAGACAGACAAGACAAGATAGACAAGACATGACAAGACAAGATAGAGAAGACAAGATAGACAAGACAAGGCATGACAAGACAAGATAGACAAGACAAGATAGACAAGACAAGATCGACAAGACAAGATAGACAAGACAAGACAGACAAGACAAGATAGACAAGACAAGATAGACAAGACAAGATAGACAAGACAAGATAGACAAGACAGAGACAAGACAAGACAAGATAGACAAGACAGACAGACAAGACAGGACAGACAAGACAGGACAGACAAGACAGACAAGACAGGACAGACAAGACAGGACAGACAAGACAGGACAGACAAGACAGGACAGACAAGACAGGACAGACAAGACAGGACAGACAAGACAGGACAGACAAGACAGGACAGACAAGACAGACAGACAGACAAGACAGGACAGACAAGACAGGACAGACAAGACAGGACAGACAAAGAAGGACAGACAAGACAGACAGGACAGACAAGACAGGACAGACAAGACAGACAGGACAGACAAGACAGCAGACAAGACAGGACAGACAAGACAGACAGCAGAGAGGAACATACAGGAAGTCGCACAAGTAGGACAGATCAGACATGACAAAGACGACAAGACAGACAAGGAAGGACAGCAATTATGCAGATCAGGGAATCTTTATTCAGGAAGTAGTTTCGCCACACGTGGCTTCATCAGTCCAATAACAAAGACAGGGTAGGAGAGGAGAAATGAGGTAATCAGTCCCTCAACCTGGAGTCGATGTGTTCAGTCCATGGGAGTACAGTGGAGAACACAAGTACATGGGAGTACAGTGGAGAACACAAGTACATGGGAGTACAGTGGAGAACACAAGTACATGGGAGTACAGTGGAGAACACAAGTACATGGGAGTACAGTGGAGAACACAAGTACATGGGAGTACAGTGGAGAACACAAGTACATGGGAGTACAGTGGAGAACACAAGTACATGGGAGTACAGTGGAGAACACAAGTACATGGGAGTACAGTGGAGAACACAAGTACATGGGAGTACAGTGGAGAACACAAGTACATGGGAGTACAGTGGAGAACACAAGTACATGGGAGTACAGTGGAGAACACAAGTACATGGGAGTACAGTGGAGAACACAAGTACATGGGAGTACAGTGGAGAACACAAGTACATGGGAGTACAGTGGAGAACACAAGTACATGGGAGTACAGTGGAGAACACAAGTACATGGGAGTACAGTGGAGAAACACAAGTACATGGGAGTACAGTGGAGAACAACAAGTACATGGGAGTACAGTGGAGAACACAAGTACATGGGAGTACAGTGGAGAACAAAGTACATGGGAGTACAGTGGAGAACACAAGTACATGGGAGTACAGTGGGAAACACAAGTACATGGGAGTACAGTGGAGAACACCAAGTACATGGGAGTACAGTGGAGAACACAAGTACATGGGAGTACAGTGGAGAACACAAGTAATGGGAGTACAGTGGAGAACACAAGTACTGGGAGTACAGTGGAGAACACAAGTACATGGGAGTACAGTGGAGAACACAAGTACATGGGAGTACAGTGGAGAACACAAGTACATGGGAGTACAGTGGAGAACACAAGTACATGGGAGTACAGTGGAGAACACAAGTACATGGGAGTACAGTGGAGAACACAAGTACATGGGAGTACAGTGGAGAACAAAAGTACATGGGAGTACAGGGGGAAAACCAAGTACGGGAGTACAGTGGAGAACAAAAAGGGGATCGGGGAAAACCCAAAAGGGAGTACAGGGAAAAAAAAAAAGGGGGGAGTGGAAAAAAATCAGGGGAGTACAGGGGAGAAAAACGGGGGTCAGGGAGAACAAAAGTCAGGGAGTAAGTGGAGAACACAAGAAGGGGAAAGGGGAAAAAACCAAAAGGGACAGGGAGAACGTAAGGGGTACAGGGAGAAAAAAATTGGAGACAAAAAAAAGGGAATATTTAAAGCCACAAGTAAGGGAGTACAGTGGAGAAACAAACTGGGATACAGTGGAGAAACAAGTACATGGGAGTACAGTGAGCAAAAGACATGGGAGAAGGGAAAAACCCAAGTCATGGAAAGTGGAGAAACAAAAGGGAACAGGGGGAAAAAAGAATAACAGTGGAAAACAAAAAGGGAGTAAGTGGAGAAAAAGTACAGGGGAGTCAGTGGAGAACACAAGTACAGGGGAGTACGGGAAAAAAAGTACTGGGAGTCGGGGAACCAAGTACATGGGGAGTACAGGGGAGAAAAAAGTACATGGGAAGGAGAAACCAAGTACATGGGAAAAGGGAAAACAAGTAAGGGGTACAGTGGAGAAACAATCATGGGAAAGGGGAAAACAAGTACGGGGGTAAAAAACAAAGAAATGGGATAATGGAAAACAAGTACAGGGGAGTACAGGGGAAAAAAACCAAGAAAGGGGGAAAAGGGGAAAACACAAGTCTGGGTCAGGGAAAACAAGTACAGGGAAAGGGGGAAACAAAGAAATAGAAGGAAAAACAAGAAGGGGGAAAAGGTGGAGAACACAAGTACGGGAACAGGGGGAAAAAAAAAAAAGGGGGAGTACAGTGGAGAACAAAGTACGGGAGTACGGGGGAAAAAAACACAAGTACAGGGGAAGGGAAACAAAGTACGGGGTACAGGGGAGAACAAAAGTACAGGGGAAAGTGGAAAAACCAAGTACATGGGAGACAGGGGGAAAACCAAGTACAGGGAGTAAAGTGGGAACACAATCCCCGGGGTGGGAAAAAAAAAATGGGAAAAAACGGGGAGGGAAGTAGAAAAAACAGGGAAAGGGGAACCAAACATGGGAGCAGTGGAAAACAAAGTCGGGAAAAGTGGAAACAAAGTCGGGGGGTACAGGGGAAAAAAAAGGGGGGAAAGTGGAAACAAAAAGGGGAGTGGGAAACAAACAGGGGTACAGTGGAGAAAACAAGTAAGGGAGTACAGGGGGAAAACAAAAAATGGGGGAAAAAGGGCCAAAAAAAAAAGGGGGGACAGGGGACAGGGAAAAAAGAATTGGGAAAACGGGGAAAAAAAATTGGGGGGGAAAAAATAATGGAGCAGGGAAAAAGAAGAGAACGGGAACAAAGTAAGGGGAAACAAGAAAAAAGAAAGGGGGAAAAAAAAAGTAAGGGGAACAAAACAAAAGTACGGGGGAAAAGAAAAAGGGGGGAAAACAAAAGGGGGGAGTGGGAAAACATGGGGACAGGGCACAAAAGATGGAGTGGGGAAAAAAAGGGGGAAGCCCCGGGGGAAAAAAAAGGGGGGAAATAGAAAAAGTAAGGGAGCCAAAACAGGAGACAAAAAGAAAATGGGATAAGTGGAAAACAAACAGGGAGTGGGAAAAGTAATGGGAGACGTGGGAAACAAACTGGGAGTCAGTAAAAAACCCCAAGGGGTACTGGAGAACCAAAAAAAAAAAAATTTTTGGGGGGAGAAACAAAGGGAAAAGTAATGGGACAAGACAGGGTACATGGAAAAACCCCGTAAAGTAAGGGAGGAAACAGGGAAAACAAAAGAAAAATTGGGGAAACGG
Organism: Cherax quadricarinatus; assembly: GCF_026875155.1. NCBI lineage: Eukaryota > Metazoa > Arthropoda > Malacostraca > Decapoda > Parastacidae > Cherax > Cherax quadricarinatus. The sequence continues at coordinate 89,282,170 of NC_069405.1, read as the reverse complement.
GGGGGAAACAATTAAGGGAGTACAGGGGGAAAAAGTACGGGGAGAGGGGAAAAATACAGGGAGAACAAAAAGGGTACAGGGAAAAAGCAAGTACGGGAGAACCGAAAAAGTACAGGGGAACAAGAAGGGAATGTAAAAAAAAACCAGGGGGGGAAAAAAAGGGGGTAAGGGGAGAACACAATACTGGGAGTACGGGGGGAAAACCCAAGACAGGGGACAGTGGGAACAAAAAATTGGAGTACATAAAAGGGGAAACACAATACAGGGATCTGGAGAACACAAGACAGGGGAAAGGGGGAAAAATAATGGGGTAAGTGGAGAACACAAGTACATGGGAAAAAGTGGAGAAAAAACATGGGGTAATGGAGAAAAAAAAGTAATGGGAGTACAGGGAGAACCAAGTACGGGAGTACAGTGGAGAACACAAAGAAATGGGGAGAACAGGGAGAACAAAAAAAGGGGACAGTGGAGAACACAAGTAAAAGGGGAAAGTGGAGAAACAAGTAAGGGAAATGAGAACACAAGTAATGGAGTACAGTGGAAAAACCAAGTACGGGAGTACAGGGGAGAACAAAATAAAAGGGATACAGTGGAAACACAAGTACAGGGAGACAGGGGAGAACACAAGTACAGGGGAGTAAGTGAGAACCAAGACAGGGGAGTACAGTGGAAACCAATACATGGGATACAGGGGAGAAACACAAGTACAAGGGAGTACAGTGGAGAACACAAGTACATGGGAGTACAGTGGAGAACACAAGTACATTGGGAGTACAGGAGAACACAAGTAAAATGGGATACAGGGGAGAACACAAGTACATGGGAGTACAGTGGAGAACACAAGTACATGGGAGTACAGTGGAGAACACAAGTACATGGGAGTACAGTGGAGAACACAAGTACATGGGAGTACAGTGGAGAAACACAAGTACATGGGAGTAAAAGTGGAGAACACAAGTACATGGGAGTACGGGTGGAGAACACAATACATGGAGTACAGGGAGAACACAATCAGGGAGTCGTGAGAACACAAGTCATGGGAGTACAGTGGAGAACACAAGTCGGGGTCGTGGAAACACAAGTACATGGAGTCATGAGAACACAAGAAGGAGTAAGTGAGAACACAAGACATGGGTCAGGGAACAAAGTACATGGGGTACAGTGAGAACAAGAATGGAGACAGTGGAAAGCGGGGCGGGGGCCAAGACATGGGAGTACATGGAGAACACAGTAATGGGGTAAGTGGAGAACACAGTACATGGGAGTAAGGAGCACAGTACATGGGAGACAGTGGAGAACACAAGCATGGAGTCAGTGGAAAACAGTACATGGGTACAGTGGAGACACAATACATGGGAGTACAGTGGAACACAAGTAAGGAGTACAGTGGAGAACACAAGTACATGGAGTACGTGGGAAACAAGTACAGGAGTA
>NC_069405.1:89153975-89280236 GCF_026875155.1 Cherax quadricarinatus | reverse complement strand
AAATCCTAGGGGACTAGTACCGAACTTGCACACGAAATCACTCCTACGAAAGCAAAGACTTGGGCAGCGAGACCATCCCCCAATAAAAAAGCAGGGGTGTCACTGGCACGTTAAAGACCATACATAAGTGTCGGGGGCCCCCCGAGACTGTTCAAGGGCCTCCCAGCACAAAAAGGGGGGGTTTACCAACAGACCCCGGGCAGTCTTAAAGCTGGCATGGAAGCACCTAAAATCATTTCCTGATCACCCCGGGCTGTGGCCGTACTTTGGTTTGCGTGCAGCCACCCAAACAGCCTGGTTGATAGGCTCTGATCCCCAGGAGGCTGGTCAAGACCTGGCCGCGGGGGCGTTGCCCCCGGAATTTCCTCCAGGTAAACCCCAGGTATATTTTATTATATATTTTTTATTATATATATTTATAAAATATATATATATATATATATATATATGTTAATATATTTTTTATTTAATTTTTAAAAATATATATATAATATAAAATATATTATATATATATTTTAAATGGTTTTTAAATAATATATATATATATATTATATATATATAAAATTTATATATATATATATTAATATATATATATATATATATATTTTTAAATTAGAAAAAGGGTTGACAAAGTTGATCCCATTTCAGAAACCTTCCATGAGGATAGAAAAGGGCCCTGAATTGCACTTCTAGAAAGATTTAGAATTAGGGGGGATATGTTTGAGGTGTATAAATGGAAGAAGGGAAATAAATAAAGGATGTAAATAGTGTGCTAAAAAATATTAGCCTAGACGGACTCCAGCAATGGTTTTATTTGGGAAAAAAATTAGATTCAGGAAGGGGGTTATGGGAAAAGTACTGGTTTGGGAAATGATTTGTAGATTGGGGAAAACAAACCCCAAGTCAGTTATGGGCCAGAAAGTTGTGAGTTTAAAAAATAGGTTGGATAAAAAATGAGGGGATGGGGTGGGTGTGAGTTGGACCAAATTTGTTTGAGCTACCGGGTGGTTGCCGTGTTCCTCCCTTAAGTAAATGTGACCTGACCTGCTGGTTGGGTGCATTCCCTTAAGCCGGTAGGAGCTTGGACCTGCCTCGCATGGGCCAGTAGGCCTTCTGCAGTATTCCCTTGTTTTTGTTTTATGTGATGTTTAAGGGCAATGAGCCTTAATGTGATGGACGTAAAAGAGCGAGCACCAGCGCGGCGCACCCGCACCCCCCGCCATGTTTGTGTTTTCACAACATAAAAGTTAACAATATTTTACCACGTATGTGGGAGAAATTTTTTTTGATGCCCCGTATCTTGGGAGTTGTTACTTATGTAGATTGAGGAGAGGAAGCAGTATTGTCCCTATTAATGTTATGAAGAATTGTTTTTTGTCAAGGAAAGTTTATGGGTTTAAAAATGTTAGTTGTGTTAACCCCGGGTTAAAAACCCCGGAAAAATGGCAGTTGAATATTTATGTTTTAAAATTGAGTTTCATGGAATTGTAGTAAGTCAGTCATTCTTGCGTGTCCCGCGGCCGGGTAGACAAACCCCTTTTGCCTCAACTGTCCCAGGTTTGTTCCCAAAAGGGGTGTGGAAAAATTGGAGATGTTTATAAAATTTTTAAAAAGGACCGGGTGTTAGTTTTCCCTTTCTTTGCTGTCCCCCCGTTACCCAGCAGTAAATAGGTACCGGGTTTAGTTTCCTTAATTGCTGTCCCTGTTCACCTAACAGTAAGTGGTACCCGGGTGTTAGTTTTCCCTTCCCGCGTCCCCGTTCCCTAGCAGTAAGTAGGCTGGGTGTTAGTTTCCTTTCATTTGCTGTCCCTGTTCACCTAACAGTAAGTAGGTACCTGGGTGTTAGTTACCTTACACCTGCTGTCCCTGTTCACCTAACAGTAAGTAGGTACCTGGGTGTTAGTTACCTTACATATGCTGTCCCTGTTCACCTAACAGTAAGTAGGTACCTGGGTGTTAGTTACCTTACATCTGCTGTTCCTGTTCACCTAACAGTAAGTAGGTACCTGGGTGTTAGTTACCTTACATCTGCTGTCCCTGTTCACCTAGCAGTAAGTAGGTACCTGGGTGTTAGTTACCTTACATCTGCTGTCCCTGTTCACCTAACAGTAAGTAGGTACCTGGGTGTTAGTTACCTTACACCTGCTGTCCCTGTTCACCTAACAGTAAGTAGGTACCTGGGTGTTAGTTACCTTACATATGCTGTCCCTGTTCACCTAACAGTAAGTAGGTACCTGGGTGTTAGTTACCTTACATCTGCTGTCCCTGTTCACCTAACAGTAAGTAGGTACCTGGGTGTTAGTTACCTTACATCTGCTGTCCCTGTTCACCTAGCAGTAAGTAGGTACCTGGGTGTTAGTTACCTTACATCTGCTGTCCCTGTTCACCTAACAGTAAGTAGGTACCTGGGTGTTAGTTACCTTACACCTGCTGTCACTGTTCACCTAGCAGTAAGTAGGTACCTGGGTGTTAGTTACCTTACACCAGCTGTCACTGTTCACCTAGCAGTAAGTAGGTACCTGGGTGTTAGTTACCTTACACCAGCTGTCACTGTTCACCTAACAGTAAGTAGGTACCTGGGTGTTAGTTACCTTACACCAGCTGTCACTGTTCACCTAGCAGTAAGTAGGTACCTGGGTGTTAGTGGACTGGTGTGGGTGGCATCCCAGGGGACAAGATTGAAGGACCACAATGGAAATAAGACTAAGTCCTCAATGATGCACTGATTTTTCTTGGGTTATCATGAGTGGCTAACCCTCTGGGGTTAAAAATCCAATGAAATCTTATCTTATCCTAACAATTAATTATGGACCACAATATCTTGCTCTTTAAACTAGAACATTTTAGAGTCAGAGGACATACTCTTGAATACCTAAAATCTTAGCAATACACACCAATGTATCTCCACAAAAGGCATAACCTCGACTACGTAGCCTGTACCTGTTGGAGTGCCACAGGGCAGTGTCTTTGGCCCTCTGCTCTTTCTCATTTATGTCAACAGTCTCCTCAATGCATCCCAACTCCTTAAACCAGTCTAATCGCAAATGACACTACTTATCTCATCTCCCACTTAAACCCAACTATGCTTAGAGACACTGTTAATGACGAGCTACTAAAAATATCCATGTAGATGATGACCAACAAATTCACTCTAAATATAGACAAAACCTACTACATACAGTTTGGAAACAGATCTTTAAATATCAAACTTGACATATTGATCAATGGTTCCCCCATTACAAGACACACTGAGGGCAAATTTTTAGGTCTTCATCTTGACTACAACCTTAAATTTCAAACCCACATCAAACATATAGCTAAGAATGTCACCAAAATAATAGGCATCCTTTCCAAGGTACATTACTATGTATCCCAAAAGGCACTACTTACATTATACCACTCTGATCTACCCTTACCTTACCTATGGTATTTGTGCTTGGGGATCTACTATGACTAATCACCCTAAACCATTAATAACCCAGCAAAAAGCTGCTGTGCGAATGATCACCAATTCCCACACCAGACAACACGCCCCACCACTCTTCAAGAGTTCAAATTCAAAGTTTATTCTCTATAAAGATTACAATGTTGAATTTACAGAATTTGGTTGTTGTGTGAACTAAATATACAAAATATAACTCATATCAACCTTCCACTCAAATTTCTCCTTGATAGCTACAACAGAACACACAGGCAAAATACAAGGCACAAAATCCTCTTCAGTATCTCTCATGTCCGTCTCACCCTATGCAAAAATACAGTGCACATAAAGGGCCCCTGACATCTGGAATTCATTATTCAAACCAGCTGAAGGTCTGTCTTCCAATCAGTTTAGGGCTATAATTAAAAAAAACATATCTCCAGAGCCTAACTACACCTACACTATACTAAATCAACCAGTATGAAAGTGCTAAAGAATTCCCAAATAACTTAAATCCACTATATCAGTCTAAAATATTAATACATGCTTAAAATTGTCTAGTTGTAACATTGTAAATACTGTTATTTGTTCTTTGCTACCTCTCTACTATAAATCTTATTAATTATAAAAATTTTGGCTACCTCTCTATTGTAATTATGTAAAATAATGAATAATTAACCCTTTCAGGGTCCAAGGCCAAAATCGGAAGTGCCCCAGTGTCCAAGAAATTTTGACAAAAAAAAAAAAAATTATTTTTTCTTACAGAATTAAAGAGTATATTTTTGTGAAGGTAATAAAACAAAACAAAAATGTTCTGATCAGTAATTACCGAGATACAGAGGCGAGAAATTGACCCAAAATGACCGAGTGGTGGCAACATCGGCGATTTCCACAAACTCGCATTTCTTTATTTTACGTTTTTTATACTTTTTTCTTTTCTTTTCTAATTTTTTCTTTTCCTAGTAACATTTGTGGCCTGTGAGACTAATACTGTATATAATGTATATATATAAACTCGCTGTAAAGAACACAATACCTGCACTAAAGTTATTATTAAAATATTGTTTACCACTTTTGTTTCTTACAATAAACATGCACAAATCTTGTATAATACTAATGTTCTATCATATATTTACATACGTACAATCACCGGACATGTTTTTAGAACTGCTGCAACTTGTGGAACTCCCTGAAACAAGGCACCATGCACAGAGGTACCTTACATTCCTCGCACATAAACCGAGTGTCTTTGCGTCTTTGTTGCCGTCGTTTTGTTTGTGCACAGACAACACATCTATTCTGAGCAAATCTCTTCTTAGTTGCAGGAAGCTGTATTATAAAGTGATCACCTTCCCTCCTCAAACGCTTGGGTATATCCTGAGGAGTTCGAGGACGGTTTTGTATAGCAGGTGTTGTTACCTGGTACTATTTCATTATGAGTTGTCTGACAACAGACAAACAAAATTCACCATATGGTGGTCTGTTGCCAGTCATCACTTGGTACATATTATATGCATTGAGCATTGAAATGTCTATGAGATGGAAGAAAAGTTTCATGTACCACTTGTAACTCTTACGAACACAATCAACAAAGCCAATCTGCATGTCACATTTGTCAACCAAGTGCATGTTTTGTGTATAATCAATCACTGTCACTGGTTTTCAAATAAGTTCATTAGTCTATCAACTTTGCCACTGTCTTGCATTTCATTAGGGTGAATGGTTGTCAACAATGTGACATCTTGTTTGTCATGCCACCATAATGCCATGATGTCATTGGCAGTAAACACCTGCATCTCTTCACCATGAGTGCCTGCGTTGAACCTGGGCATATGTTTACGATTAGAACGCACTGTGCCACACACATCTGTTATGTTCACTCGCAAGAAATCACTGAGTAAAGGTCTTGTGTTCCAATTATCAGTATATAATGTATGCCCCTTACCAAGATAAGGTGCCATCATGCTTCTCACTACTTCGCCTGAGATACCCAATAACATCCTGGTATCTTTCAATGTTTTACTTCCCATGTATACAACAATATCCAATACCAGGCCACTGTCACAGTCACAGAGTATAAACAGTTTTATACCAAAGCGTTTCCTCTTGCTCGGTATATACTGTTTGAACGACATCTACCTTAGAACAAAATCAAAGACTCGTCGAGTAAGTGGACCCCTGCCTTACGAACGCATCGCATTACGTTAAATCCGCCATACGAAGCATTTGAACGCAAAAATTTTGCCTCGCCTCACGATAAAAACACTCGCCTTAACGTGATTCGTCCGGGATGCGTCCCATTGTGGCCTCAGCACCAGTGTTTACAAGCCAGCCAGTGCGGTCGCATCTATGCATACATTCGGTACATTTCACATTATCCGAGTGTTTTTAGTGCTTGTAACTGCAAAATAAGTCACCATGGACCCCAAGAAAGCTAGTGCCATCCCTGTGGTAAAAAGGGCGAGAATTAGTATGGAATTGAAAAAAGAGATTAAGGAAATGTGTACAAAATGGGTTGAACTGCAAACCTTTATGGATGAAAATCACCCTGACACAGCTACTGCAAGCCGTGTTGGCAACCTGTACAATGACAATGTTATGGCCCATTTTAGGAAAGTCTTAAAGGAACAGGAGGTACAGAGCTCTATGGGCAGATTTGTTTTGCGACAGAGGTCCAGTGACTCTCAAGCTGGTCCTAGTGGCATTAAAAGAAGGGAAGTAACCCTGGAACAGGACTTGCTACCTCAAGTCCTAATGGAAGGGGATTCCCCTTATAAACAATAACTTCCACACACACACCCCTCCTCCCATCCCATCAATCATCACCAGAACTTCAATAAAGTTAAGTGTCATGTATTCTATTCTTAGTAGAGTAGAATTGTGCATGTGTTCTTCAGTTTGTGTGTATTAAAATTAATATTTCATGTGGTAAAAAATTTTTTTTTTCGTACTTTGGGGTGTCAGGAACGGATTAATTTAATTTCCATTATTTCTTATGGGGAAAATTAATTCGGCTAACGATAATTTCGGCTTATGATGAGCTCTCAGGAACGGATTAATATCGTAAGGCGGGGGTCCACTGTACAAGATTCTTGAATGGATAAAAGTACATGTTGAACTTTTGTTTCAGATACATAAAAACATTTCTAATCTTGTATAACCTGTCACTTCTGTCAGGCCTGGCTTTTTCAGAGAAGTGCAACATACATAACAGTAAGATAAACCTGTTCACTGGGATGATTTCACTGAAGATCAGGGTACAAATTAGCCGATCTGTGGACCAGTATGATTTTATATTATGCTTATATTATGCTTATAGGCATAAGCATTATTGTTGCAAAAAGCAAATACATTTCTGCAACAGTTGTCTCTTTCCACTGGTGTAGTCTTGACTGTGGAGATATGATCGTATTTGCCATGGTGTACTCAAAATGCTTGTTACTTTCCCTGACAATAGTTTCCATCAAGGGCTGGTCAAAGAATAGTTCAAAAATTCCAGTTCATTTGCAGTGTTTCCAAGGGGACAAGTAGGCAGAATTCCACTTTGAGAGTCATCAAACTGGTGGGGCTTGGGAATAAAATTGGGATTTTGCTGCCAATCCCAGATATGGTTTGCTGGTGGATACTGGACATCATAAGCTGGTTGTGCTGGTAGTTGCGTTGTGGTGGGCTGGTGGCTGACACTCCGCTTTGTCCTTGAACTGAGGAGTCAGCAGCATGGGTCCCAGCCTGGGCTGGTAAGTCATGCATGGCCGTGGCACTACCATCACCACTACCACCACCTACTGATGCCTGTGGTCTATCCATGCCAAGTGTAGCCACATCATCCACACTTTCACTGTCTATTCCTGGTGTAGGGCCACAGGATGTACTCCGGGATGTACTCCGGGATGTACTCCGTCCCCTGGGCACTGCATAGGGAACACTACCTGAGCGCATGTGGCGGCATATATACCGTCGCTTCACTGGTGAATATGTTTCCTCACTATCGCTGCTCGAATGATCGTCAAGAGCAATAAAATCACAATCCACGTCACTATCATCATCATTACTGAAGTCAGAGGCCTGGCCATGCGAAAATAATAGTTTTCTCTTGCGATGAGGTACAACTGAACGTGACTGAGGCGTGCTCACACCAGAGGTAGAAGGTTGAGGATCATCAGGGTTTTCTGCACTATTATCGATATCCTGGTCATTCCTTTTGGTCACTAACTGATCAAAGCCAAAGAATTCGTCTTCATTTACACTTCCATCAGAGTCAGAACTATCAGATAGGAAGAGGAGAGTCCCAATTTTCCTTGGAGTGAGAGCTGCCTTGCGACGAGGCATGGTGAACAAAGGTAACTGAGCTGGCGTTCCCACAATGCTATGCGGGCGCCTAGAATTTTTGTTTATGGTGCACACACACCACGCAGACCAGTTCTCTCACATGTAGGCCTACCAGCCTTTTTGCGCTAAATTTGACTGCGCTAGAATTTTGGCATAGATCTATGGTTTGGACCCTGAACATAAAGCCGTAGATCTACAGCGTGGACCCTGAAAGGGTTTAAATTGACCACTGCATAAGCTATGTCTAGTTTTAAGTTGTGTGTAAACATTAGTATTAGTCTGCCCCAGGCATGTTAGTGGCTTTCTTTGTGCTTAATAACATTTTATTTTATATGTAAATCACACATTGTAAACTTTTTAAGAAATTAAAAATTTGAATTAAACTTTTGTCCCTGTCTGTCATTCCTATATTATCACTAATTATACTTTTTTATTAACCCTTAAACTGTCCAAACGTAGATCTATAGATCTACACTTGCACGCGTGGCGCTCCAAACGTAGATCAACGTCTTATTTTTCATTCCTTCAAATTTGGCACAATAGGCTTGAGTCGCCTAGACATGAAAGAATGGGTCTGTGCACTCAGTGTGTGCACTATTAAAAAAATCTGGGAGCACTTAGTACCTTGTGAGAGTACCAGTTCAATTGAGCGCCAGCTAGAGCAAATAGCGTGGCAAACACCAGGGATTCACTGATGCCATGTTGCATTAACACTCCCATTTTAAGAGGAAAGCAAAAATGGGTTAGATGAATACATGAATGAGTGTGGGTGGGTGTGAGTTGGACCTGATTAGCTTGTGCTAGTCAATGGATGTGACCTGGCTAGGTAGGTCATTTGTCTTAGCGGGGGGGAGGGGGAGTGTGACATGTACCTGCCTTGCATGGGCCAGTAGGCCTGCTGCAGTGTTCCTTCTTTCTTATGTTCTTATGTATTTGGCAGGCTGGCCGGCTGGCTTGTTTTGGCTGTCTCTGTCTACATCTCTATCTTTATCTCTGTCGATCTATATATCTGTCTATATATCTGTCTGTATCTCTGTCTATATCTGTCTCACATGTACACATAAGTACAGTTATTATACATAGTGTAAATTACCTAGGATAATCCAAAAATTCCAGGCAAAGATAGACATAGATAGACAGACAGATAGATAGAGACAGAAACATGTTTGTGGGTATCAGTGAAAACAAATAAAGCCAGGGCTCCCCCGAGCACCCATTTATCAAATGTCACCGAGTTGATAACAGATGTCATAACACGATTCTTCAAGGAGTTAGATATCCTATACTCGAGGCAGAAAGAAAGACACATAAGCAGAGACAGACAGGCAGACAGATAGAGACAGACAGACAGACAGATAAATAGATCAGAGAGACAAGACATGTTTGTGTGTAACAGTGATAACAAATACAGCGAGAGTTAGCTGGAGCAGTGGGCATTTATCAAATGTCACTAGGCTGTCAAAAGTATAGGGATGCCTTTCATGGCAACATTCTTCAAGGTATATGCCAGGGAATCTAAAACATTGCTGGGACCTATAAATATTTTGTATATATTTCTAGACGATAGTAAATAACCCAGGCAGGTGTAAATGTTCACCTGTCAATGTGGTTGTGACTATTTGTGCACTATTTCAGTACCTAATATTAGTGTCAGAACAAAGATTGGCTATGAAATTACAAGAACTATTATAAATTGTAATTATCAGAACATAAAAAAATATTTAAATTAAAATAACGAGAAAAAAAGGTATATCACTTTTGCAAGCGGCAGGAGTCGATGTTGCCGACAGTGGAGCATCCAGAGCCAACTTCACGGTCTTTTATCTCGCCTGGTGATTGACTTTAGGAAGTTAAATGCGAAAACTATTCCAGATCGCTTCCCACTTCCTGTACTGGGTGATCTTTTACGCAACATTGGAGATAAAGTCTTCTCGACCCTGGACTTGTTACAAGGGTTTTGGCAAGTCCCTCTTCACGAGGACAGCCAAGAGTTAACCACATTCTTCACTCCCACAGGTCATTATCACTTCCTTCGAATGGCTTTTGGATTACGATCCTCTCCTATCACATTCTCTAGACTCATGACCAATATCTTTAAAGGTCTCATAGGTAAAGCACTTATGGTGTACTTAGATGACGTAATCGTCATGTCTGAAGACGTGGATACACATCTGAAAAGACTTGATATAGTACTTGGTAAGCTTGAAGAAGCAAATTTAAAGATGAAACTGTCTAAATGTCAATTTTTCAGATCAGAAATTAAGTTTCTTGGTCACATAGTCACTCCTAGAGGGGTTACGACTGATCAAGGTAAAGTAACGGCAGTAAGTATTAAATTTTCCATCCCCCAAAACTGCTGATGCTGTAAGATCCTTTGTGGGTCTAGCATGTTTCTATAGATCTTTCATTGCTAATTTTTCTTCAATAGTATCTCCTCTAACTGAATTGCTTAAGAAAGATGCTCCTTTCGTTTGGACCTTCCGCCAAGAAAGAGCATTCCAGACACTAAAAGAAAAGCAAACGTCCGCTCCCATTTTGAAATTCCCAGATTTTTCTAAGCCCTTCTATCTGACAACTGATGCTAGTTCAATTGGCATAGGTGCCATACAAGCTCAGAAGACTGATGGCAAGTACAGTGCAGTTGCATTTGCTAGTTGAGTCCTCACGAAGGCTGAATGTAATTATACAGTAACGGAGCAAGAAGCTTTAGCAATAGTATGGTCTTTAAAGCACTTCCGAGACATTATTTACCAGTACCCTGTTCATGTCTTGACAGACCATGCACCTCTGATACCTTTATTCCAGAACAAACAACCTACTGGAAGGTTAGCCAGATGGACTTCTGACTATCCAAGAGTTCAATCCCACTTTTGAACATTTACCTGGGAAGTCAAATGTAGTCACAGATGCTTTATAGCGACAAGTTAGTGTAGTTGCTGCAGATCCTCCATTTACTGCCGAGGATGTCAAGAATGCCCAAAGAACAGATCCCATGTGGTCTGGTGTGATTCGATTCCTGCTCCAGGAAGATCTTATTCTTATTGTGAAGCCACCAGCACCCATTAGTGACTGTAATGAGCCAAGAATTACTGTATCGAACAGCTGAGTTGGGTACTCCAAGCAGAAGAGTATACCAGTTAGTAATTCCACAGTCACTAGTGAATGTAGCTCTACAGCTAGTTCATGATGCACCAGGTGTTGCACACCCTGGTATGGATCGTTCTGTGAAACAAGCCAGAATGAAGTACTTTTGGCCACGTATGGCAACTGACATTTCAGAGTATGTTAAGAAATGTAGTGTTTGCATGCAGCATAAAGGAAATGTTAATGGTCCTAATCCAATCCAGGTGTACCCAACCACTAGCGAACCGTGGGAAAGAGTTGCCCTTGATTTGTTAACCAATTTTAAATGTTCCCTCCAAGGCAACAAACATCTGTGTGTTATGGTAGACCATTTCACCAGGTATTGTGAGTTAGTTCCTATTGCAGATAAGACTGCTGAGACAGTAGCTGAAGCGTTTAAAGAACGCATTATCTGCAGGCATACCACCTCTAAGTCCTTAGTAACAGATAATGGAGTAACAGATAATGGAGGTGAATTCTGTAATGAGATTCTTGAAAATTTGTGTACCTTGTACAAGATCTCTAAATCCACCATTGTTCCTCATCTTGCCAGCAATGGGTTAGCTGAACGAACCAATAAGAAAGTACTTGATGTCTTGAGAGCCACTATCAACCCTAATAGTGAAACTTGGGATGAAGTTATACCAGATGTTCAATGTGCCATAAATTCTGCTTACAATGCTTCCATAGGTGATACTCCACATTATGCATTGTATGTTGTAGACAAGCGTTTACCCTATGAGTTGTTATATTCCACTCCGAAACACAATTACAACCCTGATGATTTCATAGCAACTCGTACCAGCATAGCTCAGAGTGTTTTTAAAAGAATCCGTGAATCCAGAACCACTTACCTGTTCAGCCTATAGCATAGTAGTGTATGTCGAGACGACATACATAACATGACCGAGCTGTCAGCATAGTTGCTGAATCCCCTTACATGTGTTGTATAGATTAACTGAGCATTATAGTACCATCCATGTGCTTTATATAGAAAATCCCTAGGCCGAGTGACTGTATGACGTCACGGGATGCAGCATGAGTGAGTGGGTCGCTCTGCCTCGTCCTCACTCCGCGCTTAGACATACAAGCAGGCAGTAACACGGCAGGCTGGGCCCCTTCCCTTTACCACAGTCTGACAATATATATCGTTACCATCCACAAGTGTGTTTACCTTCAACCATCATATCTCCTTCCGAACCCCCACGACAAATGTGGTTGCAACTATTTGAGCACTATTTCAGTACCTAATATTAGTGTCAGAACAAAGAGTGGCTATGAAATTACAAGAACTATTATAAATTGTAATTATCAGAACATAAAAAAATATATAAATTAAAATAAAAACGAGAAAAAAAGGTATATCGGCAACACTTTTGCAAGTGGCAGGAGTCGATGTTGCCGACAGTGGAGCATCCAGAGCCAACTTCACGGTCTTTTATCTCGGTAAGTACTGACCGTAATTTTTTTTTTAATTCTATAACGTGTAGAAAAATGTGCTCTTCATTTTAAAAGAAAAAATAATAATTTTATTTTTCAAAATGTTCGGAGTGCCACGCGAGTGAATGTAGATCTATGTTTGGACAGTTTAAGGGTTAAATTACTAAATACTTCCAATATAACAAAAAACTATGTATTCTTATCATCATATACAGTAGGGCCCCACTTATACGGCAGGTTAGGTTCCAGGCTACCGCTGTAAAGTGGAACACCCTTTTTTTCCCCCTATAAATGCATACAAATACTAGATAACAAGTTTACACCAACATATATTAAATTAGCAATAGAACTAGGCATCAAAAACAATAGAACTAGGCATCAATAAAGTACAATACACACATAGTGCACTCATTACTTACACCAACATATATTAAATTAGCAATAGAACTAGGCATCAAAAACAATAGAACTAGGCATCAATAAAGTACAATACACACATAGTGCACTCATTACTTACCTTAAAATATTTATAGTCTTAATCTAGGGCGAGATGAGTAGTATTTTTTTTTTTCACACTGGCCGATTCCCACCAAGGCAGGGTGGCCCGAAAAAGAAAAACTCACCATCATTCACTCCATCACTGTCTTGCCAGAAGGGTGCTTTACACTACAGTTTTTAAACTGCAACATTAACACCCCTCCTTCTGAGTGCAGGCACTGTACTTCCCATCTCCAGGACTCGAGTCCGGCCTGCCGGTTTCCCTGAACCCCTTCATAAATGTTACTTTGCTCACACTCCAACAGCATGTCAAGTATTAAAAACCATTTGTCTCCATTCACTCCTATCAAACACGCTCACGCATGCCTGCTGGAAGTCCAAGCCCCTCGCACACAAAACCTCCTTTACCCCCTCCCTCCAACCTTTCCTAGGCCGACCCCTACCCCGCCTTCCTTCCACTACACACTGATACACTCTTGAAGTCATTCTGTTTCGCTCCATTCTCTCTACATGTCCGAACCACCCCAACAACCCTTCCTCAGCCCTCTGGACAACAGTTTTGGTAATCCCGCACCTCCTCCTAACTTCCAAACTAAGAATTCTCTGCATTATATTCACACCACACATTGCCCTCAGACATGACATCTCCACTGCCTCCAGTCTTCTCCTCGCTGCAACATTCATCACCTATGCTTCACACCTATATAAGAGCGTTGGTAAAACTATACTCTCATACATTCCCCCCTTTGCCTCCAAGGACAAAGTTCTTTGTCTCCACAGACTCCTAAGTGCACCACTCACCCTTTTCCCCTCATCAATTCTATGATTCACCTCATCTTTCATAGACCCATCCGCTGACATGTCCACTCCCAAATATCTGAATACATTCACCTCCTCCATACTCTCTCCTTCCAATCTGATATCCAATCTTTCATCACCTAATCTTTTTTGTTATCCTCATAACCTTACTCTTTCCTGTATTCACTTTTAATTTTCTTCTTTTGCATACCCTACCAAATTCATCCACCAATCTCTGCAACTTCTCTTCAGAATCTCCCAAGAGCACAGTGTCATCAGCAAAGAGCAACTGTGACAACTCCCACTTTATGTGTGATTCTTTATCTTTTAACTCCACGCATCTTGCCAAGACCCTCGCACTTATTTCTCTTACAACCCCATCTATAAATATAATAAACAACCACGGTGACATCACACATCCTTGTCTAAGGCCTACTTTTACTGGGAAATAATTTCCCTCTTTCCTAGTATTTATTGTAAGAAATCAAGTGTGGTATCAATCAGTCAGTCAATCAATCAATCAAGTTTATTTTCTATGTTTATTTTATATGCGGGGTTTACAGATTTTGTTTATTGTGTGGTTTACATTTAGTAAAATACTAAAATACAGAGGGGGCCACTAGGACACCTAGCATGGCTAGGCATTTCGGGCAAACTTAGATTAATTCTTAACCCTAAATTATTACAAATTATGGGGTAAGTTGACTAAATACTAGTTTGTGAGTTTAGCAGTGTGAATTCTTTTGTTTTGGCACATTACATAGTTTATATATTGGAGTATCACAGGCAAACTTACGACTAGTTAGGAATCATTATTTTAAGATTAAGATTCGTATTTCTGTGCTTTTGGTCAAATGGGTGAGTGAATGAGTGTAAGTGTGAACCACCAGGTGGTTTTTATGTAGTTAGTTGATGGGGTGTATCAGGGAGATAAGATGTTTTCTAATGGTAGTTTTGAAGGTGATGAATGTGTCTGCAGTTCTAGAGTTTTCAGGTAGGGTGTTTCAGATTTTAGGACCTTTGACATACATTGAATTTTTGTAAAGGTTTAGTCGGACACGGGGAATGTCGTAGAGATGTTTGTGTCTGGTGTTAGGCCTGTGGGTCCTGTCACAACTATCAAGAGAGCATTTTAGGTCAAGGTTAATATTGGAATTTAAGGTCCTGTAGATGTAGATTGCACAGTAGTAAGTGTGGATGTTCTGAACAGGGAGTAAGTTTAGATCTATGAAGAGTGGGGGGTGTGTTGCCAGGGATGGGATTTAGTGATTATTCTTACTGTGGCTTTTTGTTGGATTATTATTGGCTTTAGGTGTGTTGCTGCAGTTGATCCCCAAGCACAAATAGCATAACACAAGGCACAGATCACTCTTTGATGTTCCTCGTGTCCATCTCACACTATGTAAAAACTCAATGCACATAAAAGGCCCTAAAATCTGGAATTCATTACCTGTAAATATAAAAGAAACACTACCTGTTTATAAATTCAAGTCTCTTCTCAAAGATCACTTACTCACCCAAAACCAAATAAATACTGAATAACTGAACCTTATAAATTGTATATCTTAAATGTTTCTCACAATTATATCACATAAATGTTAAACCTAAAACCCAATCTAACTTTATTATTTTTTAAATACACTACCTAACAGAATACTCCATTCTACTGAATGTACAACAATGCATACAACCATATGACCTGTCTTTGTAATACTCACTTGTGCTTTATAGTAACCTGTTTACATTAATGTTTTATCACTGATTTCATCATTGCTTAGTTAATCTTAAGTTAATTTTAAGCCAGCCCGTAATGCTATGCATAGTATAAGTGGCTTTGGCATACTGCTCTTACCTGTATTTGTTGTACCTCTGTATGTGTGCTCAAATTTTTAAATAAAAATAAAATAAAAAATAATAAAAAAAAATGGTATAGCGTGAGAAGGGCATTTTGCAGCACGTAGTATTGTATCTTGGAGAGGATCCCAACTGTTTTGGATACTTTTTTTGTTATGTGTTGGATATGGGTGCTGAAATTCAGGTTGTTGTTGAGGTATAGGCCTAGGAATTTGCCCTCATTATGTCTGGCAGTTAGTGTGTTGTCGATCTTAATGTTAAGTTGCGCTACCATACCAGGCCACCCCACCTACACATAATACGTATTCAATTACATTTAAGCATCCCAGAGCGATAAAATGCATGTACAGTTTACTCATTACTTACCTTAAAATACAGTGGACCCCCACATAATGATATTAATCCGTTCCTGAGAGCTCATTGTTATGCGAAATTATCGTTATGCGAATGAATTTTCCCCATAAGAAATAATGGAAATCAAATTAATCCGTGCAAGACACCCCAAAGTATGAAAAAAAAAATTTTACCACATGAAATATTAATTTTAATACACACAAACTGAAAAAGACATGCACAGTTACATGACACTTACCTTTATTGAAGATCTGGTGATGATTGATGGGATGGGAGGAGGAGAGAGTCTTAGTGTTTAGAAGGGGAATCCCCTTCCATTAAGATTTGAGGTGTCAAGTCCTTTTCCAGGGTTACTTCCCTTCTTCTTTTAATGCCACTAGGACCAGCTTCAGGTCACTGGACTTCTGTCGCACAACATATCTGTCCATAGAGGCCTGTACCTCCCGTTCCTTTATGACTTTCCTAAAGTGGTTCACAACATTGTCAGTGTAATAGTCACCAGACGGCTTTGCAATTAGCTGTGTTGGGGTTGATTGTCATCAAAAAAGGTTTGCACTTTAAGCCACATTCTAACATTTCCTTAATCTTTGAAGTAGGCAACTTCTTCAATTTCTCTCTCCCTCCCCCGAAGCAGTTTCCTCAGTTGGGCCTCATGCTGATGAAGATGATCTAGCAGCTCATCAGAAAGTAGTTCTTCATTGTCCCCCTCCACCAACTCTTCCACATCATCCCCACAACCTCCAACCCCAAGGACTTTCCCAATGCCACAATGGATTCCTCAACTGGGCATAGGATTCCCAGGGTTAGCCTAAAACCCTTCAAAATCCCTTTGGTCTACACATTCTGGCCACAGTTTCTTCCCAAGCAGAGTTCAAGGTCCTCTTTGTCACCCTCCCAAGCCTTACCTATAAAGTTTACACAATTGAGGATATTAAAGTGCTCTCTCCAAAACTTTCTTAGAGTCAATTGAGTTTGAGGTCACACAAAGACCTTTCAAACAGAGCTTTTGTGTACAGTTTTTTTTAAGTTTGCAATAACCTGCTGGTCCATGGGCTGCAGGAGAGGAGTGGTATTAGGAGGCAAAAAAATTCACCTTAATGAAGCTCATGTCCCCATAAAGTCTCCCCTGCCACGTCTGTAGGATGACCCGGGGCATTGTCTAACACCAGGAGGCACTTAAGGTCTAATTTCTTTTCAGTTAGGTAATTTTTCACATTGGGGGCAAATGCTTGGTGTAAACCCGTCAAAAGAGAAAGTCCCTATGACCCATGCCTTACTGTTTGCCCTCCACAGCACACACAAATTAGCCTTGAGGATATTCTTTTGCCTGACGCTCTGGGAGTTTCTGAGTGATACACTAATAAAGGCTTCACTTTGCAATCACCCCTAGCATTGGAACACATGAGAAGAGTAAGCCTGTCTTTCATAGGCTTATGTCCTGGGAGTGCCTTTTCCTCCTGAGTAATGTAGGTCCTGCTTGGCATTTTCTTCCAAAAGAGGCCTGTTTCATCACAATTAAACACTTGTTCAGGTTCAGTCCTTCACTGTCTAGTACTCTTTGAATTCCTGCACATATTTTTCAGCTGCTTTGTGGTCCGAACTGGCAGCCTCACCATGCCTTATCACACTATGTATGCCACTACGCTTCTTAAATCTCTCAAGCCAACCTTTGCTGGCCTTAAATTCACTCACATCATCACTAGTTGCAGGCATTTTTTTAATTAAATCCTCATGCAACTTCCTAGCCTTTTCACTTATGATCACTTGAGAGATGCTATCCCCTGCTATCTGTTTTTCATTTATCCACACCAATAAGAGTCTCTCAACATCTTCCATCACTTGCGATCTCTGTTTCAAAAACACAGTTGAACCTTTGGCAAGAACAGCTTCCTTGATTGCCGTTTTCTTGGACACAATAGTAGCGATGGTTGATTGGGGTTTACTATACAACCTGGCCAGCTCAGAGACACGCGCTCCACTTTCATACTTAGCAATGATCACTTTCTTCATCTCTGTAGTAATTCTCACCCTTATTCCTGTAGGGTTGGCACTAGAAGCTTTCTTGGGGCCCATGGTCACTTATTTTGCAGATAAAATCATCAAAAACACTGTAATAATACGAAATGTTCCGATTGTATGCTTGGATGTTACCGCGGAGGCTGGCTGGTAAACAATGCCACCGGCGGAACATGTGAGGCTGGCTCAGGCCGCACATTAGACGGGTCTCGGACGAATAGCATTGAGCGGGGTTTTTAGCGGTATGCGAGGCAAAATCTTAGCGATAAAATGTATCGGTATGCGGATTTAATGTTATGTGATGCCAACGGTATGCAGGGGTCCACTGTATTTGTAGTCTTATTCTAGGGTGAGATGAGTACTATTTATTGTAAGAAATCAAGTGTGGTATGTATGGTAGTCAGCCGGGCTACCATACCAGGCCATTCCACCCACACATATTATATGATATTTAAGCATACCAGAGTGATAAAATGCATATACAGTTCACTCATTAATTACCTTAAAATATTTGTAGTCTTAATGTAAGGTCAGGAGTGAGTAAATGAGATAAAACGAATAAATGAGAGAGTTACACAAATAACCCGCACATAAAAGAGAGAAGCTTATGACGACGTTTCGGTCCGACTTGGACCATTGACAAAGTCACGCTAACCAGAAGTGGAGCAGGACGGCTATATGTAGGCAGGAAGAGGTGGTGGTAGTAGTAGTAGTACAAGAATGGTATATAATTCCGCAAAGATGAAATTAAGACACGCGCAACACTAACTTGTCTTCTGTCTCACTCTCCCAGTATGAGCTTGAACTTCTTGGTTTTGGCCTTTCCTTTGCCACTTCACCTACTCCTCGCGCTGGTACTTCCCTGATTAGCTCTTTTGATTCCTTTCGTCAATCTCGCTCCCGTAATCTTCCTGACTTGTCCACTTTTCGTGGCGCTCTCCTTCCTGCTCTTGTTAGTCTGTTTTCTAATAATCACCACCTTCCACGCCGTTACCAACTTGCCCTTTCTTCTCTTAAATCCAACACTAACATTGTCATACTATCTTCTGACAAAGGTAATTCGGTAGTTATCCTTGATCGCGAGGATTACCAACCCTCTTGATCGCATCAAGAGAACTTTCAACAAAAAACTAAGGACTCTCTCCGACCTCTGTCCTCTTGACTTTGACCTTGTTCAACGGTTTCGTGTCATCTGTCCCTCTCTTCCCTATTTCTATGGCCTCCCCAAAACTCATAAACCTGATATTCCTCTTCGTCCTATCATATCCTCTAGAGGTTCTGTCTCTTATTCTCTTGCTTCTTGGCTGGCCAAAACCCTCATTCCCTTTCTTGGTACTTTTTCTCTTGCCCACCTCCATCACTCTCAAGACTTCATTGAACGGGTTCGCTCTCTCCCAACCTGTAAGATGCTTAGTCTTGACGTTGAGTACCTCTTCACCAATGTCCCTCTTGATCATGTCCTTGATTTCATTAGAGAGAAGGCCCATGAAGGGTTTCTTCATCTCCCTATACCTACTGATGTCTTTCTTGATCTTATCCGCCTCTGTGTGGACTCTAACTCCTTTTCCTTCCAAGGGAAATATTCTCAAACCTTCGGTGTCGCTATGGGCTCTCCTCTCTCTCCTGTCCTTGCTAATCTTTACATGGAATACTTCGAGACTGTTCTTCTTCCTACCCTCGATGTGCAATCTTCACTTTGGCTCCGCTATGTGGATGACATCTTTGCTCTGTGGCCTCATGACTCCAGTCTCTTTCAACCTTTTCTTGAAGCTCTTAATAATCTTGCCCCTTCCATTAAGTTTAAAGCTGAATGGGAATCTAATTCCTTGCTTCCTTTCCTTGATGTCCATGTCCACTGCTCAGATACAGGTTTTTCCTTTTCCGTTTACCGAAAACCTATGCGCAGTGGCATGTACATTCACTACTTTTCCTATCATGCTTCCCCTGTCAAGAAAAGTGTTCTTATCTCCCTCTTTCTCCGTGCCCTCCGCATCTGTGATCCTCAGTTCCTTCCAGCAGAAATTTCCACTCTTCATAATTCGTTTTCCCGTCTTGGCTATCCTTCCCATTTCATAGACTCTGCCCTCTCACGTACTAAACGCAATTTCTTCTCTCCCAAACTCTCTACTCCTGGGAACTCTTGTATCCTCTGCCTTCCCTACATTTCCGGTCTTTCTAATCTCAACAATTCTCTCCGTCCCTTAGACATCAAGCTTACCTTCCGCCAGATTAACACTCTTCGCACTAATCTCGTTCATACCTCTCCTCCCTCTACAGATGTTCCTGGTGTCTACTCTATTTCTTGCTCCTCCTGTCCTCTTCAATACTTGAGAGAAACTGGTCGATCTCTTTCTGACAGGCTTAGGGAGCACAAAAATATTGTTAGGCTTGCCGACACTAACAATGCTCTTTTCTGTCACGTCAGAGATCATAGCCATCCTATTGACTGGTCTTCTGCTAAAACTGTCTTCTCTACTTCCAACTCGAACAGTCGCCGTCTAGTTGAATCCTCTCTAATACACAACTTTCCCAGTATGAACCTTAGCCCTGGCTTCATCTCTGTAGATGCCTTCCTCTCCCACTACATTATAAAATGCTCCAAACTTCAGAACACTTAACCTGACTCCTCATTTTTTCTTTTTCTTTTTCTTTTTCTTCTTCTCCCTCTTCCCCTTTCCTCTTTCCTTTTCTCCTCTGGGTTGTCTTTCTCTCTTCTGTCTCGTGTTTCTGTTCCTTCTTCATTTATTTCACCACTTCCCCTTTCACGCGCCTCTGTGCGCTTGCTCTCCCTCAGTGGGCACCTAGCTCTCTTGCAGTGCTCCCCTTCCTTTGTATTTGACTGGCTCGTCCTCCTTATTTCCCACTTCTACCACTACCACTACTACTACCTCTTCTACTACTACTACTACTACAACTACTGATGAAATTAAGGCACATGTGCGGCATCTGGCTGTCTTTGTTGTGGACGTTTCGCCATCCAGTGGCTGGCTGGATGGCGAAACGTCTGCGATAGGGATGCCCGGGTGTTGCGCGTGTCTTAATTTCATCTTGTCGGTATTATATACCATTCTTGTACTACTACTACCACCACCTCTTCCTGCCTATATATAGCCATCCTGCTCCACTTCTGGTTAGTGTGACTTTGTCAGTGGTCCAAGTCGGACCAAAACGTCGTCGTAAGCTTCTCTCTTTTATGTGCGGGTTATTTGTGTATCGTTCCAGTCACGGTATTGTGCCTTTTTTTGTTATTTAAATGAGAAAGTGAGAGAGAGTCAGTACATGAGGGAGAACAGTCACAGAGTTATGTAAACAAACCAGGCGAGCGTAAGTTTTGTAAACAAACAAAGTGTACACGTCTGGTTTGTGTACAAGTTACATTGTATACAAGTTGTCTCTACATTGATACGGTAGAATAAATAAAGAAGAACACTTCCATTCTCATGTAACACCATTTTTAGAAGAAATGACGCTCTGAGTGTAGGCAGTGGAAATAAGTCACTCTGACTTTTTTGGGTTATCCTAGGTTCTCTACACGTATGCTTTTATGTATGATAATCTATGTAACTATTTGTGTATACCTGAATAAACTTACATCCATACGAAAGGAATAATTTTCTACAGTTACCCACAGTAACACATTTTCTCTTATGTTAGACTAGAGAAAATGTTATTCTTGCCGTTACGTGTACAAGTTAGTTGGCTACCACATCTCGTATTAATGTTTATTTATTTATTCTATTGTGGGGTGTATTTATCATCTTTATATGTTATGTATCGTGTTTATTATATAATTTTGAAAAAAATATCATGGATGGATTAATGAAAATGTGTATATTAACGTAATATACGGCATTTAATGAGACTCGGTGATTATATTATTATCATCATTTCTAATATGGCGTCATTTGTGCAAGTCGTCTGGCTCCCACATCTCATTTTTATGTTTATTTATTGTACTGTGGGGTGTATTTATCATCTTTATATGTTATGCATTGTGTTTATTATATAATTTTGAAAAAATATCATAGATGGATTAATGAAAATATGTACATGTATATTAACGTAATATACGACATTTAATGAGACTCGATGATTATTATTATCATTACTAATATGACGTCTCGAGACATAAGACACTCTTACTGATCTTAATGTGTACCTGCACACTAGCACAGTATGTAAGTTTATTTAGGTACAGGTATACATAAGTATAATTATCAGAGTACTATATATAAAATATGAAATAACTTTTAAAAACACTTGAAATTTTGTTGTTTCCAGACATAATGGAGAGACTTAGTGCTTACGGATCTCACAGAGAATGTAAACAAACCAGGTGGGGCACGGTGACCGTATTAGAAAGTCAGGTGGGGGCGTCATATTGCGAGTTTTGGTCATAATTTGAAATGACCGTATTATTGGAACGCCGTAAAGCAAAACGCCGTAAAGCGTGGCCCTACTGTACAGTGGTACCCCAAGTTTTGGCCATAATTTGTTCCAGAAGGCTGTTCAAGTGCCGTTACCGGACGAATTTATTCCCATAAGGGATAATGTAAATTAGATTAGTCCATTTCAGACCCCCAAAAATACACTTACAAAAGCACTTACGATAATAGACTTATGTAACTGTTCGAGTTGGGAGCTGTATGAAACTCGGGGCACCACTATACAGTAGGGCCCTGCTTTACGGCGTTTTGCTTTATGGCATTCCACTAATACGGTCATTTCAAATTATGACCAAAACTTGCTATACGGCTCCCCCCACCTGACTTTCTAATACGGCCACTGCGCCCCAACCTGTTTGTTTACATTCTCTGTGAGATCCGTAAGCACTAAGTATCTCCATTATGTCTGGAAACTCCAAAATTACAAGTTTTTTAAAAATTATTTCATATTTTATATATACTCTGATAATTATACATATGTATGCCTGTACCTAAATAAACTTACATACTGTGCTGGCGTGCAGGTACACATTAAAATCAGTAAGAGTTTTGTCTCGAGATGTCATATTAGTAATAATAATAACAATAATCACCGAGTCTCATTTAAATGTTGTATATTACGTTAATATACACATTTTCATTAATCCATCTATGATATATTTTCAAAATTATATAATAAACACGATGCATAACGTAAAGATTATAAATACACCCCACAATAGAATAAATAAACATAAATATGAGATGTGGTAGTCAGACGACTCGCACAAGTGACGCCATATTAGAAATGATAATAATAATAATAATCACTGAGTCTCATTAAATGTTGTATATTATGTTAATATACACATTTTCATTAATCCATCCATGATGTTTTGTTCAAAATTATATAATAAACACGATACATAACATATAAAGATGATAAATGCACCCCACAATAGAATAAATAAACAAATATGAGATGTGGTAGCCAGATAACTTGTACAAGTGACGGAGAGAACAACATTTTCTCTAGTCTAACATAAGAGAAAATGTCTTACTGGGGGGGGGGGGTAACTGTAGAAAATTATTCCTTTTGTATGTATGTATGTATGTAAGTTTATTCAGGTATACACAAATACATTTACATAGATTATCATACGTAACAGCATATATGTAGAGAACCTAGGATAACCCAAAAAAGTCAGTGATTTATATTCACTGCCTTCACTCAGAGCGTCATTTCTTCTAAAAATGGTGTTACATGAGAATGGGAGTGTTCTTCTTTATTTATTCTACCGTATCAATGTAGAGACAACTTGTACACAATGTAACTTGTACACAAACCAGACCTGTACACTTTGTTTACAAAACTTACATTTGCATGGCTTGTTTACATAACTCTGCGCCTGTCCTCCCTCATGTAATCATTCTTTCTCTCTCTTATTTATTAATTTTATCTCGTTTACTCACCCTTGACCCTACATTAAGACTACAAATATTTTAAGGTAAGTAATGAGTGAACTGTATATGCATTTTATCACTCTGGGATGCTTAAATATCATAGAAAAGTATGTGTGGGTGAGGTGGTCTGGCTGGCTACCATACGTACCGCACTTTATTTCTTACAATAAACATATACAGTGGACCCCCGCATACCGATTTTAATCCGTGCAAGAGGGCTCATTGGTATGCGAAATAATCGGTATGCGAATGAATTTTCCCCATAAGAAATAATGGAAATCAAATTAATCCGTGCAAGACACCCAAAAGTATGAAAAAAAATTTTTTACCACATGAAATATACATTTTCCTACACACAAAGAGAAGGATACATGCACAATAGTAGAGTAGTATATGCACAGTATATATTGTGCATGTACTACTCTACTAAATGAAGAATAAATGACACTTACCTTTATTGAAGATGCAGCAATGACTGATGAGACACTGTGTCCTGGGAGTGCCTTTTCCTCCTGAGTACTGTAGGTCCTGTTTGGCATTTTCTTCCAGAACAGGCCTTATCACACTGTGTATGCCACTACGATTCTTAAATCTCTCAAACCAACCTTTGCTGGCTTTAAATTCACCAATATGAGCACTAGTTCCAGGCATTTTTCCCTGTTCACCTGGGTGTTAGTCGACTAGTGTGAGTTGCATCCTGGGAGACAAGATTAAGGACCCCAATGAAAATAAGTTAGACAGTCTTCGATGACACTGACTTTTTTGGTTTATCCTGGGTGGCAAATCCTCTGGGGTTAATTGTTTCTTGGTATTCTCAATAAGCCACACCAACAACAGTGCTACAGCAGCAGCAGACAATGCTACAGCAGCAGCAGCAGCTGACAGTGCTACAGCAGCAGCAGACGATGCTACAGCAGCAGCAGACGATGCTACAGCAGCAGCAGCAGCTGACAGTGCTACAGCAGCAGCAGACGATGCTACAGCAGCAGCAGACGATGCTACAGCAGCAGACGATGCTACAGCAGCAGCAGCAGCTGACAGTGCAGCAGCAGCAGCAGCTGTACCACCAATAGTAGCGATGGTTGATTGGGGTTCATTATACAACCTGGCCAGCTCGGAGACACGCACTCCACTTTCATACTTATCAATGATCTTTTCTTCATCTCTATAGTATAGTAATTCTCACCCTTATTGCTGTAGGGTTGGCACTAGAAGCTTTCTTGGGGCCCATGGTCACTTATTTTCCAGATAAAATCACCAAAAACACTGTAATAATACGAAATGTTACGATTGTATGCTTGGATGCTACCGCGGAGGCTGGCTGGTAAACAATGCCACCGGCGGAACATGTGAGGCTGGCTAAGGCGCACATTGGACGCGTCTCGGACGAACAGCGGTGAGCGGGTTTTTGAGCGGTATGCGAGGCAAAATTTTTGCGATTAAGGCAAGCGGTATGCGGATTAATCGT
This sequence comes from Cherax quadricarinatus, assembly GCF_026875155.1. Lineage (NCBI taxonomy): Eukaryota > Metazoa > Arthropoda > Malacostraca > Decapoda > Parastacidae > Cherax > Cherax quadricarinatus. The sequence goes on along the minus strand of NC_069405.1, from coordinate 89,255,047 downwards.
TATGTGATGCCAACGGTATGCGGGGGTCCACTGTACTACTCTTCTCACCCTAGAATAAGACTATAAATATTTTAAGGTAAGTAATGAGTAAACTGTATATGCATTTTATCACTCTGGGATGCTTAAATGTAATTGAATATTATGTGTAGGTGGGGTGGCCTGGTATGGTAGCCTGGCTGACTACCATACATACCACACTTGATTTCCTACAATAAATAGTACTCATCTCACCCTAGAATAAGACGACAAATATTTTAAGGTAAGTAATGAGTAAACTGTATATGCATTTTATCACTCTGGGATGCTTAAATGTAATAGAATATTATGTGTAGGTGGGGTGGCCTGGTATGGTAGCCTGGCTGACTACCATACGTACCACACTTGATTTCTTACAATAAATACTACTTGTCTCACCCTAGATTAAGACTATAAATATTTTAAGGTAAGTAATGAGTGCACTATGTGTGTATTGTACTTTTTTATTGTTTTTTGATGCCTAGTTCTATTGCTAACTTAATATATGTTAGTGTAAACTTGTTGTCTAGTATTTTTATGCATTTATAAGGGGAAAAAAAGGGTGTTGCACTTTACAGCGATTTCTGCTTTACGGCGGTAGCCTGGAACCTAACCTGCCATATAAGTGGGGCCCTACTGTACTAGTAATTGCAAGTTAGTTTTAAGGCTGTCAAAAATGTCTTACATAATAATAATTTAAGGCTGCCAAAAATGTCTTACATAATAATAATTTCAGTATAGTAATTTCTATGTGTGCCACTTTAATTGTATAATGTACTCCACTTTTTAGTAATAAAGTTTTTTGTTATTGCACACTCCCAAGTGGGTTTAGCATTTGGTTTTAATTATAATAATAATAATATTGAACACTGGATCACTCACTGATCCTCTAGCCACTAACATGCCTGAGCATTTTGAATAGACTATGCCTAATGCTTATTCACTACTTAAAACTAGACATATGTTATGCAGTAGTAAATTTTTATTTTATATTGTTATAAAAAAAATATTAGTAAGATTTATAGTAGAGAAAGAGATAACAAAAAAATATTACAATTTGCACAATTTACAATAGTACAGTTTTAAGTGAGTATGAATACTTTAAATTGATTTAGCCCCTTAACTGTCCAAATGTTGATCTGTGTTCTTACTGCTAGTGCTCCAAATGTAGAGTGTCATTTTATCTTTCTTGTCTCCAAATTTGGCATGATTAGCCTGAGATACCTAGTCAGTATAGAATGGGTCTTAACACTCGGTGTGCACAGTATTAAAAAAATCTGGGACCACTTAGTATCTTGTGGGAGCACCAGTTGTATTGAGTGCTAGCTAAAGCAAACAGCATAGCAAACACCAGGGAGTCACAGATGCCATGTCATATTAACACCACTTTTAAGAGGAAAGTGATGTTGGCCCCAAGTTTAGTGCCTTTGAGATGTATGTGGCCACAAGTGGTTGAGGAAGTATCAAAAACTTCAATAATAACCCATGCTCAACATTTGTACCACACCCTTTCAATTTTAAGACCACCGGTAGTATCATCCTGCGAGAATATCTATAACCTATGCCCTAAGCCTGGTCACAGACCGGGCCGCGGGGGCGTTGACCCCCGGAACTCTCTCCAGGTAAACTCCAGGTAAGCAAAGAGAAACGATTCTGGAACGTGGAATACGTGCTCGGCAGGCTGGGTGGCTGGCTGCTTGACTTCGGCTGTCTGTATCTGTCTCTGTCTTTATTATTTCACATGTACACATAAGTACAGGTAACGTATATAGTGTAAATTACCTAGGACAACCCAAGAAAGTCAAACAAAGTGCTATACAGATCCGCCATCACAAATCCGGCAATCAGACATCCGGTTCCATCAGTTATTCAGCACTAATTTCAGCTAGCATAATTTAAATTTTCCAGGGTTTGCCACACCAACCTGCTGCTACTGTTTGGTGGCACTACTTGCTACACAAGTCATTCCAATTTCTTTTTCTCCATTTATTGTTATAACCTGCTTACTTTTAGCCCTACTCATCGTTCCAATGAATAAAATAAATGCTTCTTGTTGTGTAAAGCAAATACACAGTACATTGTCCATAAAAGATGAGGTGGCTTGGAAGCCACTGTCAGTTGCCATGAGCTCAGTCTCACGATGCAGGAGAATATGCTTTATTATTATGCAAATATCAACACTACAGCTTATTTGCCTATCATAATTGATCTAATATGACATAATAAACAATACAGTTAAACCTTGACTTACGAGTGTCCCAACGTACGAGTTTTATGAGATACGAGCTGTCCCTGGGTTGATTTTCTGCTCCGAGTTACGAGCCACCTCCCCCCCCACTTCCCCCCTCATCCCAAAACCTGGACACCTCGCTTGTTATCTATGATGTCATGCTTTAACCTGTAAACGGTCCAAACGTATATACACGTTTTTACCGCTAGTGCCCCAAACATATACGTTTTATTTTTCCTGCCTTCAAATTTGGCACGATTGGCCTGAGATGCCTTGTCAGCATAGAATGGGTCCTAACACTCAGTGTGCGCAGTATTAAATAAATCTGTGACCACTTAGTACCTTGTGGGAGCACCAGTTCAAATGAGCGCCAGCTAGAGCAAACAGCACAGCAAACACCTGGGATTCACTGGTTTCATGTAGTATTAACTCTCCCATTTTAAGAGGAAAGTGATATTGGCCCCGAGTTTAATGGCTTTGAGGTGGATGTGGCCATAAGTGGTCAATGAAATATAAAAAAATCTCGATAATAACCCATGTGCAACATTTGTGCAACACCCTTTCAGAATGTCTTATAACCTATGCCTTAACCCTTCCAGGGTTTCGGACGTACTAGTACGGCTTAGGCACCAGGGTTTTTGATGTACTAGTACGCCTAAATTCTAGTGCCCTCAAATCTAGTTAGAGAAAGCTGGTAGGCCTACATATGAAAGAATGGGTCTATGTGGTCAGTGTGCACAGTATAAAAAAATCCTGCAGCACACAATGCGTAATGAGAAAAAAAAACTTTGACCGTGTTTTTGGATTAAAACAGCGAATTTGCACTGTATTTTCGTATGGCATTTATGGTTGTATTCTATTTTTCCTGGTCTCATTTTATAGAATGGAAGACATATTACAGAAATTGAGATGATTTTGACTGGTTTTACAATGAAAAGTACCTTGAAATTGAGCTCAAAGTAGGAGAAATGTTCGATTTTTACCGAAGTTCAAAAGTAAACAAGTCATGCCAGGCGTCCAATACACGTGAACTGGTGAGTCTAATATTCTTTCACAGGTGTGCTGATATTATTTATACCATTTCTACACTAATGCAGTAGTCTGCATAACAGTAAATCTTCTATTTTTTGTGGAATAAAAATTCAAAGTGAAAAGCAAAAAAATGTAAGAGGGACCCGGGGACGTGACTAATGAACAGAGGAAATGTTATTTTAGTGCCAGTAAAGTCTTGTTTATTCTGGACCCTATTTGGAAATTGGCATCTTTTAAAAATTGTGTGAAATTGGCAAAATTGCTGAATTCTGACCACTGTACTGGATAGTTGAAATCAGTAAATGGGAGGTTTCTTGTACTCATTCAATAGAAAAAATGGAGTTCTAGCGAAATAGTTATGATTTTTGTCGACTAGTACACTGGAATTGGTCGAAAATAGGGCTCAAAGTGGGCAAAATCGCCAGTGCATAAACATTGTCGAGACCGCTAACTTCGCGAGAGCATAATTCCGTAAGTTTTCCATCAAATTTTGTACTTTTGGTGTCATTATGATCGGGAAAAGATTCGCTATCTTTTCATAAGAAAAAAATAATTTTTTTTTTTAAAATTTGGGGACTCGGAGAACAAGTCTCAGAGAGGACCTGGGGACCCTGAAAGGGTTAAAAACCCATGAAACAGACTTTGGGGGTGTAGGCAGACCTTACCTGTCATCAGGAAAACCTGCAAAAATCAAATACATAATAATCTTCATTTAAGTAGTAGTACAGTGGACCCTCGGCTAATGGTGGCATCACCTAACATTTAAATCCAGCTAACGATACATTTTAACGCAAAAATTTTGCCTCGGTTTAACGCTAAAAAACTCACCCTACGGGATTCGTTTGAGACGTGTCCACGTGTGGCCTGAGCACCAATGTTTACAAGCCAGCCAGTGCGGTCGCATCTACACATACATTCGGTACATTTCACATTATCCCAGTGTTTTTAGTGCTTGTAGCTGCAAAATAAGTCACCTTGGACCCAAGAAAGCTTCTAGTGCCATCCCTATGGTAAAAAGGGTGAGAGTTAGTATGGAATTGAAAAAAGAGATTAAGGAAATGTGTGCAAAGTGGCTTGAAGTGCAAACCTTTATGGATGAAAATCACCCTCACACAGCTATTGCAAGCCGTGCTGGTGACTGTTACAATGACAATGTTGTGAACCACTTTAGACAAATCATAAAGGAACGAGAGGTACAGAGCTCTATGGACAGATATGTTGTGTGACAGAGGTCCAGTGACTCTTAAGCTGGTCCTAGTGGCATTAAAAGAAGAAGGGAAGTAACCCCAGAAATGGACTTGATACCTCAAGTCCTAATGGAAGGGGATTCCCCTTCTAAACATTAACAACTTCCACACACTCCCCTCCTCCTATCCCATCAATCATCACCAGATCTTCAATAAAGGTAAATGTCAGTTTGTGCATATTAAAATTAATATTTCATGTGGTAAAAAAAATTTTTTTTTTCATACTTTTGGGTGTCTTGCACGGATTAATTTGATTTCCATTATTTCTTATGGGGAAAATTAATTCAGCTAACGATAATTTCAGCTAACTATGAGCTCTCAGGAACGAATTAATATCATTATCTGAGGGTCCACTGTATATCTTCCATTCTATCAAATGATACCAAGAAACCATAAAAAAAATCCAAGAAAACACCTCATTGTCACTATTTTAATCCATTCACACAGCATTTTGCTTTTCCCATCATGCACCACATGGGGCAGGATTTTTTTTTTTATACTGTGTACGTTCACCACACAGATCCCTTGTCTTGTATCTAGGACAAAATTTACTGCTTACAGCTTGAGTGAACTGAGCTCATGACATAGAACTACGTGATGGACCCTCGGCCTTGACATAATTGTACCTGACAGCCACTGAAAGGGTTGGATCTTAGAGGAATCTGGCTAGCATGGGCCAGTAGGCATACTGCTAAGCTCAAAGGATACGAAACATTGTATGTATTGACTACTAATGCAGATAAACCCAATTTACTCCCATCTTTGAGGCCTGAAAATATAATCTCTGCATCTTGTGGCTGGGGCTAAGCAAAAATCTAATTATTTGATATAAAGTATACCCCCATGTCTTATGACTGGTAATATACACTGTTGACATAATTTGAGCTATGTTAATGTAATTTGTTGACATAATTTTACATACTCTTAGCTTGTGACAAATGCTGAACATGTAATTTTTACAGGCAAATGGTAAGCAGACTACAGAGCAGAATTGGAGTGACTGTTCTGAAGATGTTAAAATGTTGAAAACCACTATGAAAGTGCAACATGTTATCAAGGTTCTTCGCTGAACCATCAAATGCTTTCATCTTAAACTAATAGAACAATAGTAACTAACAGATGTATTTGTACAAGAGATTTACACACACTTGTTACTGAAACAGTTTTGTTAACATCCTCAGGTATCAAGAGTGATTTTGGATTTTGAACTTAGAATCTTGTGAGTTAACTTTGAACTCATTAGAACCAGTACAGTTATGCTATTAAAGGAACAGATGACATGAAAATTAAGAAAGTAAAAAAAAGACTGGTAACAATCAGAAATTTTTGAGAATGAATGTAGATGAAAGTGAGAATATTGATTTACCAAAAAAAGATAGCAATGAAAATAGTAAGAAAAGCCATGGTAATGCAAATAGTGAAAACTTTCATGAAAACGGTAATGAGGCAAATGGTGAAAATGGGAAAGACAGCAGTAGTAACAACACAAGTGAAGAAAAAATGATTGAAAACTACTGTGGTGATATCATGAAGGAAAGTCATGGTGGTAATGCTAGTAATGGAAATGTTAATAAAAGTACTAGTGAGTCTTCCAATAATGGAATCATTAATAAAAGCATAGATGATACAGCTAGTAAAATTATTATAAACAATGACTGTTATATAAACAGTGATAAGGATAATGAAACTATTGATGTTATAAACAGTGAAAAAAGGAATGTAAACAGTGATGTTTGCAGTGAAAAGGACCATGAAAATAGTGATACCTCAAACAGTGAGAAAAAGAATAAAAGCCTTGATGGAGATGCAACAAGCAGTATAGCTTATATCAAGGCACCAAAAAGTAGTGACCCGGGATGCCATGAAGAAAAAGCAGCCAACACAACAAGTGGACACGACTGTGTTGGTAAGCTTATGTAGCGGCAAGTATAGCTGTACCGTGCATTATCTGTTAAGTTATTTATTCCAGTGTACTCGCAGAGCTGTCTTTTCAGGGTTTTAGCCTTGTGTGATGTCCCTTCCTTTGATCACCATTGTTGGTTTCTTGGCACATAAAAGTGTGTACTGTTCACTCCACAAATTTGAGAGGTTTCTTATGTGCAAAATTCAGTTATCCATTATTTTTAGTGATGGACAATTCAGTTATGCAGTATATCTTGTGTTTCCTCATGGTGCAGTGGTTGGAAAAGACAAGTGCAGAGATGAACTTTATTGAGATATATTACTTGTGAGACAAGGTTCTTAAGAAGCCTGTTGCACAGGCAGAGCATTTTTAGTGAAGTTCCTCTCTCTCCAGTTGTCTCTTCATGACTTGTTGAGTGTGCTATTTGTCCCCCCCATGCAGTACAGAGAGGTCTCTGAAACACAAAAGAAAGCCAAATCTAAAATTGTATTATGCAGAGAATTTTGTGTTATATGATTTTTTATTTGTGGCTAAATTGAGTTAAATTCCATGACTTCCTTGTTCAACTTATTCCACTTTTCAACCGTCCTGAGACTATAGTAGTACATATATACCTCCCAACATCCTTGTGGCTCAATCATTTCTTTACCTTCTATGTGTCTTCCTAATTTGATATAAAAAAAAGTACCCTAGAGGTAGTGGAAGCCATGATAATGGCAGCAGTGGTGGTAGTGGTAGTACAGGTCAGCCATCACTAATCCGGCAATCAGTTATCCGGTTCCATCAGTAATCCGGCACTAATTTCAGCTAGCATAATTTCAATTTTCCAGGGTCACCACACCAACCTGCTGGTAATGTTTGGTGGCACTACTTGCTGCATAAGTCATTCCAATTTCTTTTTCTCCATTTATTGTTATAACCTGCTTACTTTTAACCCTAGCCATGGTTCCAGTGAATAAAATAAATGCTACTTGTTGTGTAAAGCACATACACAGTACATTGTCCATAAAAGATAAGGTGGCTTGGAAGCCAATGTCGGTTGCCATGAGCTCAGTCTCATGATACAAGGGGAATATGCTTTACTATTACACTAATATCAACACTAGGGCTTATTTACCTATCACAATTGCTCCAATATGACATTATAAACAATATAAACAACATAAAACATGGTAAATACTCCAGAATGAATAATATTTAGCATAATACTGAGTGGTCCGACGAAAGTATGAAGAGGATATGGGATACCAGTACCATTCTCCTGTCCCTGTCTTGGGGGCTTATATTAGAAAAAACAGAGTGTAGCACAGGGCTAACTGTGATATACATTCGTAATACACCATAAAACTGAAACAAAAAAGCTATTTTCTCTACATAGATTATCATACATAGCAACATATATGTAGAGAACCAAGTATAACCCGAAAAAGTCTAAGTGACCTATTTCCAGTACCTGGCCTGGGCTTGCCATATATGATTTTTAGTAAATATTTTTTTCTCAGTTATTTGTTGAGCTATATTACTGAAACTTGGGCAATGTGTGATGGAAAGATGCTTCTTAACCCATAACCCTTTCAGGGTCGACAGGCCCTCTCAGAGACTTCTTCTCAGGGTCGGCCAAATTTCAAAAAAAAAAAAAATTATTTTTTCTTATGAAAAGATAGAGAATCTTTTCCCAATCATAATGGCACCAAAAGTATGAAATTTGATGGAAAACATACGGAATTATGCTCTCGCGAAGTTAGCGGTCTCGACGATGTTTACGCATCGGTGATTTTCCCCACTTTGAGCCCTATTTTCGGCCAATTCCAGTATACTTGTCGACAAAAATCAAAACTATTTCGCTAGAACTCCATTTTTTCTATCGAATGAGTACAAGAAATCACCCATTTACCGATTTCAACTATCCAATACAGTGGTCAGAATTTAGCAATTTTGCCAATTTCACACAAATTTCAAAAGATGCCAATTTCCGAATAGGGTCCAGAATAAACAAGAAAGATATTCCTGGCACTAAAATAACATTTCCTCTGTTCATTAGTCATGTCCCATCCCCTCTTACATTCTTTTGTTTTCCATTTTGAATTTTTATTTCTCTCAAAAAAATAGAAGATTTTATGTTATGCAGACTACTGCATTGATGAGAAAGGGTATAAATAATATCAGCGCACTTGTAAAAGAATATTAGACTCACCAGTTGATGTGTATTGGACGCATAGCATGATTTTTTACCTTTGAACTTTGGTAAAAATCGAACATATCTGCTACTTTGAGCTCAATTTCAAGGTACTTTTCTTTGTAAAACCAGTCAAAATCATCTCAATTTCTGTAATATGTCTTCCATTCTATAAATGAGACCAGGAAAACTAGAATACAACAATAAATACCATACGAAAATACAGTGCAAATTCGCTGTTTTAATCCAAAAACACGGTCAAATTTTTTTTTCTTATTACGCACTGTGTGCTGCAGGATTTTTTTTATACTGTGCACACTGACCACATAGACCCATTCTTTCATATGTAGGCCTACCAGCTTTCTCTCACTAGATTTGAGGGCGCTAGAATTTAGGCGTACTAGTACGTCAAAAGCCCTGGCTCGTAAACCGTACTAGTACGGCCGAAACCCTAAAAGGGTTAAACAGTCCAAACGTATACAGGTCTCCCTCAACATTCGCGGGCTTCACACATTCACGAATTCCCAACTGCCAAATTCCCAGCCACCAAATCATATTTAAGTTTCCCGCCACCTGCGAGTCCCTACTACCCTCCCTCCGACCCACGCAACTGGCAGCCAGCCCTCCCACCACTCAGTGTGGTGAGTGTTTTGTTTGTTCATTATTTACTATTAAACTACAGTATAAATAATGTAAACCCATTCATGACTGTACTTTGGAATGGCTATTCGGTCAGGTATTGGATGGTGATATCATGTGTTTACTCTTGAACACAGCAAAGAATCAAACATTTCTGCTACTGCCAATAATAACAACAGTAATAATAATAATAATAATAATAATAATAAATACGATAGAATTGAAGAGGGAAATTGTACAAAAATATGAGGAAGCGGTTGATACATTGTCAGTGTGGCTTTGTTTATGCTGGAGTGAGCATTAGTCTCCGTGCTCTTCCAAACATTTCACAATAATTTATTGTGTTTGGTGCTTGTAGATTGAGTGCGACTGGAGTGGTTGAGGCAGTGGTTGAGGCAGTGGTTGAGGCAGTGGTTGAGGCAGTGGTTGAGGAAGCAGTTGAGGCAGTGGGTGAGGCAGCAGTTGAGGCAGCAGTTGAGGTAGTGGTTGAGGCAGTGGTATATAATAACATACATGTTATTAATAATAATAATAATAATAATAATACATGTTATTAATAATAACATGTACTATTATTTATAACATATATGTTATTAAATATCACTGCCTCAGCTGCTGCCTCTACCATTGCCTCAACCACTGCCTCAACTGCTGCCTCAACCGCTGCCTCAACCACTGCCTCTACCATTGCCTCAACCGCTGCCTCACCCACTGCCTTACCCACTGCTTCACCCACTGCCTCACCCACTGCCTCAACTGCTGCCTCAACCGCTTCCTCAACCAGTGCCTCTACCACTGCCTCTACCACTCCAGTCGCACTCAATCTACAAGCACCAAACACAATGAATTATTGTGAAATGTTTGGAAGAGCACGGAGACTAATTCTCACTCCAGCATAAACAAAGCCACACTGACAATGTGTCAACCACTCCCTCATATTTTTGTACAATTTCCTTCTTCAATTCTATCGTATTTATTATTATTATTATTATTATTATTATTATTATTATTATTATTATTATTATTATTACTGTTGTTATTATTAGCAGTAGCAGAAATGTTTGATTCTTTGCTGTGTTCAAGAGTAAACACATGATATCACCATCCAATACCTGTCCCAATAGCCATTCCAATATACAGTCATGAATGGGTTTACATTATTTATACTGTAGTTTAATAGCAAATAATGAACAAACAAAACACTCACCACACTGAGTGGTGGGAGGGCTAGCTACCAGTTGCAGGGGTCGGAGGGAGGGTAGTAGGGACTCGCAGTGGTTGAGGAAGTGGTGGAGGCAGTGGTATTTAATAACATACATGTTATTAAAGCATAACATGTATGTATTTAGTACAATTTACAATGTTTTCATGTATTTTATGATTGTTCATGGTTCAACAAGTTAAGGAAGCAGTATTGTATTATATTTCCCTACAATATATTGGGGCACCAAACATTCGCAATTTTTCAACATTTGTGAGGCTCTTGATCCCCCAACCCTTGCAAATGTTGAGGGAGACCTGTATATACGTTCTCTCGTGTAGCGTCCCAAATTTTTTGAGGAAAAAAATTTTTTTTTTTAATAGGAAAAAAGAGCATATGGTACCCAGGCATCCCCAATTCTTTTCATATGGCACACAGTGAGTGCACACACCCATTCTCTCATGTCTAGGCGACTCAGGCTTATCGTGGCAATGTTGAATGAATGACAAGGAAAACATATATATACGTTTGGGGCGCTACGCGAGAGAAACGGATATACACCTCTCCATCCGACTTACGACCCTGCTCGACATAATGACCATTCGACATACGACCTTGTTTTCTATGGCCAATTCCTGGGAAATAAACAACTGTTTGTGTTGTACACAGTGTTTATCCTAAACCTTACAGTATAAAATACAGTACTGACAGCATAAAAAGTAAAGTAAAAAATGAAATACAAAAATAAAACAATAAAAATAAATCCTTACAAAAAGGTGATTGATGATATTCATAGAAAGGTTCGACTTATCATCCATTCGGCTTAACGATCAGTTTCTTAGGAACCGAACTCTTCGTACGACGAGATGGTACGCTGTATCCATTTATGACATTTAAGGGTTAATGTACAACGAAAATGAAAGTAATTGGATGCTAAATAACAATAGTTCACATTCTCAACCATTAGTCTGCCCCTTATCAATTATATTTTCATAAAAAAAAAAATTGGAGTGTTGATTTTTTGTTTTTTTTTTTTTTTTTTATGGTTTGTTTCTCATTAGTAAATGACCATATCCCGTCTTTTGTAATCACTCCTTTGTACTAAAATGTTATCTTGTTGATACAATAATTTTGTTACCACTGAATATATCATTGCATAGCTTAATCCCTTAAGTTAATTTTAAAGCATGCCCAAAATGCTATGCATACAAGGTGCATGCTGCAGTTAAAAAATTTAATACTTGTACGTTCTCTGTATCATTTGTCAAATTAATAAATAAAATCAAAACAATACATAAAAATTTGATAGATGGAAAGATAATATTACAAAATAGAGATAATTTTGAGTGGTTTCATGATGAAAATGTGCAGAAAGCTGCTTCAATGGCTCCTAAGTTTTTTGAGTGACTTAGACACTACTTTGATGTGTTTGAGAACCAGGCATGTGCTATGAACTGTGCCAACGTAAGCACTGGCTCAACCTTGGTGCCACACAAGCATTGACATGCAAGAGCTCAAATTTGTACTGCTGCTTTACCATATTGCCAAGTACATTATTTAGAGACATATAACTTGTTACCTGTATTGTTACCAGGTGTTTACAGTGAAACATATAAGTGAACAGTATTTAGATAAGGCAAAGAGGTTGAGTGAGCATTTAAGGATTTTGATAAAGGCGTATGACAGGGTCTGGATAGGTTGGTCATGGTGGCAAGATGTTTGCAGTGTATGGTGTAGATGTAGGTTACTGAAAGCAGTGGAATAGGTTTTTTTACGAGGATAGTGAGGCACAAGTTAGAGTATTAAGGAGAAAAGGGAAAATATTTCCCAGTAAAAGCTAGGCTTAGACAAGGATGTGTGATGTCCACCGTGTTGTTTATAAATATATTTATAGATGGGGTTGTAAGAGCAGTAAATGCGAGGGTTCTTGGCAAGAGGCGTGGAGTTACAGATAAATGAATCAACACACAAAGTGGGAGTTGTCACCGCTGCTCTTTTGCTGACACTGTGCCTTTGGAGATTCTGAATGAGAAGTTGCAGAGATTGGTGGATGAATGTGGTAGGTTGTGCAAAAGAAAGAAAATTAAAGGTGAATATACAGGAAAGAGTAAGGTTATGAGATAAGCCAAAGATTAGGTATGAAAGATTGAATATTCAGATTGGAGGGATAGAGTATGGAGGAGGTGAATGTATCAGATAATTGGAGTGACGGTGTCGAGCAGATGGGGTCCCTATGAAAGAATAGGTTAATCATAGAATTGATGAGGGAAAAATCGTAATGTGCCCTTATTTCAGGAGTCTGTGGAGACAAAGAACTTTGTCCTTGGAGTGCAAAGAGGGGAATGTTATTAGAGTATAGTTTTACCAATGCTCTTTATATGGGTTTGAAGCAAGGAGGTGATGACTGCTGCCGCGCGGAGACCTGCTGGATGCAGAGGGAGATGACATCGTCTGAGGGCACTGTAGTTGTGGGCATATAATGCAGAGAATCGTAGTTTTGAAGTAGGAGGAGTGTGGGATTACCAAAACAGTTTGTCCACAGGGCTGAGAAGGGTTAGTAAGGTGTCGTACATGTAAGAGAATGGAGCGAACCGAATTGCGCATCAAGAGTGTATCAGTCTGTAGTGGCAGTAAGGCGGGGTATGGGTCGCCCTAAGGAAATGTTGGCGGGAGTGGGGAAAAGGAGGTTTTGTGTGCGAGGGGCTTGCGACTTCCAAGCAGGCATGCGTTAGGCGTGATTTTAAAGGAGTGAATGGAGACAAATGGTTATAATACTATGACGTGGGCCTGTTGAGTCGTGAGCAAGTAACATTTTATGAGGGATTCAGGAAACCGGCAGGCCGGACTTGCGTTCCTTGGAGATTTGAAGTACAGTGCCTGCACCTGAAGGAGGGGTGTTAATTTTCAGTTTAAAAACTGTAGTGAAAAGACACCCAAGCTTGCAATGACATGATGAGTGAATGATGGTTGAAAGTTGTTCTTTTCGGGCCACGCCTGGCCTAGGTGGGAATCGCCAGTGAGATAATAACAAAAAAAAAAAAAAACCTGTACGATATCAACAGGCATTTCGTACGTTACAACGATGAGAAGATCCAATCGTGTGGTCGAGTTTGCTCTGAGAAAAAAAGTTGCATTTGAGAGGTGGTTCAGAGCCGTTTAAGTGCAATAAATAAGACAGTCTTGATCAGTTTGTTACTTCTCACGAATAGTTTAACAACTTTATGGTCTGCTGACATACCATGACATAACTGATCGATCATACTGCCTCAGATATTCTGGAACTTGCAGTAAAAAAAAAAAAAAAAAAAAAAAAACATTTTAGCAGACAATTACGAGATTTCTCCCAAACTTGTACGTTCTAAAACACAGATAAACAAGGTAACTAAAAAGTGTCCTAGATATTGGCAACCTAAATCAGCTGATCAGTGCCGGTCATGATGTACTCTGCCTAACTGTAACTTCTCATATCTTTACCCAGAAAACTCACAACCTGAATCTAACTCTTGTGGTTAGACAGAAGTCTGATACTGAGAAGAAGAAATATACATGGTATCCTTTTTGTAACAAAAGGACATGCTAGAGAGTATTGCTATAAGTTAGAAAAAAATACCAGACAGCGGCGTGCGGCTGGCGCCCCCCACACAAGTCGTATTCTTTATTCGTGCATCAAAGGCACCAAAATCTAGTAAATACCACTGATCCCACTGTATTTAGATAATATTACTCAGAATAGATGACTACATCATAAAGTGTATCTACGAAAAGATGTTGTTCAGTATGAGTCCTTACTTATCGAGAAGGCAAATTAGAGACTTGAACGAATCACATCTACCAGTGATAATTACTTACAGATACACTGCCAGCTATCTCATGTTATCTGAGAGAAGATGTACTGCCCGATAACTGATAATACCTATTTCCAAGATAGATTATTGTTAGAAGCCATTGGTGATTGTTAGAGCAAGTAACCTCTACACAAAGTTTACATGGATTATATTTCAGTGGTTAATCATTGGTGATTTCCCTTCAGTCATGGACTTTGCTGATAGGGAACGAATCCTTCATGCTGTATATTTAAGGACCACTTGTGATTGATAATACCACTGATGATAATTAATGCCCACTGAAGCTTGAGATAGAAGCCTATTTTATTCCTCTCACTGCATTACTAGAGCTATGTCAAGATACACCAACATCCTTGTCTCCCTGTTGAAGGTTAGTTGATGACAATGAAATGGGCTTGAATATGTTGTTCAGTGAATGCTCTGCACCCAGTATCATTAAACACTGAACTCCCCGCCGGTCATCCAACCTAGTCCAGTACACACACTGACGCGTTAAATTTTTAACATCATGATGATTTAATACAAGGATCAGTTTGTTGATCAGTCACTGGAAGGCTGAGGGCTAAACAGTAAGTGAGAGTGAAGCAAAGGCTCTAGATAATTGTATACTATTTACATGAATGTGTACTGATGGAGAAGAAAAAAATACAGTGTCCCTCGTTTTTACAACATAAATTTTCCGTACGCTGGAAGTGTGTCACATATTTATCGAATGTACGATTTTCAATCAATTTTCCCCATAAGAAAATAATAGTCAAAACAATTAATCCATTCCTGACACCCAGGAAGTAAATAAACAAAAGAATTTTTTACATGAAATATAGATTGTAGTACATAAACAATACAATGGGATATATGATTATTGAAACATAAACAGCATAACACTTGACCATTATTTGGCGATTCTTCATAGTGTATGGAAGACTGGAGGAGGAGACAGTTTGCCTTGGGAGTACTCTTTTGGAAGGGAATCCCCTTCCCATCAACACCTCATGCGTACCCAAGGTGTTTTCTGTGTTACTTCTCTTCTCTGTTTCTTAAATGCCACTAGGAAACCAGCTTAGAGCCACTGGAGTCCTGTCTCTCAAAAAAACTGCCCCGATGAGCTCTGTTTTTCTGTTCTGGCGTCTCTTTAAAAACACTTCCTCCCACAATGGGTGCCAAGAATTGTCCACTGTACTACGTTGCCACATGGCTTGAACAGCCCTTGTCAGGGTATGTTTTCTCCAAAATTCTTCATCTTAACCCCACAATTTCAAAAATCTTAATTTCCTGAAGAAGGCAACTTCTTCTTCTCTCTTTCCCCACTCCTCTAGCAGCAAGATTTCTGAGAGCCTTCGATCTGTACCCGGATCTGTTCCAGCTGAAGCACTTGCAGCTCCTCAATTGGTAAGCTCTTCGTTGTGGTCTTCACCCAACTCTTCGCAACATCCTCCAAACTCACATCCTGCCCCATGGAACTCCCCAGATGCCCGACAGTAGATTTCACACTGTCCATAGGCTCCTCATGGTCAGTCCCAACCTTTCAAAATCCTCTTGTGACACAACTGGCTCACAGTTTCTCCAAGCAGAGTTTTCAAAAAGTCCTGGAAGTCACTCCCTCCCAGCCTACCTATAAGGCTTTATGCAATGGAGGATACTGAGCTGTTCTTTCCAAAAATCTTCTTAGGTTCAAGTGAGTGTATGAGGTGCACATTCCAGCACCTTTTGAAACCTATGCATTTGTGTAGAGTTTTTTTTTAAAAGTTTGAAATGAGACCTGCTGGACCATGGGCTGGAGGAGAGGGATTGGATATTCGGGTGGCCATAACTTTATTGTGATGAACCCAAACTCCTCCAAAATTAGGTGCATTCCATTTTTGGAAAGGGAGATCAGGTTTGCAATGTCCCATTACTAGGATGCACATGAGATTCCCAATTTCTTTTCGCAGGAGGTAATTCTTCACACTAGGGCCGAAACACTTCACTTGAACCCTCGACGAAAATTCCCTCGAGACCGCAATGCCTTTACTATTAGATTTCCAAAACACACACAATTTACATTCTATAACATGTCTTTTTCCTGACAACTCTGGGAATTTTTCAGAGACGGTACACTAGTTAAGCTTCACTCTGAAATCCCCACTCCTAAGCATTAGCACAGAACATGGAGCAATGCAGCCCTGTCTTTCATAGGCTTGTGTCCTGGCAGCCCATCCTTTTCCTCCTGAGTATGTTCGGTCACGTTGGCATTTTCTTCTTCCAAAAAGAGCCTGTTTCATCACAATTGAACACTTTTTCAGTTTCATCCTTCAGCCTCGTATGTACTCTCCTTGAATTCCACTTAGAATTTTGTATCTGCAATTTTGTCCAAACTGCAGCCTCACCATGCCTTACCACACTGTTGGTTATGCACTACAGTTCTTAAATCTCTCAAACCAACTTGCTGGCCTTAAATTCACAATATCAGCACTCGTTGCAGGCAATTTCTTTACCATGATCCGTCGTCCCCGTCTGCCTAGGCCTTTTCTACGTAAACTACCACACCAATAATAACTTCTCAACATCTTCAAGTACTGGTGATCTCAATTTTTGTCAGGCATAGTAAACCCTCTTTTGGTACTACCGTACCTGCCAAACGAGTGTAAAAAACGAAACCCCGTAATTGTTTTTTACATTAAGGTAGGATAGCAGTGTCCTTTTTTCTGTCTCATGAACATGCCATAGAATTCAGCATGTCTTGCTACATCAACTTACACATCGGTCCCACTACACATACATGTACAAGCACATTATATACACACCCCTGTGGGTTTTCTTCTATTTTCTTCTAGTTCTTGTTCTTGTTTATTTCCCTCTTAACTCCATGGGGAAGATGAACCGAAATACTTCCTCATTAAGAGCCATGCGTGTTTGTAAGAGTCAACTAAAATGCCAGGGAGCACGGGCTAGAAACCCCTCTCCGTAATATAACTAAAATAGTAAAAGGAGAAACTTTGTTTTTCCTTTTGGGCTCACCCCCGCCCCCCCTTCGGGTGGGTATATGGCTGATTGTTGAATAGATTAAGCCCCCCCTTTGCAACAACAGCTTTCCTTGATATTCCTTTTTCTGGCCACAATGAGAAGCTATGGTTGTATGGGTTGTTGTTATTACATTCTAGGCCCGTTCGGCCACGACAACTGCCACTTTCATATTGTTCCAGATGATGTTTATTCTTAATTCAGTCGGATTTCTCACCTACCTGATACTAAAGGCTTGGCACTAATGAGCTTTCTTTGACCATGGGTGGCTTATTAGATAGATTGCAAGCACAAAAATAATGGAATAACACCACCATCCGACTTACAAAACCGAGTTCGGTTTCCGAGAAACCCGGTCGTAACGTCAAATGGTCCGTACTCGAACTTTTACTACTGAAATATTTATTTATAATTTATTTATTTATTCCAATTTGTGCACACATCAGAGTTACAAAAAAAAATACAGAAAAGAGACATTATGCCAAAGCCACTTATACTATGGCATAGCTATTACAGGGCTGAGCTTAAAATTAACTTAATATTCCTAAGCAATGATATAATAATATTATTACAATCAGAAAATAAGCGCTAATCCACAATGACTATACTGCGCGTGCTACAAAGCAATGAATGAAATCATGATAAAACATTAATGTAAACAGATAACTATAAAGCACAATGAGTATAACAAAGGACAGGACATATGGTTGCATTCAGTTAGGTAGTGATTCTGTTGAGTTAGTGGTATTTAAAAATAATACAGATAGATTGGTCTTAGGTTTAAACATATTATGGATATAATTGTGAGAGAACATTTAAGATATACAATTTATAATGTTCATTTAATACATTATTTATTTGGTTTTGGGTGAGTAATAATCTTTGAGAAGAGACATGAATTTATAAACAGGTTGTGTTCATTTTATATTTAGCAGAAATGGAATTTCCATATTTAGGGCCTTTTATGTGCATTGATTTTTTGACATAGTGTGAGATGGACACGAGAACATCAAAAGAGTGATCTGTGCCTTGTGTTATGGTCATGGTGTTCTGTTGAGGTTGGCAAGGAATGTTTGATGGAGGGTTAATATCAAAGTTAAGTGTTCTATTATGGTAATAGGGCAAGTAATAAGTCAGGATTTTTGTATGGTGAAGGAGTTTTAGGTGGTATTTGACTACTGGTTGAGTGTGCTCCTGTATGAGAATTTGTTATCATTCAACTGCATCCTTTGTTGGGGATAATTAAGTGGTCTGAGAATGGTTAAATGTTGTGAGCCCCATGCCAAGCCAAATTCCATAGTGATATAGGGGTAAATAAGATAGTGATATAGGGCCAGAGGCTGACTGTGGACATAGTACCTGCGTATCTTCGATAGTAATGCCCTACCGTCTTGGAAATTTTCTTAGAAATTTGATGTATATTTTTATGAAAATTTGATCCTCTTATCAAGTTGAATATCCTAATAATATCCACTCTGTTAGTTTTGTGAAATGGTGAGTCACTTTATCATTATGTTAAGAGTGGACCATCTGTATCACTGTTTCCACAACGGAATGAAGTAGGTATTGTCAATGTTTCGTGTCAGTTTTGTTATCCACCTCCATGAGAATAATTTCTGTAATTCGATATTTACAGTAAATTGGCTAGCGTGACTGGCTCGGGTGGAGAGACGACGTAGAGTTCAACTGCAAATGTGTTGGTTTTGAGTTAATATTTGCGAAGCATTGTTGGAAGGTCATTTAATGTAATAGGAGACAGATCAGAGGGGCCAATACAATTCCCTGTGGGACAACACCAACTTAATGGTTGTGCAGAAGAGTTTGCCCCAATTTTGCGTACACATATTTGTCTTCTGTTGCTGAGTACGACTTGACGTAGTTGAGGGAGTGCCGCCTTATACCATATGTGACAATTTTACGTGGATTCAAATCATGGTCAACTTAATCAAAGGCTTTACGTAGCGTTAATGAAGAAACCCCAGTGGGACTTTCTTTTTTCTCTAAAGCAGTTATATATGTACTAGTCATGTTGTATAAAAGCATCATTAGTATTTTTATTAGGCCTGAATCCAATTGGCATAGGGTATGAGTAGTTTTGGAGATAAGTTAGGGAGTTAGCATCGTATATGAATAATTTTTCGAAGATTTTTGAGAGAGGTGTAGAAGATGTCTATTGGCCAATAGTTAGGTGGGGGGGGTTTCAACTCTGT
This sequence comes from Cherax quadricarinatus, assembly GCF_026875155.1. Taxonomy (NCBI): domain Eukaryota; kingdom Metazoa; phylum Arthropoda; class Malacostraca; order Decapoda; family Parastacidae; genus Cherax; species Cherax quadricarinatus. The sequence continues at coordinate 89,235,549 of NC_069405.1, read as the reverse complement.
GGGGGTCCTCCTCCTTTTGGATCGGGGTGACCCTTGCTATTTTGAGTACTGTAGGAAGGTTGAGATTCAAGGATTTTGGTTAAGCGAGTGTTTGCAATATTTGTTGATAGCACTTGTGACACTTTTTTGTATATAAGGGGTGGTATGGTATTTTAAATCTCCTGCCAAGTTTTATGCGTTTGATAATAAGGGAGACTTCGTATGGGTAAGTCGGAGCTAGGAACAGTGTTTTCGGGTAGTTGCAGGTGAGGTGTTCATTTGGTGGGTGTATCTGAGCTTGGGATTTTATGGGCAAGGTTTTGTCCATTAGTGGAAGAAGAAATCATTGAGTCTTTTTGCTGTTTCTGTTGGTGGGAGTTGGGGTACATCTGTTTTGCTATTTTATTTCGCTATTTTCGGAATCTTTTTGTTTTTCACCAGAATTTCTGATATGGATTCTTTTCCAGTCTTTATTATATCACCTCAGTAAGTTGATAATCGTTTTCTCATAAAACAATTTTTTTGCCCTTTCTATCAGGCTGGTTAGATTGACGATTAACGTTTAGTTGGTCTCTGGGTTTATTTGACCGCATATCTTACTGTTTTTCATATTGGTGTTTTGTACTTTAAGGATTTGAGATGCTGGTGTTTAGCCAGGGACTGATCAGTCTCTTTGCTGTCATCTGTTAGTTTTTTTAGGCAGTGTCTTTGCGTTATGAGGCATTGGTTTTTTTTTAGAAAATTATTAATACATATCTGTCAAATCAGTAGAGGTTTCTAGCTCAGTGTGCAATCAATGATGCTATTGCTTGTTTGTGAAGTATAAAATGGCTGCCTCATTGTGAAGTCTGAAGTTGACTTTTAGTAGTGTCTTTGGTTAGTTTTACAAGATGTTTTTATGAGGAAAGAAGGGTATTGTGTCTGTGGAATTATCTGTAATATCTGCCTGATTTTTAAAGGGGATATGGTGTTGGTCCAGATTGTGGTGCAAGTTAGGGAAACACTAGTCTCTGTAACATCTTGTAGGTTTTGTTACTGTTGGTAGTAACATACAGTTACTCATTGTGTTTGTGAATTCAGTAAACGTATGGGTCCTGGTCTTGCAAGGAGGAATTGATAATTGAAGTCACCTGAGAGTAGTAAGTGATCTTTGAGTTCATGCGTGCATCATTATCAAACTTCCTAGATTTTGACTAAATTGGCTAATGTTTGACTGTGGAACTCTGTAGATGTTAATCAATGTGGAGAGGTTTTTTAGTAGGTACGTTGATTTGAATCTTTAGCTATAATATATTCCCCATATTCAACCCTTGCGGCAAGTATTAGTGATACAATTCCTAGTTGGTCTGAGTAGTATAATGGCTTGTTGCCACCCCTCAATGTTGATCATGGCCTACAGGATTTGTATGGCCAGATGTAACCAGGAATGTGCATAGACCTCTGAACATCAGGCTTTAGCCCGGATTCAGTTAGTGAAATGGATTGACATATTGGCATGTAGGAATTAGTAATGTCAAAGATGTCATCGTAATCTAGCATAAAGATCTGATATTGTAGTTAAATATAGTTATGTTGTTTGTTTGGCACTGAGAAGAGCCGTTTGATTGTTCTGCAGTGTAGAATTACAGTTACTGATTGATTCATTTAAGTCATTAAATAAGAGGTTTGTATCAAGGATCAATGCTGTTAATCATAAGATTTTGTAGAGATCTATAGTTATGGAATTAAGTATAAATACAAAGTAAATAGCCTTAAGCTAAAAAAACTAGCACCTGGCTTTAAATTAACAAATGTAATAAAGATCCTAATGGACTAATACAAATACAGTGATTATTCAATAGTGGAGCATGGAATATGATCGTAGGTAGTACTATAAATGGTAAATTTATTAAGTTAGAAGTTAACGTAAATAAATTATAATATAAAAGGGACCTAATAAGGTTGTGGTTATCAATAAGTGGTAATCAAAAAAATGAGCTTTGGAATAAATTCAAAATTGTGAACTTATTCTACTTTAGAGCACCTCAAGAAAATCACCTTGATTATTGTAACAATTGTGAATATATAAAACAAGTAGGTTTTATAAAGCTAAAATCAAGGAGCAAACATTAAGGACTAAAATTACGTATGTGTAATGCAAATTTAAATGGGCAGATGGTAGGAAATATAATATACACTTATAATATAAAAATACAATTTGAAATGGACTTGCAATTGCACTAGAGCTGGTATAGGTTTGTTGACAAGATCAAGATTATACCTAGATTTAAATTGTCAAAAATAAAATTCACAATTTAAAGTACCAAAAAGACATAATAGTAAAAAAATAAGTAACAATGGTAAGTGTCCATGATTATAAATATTATTAGTAAGAAGGGTAGACAGGTACACAGTACAAGGGATAATATAAAGGTTGGTTAATATAAAAACTTGAAAATTTGGCTACAAAATAGTTATGAGAGTATAAAATAATGTTTTAATGTACAAAATTAAAATTGACTGGTAGTAAATAAGGTGTTTAATAAAATTTTAGTAGTAATAATGATTACAAAAAAGTGAAAAGTAATGTTTTAAGTTCATTCAATAATGGCACTGGTATTTATACTTGAGGTTTATATTTCCAGTACAAGGTAATTAAAAGTAATCTAGATAGTAAATGTGGTATTAAAACAGGTAAGGTAATAGACCAAGTAATGGTTAATAAATGTCAAAATTGTTAAGAAGTAAATTGAAAGGGTTTGTATAATGATATTATTAATTTAGATAAGTAATATCAATTGATAGTATTTAAAAAAATATGAGGTAGTAAATGGACAGAGAAAGTATCATTCAGCTAATGTTTAAGCGCACAATAGTAAATAACAATATCACATAATGTGACCTATGCTTACAGTAAAATCACAAAAGAGGTAGTTGCTTAATTAATTACTAAGAGATATAGTACAATGAAATTTGAACAATATTGAGCAAACGTCCACTAACACTACTAGGTCTTTTTATTGGACCATTTTTGTAATGACTTTATTTCATTGTTTTATTTTAGTATTTCATGTTTTAATGACTTTACTTTTTATTTGAATATGAACTTTATTTTATTGCGGGAAGGTTTAGATAAACACTGTGACAACACAAAAAGTTGTTTATTTCCCAGAATTATGCCCCATAAAAAACACGGTTGTAAATCGAGTGGTCATAAGTCTAGCAGGTCGTAAGTCGTATGGTAGGTTCTCTTATGAATATTTGTATGAGCAAGTGAGGGGGACCATCGTCCCACCTCGCAAATCAATGGCACACTGGCTGAACGTGCTACAGAGCCGTGAGTTACAAATCCGCAGCGAACGACTATTCGCGATTCAACCTACGATTAGTAGCCAATGTTTTGACGAAAATCAAGTAAACGATTTTCGAAAATTACGACTATCGAGGGAGGACCACTGGTATTAACCAAAAAAAATTTTTTTTAAAGCTTTAATATAAATGGAACATACATAGAAAATAATGTACAAATATAAAGGCACAAATAAAAACGAGATAACAGAACATTAACATCAAACATACCTTTATTGGACTTATCTTTATTGACTTGACTTTGTTTGGGTGTAAGAACAATAAGGAGGCAAGAGTAAGGCAAGTATTTATTATGTTTTCATACGATGCTAATATCATCTCTACAATAGCTATTTTTCTATCACAATTCATCCAAATGTAACAGTTATAAACAATATTAATAACATTAGTAAACAAGAAAATACTCTAGAATGAATATAATATTTCATAATGTATGAGAGGGAGAAAATGTTGTAAGGAGTAGTAGTTGGGTTGTAAGGGCCACGAGAGAAGCATACATAGAAGGGTTCCCTAAAATAATAAATAATATATAAATGCAAAAATACATACATAATAATAATTCAGCTTGCTTCTGCTAGTTTGGCACAGCTGGTAAGTAGTAAACATGTTTACATCCCTGTGGGTCAGTTCTCCTTGTGCTTGTTTGTATTTAGCTTGTTTGAGCAGTTCGCTCAAAATACTCCATTTTCTCTTAAAAATAAGTATAGATAAGTATACAAAGAATATGATGTAGGGCAAATGAGCTCTGTATTTGTTGGATTATGTATTGGTATATAAAAGACAGTTTAGGAGGACTTCAGAGTTACATGTTTAAGAGGGGCCTACACATATGATATCAGATCACTTTCTAGTTTAGCCTACACTGAGAGTAAAAGGGAGATGTATACAAGGAGAATAGAAGCATCATGGAAGAAGAGGTGAAGGTTTATAAACTAGAAGATAAGGCATTAGTGAAAGAAATAAACAGTTATTGGAGGAATAGTATGGCTAATACGCATAGGCAATGGGGTCGAAGAGGTACAGGTGTAGGTTTAAAAATGTAGTGTTAGAGTATCAGCAAAGTTTGTGGTTACAGGAAAGTGGGTGCGGGAGGGAAAGAGTAGCGATTGTGGAATGAGATGTAAAGAGTAAGTAAGGTAGAAAAAGTTGCATATGAGAAAGTGTTTACAATAGAAGGAATGCAAGGAGGGAGAGTATATGGAGAAAAAGAGAGAGGTTACGAGAGGGTGAAGCAATTGTAAAATAGAGAGCAAATGAGAGTGGGTGAGATAGTTATCAACAAATTTTGTTGAAAATAAAAAAAGTATGGAGTGAGATTAACAAGTTAAGAAATCCTAGAGAGAACAAATGATTTGTCAGTTAAAAAATAGTAGAGGAGAGTTATTAAATGGAGAGTTAGAGGTATTGGAAGATGGAGGGAATATTTTGAGGAAATTGTTAAATTGTTGATGAAGATAGGTGAAGCTGTGATTTCATGTATAGACAAGGAGGAAATAACAACTTGTTAGGAGTGAGGAAGAGCCAGTTGTGAGTGTGGGGAAGTTCGTGAGGCAGTAGGTAAAATGAAAGGGGGTAAGGGGCAGCCGTGATTGATGTGATAAAGATAGAAATGTTAAAAGCAGTGGGGATATAGTATTTGGAGTGGTTGGTGCACTTATATAATAAATTGATGGAAGAGGTAAGTACCTAGGGAGTGGCAGAGAGCATTGCATAGTTCCTTTGTATAAAGGAAAGGGGACAAAAGAAGAGTGCAAAAATTATGAGGGGTATAAGTCAGTTGAGTATACCTGGTAAAATGTGAATGGTAGAGTATATTGAGAAAGAATTCCGAGTAAGACGCGGAGAATATATAGCAATGAACAAGGAGGCTTTAAGAAAGGTAGGGGTTGTGAGACCAGGTGGTTTACAGTAAAACTATATAAGTTGAACAGTATTTAGATAAGGAGCTAATGTAGTCTTTGTGGCATTTATGGATTTGGAAAAAAGGCGAAGGACAAGGGTGGATAGGGTTGCAATGAGCAGATGTTTCCGTGTATGGGAGTGTAGGAGGTAGGTTACTAGTAAAGTCAGTGAAGATTTTTTACGAGGATAGTGATGCTCAAGTTAGATTATTGTAGGAAAGAGGGAAATTATTCCCAGTAATAGTAGGCCTTAGACAGGATGTGTGATTTGTATAAGTGTTGTTTTAAATATAATTAATAGATGGGGGTTGTAAGAGAAGTAAATGCCGAGGGTCTTGCAAAAGGCGTGTTAGTTAAAAGATAAAGAACAATCACACATAAAGAGAGGGAGTATTGTCACAAGTTGCCTCTTTGCTGATTACACTGCTGTGCTCTTGGAGATTCTGAAGAGAAGTTGCAGAGATTGTGGATGAATTTGTAGGGTGTGCAAAAGAAGAAAATTAAAAGTGAATACAGAAAGAAAGGTATGAGGATAACAAAAAGATTAGGTGATGAAAGATTGGATTATCAATTGGAGGGAGAGAGTATGGAGGAGGTGAATGTATTCATCATATTTGGTGAGGTGGACGTGTCAGCGTAATGGGTCTAATGAAGAATGAGGTGATCATAAAAATTGATGATGGAAAAGGGTGATTGGTGCACTTAGGAAGTCCTGTGGCGACACGACTTTGTTCCTTGAGGCAAGAGGGTAATGTATGAGAGTATAGTTTTAACCACGGCTCCTTATATGTGTGTGAAGCATGGTGTATAATTGTAGCAGTGCGAGGAGAAGCTGGAGCAGTGAGATTTCATGTCTGAGGGCCAATATGTGGTGTGGAATATAATGAGGCAGAGAATTCATAGTTTGGAAGTTAGGAGGAGTGTGGGATTACCAAAACTGTTTTTGTCCAGAGGGCATGAGGAAGGTTGTTGAGGTGGTTTTGACATGTAGAAAGCATGATACGAAACAGAGTGACTTAAAGAGTGTATCATTCAGTATGGAAGGAAGGCTGGGTAGGGGTCCGTCTAGGAAACGGATGAGGAGGGGTAAAGGAGGTTTTTGATGTGCGAGGGCTTGGACTTCCAGCAAGCGTGCCGTGAGCGTGTTTGATAGGATGAATGGAGAACAAATATGGTTTTTAAATACAGTGGAACCCCCGCTTAAACGTCCACCTCCCAATGCTACCAATTCTGTAAGTGTATTTATGTAAGTGTGTTTTGGTACTGATGTTTGGGTTCAGAATGGACTAATCTACTTCAAAATATTCCTTATGGTAACAAATTCAGTATCAACACGGCACCTGAACATATTTCTGGAAGTGAAAAAAACCGTTAACCGGTGTCCACTGTACACGACGTGCTGTTTGAGTGTGAGCAAGTAACATTTATGAAGGGTTCAGGGAAACCGGGCAAGGCGAACTTGATCCAGGAGATGGAAGTCAGTGACTGCACTCTGAAGAAGGGGTGTTAATGTTGCAGTAATTAAAAACTGTAGGTGTAAAGCACTCCTCAAGGCAAGACATGATTGAGTGAATGATGGTGATAAGTTTTTCTTTTTCGGGCAACCCCCCCTGCCTTTGGTGAGGAATCGGCCAGTGTGATAATAAAAAAAAAAATCCCTGTAGGGGCAGTTCTCATTGTGCTTGTTTTGCATTTTTTAGCGTCATTTGGCCATATGTTCTTTTTTTGCTAACCATGGTCCTAGTGCTCTACTGCAGTTTCACCTAAAAAATACTCCATATTCTCTTACAGACAGGAACAATGGGAAGATACTGTAGTCAAACGGGGACAGAAAATGGCTGACGCTTCTGCTCCTGCCGTATCTGCCACCAGATATTAATGCCTATTTTTATTCATTCAAGTGTAATAAATCGTGTTTCCTGTTGCTAAATTAATATTGTTTAATATGACATATTTAGATGAATTTTGATATATACATAAGCCATTCAGTTGATAATTATTGTGGTCTCCCGTTCCCCCCCCGCCCAAAAAAAAGGTTTTTTTTAATAATTCAAGTATTTTTTTCTCGTTCTTCTCTGGCAGAGTGTGCAGTGAACTAATTACTGTAATGGCTTTTTCACCTAAATTATATGAGGAAGACATTAATTTGATATTCGAATAATTGATTTTTACTAGCTAGCTCTTGAATGGATTAACGTCGTAAGTCAATGGTTCCACGCATAACATAGTAAAGTAATTTTTTTAGTACAATTTACAATGTTTCAGATTTTAGATTGTTCATGGTTCAACAATTTAAGGAAGCGTATTGTATTAGATTTCCCTACAATATATTGGGCACCAACCATTCGCAATTTTCAACAATTTGTGAGCTCTTGACTTCCTCGCCACCCCTTGTCAAATGAGTTGAAGGGAGACCTGTAATACTTCTCCTGTCGGTGTAGCGTCCCAAATTTTTTGAGGAAAAAAATTTTTTTTTTAATAGGAAAAAAGAGCCTATGGTACCCAGCATCCCCAATTCTATTTCATATGCACACAGTGAGGCACACACCCTTCTATCATGTACTAGGCGACTCAGGCTTATCGTGCCAATGTGAATGAATGACACGGAAAACATAATATAAGTATGGGCGCTACCGAGAGAAACGGATATACACCTCTCCATCCGACTTACGACCCTGCTCGACATAATGACCATTCGACATACGACCTTGTTTTCTATGGCCAATTCCTGGGAAATAAACAACTTGATGTGTTGTACACAGAGTTTTATCCTAAACCTTACAGTATAAAATCCAGTACGACAACATACAAAAGTAAAGTATCAAATGAAATACAAAAATAAAACAATAAAAATAAATCCTTACAAAAAGGTGATTGATGATATTCATAGAAAGGTTCGACTTATCATCCATTCGGCTTAACGATCAGTTTCTTAGGAACCGAACTCTTCGTACGACGAGATGGTACGCTGTATCCATTTATGACAGCGGAACGTTCTGAATGGTTTTTTCACTTAATTTATATGAGGAAGATTAATTTGATATTCGAATAAATTGAGTTACTAGCTAGCTCCTGGAATGGATTAAACTCGTAAGTCAAGGTTCCACTGTATTTACATTTTAATTTATCAATAAGAAATATTTACATTTTAATTTATAAATAAGCAAGTTTATTCAGGTATTCACAAATACAGTTAAATACATAGATTATCACACATAGCAGCATATGTGTAGAGTACCCAGGTTAACCCAAAAAAGTCAGAGTGACTTGCATATTTCCATTGGGGTCATTTTTTATTTACACTTATATTTACTTTTATACTTACACTTTTATATTTACACTTACCTTGAAGGAGATGTTAGTTTAATTAGTTAGTTTGATGGAGGAGATGCTGGCAGAAGTTTAGGGTGGTGGAAGATAGCAGGGCAGCGTATGTTCAGTGGCCCTACACACATCCAGCAACATTGGATAAAGGAATGATAAAGAAAGGACCTAATTAAATCAGCAATTACAATGAAAAATGGAGTGTACATAAATGAGTGTCTAACAAGAAAACGTCAAAACCTTCTGTTCAGGCTGAGAAAACTTAAACAGGAAAACAAAATACATCAGTGTTTCACTCGAGATGGGAAAGTACTAGTAAGGAAAACATCAACAGGACAACAATATACCATCTCAAATGAACATGATTTCTCTACCTTCCTAAGAAAAGCTGACATTTATGTAACAGATTAGATAAGTACCCTTAATACATATACAGTGGAACCTCAAATATCGAACTTTCTTTGGTCCAGAAGACTGTTCGAGTGCCTTTACTGAATGAATTTATTCCCATCAGGAATAATGTAAATTAGATTAGTCCATTTCAGACCCTCAAAAATACACTTATAAAGCGCTTACAAAAATACACTTACATAATTGGTTGTGTTGGGAGCAGTTCGATTTTTGAGGCTCCACTGTATACGTGTGGTGCATATAGTGTACGTTACTATTATATTGTGCATTATTATTTTTTTATTTTTCATCACTAGCTAATGCCAACTACCTCCAATACTTTATACTTCTTTCTTACTGCTATTAATTGCTCATAATTTTGTGTTACAAATCAAATCTTACTCCAAATTAATATTATTCATCATTCTTACCTGTCCATTTAATTTTGTTTACCACTACTTGTTATAGTCACCTTTTATTGTGTGTGCAATTAGTATATATTCCAATTACTTTTTTGCAAGTCCCAAAACTATCTTTTGCTAGCTAGTACCAACTACCTCATATTATTTTTTACTTTTTATTGTGCAATAAACTGCTCAACTTATTTAATATTACAAATCAGATCTTACTCCTAAACCAATATTATTTCATAGTGACTGTCTGCCCATTTAACTTTGTTTATCATTACTTAATTTAGTCCCTTATATATTTTCCCCTTTATTTTAGCTTTATATAACTACCTTAGTTCATATATTCACAATTGTTAAAATAATCAAGGTGCTATTCTCAGGTGCTAAAGTGTAATAAGTTCACTATTTTGCCATTATGTTCCTAAACTCATTTATTTGATTACCACTTTATTGTTCACCACAACTTATATTACTCCCTTTTATATTGTTTTCCCTAATTCTAACTTTAAAGAATTACCTTTAAAGTACTACCTATTATCATATTCCCAAGCTCCATTATTTGATCATCACTTTTTTGTTCATCACATATTATTTTAGTCCCTTTTATTTTGTCTCCTTTATTTTAGCTTTAAAAAACTACCTTAGCTCATTTCTTTTACATTTGTTAAATAATTCAGGTGCTATTTTTTTAGTTTTAGAATATTTACTTTGTTTTATACTTAATTCTAATTATAGATTCACTACAAATCTTATGATTACAAGCATTGATCCTGATACCAACCTCTTATTTAATGACTTAAATGAATCAAACAGTTACTGTAATTACTACACAGCAGAACAATCAAAGGCACTTCTCAGAGCCAACAACAACATAACTGTCTTTAAACTCCAATATCAGATTTTTAAAGCAAGCATTACGATGACCTCATAGCATTACTAAATTCCTTGCATCCAACATGTCCATCATTACACTACCTGAAACCTGGCTAAGCCTGATACTACAGGTGTCTATGCCATCCTGGTTACACAGCCATACACAACTGTAGGCCAGACCAACAAGGGGGTGGCACAGCTATATACAAACTCAGACAATAGAATGTATCACTAATACTTGCACAAGGGATGAACAGGCGAATATATAATAGCTAAATTTAAACCCAAAAATACCTACAAAACCTCTCACATTGTAAACATCAAAGAGTTCCACAGTCAAACATCAGCTGATTTAGTCAAAACCTAGGAAGTATGATAAATGATGCACGCATGAACAAAGATCACTTACTACTCTCAGGGACTTTAGTATAAATCTCCTGCAAGACCAGGACCCCACACTTACTGAATTCACAAACACAATGAGTAACGCATGTTGCTACCAACAATAACAAAACCTACAAGAGTTACAGAGACTAGTGTTTCCCTACTTGACCACATCTGGACCAACACCATATCCCCCGTAAGATCAGGCATAATCACAGATAATACCACAGACCGCTACCCTACTTTCCTCATAACAACTCTTGGTAAATTACCCCAAGACACTACTAAAGTCACCTTCAGACTTCACAATGAGGCAGCCATTAACCCTTTGACTGTCGCGGCCGTATATATACGTCTTACGAGGTACCGTGTTTGACGTATATACAGTGGACCCCCGCATAGCGACTTCAATCCGTGCAAGAGGGCTCATTGTTATGCGAAATGATCGGTATGCGAATGAATTTTCCCCATAAGAAATAATGGAAATCAAATTAATCCGTGCAAGACACCCAAAAGTATGAAAAAAAAATTTTTACCACATGAAATATACATTTTCCTACACACAAAGAGAAGGATACATGCACAATAGTAGAGTAGTACATGCACAATATATATTGTGCATGTACTACTCTACTAAATGAAGAATAAATGACACTTACCTTTATTTGAAGATGCAGCAATGACTGATGAAAACACTGTGTCCTGGGAGTGGGCCCTTTTTCCTCCTGAGTACTGTAGGTCCTGTTTTGGATTTTCTTCCCGAAACAGGCCTTATCACACTGTGTCACCCATGATTTTTTAATTCTCAAACCCAAACCTTTGCTGGCCCTTTAATTCACCAATATGAGCAAATTTTTCCAGGCATTTTTCCCTGTTCACCCCGGGTGTTAGTCGACTGGTGTTTGGGTTGCATCCTGGGAGGGCAAGATTAAAAGGGCCCCCATGGAAATAAGTTTGACAGTCTTCGATGACACTGACTTTTTTGGGTTATCCGGGTGACAATCCTTGGGGTTATTTTTTTCTTGGTATTCTCAATTTAAACCACACCAACAACGGGGTGCTACAGGGAGCAGCGCTGCAAGCAGCTGACAGTGCTACAGCAGCACAGACGATGCTACAGCAACAGCAGACGATGCTACAGCAGCAGCAGCAGCTGACAGTGCTACGCAGCAGCAGACGATGTACAGCAGCAGCAGGACAATGCTACAGGCGCAAACAGGACGGAAAACAACAGGGAGCAGATGGTACTACAGCAGCAGCAGCAGCAGCTGACGGTGGTACAACAGCAGCAGCAGCTGACAGTGCTACAGCAGCAGCAGACGATGCTACAGCAGGAGCAGATGGTACTACAGCAGCAGCAGACGGTACTACAGCAGCAGCAGCAGCAGCTGACGGTGGTACAACAGCAGCAGCAGCTGTACCACCAATAGTAGCAATGGTTGATTGGGGTTTATTATACAACCTGGCCAGCTCGGAGACACGCACTCCACTTTCATACTTACCAATGATCTTTTTCTTCATCTCTATAGTAATTCTCACCCTTATTGCTGTAGGGTTGGCACTAGAAGCTTTCTTGGGGCCCCTGGTCACTTATTTTGCAGATAAAATCACCAAAAACACTGTAATAATATGAAATGTTCCGATTGTATGCTTGGATGTTACCGCGGAGGCTGGCTGGTAAACAATGCCACCGGCGGCACATGTGAGGCTGGCTAAGGGCGCACATTGGACGCGTCTCGGACGAAGAGCGGTGAGCGGATTTTTGAGCGGTATGCAAGGCAAAATTTTTGCGATAAAAGCGAGCGGTATGCGGATTGAACGTTATGTGATGCGTATGGTATGCGGGGGTCCACTGTATACTCATAAATTCTAGCGGCTTCAAATCAAGAAGGAGAAAGCTGGTAGGCCCACATGTGAGAGAATGGGTCTGTGCGGTCAGTGTGCACCATATAAAAAAAATCCTGGAGCCCGCAGTACATAATGAGAAAAAAAAAACTCAGACCGTTTTTTTTTTAATTTAAATGCCGACTTTGTGGTCTATTTTCGTATAGTATTTATGGTTATATTCTTGTTTTCTTGGTCTCATTTGATAGAATGGAAAACATATTATAGAAATAGATGTGATTTTGAATGATTTTACTATAAAAAGAACCTAGAAATGGAGCTCAAAGTAGGGGAAATGTTTGATTTTTGCCAATGTTCAAAAGTAAACAAATGATGCCATTGTCCAATAAATGTCCAACTAGCCATTCTAATATGCAGTCATGAATGGGTTGATGTTATTTATACAATTATTACAGTATTGCAATAGTCTGCATAATAGTAAGTCTTCTATTTTTTGTTTGAATAAAAATTCAAAATAGAAAGTAAGAGTAATATCAGAGGGGCCTAGAGACATGACTGATGAACAAAGAAAATGTTGTTTTAGAGCCAGGAATGTCTGCATTGTTCATTCTGGACCTTATTTTGAATTTGTCATAATTTTTAGTTTTCGTGAAATTGGCCAAATTGCAAATTTCTGACCACATTATTAGGTAGTTGAAATCAGTAAATGGGCAGTTTCTTGTACTCAATCGATAGAAAAAATGGAGTTCTAAAGAAATAGCTATGAATTTGGGTGATTGGAACAATGGAATTAGCCGAAAATAGGGCTCAAAGTGGGCGAAATTGCCGATTTGTAAACAGCGCCGAGGTCGCTAACTTCACGAGAGCATAATTCCGTCAGTTTTCCATCAAATTTCGGTTTTTTTGGTGTCATTACAATCGGGAAAAGATTCTCTATTATTTCATAAGAAAAAATAATTTTTTTTTTTTTAAATTTTGCGACACCAGGAGACACCTCAGGATTGGGGGTTGCGACAGTCAAGGGGTTAATAACTTCACAACAGCAGTAACAAACATTGACTGGCACACTGAGCTAGAAATCTATACAGATATTGACGAATGTATTAATAATTTTCTAAAAAAGGCCCAATACCTCTATAACAAGCACTGCCCTAAAAAAACTAAACAGATGACAGCTAAGTGACTGAACAGTCCCTGGCTAACACCCAGCATTCTCAAATCCATAAATACAAAACACCTATATGAAAAACAGTACAGGATGGGTCACATAACCAGAGACCAAACAAAGCGTTACTCGTCAATCCTAACCAGCCTGATAAGAAGGGCAAAAAAATTGTATTATGAGAACAGATTATCCAACTTACGAGGTGATATAAAAAAAGACCTGGAAAACCCTATTAAAAGTTCTAGGAACAAAAAAGATATCATGAAATAGCGAAATTAAATTAGCAAAATCAGATGAACCCCAACTCCCACCAACAGAAACAGCAAACAGACTCAATGATTTCTTCACCACTATAGGAAAAAACCTTGCCAATAAAATCCCAAGCTCAGATACCCCACCAAATGACTATCCCACTGGCAACTACCCTAACACACTGTTCCTAGCTCCGACTAACTCATACGAAGTCTCCCTTATTATCAACACACTAAAAAACAAGACAGGAGATTTAAATACCTTACCACCCTTTTTTTTTTATTATCACACTGGCCGATTCCCACCAAGGCAGGGTGGCCCGAAAAAGAAAAACTTTCACCATCATTCACTCCATCACTGTCTTGCCAGAAGGGTGCTTTACACTACAGTTTTTAAACTGCAACATTAACACCCCTCCTTCAGAGTGCAGGCACTGTACTTCCCATCTCCAGGACTCAAGTCCGGCCTGCCGGTTTCCCTGAACCCCTTCATAAATGTTACTTTGCTCACACTCCAACAGCACGTCAAGTATTAAAAACCATTTGTCTCCATTCACTCCTATCAAACACGCTCATGCATACCTGCTGGAAGTCCAAGCCCCTCGCACACAAACCTCCTTTACCCCCTCTCTCCAACCTTTCCTAGGCCGACCCCTACCCCGCCTTCCTTCCGCTACAGACTGATACACTCTTGAAGTCATTCTGTTTCGCTCCATTCTCTCTACATGTCCCAACCACCTCAGCAACCCCTTTCCCCAGCCCTCTGGACAACAGTTTTGGTAATCCCGCACCTCCTCCTAACTTCCGAACTACGAATTCTCTGCATTATATTCACACCACACATTGCCCTCAGACATGACATCTCCACTGCCTCCAGCCTTCTCCTCGCTGCAACATTCATCACCCATGCTTCACACCCATATAAGAGCGTTGGTAAAAAATATACTCTCATACATTCCCCTTTGCCTCCAAGGACAAAGTTCTTTGTCTCCACAGACTCCTAAGTGCACCACTCACTCTTTTTCCCTCATCAATTCTATGATTCACCTCATCTTTCATAGACCCATCCGCTGACACGTCCTCTCCCAAATATCTGAATACATTCACCTCCTCCATACTCTCTCCCTCCAATCTAATATTCAATCTTTCATCACCTAATCTTTTTGTTATCCTCATAACCTTACTCTTTCCTGTATTCACCTTTAATTTTCTTCTTTTGCACACCCTACCAAATTCATCCACCAATCTCTGCAACTTCTCTTCAGAATCTCCCAAGAGCACAGTGTCATCAGCAAAGAGCAGCTGTGACAACTCCCACTTTGTGTGTGATTTTTATCTTTTAACTCCACGCCTCTTGTCAAGACCCTTCGCATTTACTTCTCTTACAAACCCCATCTATAAATATATTAAACAACCACGGTGACATCACACATCCTTGTCTAAGGCCCTACTTTTACTGGGAAATAATTTCCCTCTTTCCTACATACTCTAACTTGAGCCTCACTATCCTCGTAAAAACTCTTCACTGCTTTCAGTAACCTACCTCCTACACCATACACTTGCAACATCTGCCACATTGCCCCCCTATCCACCCTGTCATACGCCTTTTCCAAATCCATAAATGCCACAAAGACCTCTTTAGCCTTATCTAAATACTGTTCACTTATATGTTTCACTGTAAACACCTGGTCCACACACCCTCTACCTTTCCTAAAGCCTCCTTGTTCATCTGCTATCCTATTCTCCGTCTTACTCTTAATTCTTTCATATATACAAAAAACTGTCACTAGTGCTATCACCAATCATTGCAACACTCGTTAACAAATCCATTGAATCCTCTACCTTCCCTACAGTTCTCAAAATAGCAAGGGTCACCACGATCCATAAAGTTGGAGACCAAACAGAGTTGAATAACTATAGGCCAATATCCAACTTACACCCTCTCTCAAAAATCTTCGAAAAATTAATTCATAAACGAATCTACTCCTACCTTATCTCCCAAAACATACTCAACCCCTGCCAATTTGGATTCAGGCCTAACAAAAATACTAATGATGCTATTATACACATGCTAGAACATATATACACTGCAATAGAGAAAAAAGAAGCCCCACTGGGGATCTTCATTGACTACCTAACAGAATACTCCATTCTACTGAATGTACAGCAATGCATGCAACCATATTACCTGTCTTTGTAATACTCATTTGTGCTTTATTGTTAACTGTCTACAATAATGTTTTGTCACTGATTACATCATTGCTTAGATAATCTTAAGTTAATTTAATTTTTTAAAGCCCCCCTTTAATGCTTTTGCATAAAAAGGGGTTTTGGGCAAAAAGCTTTTACCTGTATTTTTTTTGAAACCTTGTAGTGAAAAATTATTAAATAAAAAATTTTCCCTTTCTTTTTTAAAATTGTTTCCCTTCGTTTTATTTACTTGGAAACCTTTTAAATTTTCTACATTTTAAATCGCGGGCCCCTGGCATTTTAAACCCTTTATCGTTCCCCTGCGGCTTTAGATGTAAATATCGTAGAATAACTGAATCACTGCGGGAAAGGAAAGGCCCCCCCTCTTTTTTTTTCCCGCTTCCTTTTTGGAAACTTTGCTACGAGTTTTTTTCTTGTTTTTTTTTTTTTTTCCCTTCTTTATCACAGGGCTCGCACTAGAAAGCTTTTTTTGGGCCCCTTTGGTGGCTTATTTGGGCAGTTACAAGTGCTAAAAACGATGGAAAAAAACAAATATATCGCATGTACACATGGAATGATCCCCAACAGTTTTGTAAACAATGGTACACTGGCTGTAAAAACGGAGCCCATAGGGTGGGCCCCGCTCAGGCCGCACAAACATTTTTGGGGATAAAGCCCTTAGCTGAGTTTTTTGGCGTTAGATGAGCAAATATTTTTTGCCAAAGCGACCCGTTAGCCAATTTTGGTGCTACCGTTTGAAGCCTTTCCTGAGGGGTCCCCCCGTTTTTAGGATTTGGGACGTGTTAGGATGGGTGTTTTGAAGGATAAGGTGAATAAATAGAATTGATGGGGGGAAAAGGGTGAGGGGGTGCATTTAGGGATCTGTGGAACAAAAAAACTTTGTCTGTGGAAGCAAAGAGGGGAATTTTTTGAGGTATATTTTGTACCAACACCTTGAAAAGGGGTGTGAAACGGGTTGTGAATTTTGCAAAAAAAGGGAGGAGGTGGAGCGTGGAGATGCATGTCTGAGGGCAATGTGGGGGTGTAAATATAATGCAGGGGAATTCATATTTTGGAAATTAGGAGAAGGGGGGGATTCCCAAAAATTTTTTATCCAGGGGGCTGAGGGGGGGTTGTTGAGGGGGTTTTGGACTGTAAGAAAAGGGGAACAAAACAGAATGACTTTGAGAGTAAAATCTGTAATGGAGGGAAGGGGGGGTTAGGGGTTGGCCTGGGAAAGGGGTTTTGGGGGATGGGATAAAGGAGGTTTTGTGTGTGATGGGGTTGCACCCTTTCCAGCAAAACGTGCATGACGTTTTTTGATAGGGGGTGAAAGGAGACAAAAGGGTTTTTTTACCCTTACCCCCTGTTGGGGGTGTGGGGCAAAGTTAAAAATTTTTTAATGGATTTCAGGGAGACCCGGGAGGCCGGACTTGAGTCCTGGAGATGGGGAAATACAGTGGGCTGCATCTGAAAGGGGGGCTGTTAAAGTTGCAGGTTTTTTAAAACCCTGTTTTAAAACACCCCCCTGGCAACACAAAAGGGTGGGGGTGAATTTTTTTATTTATTTTTTTTTTAAAAATGATACCTAGAAGACAAAGAAATAGAGTGGTTTTAAATGTAAATGGGCCCAAAACCCCCTTTTATGCAGAGCAATTTTGGGGGGAGGCTTTAAAAAAAAAACTTAAGATTAAAAAGCAATGATATATTTAGGGGTTTTCAATTTTTGTAAACAAATAACAATTAAGAAAAATGAGTAAATTAAAAAAACAGGGTATATGGTATTTACTATGTTTCTGTGCATTTTGAAAAATGGAGTATGTTTTCTGTTAGGTAATGTAATTAAAATTTAAAAAATTTGATTGGGTCACGGGTTTAAAAATTTATGAGATACAATTGTTCATATTTTTTTTAAGGGTTTAGGGTGGGGAAGTGATTTTTAAAAAAGAGACTTGAATTTATAAACAGACAGTGTTTCTTTTACGATGAAAGTTCTCCTTTTTCGGGCCACCCTGCCTTGGTGGGAATCGGCCAGTATGTTAATAAAAAAAAATTATTCTGCATGTCTCATTGTTTTCTATGTACGAAAATGTATATTTCATGTGAAAATTTTTTTTTTTTTAATTCTTTTGGGTGTCTTGAACGGATTATTTGGATTTCCATTATTTTTTATGGGGAAAAATAATTCGGATAACGATAAAATCAGTTAAGGACAAGCTCTCAGGAATGGATTAATATCGTTAACTAAGGGCCCACTGTATACAGGCGGAGAGTGAGGTGTGAGTGACGCATAGTGACCTGAAGAATGCCATGTTGGGATGAGGATGAGTAGACAATGAAATCATGTGACTCCTGTGTTGCTGGGTAGGTTGTGCTTCGCCTGCTTGACTGTCATGTATGCTAATATTTTAGAAATTTTGTGGTTTCCAGTGTTACATTCTATTGTGTTGGTGATGGCAATTAGCGAGGCTTCTAAACATCGACGTTGTCTAAGGTCTGGTTCGGTGAGAATGAGTTGTGCTTCATCCCAGTTCATCAAATGCCCCATGGAGTCTCTGTGGAGGACACTGGAGTACCGTAAATTGTCTCTTACTGTCACTTCAATGCTCATTCATGCGAACCGGTATTTATTACCAAGGTTTATACCAATAGTGTAATAATTGTATAAATAATATCAGCCCATTCGTGAACACACATTTGACCCACCAGCTGACATGTATTGGATGTGTGATGTGATTTGTTTACCCTTGAACGTCGAACATTTCCGCTACTATGAGCTCAGTTTCAAGCCATTTTCACCACTAAACCCAATCAAAATCATATCTATTTCTGTAACATTTCTTCAATTCTGTCAAATGAGACTGAGAAACCATGAATACAACTGTAAAAAACACATGAAAATACATTGCAAAGTCACTGTTTTAATCCAGAAATGCAGTGTTTTTTTTTCTCGCGTACTACATGCTGCAGGATTTGTTTTACATGGTGCACACTTAGCACATACAGTGGACCCCCGGTATTCGATAAATCCGGTATTCGATGCATTATATCGCAAAAAATTTTCCTCGGTATTCAATTGAAAACCCGGTATTCGATACGATTCGTACGAGACCTGTCCACATGTGGCCTGAACTGCCCCTTGTGTGCCAGTGTTTACAAGCCAGCCAGTGTGCGCGCATCTAAGGATACATTCGGTACATTCCATATTATCCATATTATCACTGTGTTTGGTGCTTGTTTCTGCAAAATAAGTCACCATGGGCCCCAAGAAAGCTTCTAGTGCCAACCCTGTGGTAAAAAGGGTGAGAATTAGTATGGAAATTAAGAAAGGTTTTGAAAGGTTTGGGGCTAACCCTGAGAAGCCTATACCAGTTGTGGAATACATTGTGCCTATTTTAAAAATAATGGAAATGTGTGCACATTGGGTTGAAGTGCAAACCTTTATGGATGAAAATCACCCTAACACAGCTATTACAATGACAATGTTGTGGCCCATTTTAGACAAATCGTAAAGGAACGGGAGGTACAGAGCTCTATGGACAGATTTTTTGTGCGACAGAGGTCCAGTGACTCTCAAGATGGTCCTAGTGGCATTAAAAGAAGAAGGGAAGTAACCCTGGAAAAGGACTTGCTACCTCAAGTCCTAATGGAAGGGGATTCTCCTTCTAAACACTAACACCTCTCCCCTCCTTCCATCTCATCAATCATCACCAGATCTTCATTAAAGGTAAGTGTCAATTATTTTATTGTTATTGTAATTATTCTACTGCATTAAACTTAATATTTCATGTAGTAAAATTTTTTTTTTCATACTTTTGGGTGTCTTGCATGGATTAATTTGATTTTCATTATTTCTTATGAGGAAAATTGATTCGGTTTTCGATATTATTGGTATTCGATGAGCTCTCAGGAACGGATTAATATCGAATACCGGGGGTCCACTGTAGATGCATTCTCGCATATCTTGGCCAAACTTACTGCTCACAGCAGTGAGTGAATTGAGCTCATGGCCAAAAGCATGAAATTTGATATCGCCAATATCGCTAACTTATGAAGTTAGCGATATCGACGATATTTGCTCATCCGTGATTTTTGCCTACTTTGAGCCCTATTTTCAGCCAATTCCATTGTTCCAGTCGACTACAATCATAGCTAATTCGCTAGAGCTCCATTTGTTCTATAAATTGAGTGCAAGAAACCACCCATTTACTTATTTCAACTATCCAATAAAGTGGTCAGAAATTGGCAATTTGGCCAATTTCACACAAATTTCAAAAGATGCCAATATCAAAATAGGGTCCAGAATAAACAAGACAGACATTCCTGGTACTAAAATAACATTTTCTCTGTTCATTAGTTACATCTCCAGGCCCCTCTTATATTACTCTTGCTTTCCATTTTGAATTTTTATTCTTAAAAAATAGAAGATTTACTGTTATGCAGACTACTGCATTATTGTAATTTTTTTTTTTCAAACTGGCCGTATCCCACCATGGCAGGGTGGCCCAAAAAGAAAAATGAAAGTTTCTCCTTTTTAAATTTAGTAATTTATACAGGAGAAGGGGTTACTAGCCTCTTGCTCCTGGCATTTTAATTGCCTCTTACAACACGCATAGCTTATGGAGGAAGACTTCTGTTCCACTTCCCCATGAGAATTATTGTAAATATGTTATAAATAATATCAGTGCACTTGTGAAAGAATATTAGACTCACCAGTTGACGGGTATTGGACACATGGCGTAATTTGTTTACTCTTGAGCATCGGCAAAAATCGAACAGTTCTGCTGTTTTGAGCTCAATTTCAAGGTACTTTTCATCATGAAACCAATCCATCTCTTATGTCTGTAATATTTCTTCCATTCTGTTAAAAAAGACCAAGAAAATGAGAATACAACCATAAATACCATATGAAAATACACTGCAAACTCTCCGTTTTAAACCAAAAACACGATTGGATTTTTTTTCTCGTGCACTGCGTGCTGCAGATTTTTTTTTATACTGCGCACACTGACCACTCAGACCCATTCTTTCATATGTAGGCCTATGATTTTTCTTCCTCTCGATTTGAAGGCGCTAGAATTTTGGCGTATAAATACAGCATCAACCCTGGCACTCAAGCCGTACATGTGCGGCACCAACCCTGTAAGGGTTAAACTATCTGAAAGAACATAAATGTTGAATATCTTAATTATATTTATTTTTTATTAAACTAATATTCTTAGAAAAATTCATTGTAGCCCGTGTGCTTATATATATGTGTGTATATCTTTCAGAAGACGAGGCAGAGGAAGAAAACTGGCTGGATTTACTCAACATGGATGACTTCGAAGTAGTAGATGCTCTGGAGGATGATGAGGACCAGTCTGAGTTAGGCTGTCAGAGCCCTTGGTCTCAGTCTGGCATTCTAGAAAGGGAGAGTAGGAAAGCACACACAAGCTCTTCAAAAACAGGTGAAAGTAGTAAGAGTAGAGAGCACAGGAGAGAAAGAAGCAAGTCCTACAGCTATAAAGGTGTGTCAAAAACATATGATAAGGGAAAGAATAGAGATTCTTCCAGAAGATATAGTAAAGATGATTCAAGAAAATCAAAAACATCTTGTGAGAGGCATAAGAAAAGCTATGATGAGAAGAGAAGTCATTCAGGGAGATCAGTTAGCAAGCACAGCAGCTCCACTAGCCATCAATTACGTAGAAAACAAGACAAAAAGACTGATAGTAAGAAAATGTGTCTTACAGAGAAAAACCATCATAGAAAAGACAATTTTCAGAGATCCATCACTAAAGACAAACATTTACCGATATCTGATAAAAGAGAGAAGCCCAACCAGAGTCAGCAAAAATTGATCAAAGGAATAAATGACAAACACATTAAATTAGGTAAGTGTAGTTGCAAACATATTTCAGATAAAACAAATGTAAAATTGATACCTCAGAATGAAGATCAGAAAAAGAATAAAAGAAAGGAAGATGTTGATAATAACTTCAGCAAGGAAGAGTCTGGTACACATTGTGAAGCTGTCAATATTAGTTGTGAAATGTCCAGTGTAATTTGTGATATAGTTAGTGCTGGTTCTAAGACAATTATTGATGCAAGTGAGAATACTAAAAGCAACAACAACACTGAGTTAATCGAAGCATTCTTCGGGATAGACAGTGGGACGTGCGAAAATCTGTATAATAATCAGAAGATTGAAAATACTGATTTGGAAATAGAAAATATTGAAGATTTTCAATTGGCAAAAGATGAGGTGCTTGAAGATTACTCTATTGATGAAGAGCTGAGGCTTATTATGGAGTATTGTGAAGATAACGATAAAAATTTCCTCTGCGACACTGATTATGTGAAACAAGAGGATTCCAAGAGTAAACAAACAGATGAGTATCTTAAACAAGAAAATTGTAGCCTGAAGCAGACAATTGAGAAATGTTCCAACCTGCAGGATGTGACTGAGGATTGTAAACAGCATTATTCTAACACTAAGGAGGAAGATCCAGTTTCTAAGCAGGAAAATTCTAAATCAAAGTTGACCTTAAAGGATGCAAAACAAGACAATTGGAAATGTAATCAGGCTGTTGTGGAATTTGAACAACACAGCAACAACTCAGGGCAAGCATTCCAGAAGTGTAAAGAGGAAGGTGTGCAACGTGAGCTGGAAAGTAAGTATTCCAAGAATAATACAGAGCAAGGAGAATCGAGGCTCACGAAAGATGTGAAATCTCAACAAGAACAGAAGCCCAGACAAGAAGTTAGAGGATTAGAAAAAGAGAATGGTAAATATATATTGGAAAATAAAATGCTCCATCACAAAGGTCTTGATTCTGAGAACAGTTGTTCCAGGGTTAAGGATAAAGTGTGTGAACAAGATTATATCAGTGGCAAGAAAGAGTCTGTAAATTTTAAACACGAGGATTCTAAAATTAAGCATGAAACTGGAACAGCTAAATATTCTAAACAAGAAACTGCTTTCTTAAAGAAAGCTAAGAAAAGTAAAGCAAAAACTGAGGGTTCTAAAAAAGAAGAAAAATTCCAAAAAGTTAAGGATTCTAATCAGAAGAATATGATGTCAAATGATCATATAAAACCTGAGCAAGAATGTACTTGCTTTAAAAAGTTGACCGGAAACTCGAAACAGATTGTGAAGGCAGTGAATAATGGAGCTGAGGATAGTAAATGGCACAATGTAAAATCTCAGAATGAAATGACTGATTCAGAACTTAGTAATACCAATAATGATAAGGAATGTCAGAAATATGAAAAGGGGAAAATTAATTCTATGCAAGGAAATCAAAATTCCAAATGCAATGAAAGTGATGTGCAAAGAGAGAATAAGGTCTCCACAGATTTGCAGGGTGGACCATCAGAAATGGAAGACAAGATAGGCAAATATATAGAAGCTGTTAGAAAAGAATTTGCTTCAAAACCAAAGAAATATGTATATCTTGAAGATGAAGTATGTAAGAAGGTGAGTAAACTTATCAAACATTTTGTCTCGGTTTTCTCCCTGTTTAGCACTCTCCCATGACTGATACTCTATTTCCATTCTCTGTGTCTTGCATGGTACAGGTCCGCCATCACAAATCCGGCAATCAGTTATTCGGTTCCTTCAGTTATTCGGCACTAATTTTGGCTAGCATAATTTCAAATTTCCAGGGTCGCCACACCAACCTGCTTATACTGTTTGGTGGTGCTACTTGCTGCATAAGTCATTCCAATTTCTTTTTCTCCATTTATTGTTTTAACCTGCTTACTTTTAGCCCTAGCCATGGTTCCAATGAATAAAAGAAATGCTTCTCATTATGTAAAGCACCTACACAGACTTTCCTTAAAGAAAGGTGGCTTTGAAGCCACGCGGTTGCCCTGAGCCCTCCATAAGCAGGGGAATATGCTTTTTTACGCAATATCAACACTACAGCTTTTTTGCCTATCAAAATTGATCTAATTACATAAAAACAATATAAATAACATAAATCAGTAAAAACTCTAGGGAACACCCACATTTTTGACAGAGTTATGAAAGGATATGGGAAACAAGTACCATTCCCAACTTGCTTGGGGCTTTTATTAAGAAAATGAGTAAGCACAGGGGTAAATATGATAACACTTGTCTCCACCATTTATTTATTTATTTATTTATTTATTTATTAAAAATTTGACATACATACAGGGTACAAAAAAATACAGATAAAGCGCATGCCAAAGCCCCTTATACTATCATAGCATTTTGGGTGGGTTAAAATAACTAAGCAATGATAAATCGTGATAATACATTATTGTAACAGATAACTATAAAGCACAAATGAGATTACAAAGACAGGGATTTGGTTGCAGCATTTGTAATTTTGTCTTGGAGTATTCTGTTAGGGAGTGTATTTAAAAAATAATAAAGTTAATTGGGTTTTAGGGTTTTAAAATTTATGTGATATAATTGTGAAAACTTTAAAAATATACAATTTTAAGGGTTTAGTTTTCATTTTATTTGGGTTTTGGGGGGAGTTTACCTGGGTTTACCGGGGGAGAGTTCCGGGGTCAACGCCCCCCCCCCCCGGTCTGGACCAGGCCCCTGGTGGATCAACCTGATCAACCAGGCTGTTGCTGCGGGGGCACGCAAACCAAATACGAGCCACACCCGGCGATCCGGGAAAGACTTTTGGTGCTTGTCCAGTGCCAGCTTTAAGACTGCCAGGGGGCTGTTTGGAATCCCCCTTATGGTGCTGGGGGCATTGAACGTCCCCGGGGCCCCCGAACTTTTTTTATGGTCCTTTAAATGCTGTGCACCCCTGCTTTTTATTTGGGGGGGGTGGGGCATCGTCTGCCAAGTCGGGGGCCCTTGGGTGATTTTCGTGGCAATTCGGTACTATCCCTCTAGGGTTTTCCAGTGATATAATCATGATCTCCCCCTCCCGTTCCAGGGAATACGGTTTGGGAACCCAACGCCCCCAAATAATTGGGTGTTTTAGACCCCTTGAGAAGAGACTTAAATTTTAAAAAACGGGTAGTGTTTCTTTTATATTTACAGGTAAGAATTCCAGATTTTAGGGCCTTTTATGTCATTTTAGTTTTTGCATAGTGTGAATGGACCAGGAAAATCAAAGAGGATCTTTCCTTTTTTATGGTCATTGTTCTGTTTAGGGTTTGGGAAGGAGAGTTTGGGGGAGGGGTTTAAATCAGAGTTAAGTGTTCTAGTATGTAAAAAGGTGAGTAAAAGTAGGGTTTTTGTAGGTATAGGTTTAGTTATTTAATATTGTGGAGGTGCTGCCCCCGTAGTGAAATTTGTTTCTTTTAACTGCAGCCTTTGGGGGGGTAATTAGTGGTCTGAGAGGTTAATTGTTGTTTACCCCCGCACAAATTCCAAGGTGAGATGGGGAAAAAAGAGTGATATAGGGCCAGGGGGCTGACTGTGGAACATAGTACCCTATCTTTGATAGTATGCCCACAGCTTTGGAAAAATTTTTTTAAAATTTGTTGTATAGTGTAATGAAATTTTAGTCTTTTTCAAAAGGATTCCTAAGAATTTTCCCTCTGTTAGCTTTGTGATAGGTGATCCCTTTATCATTATGTTAAGAGGGACATCTGTAGCTCTGTTACCAAACTGAATGAAGTAGGTTTTGTCAATGTTTAGTGTAAGTTTGTTAGTCCTCATCCAGGTAGATATTTTCTGTAATTCGGTATTTACAGTATTGGCTAGCGTGACTGGGCTCGGGTGAGAGAAGACGCATGTAGTGTCATCTGCAAATAGTGTGGGTTTGAGTAATTGCGAAGCATTTGGAAGGTCATTTATGTATAGGAGAAAGAGAAGAGGGCCAAGGACACTTCCCTGTGGGACACCAATTGTAATTGGTTGCGCAGAAGAGTTTGCCCCATTTGCGTACACATATTGGCTTCTGTTGCTGAGGTATGACTTGAGGTAGTTGAGGGAGTGCCCTCTTATACCATAGTGTGACAATTTTACGTGGAGCAAGTCATGGTCAACTGTATCAAAAGCTTTACGTAAGTCAATGAAGATCCCAGTGGACTTCTTTTTTCTATATTGCAGTGTATATATGTTCTAGCATGTGTATAATAGCATCATTAGTATTTTTATTAGGCCTGAATCCAAATTGGCAGGGGTTGAGTATGTTTTGGGAGATAAGGTAGGAGTAGATTCGTTTATGAATTAATTTTCGAAGATTTTTGAGAGAGGGTGTAAGTTGGATATTGGCCTATAGTTTATTCAACTCTGTTTGGTCTCCTCCTTTGTGGATCGGGTGACCCTTGCTATTTTGAGTACTGTAGGGAAGGTGGAGGATTCAATGGATTTGTTAAAGAGTGTTGCAATGATTGGTGATAGCACTTGTGACAGTTTTTTGTATATAAAGGGTGGTAAGGTATTTAAATCTCCTGCCTTGTTTTTTAGTGCGTTGATAATAAGGGAGACTTCGTATGGGTTAGTCGGAGCTAGGAACAGTGTGTTCGGGTAGTTGCCGGTGAGGTAGTCATTTGGTGGGGTATCTGAGCTTGGGATTTTATTGGCAAGGTTTTGTCCTATAGTGGAGAAGAAATCATTGAGTCTGTTTGCTGTTTCTGTTGGTGGGAGTTGGGGTTCATCTGATTTTGCTAATTTTATTTCGCTATTTCGTGATATCTTTTTTGTTCCCAGAATTTCTGATAGGGTTTTCCAGGTCTTTTTTATATCACCTCGTAAGTTGGATAATCTGTTCTCATAATACAATTTTTTTTGCCCTTCTTATCAGGCTGGTTAGGATTGACGAGTAACGTTTTGTTTGGTCTCTGGTTTATGTGACCCATTCTGTACTGTTTTTTCATATTGGTGTTTTGTATTTATGGATTTGAGAATGCTGGGTGTTAGCCAGGGACTGTTCAGTCTCTTAGCTGTCATCTGTTTAGTTTTTTAGGGCAGTGCTTGTTAAAAGAGGTATTGGGTCTTTTTTTAGAAAATTATTAATACATTCGTCAATATCTGTATAGATTTCTAGCTCAGTGTGCCAATCAATGTTTGCTACTGCTGTTGTGAAGTTATTAATGGCTGCCTCATTGTGAAGTCTGAAGGTGACTTTAGTGGTGTCTTGGGGTAGTTTACCAGAGTTGTTATGAGGAAAGTAGGGTAGTGGTCTGTGGTATTATCTGTAATTATGCCTGATTTTAAAGGGATATGGTGTTGGTTCAGATGTGGTCAAGTAGGGAAACACTAGTCTCTGTAACTCTTGTAGGTTTTGTTACTGTTGGTAGTAACATACAGTTACTCATTGTTTGTGAATTCAGTAACGTGTGGGTCCTGGTCTTGCAGGAGATTTATATTGAAGTCACCTGAGAGTAGTAAGTGATCTTTGTTCATGTTGCATCAGTTATCATACTTCCTAGGTTTTGACTAAATTGGCTAATGTTTGACTGTGGAACTCTGTAGATGTTTATCAATGTGAGAGGTTTTTGTAGGTATTTGGATTTGAATTTAGCTATTATATATTCCCCATGTTCATCCCTTGTGCAAAGTATTAGTGATACATTCTAGTTGTCTGAGTAGTATATGGCTGTGCCACCCCCTTGTTGGTCTGGCCTACAGTTGTGTATGGCTGTGTAACCAGGAATGGCATAGACATCTGTACTATCAGGCTTTAGCCAGGTTTCAGTTAGTGTAATGATGGACATATTGGCATGTAAGGAATTTAGTAATGCTATGAGGTCATCGTAATGCTTGCTTAAAGATCTGATATTGTAGTTAAAGATAGTTATGTTGTTGTTGGCACTGAGAAGTGCCTTTGATTGTTCTGCAGTGTAGTAATTACAGTAACTGTTTGATTCATTTAAGTCATTAAATAAGAGATTGGTATCAGGATCAATGCTTGTAATCATAAGATTTGTAGTGAATCCATAAACATGAAACAAAAAAGTTATTTTCTCTCTATAGATTTTCTCTCTATAGATTATCACACATAGCAGCATACAGGAGGGCCCCGCTTTATGGCGTTTCACTTTACGGCGTTCCGCTAATATGGTCATTTCAAATTATGACCAAAACTCGCTATACGGCTCCCCCCACCTGACTTTCTAATACGGTCACCGTGCCCCACCCTGTTTGTTTACATTCTTCGTGAGCTCAGTAAGCACTAAGTCTCTCCATTTTGTCTGGAAAATTCCAAAAAATTTTAAATGTTTTTAAAAGTTATTTCAAATTTTTTAAAAACTCTGTTAATTTTAAAATTATTATAAACCCGTACCTAAAAAAACTTACATACCGTTTCTGGCCCCCCAGGTCCCCAATTAAAAAACGGTAAATGTCTTTTGTCTTCAGACGTCAATTATTTAAAGATTTAAAAATAAACATCGAGTCATTTAAATGTATAAAAAATTTCGTTAATATACACCTTTTTAATTTAAACCATCTATGATAATTTTTTTTAAAATTTAAAATAATAAACCCGATGCCTAAATAAAAATAAGAAAATCACCCCACAGTAAAAATAAATAAACAAAATTTGAGATGGTTAAAAACGACTTTTCACAAATGACGCCCCTAATTTAAAAAAATAATAAAAATAAAAAAACTCACCGGGGGTCTCATTAAAAATTCGTATATTACGTTTTAAAAACACATTTTTATTTAATTTCCCTCCATGATATTTTTTTTAAAAATTTTATAATAAACACGAACATAAAATAAAAAAAGTATAAAAACACCCCACAATTTTTGAATTTAAAAAAACATAATATAAGATGTTTGGGGGCCCGAAACTTTTTACAAGTAAAGGGAAGAATAACATTTTTCCCCCTAATCTAACATAAGAGAAAATTTTTTACTGGGGGTAAAACCCCCCGTAAAAAAATTATTCCTTTTTTAATGTAATTTTTTTCAGGTATACACAAATTTCAGTTACAAAAAGATTAACATACAAACAACATTTTGTGTAAGAAAACCAAGGGTAACCCCAAAAAATCAGTGTGACTTAATTTTCCCTTGCCTTCAAATCAAAGGGTTTATTTCCTTTTTCCAAAAAGAAAAATTTCAAAAGAATGGGGGGTTTTCTTTTTTTTAAATTTTACCAAACCCAAATTTAAACAAAACCCGACACAATGTAAAATTTTTACACAAAAACCCGACGTTACCTTCGTTTGTTTACAAAAAATTACGTTCGCCTGGTTTGTTTTTCATAACTCTTTGGGGCCTGCCCCCCCCTCATGTACTCAAAACTTTCTCTCTCCCCATTTTTTCGTTTTTTTCTCATTTTTTTACTCCGACCCACATTAAGACAAAAAAAATTTTAAGGGAAGTAATGAGTGAACGTATATACATTTTAAACGCTCCCCGGGATGCTTTAAAAAATCAAAAAAAATATTGTGTGGGGGGTTGGCCTGGGAAGGTAAAACCTGGCCGATTACCATACATACCACCCTTTATTTCTTACAATAAATACAGTGGACCCCCTTAACGAACACCTCCAAATGCGAAACCAATTATTTTAAAGTGGTTATTTATGTAAGTGCGTTTGTACGTGTATGTTTGGGGGTCTGAAATGGGGCCAAACTCTTCCCCAATATTCCCCTTTTGGGAAAAAAAATTTGGGCAGTAAGGCACCTGAAAAATAAATACTGGAATGAAAAAAATTTTGTTAACCGGGGGCCCCCTTTTACTACTTTTTCTCCCCCTAGATTAAGACTGTAAATAAATTTTTTGGTAATTTAAAGAGTGACTATGGTTTTATTGTACTTTTTTTTTTTGTTTTTTGATGCCCCGGTTCTATTGCTAACTTAATCCCTTTTATTTTTTATGTAAAAATTTTTTTCTAGTTTTTTTGTATGCAATTTTTAAGTGGAAAAAAAGGTGTTCCACTTTTTCGGCGGTTTCCGCTTTAAAAGGCGGAAACCTGGAACCTAACCGCCGTTTTAATGGGGGGCCCCCCGTATTGTAAGAACCTAGGATAACCCCAAAAAAAATGCCAACATGGCTTATTTTTAGTACCTGGCTTGGGTTAGCCATATACAGTGGACCCCCGCATAGCGACCTTAATCCGTGCAAGAGGGCTGGCTGTTATGCGAAATGTTCGGTATGCGAATGAATTTTCCCCATAAGAAATAATGGAAATCAAATTAATCCGTGCAAGACACCCAAAAGTATGAAAAAAAAAAATTTTACCACATGAAATGTTAATTTTAATACACACAAACTGAAAAAGGCATGCACAATTACATGACACTTACTTTTATTGAAGATCTGGTGATGATTGATGGATGGGAGGAGGGGAGAGAGAGTGTTAGTGTTTAGAAGGGGAATCCCCTTCCATTAAGACCTAGGTGTCGAGTCCTTTTCTGGGGTTACTTCCCTTCTTCTTTTAATGCCACTAGGACCAGCTTCAGAGTCACTGGACTTCTTTCGCACAACATATCTGTCATAGTGCCTGTACCTCTCGTTCTTTATGACTTCCCTAAAGTGTTCACAACATTGTCCAGTGTACAGGTTGCCAACACGGCTTGCAATAGCTGTGTGAGGGTGATTTTCATCAAAAAAGGTTGCACTTCAAACCATTTTGCACACATTTCCTTAATCTTTGTAGTAGGCAATTCCTTCAATTTCTCTCTCCCCTCCTTTGAACCATTTCCTCAGGTCTGGCCTCTTGCTGTTGAAGTGAATCTATCAGCTCATCAGTGGTTAGTTCTTCATTGTCCTCCTCCACCAACTCTTCCACATCCTCCCCACTAACCTCCAACCCCAAGGACTTCCCCAATGCCACAATTGATTCCTCAACTGGCATACTCCTCTCAGGGTTAGCCTCAAACCCTTCAAAATCCCTTTTGTCTACACATTCTGGCCACAGTTTCTTCCAAGCAGAGTTCAAGGTCTTCTTAGTCACTCCCTCCCAAGCCTTACCTATAAGGTTTATACAATTGAGGATATTAAAGTGATCTCTCCAAAAGTCTCTTAGAGTCAGTTGAGTTTCTGAGGTCACTACAAAGCACCTTTCAAACAGAGCTTTTTGTGTACAGTTTTTTGAAGTTTGCAATAACCTGCTGGTCCATGGGCTGCAGGAGAGGAGTGGTATTAGGAGGCAAAAACTTCACCTTAATGAATTTCATGTCCCCATAAAGTCGCTCTGCTGCCACGTCTGTAGGATGACCAGGGGCATTGTCTAACACCAGAGGCACTTAAGTTCTAATTTCTTTTCATTAGGTAATCTTTCACATTGGGGGCAAATGCATGGCGTAACCAGTCATAAGAAAAAGTCCCTATGACCCATGCCTTACTGTTTGCCCTCCACAGCACACACAAATTTTCCTTGAGGACATTCTTTTGCCTGAACGGTCTGGGAGTTTCAGAGTGATACACTAATAAAGGCTTCACTTTGCAATCACCATAGCATTGGAACACATCAAAAGTAAGCCTGTCTTTCATAGGCTTATGTCCTGGGAGTGCCTTTTCCTCCTGAGTAATGTAGGTCCTGCTTGGCATTTTTCTTCAAAACAGGCCTGTTTCATCACAATTAAACACTTGTTCAGGTTTCAGTACCTTCACTGTCTATGCACTCCTTGAATTCCTGCATATATTTTTCAGTCGCTTTGTGGTCCGAACTGGCAGCCTCACCATGCCTTATCACACTATTATGCCACTACGCTTCTTAAATCTCTCAAATCAACCTTTGCTGGCCAAAAATTCAACTCAAAAATCATCATTTTAGTTCGGGCCTTTTTTAAATTTAAAATCCCCCATGCAATTTCCCTAGCCTTTTCGTTAAATGATCGCTTGAGAAACGCTATCCCCCTGCTAGCTGTTTTTCATTTTCCACACCAAAAAGAGTTTTCTCAACATTTTCCATCATTTGCGACCCTCTTTTTCAAAAACCCACATTTAAAACCTTTGGCAGAACAGCTTCCTTGATTGCCTTTCTTTTGCCCAAAAATTGGAAGGAGGGTTTTTTGGGTTTCTTGTACAACCTGACCGGGGTCGGCGATACCACCCCAACTTTCATAATTTATCAATATCTTTTTTTTCATCTCTTTTGGAATTCAAACCCTTTTTCTTTATTTTTTGGGAAACTAAAAGCTTTTTTGGGGGGCCCATGGTCACTTTTTTTCCAAAAAAGGGCACCAAAAAAAACCAACCGGGAAATAATACGAAATATTCCGATTGAAAGCTTGGATGTTACCGCAGGGGGGCGGGGTAAACAATCCCACTGGGGGAACCCAAAACGAGGTTTGGCTCAGGCCGCACTTTGGGAAAGCGTCTGGGAAACGAAGGGGGGGGTGAGGGGGGTTTTTGGGGGGGTTTAATGCGGGGCAAAATTTTAGCGATCAAAGCCCCCCGGTATGCGGATTGGGGTTTTTTCCCTTTGCGCCGGAAATGGGGGGGCCCATGTACAGTGGCCCCCCGGCATAGGATTTTTTAACCCCTTTCGGGCCCGGGTCCCGAAAGATTTTCGGCTTTTCGGGAGTTTTCCAAACCGTAGATCTATCCCAAAAAATTCTAGCGCCGTAAAAATTTAGCGCAAAAGCCTCATAGGCCTACATGGGGAGAAAATGGGTCTGCCCCTTGGGTTTGTGCGCCAGGGGTTTTGCCCAAAAACAAAAAATCTGGGCGCCTGCATACCCTTGGGGGAACCCCGGGCTCTTTCACCCTTGTTCCCATTCCCGTCGCAAGTCAGCTTCACCCCGGAAAAAGGGACTCCCCTTTCCTGTCTGATAGTTCGACCCCTGATGGAAGGGGAAATAAAGGGACGAATTCAACGGTTTTGATAATTTAGTGACCGAAAAAAATTTACCGGATATGGGTAAAAGAACATAAGAACAATTTAAAAGTGCAAAAAACCCCGACGATCCTCAACCTTCTACCTCTGGTGGGGCACTCGTGACTCACGGTGGGTTTTCCTAAACGTAAGAAAAAAATAATTTTTTCCCCCCGGGCCAGGCCTCTAAACCTTCGGGTAATGACAAAGTTTTCTACGTGGATTGTGATTTTATTGCCCCAAACGTTTCATTCGAGTAGTGATAGTGGGGAAAAACATTTTCCCCAGGGGAAGCTGGGTATGTTCCCCCGGCCGCAAGCGCTCAGGTATTTGTCCCCCAAATTGCTGTGCCCAGGGGACGGAGTAACCCCCGGAGTACATCCCGGGGCCCTAAAACCCTTTTAGGTAGGGATAGTGGGGAGAGTGGCTACACTTGGCATGGGGGCCACGGGCATCAGGGGGAGGGGTGTTAGGGGTGCTGGTGGGGGTAGGGGCACCGCCATGAGTGACCGCTGTGCCCCGGGCCCACGCTGCGGGACCCCGCATTCAAGGAAAAAGCGGACTTTTCAGCCACCACCCCCGCCAAAACCCCAAAACCCCACCCTCCAACCAGCCAAAGATGCCAGAAATCCCCCAGAAAACGGGTATTTGGGATTGGCAGCAAAATCCCAATTTTGTTCCCCCAACCCTCACCACTTTGATGATTTCTCAAAGTGGAATTCTACCTACCTGTCCCCTTGGAACCACGGCCAATGAACGGGAATTCTTTGAATTATTCTTTGCCCAGCCTTTGAAAAAAAATTTTGCCAGGGGAAAGAAAATAAGTTTTTTCAGTACACCATGGAAAAATACGATTTTAAAAATAAACCCACAGTAAAGGGACTACACAGGGGAAAGAGACACGTTGAAGAATGTATTTCCCTTTTTTGCAACAATAATGCTTATGCCTCACTTTAAAACAGCATAAAATAAAAGCAAACGGGCCACAATCGGCAAAAATTTGTACCCCATCCTTCTTTAAATTTAATATCAGTAAAACAGGTTTATCTTCTGTTACTATGTTGCACTTCTCTGACAAAACCGGGGCCTGACAGAAGTGACGGGTTATACAAATTAAAAATGTTTTCATGTATTCAAACAAAATTTTCCAGGATATACTTTTACTATTCAAGAATCTTGAAAATTGAGATCTTTGATTTTGTTCAAAGGTAGACTGTCTTTAAACAGTTTTATCCCCGAGCAAGGGGAAAACCTTTTTGGTAAAAAAATTGTTTGTACTCTTGATTGTGCCCAGTGGCCTGGTTTTTGGAAATTTTGTTGTTTTACAGGGTAGTAAAAATTGAAAGATCCCAGATGTTTTTGGGGTATCTCAGGTGACGTAGGAGAAACATAAGGCCCCTTATCTTGGAAAGGGGCCATACTTTATATACCGATAATTGGTACACAACCCATTACCATGATTTCATGCAGTGAAAAAAGAAAAATTTTTGTGTGGCACAGTGCGTTCTAATCGTAAACTATGCCCGGGCCCTAAAACGCGGGGTGTTCGTGGTGATGACGTGCAGGGGGTTTTTTCGCCAAGACCCCATGGATTACGGTGGCCTGCAAACGAGATGTCACATTTTTTGACAACCAAATTTACCGTTAATGAAATGCAAGACATGGAAAAATTATCGAGTGACTAAGAAAGTATTTGAAAAAACCCGTGTCAGTGATTTTATTATACACAAAACATGCGCCCTTGGGTTTTTAAAATGTGACATGCAATTGGTTTTTTTTGACTGTGTTTCGTAAAGGTTTTTAAATGGTACCTGAAAAATTTTTTTTCCATCTCAAAGGCCCTTTCAATGCTGAATGCAAAATATGACCAAAAAAAAAGACTGATAACAGAAAACCGTTTTTGGGGAATTTTTTTTGTCTGTTTAGAAAAACTTCCATTTAAAGGAAAATTTCCAGGGAAAAAACCCCGCAATACAACATGGTCCTCCCAATTCATCACAATAACCCCAAACGTTTGAGGAGAGAAGGGGATCATTTTTATAAACAGCTTCCTTCAACCCCAAAAGGGAAATTTGCCCCAGAAAGAGCATTGTTGAGCACAAACCCAAAAAAAACCCGGGAACCAAAAACGCAAAAACACTGGTTTTGGTAGGGAAAGTAAGGTGCCTCTGTGCATGGTTTCCTTTTTTTCAAAAGGGGTTCCCCCAAGCCCGGCAGTTCTAAAACCCTGGGCCAGTGATTGTAAATATGTTTAAAAAAAATATAGAACATTAGTATTAAAACAATATTTGTGATGTTTTTTTGTAATAACAACAAATGGTAAACAATAATATGATAAAACTTTAGTGGGTTATTTTGTTTTTAAAACAAATGGGGTATATATTATATCAATTTTATACAGTATTGGTCTCTCAAACCCCAAATTTAGTAGGGGAAAAGAAAAAAATTGGGAAAAAAAAAAGAAAAAAAAAAACTAAAACAACAAAATAATATAATTATGCGTATGTGGAATTCCCTCCCATGTTGCCACCCCCACCTCATTTTCTATAAAATTCTTGGGACTGATCTCGGGAAAAATACGATCAGAAATTTTAATTTTTTTTTTTTTTATTACCTTCACAAAATATGCTCTTTAATTCCCGTAAGAAAAATTTTTTTTTTTTTTTTTTTTAAAATTTTTTGGACACTGGGGCGTGACATTTAGAAATTTTGGGTTGGGCCCTTTAAAGGGTTAATCCGTGCAAAGGGCCGAATTTTTTATGCGAAATGATCGGGATGCGAATGAATTTTCCCCCTAAAAAAATAAAAGGAAATCAAAAATTTAAACCCGGGGAAGACAAACCCAAAAACATGAAAAAAAAAATTTTTTTCCACATGAAATATACATTTTCCTACACACAAAGAGAAGGAAAAAAAAAAAAACTATGCACAATAGTAGATATAAAATGAAAAATATATATTGTGCATGTACTACTCTACTAATGAAGAATAAATGACAAATTACCTTTTTGAAGATGCAGCAATGACTGATGAGACACTGTGTCCTGGGGGTGCCCTTTTTTTCCTGATTTCTGTAGGCCTGGGGGGCATTTTTTCCAGGAACAGGCCTTATCACACTGTTTTAATGCCACTACATTCTTAAATCTCTCAAAACCCAAACCTTTTCTGGCTTTAAAATTTACCAAAATGAGCACTATTCCAGGGATTTTTTTCCCCGTTCACCTGGGGGTTAGTCGACGGTGTGGGTTTCATTCCCGGGGAGGGAAAAAAGTTTGACAGGGCTTCGAAAGACCCCTGCTTTTTTGGGTTATCCCGGGGGGCAAATCCTCTGGGGTTAATTGTTTCTTGGTATTCTCAATAAGCCACACCAACAACGTGTGCTACAGCAGCAGCAGCAGCTGACAGTGATACAGCAGCAGCAGACGATGCTACAGCAGCAGCAGACGGTACTACAGCAGCAGCAGATGGTACTACAGCAGCAGCAGCAGCAGCAGCAGCTGATGGTGGTACAACAGCAGCAGCAGCTGACAGTGCTACAGCAGCAGCAGACGATGCTACAGCAGCAGCAGACGATGCTACAGCAGCAGTAGACGGTACTACAGCAGCAGCAGCAGCTGATGGTGGTACAACAGCAGCAGCAGCTGTACCACCAATAGTAGCAATGGTTGATTGGGGTTTATTATACAACCTGGCCAGCTCGGAGACACGCACTCCACTTTCATACTTATCAATGATCTTTTTCTTCATCTCTATAGTAATTCTCACCCTTATTGCTGTAGGATTGGCACTAGAAGCTTTCTTGGGGCCCATGGTCACTTATTTTCCAGAAAAAATCACCAAAAACACTGTAATAATACGAAATGTTCCGATTGTATGCTTGGATGTTACCGCGGAGGCTGGCTGGTAAACAATGCCACCGGCGGCACATGTGAGGCTGGCTAAGGGCGCACATTGGACGCATCTCGGATGATGAGCGGTGAGCGGGTTTTTGGGCGGTATGCGAGGAAAATTTTTGCGATAAAAGCGAGCGGTATGAGGATTGAATGGTATGCGATGCGTACGGTATGCGGGGGTCCACTGTATGATTTTTGGTAAATATTTGATTCCCAGCCAGGGTAGAAACATTAGGCGTGTTTCTTTACACCTGTTGTCTATGTTTACCCATCAGTAAATGGGTACCTGGGTGTTAGTCGACTAGTGTGAGTGTTATCCTGGGACACTGACCTAATTTTCTTGAAATACTCTGCATAACAAGTGCCTTTCTATACAGTAGTATGTCACTGATGTCAGCTAGGCCTGTATACCTTGTACATGTACGTGTAGTAAATAAAGATACAGTGGACCCCCGCATACTGTACGCATCGCATAACATTCAATCCGCATACCGCTCGCTTTTATCACAAAAATTTTGCCTCGCATACTGCTCAAAAACCCGCTCACCGCTCTTCGTCCGAGACGTGTCCAATGTGTGCCCTTAGCCAGCCTCACATGTGCCGCCGGTGGCATTGTTTGCCAGCCAGCCTCTGCGGTAACATCCAAGCATACAATCGGAACATTTCGTATTATTACAGTGTTTTTGGTGATTTTATCTGGAAAATAAGTGACCATGGGCCCCAAGAAAGCTTCTAGTGCCAACCCTACAGCAATAAGGGAGAGAATTACTATAGAGATGAAGAAAAAGATCATTGATAAGTATGAAAGTGGAGTGCGTGTCTCCGAGCTGGCCAGGTTGTATAATAAACCCCAATCAACCATCGCTACTATTGGTGGTACAGCTGCTGCTGCTGCTGTACCACCATCAGCTGCTGCTGCTGCTGCTGCTGCTG
Organism: Cherax quadricarinatus; assembly: GCF_026875155.1. Lineage (NCBI taxonomy): Eukaryota > Metazoa > Arthropoda > Malacostraca > Decapoda > Parastacidae > Cherax > Cherax quadricarinatus. The sequence goes on along the minus strand of NC_069405.1, from coordinate 89,197,957 downwards.
CTGCTGCTGCTGCACTGTCAGCTGCTGCTGCTGCTGTAGCACCGTCAGCTGCTGCTGCTGCTGTACCACCGTCAGCTGCTGCTGCAGTACCATCTGCTGCTGCTGTAGCATCGTCTGCTGCTGCTGTAGCACTGTCAGCTGCTGCTGCTGTTGTGCCACCGTCAGCTGCTGCTGCTGTAGTACCGTCTGCTGCTGCTGTAGTACCGTCTGCTGCTGCTGTAGCACTGTCAGCTGCTGCTGCTGCTGCTGTAGCACCGTTGTTGGTGTGGCTTATTGAGAATACCAAGAAACAATTAACCCCAGAGGATTTGCCACCCAGGATAACCCAAAAAAGTCAGTGTCATCGAAGACTGTCTAACTTATTTCCATTGGGGTCCCTTAATCTTGTCTCCCAGGATGCAACCCACACCAGTCGACTAACACCCAGGTGAACAGGGAAAAAAGGCCTGGAACTAGTGCTCATATTGGTGAATTTAAAGCCAGCAAAGGTTGGTTTGAGAGATTTAAGAATCGTAGTGCATACACAGTGTGATAAGGCCTGTTCTGGAAGAAAATGCCAAACAGGACCTAAGTACTCAGGAGGAAAAGGCACTCCCAGGACACAGTGTCTCATCAGTCATTGCTGCATCTTCAATAAAGGTAAGTGTCATTTATTCTTCCTTTAGTAGAGTAGTACATGCACAATATATATTGTGCATGTACTACACTACTATTGTGCATGTATCCTTCTCTTTGTGTGTAGGAAAATGTATATTTCATGTGGTAAAATTTTTTTTTCATACTTTTGGGTGTCTTGCACGGATTAATTTGATTTTCATTATTTCTTATGGGGAAAATTCATTCGCATACCGATCATTTCGCATAACAATGAGCCCTCTTGCACGGATTAAAGTCGCTATGCGGGGGTCCACTGTATTATTATTATTATTATTTTCTCAGTTGTTTGTTGGGTTATCTTATTCAAACTTGGGCAATGTATGATGGAAAGATACCTCTTCACGTACACCAAAAATGAAAGAAATCAGTCCATAAATAGTGGAGTTCACTTCTCAGCCATTAGCGGCCGCTTAGCGGTATATTTTTGTATGGTTGTTTTGGTTATATTCTCATTTTTTCGGTCTCATTTAATAGAATGAGATATATTACAGAAAAAGATATGATTTTGATTGCTTTCATGACGAAAAGTACCTTGAAATTGCGCTATTCTTTAGCGAAGCTCAAGAGTAAACAAATGACGTCACCGTCCAATACCTGTCCACCTGCCAGTCTAAATTCCAGTACGGGGTCAAGAATGGATTGACATTATTTATACAATTATTACAATAGTGCAGTAGTCTGCATAACAGTAAATCTTTAATTTTTTTGTGTGAACAAAAATTCCAAATGGTAAGCAAGAGTAATATAAGAGAAGCTTGTAGCCGTGACTAATGAACAGAGAAAATGTTATTTTAGTGCCAGGAATGTCTGCATTGTTTATTCTGGACCTTATTTTGAAATTGGCATCTGTTGAAATTTGTGTGAAATCGGCCAAATTGCCAATTTCTGACCACTTTATTGGGTAGTTGAAATAAGTGAATGGGCGGTTTCTTGTACTCAGTTGACAGACTAGAAGTAAATAAGTTTATTCAGGTATACACAAATACAGTTACATAGATTATCATACATAGCAGTGTATGTATAAAGAACCTAGGATAACCCAGAAAAGTCAGACAAAGTGACTTATTTCCAGTACCTGGCTTGGGCTTGCCATATATGATTTTTGGTAAATATTTTTTTTTCTTGGTTGTTTGTTAGGCTATCTCATTGAAACTTGGGAAATGTATGATGGAAAGATGCTTCTTAACATACAACAAAAATAAAAAAGACGGACGATAAATAAGGGAGTTCACTTCTCAGCCATTAGCTGCCTCTTTGCAGTATATTTTCGTATGGTTTTTATGGTTGTATTCTCATTTTTTGGACTCATTTGATAGAATGGAAGATATATTACAGAAATAGACATGATTTTGATTGCTTTCATGATGAAAAGTATCTTGAAATTGAGCTCAAAGTAGCGGAAATGTTCGATTTTTGCCGAAGTTCAATGAACTGTGTAAGTCAAGTTGGTTAATTTTATTAAGTGTATTCTAACCTAACCACTCTAATTCGGCAAACTCAGTAATCCGGCACACTACAGGTCCCAATGATGCCGGATTTGTGATGGAGGACCTGTATGTGAATAAACTCAGATTTTAGTGAAATATACTATTGAAATGTTGTATTTATAACTATTGTTTTTACAAGTATTTTACTCTTTATTAATATACTTTTACAAGATTGCATCTACTGTAGAAAGAATGATGCTAATTATTTCATTATGGTACAGTTGGAATTTTATCACATAACATAAACAATCCATCTCTGTTAAAGTGGTCTACCCCTCTCATTATTATTATTTTTATTATTATTCCCCAAGACTTTAAGGAACTCTCATTTAAATTCCATACTTTGTGTATAAAGTAGGACCCCCATATCCATGTGGGATACCTTCCAAGGACCTGCCGTAGATACCAAACCATGGATAGTAGCAAACCCTATATACATGTCCTATACATACCTATTATAAAGTTTAATTGATAAATTATGCACAGTAAATGGAGAATTATCACTTTTTCACTGATGGGAAGCACTCCACAGCTTGTCTTAGACTTTGAAGAACTGCCAGCTTCTCTACTTTTGCACTTCAGTACCATTATTATGCAAAATTAGGTGGTACTTTTGTGCCACAGTAAACCATGGATAACTGAAACCACAGATACCAAATCAGTGGATGCAGGGGTTCCACTGTACTTATTTTCTAGTAATGATGTACAGCCTCTCCTCACTTAGCGACATACCCGTTTACTGACGACTCAGGCTTAAGATGGACTTTCTGACCAGTATGCATACCTAAATAATGTATACCAGAGCTGATTTCCTCAGTTCTGTTTATTACAATACAGTGGAACCTCTACTTGCGAGTTTAATCCTTTCCATGACCTTGCTCACAACTGGATTTGCTCGTTTGCAAAGTCAATTTTCCTCATTTATATTAACTGAAATGCAATTATTCCGTTCCTGGCTCTCAGGAGGCTAACAGGATACTTCAATATTTCACTAATTTCATCTATACTGCTTAATTATCTATCACAGTTCATCTAATATGACATAATAAACAATGTTAATAACATAGAAACTTGATGTATACACTAGAATGAATGAAATATTATGTATGTGAATAGTGTTAGTGAAGGTGGAGGCACAGTGGCCATTGTTGTTGTGTATTATAGGGCCACCATGGTGGCCATTGCTCCTCCTGATATACCTTCTCATGCTTTTATTATAACAGAAAATGGAGTGTTTGTGAGGCAAACTCCTTTAGATTACTATGTACACAGTTTCATAAGAACAATAATAAAATAATAATGAAATAATAATAATACATAAAGAAATGATGTAGTAATACAGCATTTACCTTGGAGATGGAGAAGAGATGCTGGGCACATCAGTGTATGCTGTCATTAAATAGGTCCAGTGCACTAGGCATACTAGTGGCTTTCTTTGTAATAAGTGTTTTATGCACCAACATTTGAAACTTTCTCTGGGTGATACACTCTTAATCCAATGTACACTTAATTACTACACTGTTATTGATACACTTTGTCACTTAACTGCTACAATTTTTATTTTAATGATACGTACTTCACTGTTCACTGATTTTTGGCCTTTTCTCCACGCTTGTCACACTTTCATCTGCAGAGTGTTTCAAGAAAAAACTGTCCAAGGAGGTTTGTTTCTTCCTCCCTTTCAGAATGTTTTGGAAATGACTTATGCAAGCGTCATTAAATAGGTCCAGTGCACGACCATTTGAAACTTTCTCTGGGTGATACACTCTTAATCCTATGTACACTTAATTGCTACACTCTTAATCCTATGTACACTTAATTGCTACACTCTTAATCCTATGTGCACTTAATTGCTACACTCTTAATCCTATGTGCACTTAATTGCTACACTCTTAATCCTATGTACACTTAATTGCTACACTCTTAATCCTATGTACACTTAATTGCTACACTCTTAATCCTATGTGCACTTAATTGCTACACTGTTAATGATGCACTTTGTCACTTAACTGCACCTTGTCCATGTTTATCAATGATTTCCTGCTTTAAATCCATGGTAATCATCCTCTTTTTCTTCTCGGCACTCTGCTGTGGACTTGCTTTCTTAGGACCCATGGTTAGAAACAAGAAATTTCATGAAATAACTGCACAAAATGTAAGAAAAACAGGAGTATTCCTTCACCCATGTGGTAAGCTCTGTAAGCACATGTGGACTGCTGATCTTTGTTTTGATATGCACTGTCATCTCATGGTGGCATGCTCAAACTAAATTATACGTAGTACGTACATACACATTATTATAATTATTATTATAGTTGTACAGTGGAACCTCAAAAATCGAACTTAATCCGTTCCAGGAGCTAGTTCTAATTTCGAAAAGTCTGAAATTCGAATCGATATTTCCCATAAGAAATAACGGAAATACAATTAATCCGTTCCAGAAACCCAAAAATATTCACACAAAAAATACATTTTATAGAGATTAATTACAGTTTTACATACATATAAAATAACATACATATAAAATAATACATATAAAATATAAAATAACATTTTTACTTACCTTTATTGAAGATTGGTGATGGCATCTGGAAGATAGGGAGGAGGAGAGAGGGAGTTGGGGTTAGTGTTTGGAAGGAGAATCCCCCTCCATGAGGACTTCAGGTAAAGCCCTCCCTGGGGCTACTTACCTTCTCTGTCTCTTAATGCCACTAGGACCAGCTTGAGAGTCACTGGACCCCTGTCTCACAAAATAACTGTCCACAGTCCTCTGTTTCTGGCGCCTCTTTAAAATTTCCCTAAAATGGGACATGGTTCTGTCACTGAACTTGTTGCAAAGATGGCTTGTTTCAGCTTGCTCAGGGTGGTACTTCTGCACAAACATTTGGACATCATTCCACTTGGCACACCAGCAACAACTTCTCAACCTCTTCAACTATTTGTGGTCTTTTTTTGGTTAGCATATTAACACCTTTCGCAACATCAGCTTCCTTGGTTTGTTCTTTCTTTGCCAGGATAGAACCGATGGTCGACTTGTTTTTCCCCATACATCCTGGCAAGCTTAACAAGTCTCACACCACTCTCATACTTCTGTATTATTTCCTTCTTCACATCTATGGTGTTTCTCACTTTCTTTACCACAGGGGTACCACTAGCAAGTTTCTTTGGGCCCATGGCAGCTTATTTCACAGTCCCACAAGCACTAAACACAACGAAATAATCGTAAAATGTGTGAATGAGAGCGCAGGTTAGTGTTCACTCAAGCATAAACAAAGCTAGACTGCTCACGGCGCCTGCGCAGGGACGCTGACAGAGCGGGCCAGTGGGCAGGTCCCGTACCCGGCGGTCCGAAACTTGAAACGCGTTCGATTTTTGGTACCAGTTTGTCCGAAAAAATGGTCTTATTTTCGAAACGTTCGATATTTGGTACGTTCGATTTTCAAGGTTCCACTGTATTACGTATTATATTATTATTATTATTATTATTACGTATTATTATTTTTAATTATTACGTACATATTCTTATAATAATAGAAGATTTACTGTTATGCAGACTACTGCGTTATTGTAATAATTGTATAAATAATGTCAACCCATTATTAGACTGGCCAGTTGGACACACGTGGGACAATGACATCATTTGTTTACTCTTGAACATCGGCAAAAATCAAACATTTCCGCTACTTTGAGCTCAGTTTCAAGGTACTTTTCGTCATGAAACCAAACAAAATGATATCTGTTTCCATAGTATATCTTCCATTCTATCAAATGAGACCAAAAAAGTGGGAATACAACCATAAAAACCATAGGAAAATATACCGCTCAGGGGTGGCTAATGGCCGGAAGTGAACTCCGTTATTTATAGTCTGATTTCTTTCATTTTTGGTGCATGTTAAGAAGCATCTTTCCATCATGCATTGCCCAAGTTTCAATAAGATAGTCCAACATATACTCTAGAATGAATAAAATGTCATTATATATGTGACTGCGGCAGTGGCCGACGAGAGTTTGTCTGGAGACAGGACAAAATGCTCCTTGAATATTTTGCTATCATCAACTCTACGGCTTATTTATCTATCACAGTTCATCTAATATGAAATAATAAACAATATAAATAACATAGAAATCTGATATACATGTATACTCTAGAATGAATAAAATGTCATTATGTAACAAGTGGAGGCGGCCACAACCGCTCATTCTTGTTTGTTGTGGTAAACAATGCCATCTAGTGATGGCCTTTTGAAGCTGTCTATTATTATAATTATTATTATGTAGTACATTATTATATATTATTATTTTGTGTGTTATATTATTATTATTATCATTATTATTATTATTATTATAGTTGTAGCTACACTGAGAGTAAAAGGTAGATGGGATACAAGGAGAATAGAAGCATCAGGGAAGAGAGAGGTGAAGGTTTATAAACTAAAAGAGGAGGCAGTTAGGGAAAGATATAAACAGCTATTGGAGGATAGATGGGCTAATGAGAGCATAGGCAATGGGGTCGAAGAGGTATGGGATAGGTTTAAAAATGTAGTGTTAGAGTGTTCATCAGAAGTTTGTGGTTACAGGAAAGTGGGTGCGGGAGGGAAGAGGAGCGATTGGTGGAATGATGATGTAAAGAGAGTAGTAAGGGAGAAAAAGTTAGCATATGAGAAGTTTTTACAAAGTAGAAGTGATGCAAGGAGGGAAGAGTATATGGAGAAAAAGAGAGAGGTCAAGAGAGTGGTGAAGCAATGTAAAAAGAGAGCAAATGAGAGAGTGGGTAAGATGTTATCAACAAATTTTGTTGAAAATAAGAAAAAGTTTTGGAGTGAGATTAACAAGCTAAGGAAGCCTAGAGAACAAATGGATTTGTCAGTTAAAAATAGGAGAGGAGAGTTATTAAATGGAGTGTTAGAGGTATTGGGAAGATGGAGGGAATATATTGAGGAATTGTTAAATGTTGATGAAGATAGGGAAGCTGTGATTTCGTGTATAGGGCAAGGAGGAATAACATCTTGTAGGAGTGAGGAAGAGCCAGTTGTGAGTGTGGGGGAAGTTCGTGAGGCAGTAGGTAAAATGAAAGGTGGTAAGGCAGCCGGGATTGATGGGATAAAGATAGAAATGTTAAAAGCAGGTGGGGATATAGTTTTGGAGTGGTTGGTGCAATTATTTAATAAATGTATGGAAGAGGGTAAGGTACCTAGGGATTGGCAGAGAGCATGCATAGTTCCTTTGTATAAAGGCAAAGGGGACAAAAGAGAGTGCAAAAATTATAGGGGGATAAGTCTGTTGAGTATACCTGGTAAAGTGTATGGTGGAGTTATTATTGAAAGAATTAAGAGTAAGACAGAGAATAGGATAGCAGATGAACAAGGAGGCTTTAGGAAAGGTGGGGGGTGTGTGGACCAGGTGTTTACAGTGAAACATATAAGTGAACAGTATTTAGATAAGGCTAAAGAGGTCTTTGTGGCATTTATGGATTTGGAAAAGGCGTATGACAGGGTGGATAGGGGGGCAATGTGGCAGATGTTGCAGGTGTATGGTGTAGGAGGTAGGTTACTGAAAGCAGTGAAGAGTTTTTACGAGGATAGTGAGGCTCAAGTTAGAGTATGTAGGAAAGAGGGAAATTATTTCCCAGTAAAAGTAGGCCTTAGACAAGGATGTGTGATGTCACGTTGGTTGTTTAATATATTTATAGATGGGGTTGTAAGAGAAGTAAATGCGAGGGTCTTGGCAAGAAGCGTGGAGTTAAAAGATAAAGAATCACACATAAAGTGGGAGTTGTCACAGTTGCTCTTTGCTGATGACACTGTGCTCTTGGGAGATTCTGAAGAGAAGTTGCAGAGATTGGTGGATGAATTTGGTAGGGTGTGCAAAAGAAGAAAATTAAAAGTGAATACAGGAAAGAGTAAGGTTATGAGGATAACAAAAAGATTAGGTGATGAAAGATTGGATATAAGATTGGAGGGAGAGAGTATGGAGGAGGTGAATGTATTCAGATATTTGGGAGTGGACGTGTCAGCGGATAGGTCTATGAAAGATGAGGTGAATCATAGAATTGATGAGGGGAAAAGGGTGAGTGGTGCACTTAGGAGTCTGTGAAGACAAAGAACTTTGTCCTTGGAGGCAAAGAGGGGAATGTATGAGAGTATAGTTTTACCAACGCTCTTATATGGGTGTGATGCATGGGTGATGAATGTTGCAGCGAGGAGAAGGCTGGAGGCAGTGGAGATGTCATGTCTGTGGGCAATGTGTGGTGTGAATATAATGCAGAGAATTCGTAGTTTGGAAGCTAGGAGGAGGTGTGGGATTACCAAAACTGTTGTCCAGAGGGCTGAGGAAGGGTTGTTGAGGTGGTTCGGACATGTGGAGAGAATGGAGCGAAACAGAGTGACTTCAAGAGTGTATCAGTCTGTAGTGGAAGGAAGGCGGGGTAGGGGTCGGCCTAGGAAAGGTTGGAGGGAGGGGGTAAAGGAGGTTTTGTGTGCGAGGGGCTTGGACTTCCGGCAGGCATGCGTGAGTGTGTTTGATAGGAGTGAATGGAGACAAATGGTTTTTAATACTTGACGTGCTGTTGGAGTGTGAGTAAAGTAACATTTATGAAGGGGTTCAGGGAAACCGGCAGGCCGAACTTGAGTCCTGGAGATGGGAAGTACAGTGGCTGCACTATGAAGGAGGGGTGTTAATGTTGCAGTTTATAAACTGTATTGTAAAGCACCCTTCTGGCAAGACAGTGATGGAGTGAATGATGGTGAAAGTTTTTCTTTTTCGGGCCACCCTGCCTTGGTGGGAATCGGCCAGTGTGATAATAAAAAAATAAAAATATTTTTGGGTGTCTGGAACGGATTAATTTTATTTCCATTATTTCTTACTGGGAAAATGGTTTTGAGTTTCGTGAATTTCGACTCGGCAAGCTCTCTGGAACGGATTAATCACGAAACTCTGGGGTCCGCTGTATAAGGCTTGGCAAAGGTATAAGAGACATCTCACTACCTATAACAGGAACTTGCTCAGGTAAGCCTGTAGGCACATGGGTGAAGTTCAAAAGTGAGCAATTTCTGCATGGGAGTCAGACACACATTGAACACTGGTATCAGGTAGAGTGGGCTCCAAAACCTGGTGGTCCCTGGTCAAGGACAAACATGGTTATCTGCCTGATGAACTTATTCCACCTCTAAATTGGCAGGATGGGACCACCTTTACTAGTAGTCAAGAGAAAGCAGACCTCTTTGCCAAACACTTTGCTACCAGAATTCAAGTTCCTGATCCAGCCAGGGACCTTCCTTGGCTAGCTGCAAGAACTGTGTCAGAGGTGTTGGTGGTGACAATAAGGCAGGAGGAGGTGCATCATCATCTTAAATCGATTGACCAAGAAAAGGCTGTGGGCTCAGGCAAGTTGAAGCCCAAGATTGCTAAGTAGATGTGCAGACCAGCTAGCAGCACCTCTAACTCTGATATTTACATCTACAGTGGAACCTCAAATATCGAACTTAATCCGTTCCAGGAGTTAGTTCTAAATTCAAAAAGTCTGAAAAGCGAAGCAATATTTCCCATAAGAAATAATGGAAATACAATTAATCCGTTCCAGAAACCCAAAAATATTCACAGAAAAGTACATTTTAGAGAGATTAATTATAGTTTTACATACACACAGCAAATATAGTGTTCAATTATGTATTAATAAATGTAAATAAACATATAATATTTTTACTTACCTTTATTGAAGATTGGTGATGGCATCTGGAAGATAGGGAGGAGGAGAGAGAGGGAGTTGGGGTTAGTGTTTGGAAGGAGAATATCCCTCTATGAGGACTTCAGGTATCAAAGCCCTCTCTGGGGTTACTTCCCTTCTCTGTCTTTTAATGCCACTAGGACCAGCTTGAGAGTCACTGGATCCCTGTCTCACAAAATAACTGTCCACAGTCCTCTGTTTCTGGTGCCTCTTGAAGATTTCCCTAAAATGGGACATGGTTCTGTCTCTGAACTTGTTGCAAAGATGGCTTGTTTCAGCTTGCTCAGGGTGGCACTTCTCCACAAACATTTGGACATCATTTCACTTGGACATCATTCCACTTCTGTATTATTTCCTTCTTCACATCTATGGTGTTTCTCTATTTATTTATTTATTTATTTATTTATTTATTTATTTATTTAGTAATTTTAGCATACATACAGAGGTACAAAAAAATACAGGTAAGAGCAGCATGCCAAAGCCACTTATATGCATAGCATTACGGGCTGGCTTAAAATTAACTTAAGATTAACTAAGCGATGATGTAATCAGTGGTAAAACATTATTGTAAACAGATAACTATAAAGCACAAATGAGTATTACAAAGACAGGTCATATGGTTGCATGCATTGCTGTACATTCAGTCGAATGGAGTATTCTGTTAGGTAGTGTATTTAAAAAAATAACAAAGTTAGATTGGGTCCTAGGTTTAACATTTGTGTGATATAATTGTGAGTAACATATAGGATATACAATTTGTAAGGTTCAGTTATTCAGTATTTATTTGGTTTTGAGTGAGTAAGTGATCTTTGAGAAGAGACTTGAATTTATAAACAGGTAGTGTTTCTTTTATATTTACAGGTAATGAATTCCAGATTTTAGGGCCTTTTATGTGCATTGAGTTTTTGCATAGCGTGAGATGGACACGAGGAACATCAAAGAGTGATCTGTGCCTTGTGTTATGGTCATGTGTTCTGTTGAGGTTGGCAAGGAGATGTTTGAGGGGAGGGTTAATATCAGAGTTAAGTGTTCTATGTATGTAATAGGTGCAGCAATAAGTATGGATGTTTTGTATGGCGAGTAGGTTGAGTGTTTTGAATATTGGTGGTGTGTGCTGCCTGTAGTGAGAATTTATCATTCTAACTGCAGCCTTTTGTTGGGTAATTAGTGGTCTGAGATGGTTAATTGTTGTTGAGCCCCATGCACAAATTCCATAGGTGAGATAGGGGTAAATAAGAGAGTGATAAAGGGCCAGGAGGGCTGACTGTGGAACATAGTACCGTATCTTCGATAGTATGCCTACAGTCTTGGAAATTTTCTTAGAAATTTGTTGTATATGTGTATGAAATTTGAGTCTATTATGGTGGATTCCTAAGAATTTTCCCTCTGTTAGCTTTGTGATAGGTGATCTGTTTATCGTTATGTTAAGAGGTACATCTGTAGCTCTGGTACCAAACTGAATGAAGTAGGTTTTGTCAATGTTTAGTGTAAGTTTGTTAGTCCTCATCCAGGTAGATATTTTCCGTAATTCGGTGTTTACAGTATTGGCTAGCGTGACTGGGCTCGGGTGAGAGAAGACGTATGTAGTGTCATCTGCAAAAAGTGTGGGTTTGAGTAATTGCGAAGCATTTGGTAGGTCATATATGTATAGGAGAAAGAGAAGAGGGCCAAGGACACTTCCCTGTGGGACACCAACTGTAATTGGTTGAGCGGAAGAGCTTGCCCCATTTGTGTACACATATTGGCTTCTGTTGCTGAGGTATGACTTGAGGTAGTTGAGGGAGTGCCCTCTAATACCATAGTGTGACAATTTTACATGGAGCAAGTCATGGTCAACTGTATCAAAAGCTTTACGTAAGTCAATGAAGATCCCCAGTGGGACTTCTTTTTTCTCTATTGCAGTGTATATATGTTCTAGCATGTGTATAATAGCATCATTAGTATTTTTATTAGGCCTGAATCCAAATTGGCAGGGGTTGAGAATGTTTTGGGAGATGAGGTAGGAGTAGATTCGTTTATGAATTAATTTTTCGAAGATTTTTGAGAGGGTGTAAATTGGATATTGGCCTATAATTATTCAACTCTGTTTGGTCTCCTCCTTTATGGATCGGGGTGACCCTTGCTATTTTGAGAGCTGTAGGGAACGTGGAGGATTCAATGGATTTGTTAAAGAGTGTTGCAATGATTGGTGATAGTACTTGTGACACTTTTTTGTATATAAAGGGTGGTAAGGTATTTAAATCTCCTGCCTTGTTTTTTAGTGCGTTGATAATAAGGGAGACTTCGTGTGGGTTAGTCGGAGCTAGGAACATTGTGTTCGGGTAGTTGCCAGTGAGGTAGTCATTTGGTGGGGTATCTGAGCTTGGGATTTTATTGGCAAGGTTTTGTCCTATAGTGGAGAAGAAATCATTGAGTCTGTTTGCTGTTTCTGTTGGTGGGAGTTGGGGTTCATCTGATTTTGCTAATTTTATTTCGCTATTTCGTGATATCTTTTTTGTTCCCAGAATTTCTGATAGGGTCTTCCAGGTCTTTTTTATATCACCTCGTAAGTTGGATAATCTGTTCCCATAATACAGTTTTTTTGCCCTTCTTATCAGGCTGGTTAGGATTGACGAGTAACGTTTTGTTTGGTCTCTGGTTATGTGACCCATTCTGTAACTGTTTTTCATATTGGTGTTTTGTATTTATGGATTTGAGAATGCTGGGTGTTAGCCAGGACTGTTCAGTCTCTTAGCGGGTCATCTGTTTAGTTTTTTTAGGGGAGTGCTTTTTAAATAGAGGTATTGGTCTTTTTAGAAAATTAATTAAAACTTCGTCAATATCTGTTAGATTTCTAGCTCAGTGTGCATCAATTTTTGTTACTGCTGGTTGTGAAGTTATTAATGGCTGACTCATTGTGAATCAGAAGGTGACTTTAGTAGTGTCTTGGGTATTTACCAAGAGTTTTATGAGGAAAGTAGGTAGCGTCTGTGGTATATTGTAATTATGCCTGATTTTAAAGGGGATATGGTTTGGGTCCAGATTGGTCAAGTAGGGAAACACTAGTCTCTGTAACTTTTGAAAGGTTTTGTTACTGTTGGAGCAACATCAGTTACTCTTTGTTTTGTGAATTCATAACGTGTGGGTCCTGGTCTCGCAGAGATTTATATTGAATTTTCACCTGAGATATAAGTGATCTTTGTTCATGCGTGCATCAGTTATCATCTTCTAGGTTTTGACTAAATTGGCTAATGTTTGATTGTGGAACTCTGTAGATGTTTATCACTGTGAGAGGTTTTTGTAGGTATTTGGATTTGAATTTAGCTATTATATATTCCCCATGTTCATCCCTTGTGCAAGTATTAGTGATGCATTCTAGTTGGTCTGAGTAGTATATAGCTGTGCCACCCCCTTGTTGGTCTGGCCTACAGTTGTGTATGGCTGTGTAACCAGGAATGGCATAGACATCTGTAGTATCAGGCTTTAGCCAGGCTTTAGCAAGTTTCTTTGGACCAATTGTAGCTTATTTCACAGTCCCACAAGCACTAAACACAATGAAATACAGTGGACCCCCGCATACCGGACGCCTTGCATAACGGACAATCCGCATACCGGACACTTTGATCGCTAAAATTTTGCCTCGCATACCGCCCAAAAACCCGCTCCGCGCCCTTCGTCCGAGACGCGTCCAATGTGCGGCCTGAGCCACGCTCACATGTTCCGCCGGTGGCATTGTTTACCAGCCAGCCTCCGCGGTAACATCCAAGCATACAATCGGAACATTTCGTATTATTACAGTGTTTTTGGTGATTTTTTTCTGGAAAATAAGTGACCATGGGCCCCAAGAAAGCTTCTAGTGCAACCCTACAGCAAAAAGGGGTGAGAATTACTATGGAGATGAGAAAAAGATCATTGATAAGTATGAAGTGGAGTGCGTGTCTCCGAGCTGGCCAGGTTGTATAATAAACCCCAATCAACCATCGGTACTATTGGTGGTACAGCTGCTGCTGCTGCTGTACCACCTTTCAGCTGCTGCTGCACTGTCAGCTGCTGCTGCTGTACCACCGTCAGCTGCTCCTGCTGCTGTAGTACCGTCTGCTGCTGCTGTAGCATCGTCTGCTGCTGCTGTAGCATCGTCTGCTGCTGCTGTAGCATCGTCTGCTGCTGCTGTAGCATTGTCTGCTGCTGCTGTAGCATCGTCTGTTGCTGCTGTAGCATCGTCTGTTGCTGCTGAAACCACCGTCAGCTGCTGCTGCTGCTGTAGCATCGTCTGCTGCTGCTGCTGCTGTAGCATCGTCTGCTGCTGCTGTAACATCGTCATTTTGCTGCTGTAGCATCGTCTGCTGCTGCTGTAGCATCGTCTGTTGCTGCTGTAGCATCGTCTGTTGCTGCTGTACCACCGTCAGCTGCTGCTGCTGCTGTAGCACCGTTGTTGGTGTGGCTTATTGAGAATACCAAGAAACAATTAACCCCAGAGGTTTTTGCCACCCAGGATAGCCCAAAAAAGTCAGTATCATCGAAGACTGTCTAACTTATTTCCATTGGGTCCTTAATCTTGTCTCCCAGGATGCAACCCACACCAGTCGACTAACCCCAGTGAACAGGGAAAATGCCTGGAACTAGTGCTCATATTGGTGAATTTAGAGCCAGAAAAGGGTTGGTTTGAGAGATTTAAGAATCGTAGTGACATACACAGTGTGATAAGGCCTGTTCTGGAAGAAAATACCAACAGGACCTACAGTACTCAGGAGGAAAAAGGGACTCCCAGGACACAGTGTCTCATCAGTCATTGCTGCATCTTCAATAAAGGTTAGTGTCATTTATTCTTCATTTAGTAGAGTAGTACATGCACAATATATATTGTGCATGTACTACTCTACTATTGTGCATGTATCCTTCTCTTTGTGTGTAGGAAAATGTATATTTCATGTGGTAAAATTTTTTTTTCATACTTTTGGGTGTCTTGCACGGATTAATTTGATTTCCATTATTTCTTATGGGGAAAATTCATTCGCATACCGAACATTTCGCATAACAGCCAGCCCTCTTGCACGGATTAAGGTCGCTATGCGGGGGTCCACTGTAATAGTAAAATGTTTGAATGAGAGCACAGGTTAGTTTTCACTCAAGCATCAACAAAACCAGACTGGCTCATGGTGCCTGTGTGGGGACGCGGACAGAGCGGGCTGCCAGGCAGGTTTGGTACCCGGCGGTTCGAAAATAGGGGCGAGTTCGATAATAGGGACAAAGTTGGTTCGAAAAAAGGGTTCTATTTTCAAAGAGTTCGATAAGTGATACGTTGGAAATTTGAGGTTCCACTGTAGTTTACATCTACCTCTAGCCTCTCTATGGAAAGAGGCAAATGTAGTTCCTGTTCATAAAAAAGACGACCAGAGCAGAAATCAGCAACTACAGACCTGTGTCACTCCTGACAATCACTGGCAAGATCCCTGAGACAATAATTTCAAGACAAATGACAGAGTTTTTTTAACTATAACTCACTACTTTGTGATCGTCAATATGGCTTCAGGAAAAGTTACTCTGCTGCTGATCTGTTGTTAAACATCTCCACTAAGTGGCACCAGTCACTGGATGAATCCAAAGCCAGCTGTGTGGTAGCACCGGACATTGCTGGTGCTTTCAGCTGAGTATGGCACCAGGGCTTCTTGGCAAAACTGCAAGCACTGGGAATGGCAGACTCTAAACTATATCTCTTCAGTGATTATCTTAAAGGTAAAGCTCTATGTGTAGTTCTCAGTGGAACGGAGTCAGCAAGACATCCTGTTGGGGCAAGTGTTCCACAGGGAAGTGTGCTTGGGCCATTGATATGGAATGTCTACTTCAATGACCTTCATCTCATCCCAGAATCCCATGCATATTTATTTATTTATTATTAATTTGGACATGATACATAGATGTAGTACAAAGAAATAGTGGTTAAGTGTAACATGCCAAAAGCAGATGACTGTACTCTGACATTTACTTATCAAAGAGAGGAAATGTCAGCTGCTCTAAACTACATCAATCACTAGCTAAGCGTTATGTCAGCCTGGGGAAACTGATGGCAGGTAACATTTGCACCTGAGAAAACACAAATGATGATGGTCTCTAGGCACTATGATGGTAATGCCAGAGCAATAGTAAGTATGAATGGGAGAGTGTTGGTACCTGGGGACGAAGTTGATATCCTTGGGGTGAAATTTGACTCCAAACTGACCATGAAGAACCACGTTGTAAATCTTGCAAACAAGGCAGCCAAGAAGCTTACAGCACTTTGACATATCTCACATCTGCTCAACAGTAGGGTTGCAAGATTCTGTACGAGGCACAAGTACGCTCACACCGTGAGTGTGTTCCCCTTTCTTGGATTGCCTACCAACTGTCTTATCTGTGACTTTTTGACAGAGTAAAGAACAGAGCAAGATGTCTCATCTCTCGCCTGGACCCATCCTGGATAGATCTGTTATTTCAGCAGAGCCTTCATCACTGGAGGGATGTGGGTGGCCTTTCTGTTATGTACAAGGCCAATATTGCCAAGGTGCCACACTTGGCTCCACTCTGAGGAAAGCGAGAAGTGGCAGCAGACAGCAACTTCACTCTGACTGTACCCTTCTCCAGAACATCGCTCATCTGAGATCATTTATTCCCATTATGCTGTATGAACATGTTCCAAACTTGAGTGTAGAACACGCTTGTGCAGCATAAAGATATCAGTGAAATAGTCAGTTGATTAAACTGCTGGCCCACAGATAGCTGCAACTTCATCCTGTTCCCTACTTGTATGCTTCATACCAATAAAGAGGCTTTTAAATGAGCTGATGTAGGTAACAGCTCTTACCTTGTAAATAAAGTTAGGAAACTTTTCCTAACCTTGTTAAACCCTGTGTAAAAATAAAAATGTAAACATCACTGGCACTTTAATGCCGCTGTTGCTGATTAGTTATCATTGTTTCATCAACTTCAGCACACTATAAAATCCCAAGTTTTAGTCAGATTTTGCTCATTTTAGTCCATTAAGTTCAGAAAAAATAAACTCTCTTGACCTGTAACAAAAAAAAATATTTTTTATTTTTATTTTTCAAAATCTTCCTGCACACACTGGAATTTTTTTCCAGGGTCTCTCATAGTTAACACTTTCATTGTCCAGACTTTTGATCTGAAGCTTGTCTACACTGTCCAAGAATTTAAGAAGAAAAAAATTATTTTTTATATGGTAGAGAATTTTTTTTTTTTTAATGTAATCAAACAAGAGTACACAGTTTTATGGAAAATTGATAAAATTACACTTTCACAAATTTTGCAGTGTCAGTGATATTTATGCATTGGGAGATTTTTGCCTAATTGGAGTCCTATTTTAGACCAGTTGCATTGTTCCAATCAACCAAATTCCTAGCTATTTTGCTAGTATATCTTCTATTTTATCAATTGAATACATATCACCCAATTACCCAATAAAGTGATCAAATATTGGTTATTTGGCTAATTTCACATAAATTTCAAAATATTCCAGTTTCAAAATAGGGTCCAGAATAAACATTTCAGGCATTCCTGGCACTAAAATAACATTTACTCTGTTCATTAGTTATGTTCCCTGGCTTTACACATGAATTCCACTTCGAATTTTTATTTATGCAAAGAATTCTTATTCACACAAAAAATAGAAGATTTATTTATTGTTATGCAATATTGTAATAATTGTATAAATAATATCATCGCATTCTTGAACATGTATTGGACCCAGCAGTTGGACGTGTATTGTACGAGTGGCATGATTTGTTTATTCTTGAATACTATCTGTGAAAATCAAACATTTCTGCTGCATTGAGCTCAGTTTCAAGCTACTTTCAGTCCTGAAACCAATCAAAATCATCTCTATTTCTGTAATATATCTTCCATTTTATCAAATGAGACCAATAAAACCATAAGAAGATACACTGAAAAGTTGCTGTTTTAAACTAAAAACAGTCACAGTTTTTTCTTATTATGCATTGCCTGCTGCAGGGTTCTTTTATGTCATGCACACTTACCACATAAATCCATTCTCTCATTTCTAGGCACAAATTTACCTCTCACAGCTTTTCTGAGTGAGCTGAGCACATGCCATAGTACTACAGCACTGACAGTGACCTCAAAGTCTTAGTACTATGGCACAGCCACTGATAGAGTTAACCCTTTCAGGGTCCGTCCCGTAGATCTACGGCTTTACGTTCAGGGTCCAAACCGTAGATCTACGCCATGAGCTCAGCTCACTCTGATAAACTGTGAGTGGTACATTTGGGCCTAGATATGAGAGAATACATCTATGTGGTATGTGTGCACCACATAAAACAGATCCTGCAGCACACTGTGTATAATGAGAGAAAAAAAATGAAATCATGATTTTTCGATTAAAACAGCAACTTTGCAGTGTTTTTTCGTATGTTTTTTATAGTTGTATTTGCGATTTCTTGGTCTCATTTGATAGAATGGAAGACATATTACAGAAATAGAGATGATTTTGATTGGTTTTAGCACTGGAAATGGCTTGAAAACTGAGCTCAAAGTAGAAGAAATGTTAAATTTTTGCCGATATTCAAGAGTAAACAAACGACCTCACACGTCTAATACACATCAGCTGGTGGGTCTAATATACATTCACAATATGGTGATGATATTTATACAATTATTACAGTATTGCATAACAGTAAATCTTCTATTTTTTGGTGTGAATAAAAATTCATTATGTGAATAAAAAATCAAAATGGAATTTATTTGTAAAGCCTCAAAACATAACTAATGAACAGAGGAAATGTTAGTTTAGTGCCAGGAATGCCTACATTGTTCATTCTGGACCCTATTTTGAAATTGGAATATTTTGAACTTTGTGTTAAATTGGCCAAATTAACAATTTCGATCACTTTATTTTGTAGTTGAAACAGTTGACTTGGCAATTTCTTGTGCTCAATCGATAGAATAGAAGTAATACTAGTGAAATAGCTAAGAATTTGGTTGACTGGAATAATGTAATTGGCCTAAAATGGGAGTCAAAGTCGGCAAAATCGCCGATTCGTAAATATCGCTGACACATCAAAATTCGCGAGAGCATAATTTCGTCAATTTTCCACCAAATTTCGTACTTTTTGTTTTATTACCTTCACAAAAAGATTCTCTACGATTTCATAAGAAAAAATAACAAATTTTTTTTTTTGAAAATTCTTGGACACTGGTGCGTGACTCCAGATTTGGGCCTTGGACCCTGAAAGGGTTAAAGGGTTGAAGGGTTAGTTGAACGTCTCATTAAACGTACATGTGGAGCCTTTATCCGGCCAGATTTTTTGCTCACTTTAGCTGATATCCACTATAGACATTTGTTGTTCGTATATGCTGTCAATTACATTGAGAAAAGTATGTTGATGAATGAAGCTCCTTGTAATAAATGTATATTTTTTTATTTACAGGTAATTGGCAGCTCATGCTTGCAGAAGAAAAAGGTGGTGATAATAGGAGATTCTCGCATCAAGTCCCTGGCAGAAGTTGGGATGGATGGTAAACGTTTCAGCATTGACATCAGATGTGTCCCAGACTTGACCCTTGATAAGTTGAAGGAGTCTGTTGAACTTTATGTTGATAAAAAGTATTTCTCTGAAGGAATCTTACTCATTTGTAGTGTTGGAATATATGACATCATTGAAATAAGTGACAATTTATCCTGCCAGATAATGGACGACCACGTACCAATGAAACAAATATATTTTACAAAACGAAATTCACGTTTTGACATCATTCATAAGATGATGGCTGTGAGGAGCAGTTTGCAAGATTTATTGGGTAATAATTCTGAAGTCTATTTTACAACTATTCTTCCAGTAAACATTTCAAAGTTTAATTTATGGCAGTTGAAAGTTCACAAAGATGGTACTGGCCACCACCCGGATGTCCAGTCACCCTCACCTCGTCTGGAAAACCTAGTTTATCATAAGTTAACTGAAGTTAATGACGAAGTCAAAAAATTAAGTGTAAGAGGAGATGGACGAACTATTCCTTGGCATCTTTTAGAAATAAATGAAAGTTCACAGTCTGCATATAATAAATTTTCACATTTACATATGGTTGATGGTCTAAATCCTTCAAAAAAATTAACACAGTTAAGCATCATCCCTTTTCTTAAAAATAGGATTAATCTATACTCTATGAGGTATCAGGAAGTTGTACTTATTGGTGACTCCAGAATACAAGCATTGGAGAAAGCTTGGCCCACTGACACTGATAACACAATGTTAACTGTACTGACACAGTCCAAGTTGTCTTTCCATACTTTCACTCAAGAAAACCCTATTGTCAAAGAAATTACTGGCAAGAAAAATTCACTAATAGTAATTAGTTTAGGGATGTATGATTTATTAAACTTTGTTGCAGAGGATGGCTGTGATTCTCATGAGATAAAACTAGAATTACCCTCTTTATGTATAGAGACTTTGGACAGCACCAATGAAGCATGGATTGATTTTGTACACTGCTTAAAGAGAGTTGACCAGCTTCTTCATAAAATTACTATTAACTGTGATGTTATAATAACAACCATTTATCCATTTGATTTTCTGAGCTTCAAAAATTATCTGATCAAGATGCATGCTGAGAAAACTGGGCATGTTATACAAAGTCAAAAACAATCTGAGGAACTAGACAAAAAATTATGTCAGATTTCTGACTTCATATTAAGAATAAATAGGATTGCAACTGCATATTCTAAAAGAAAAAATTTGCCTGTGTGGGACTTTAAGAGTTCAGTATTTGGTAAGTGCAGTCAATTAGCCAGTGATGTGCCTCTGTTTGATGGTTTCCATCCAGTGTCATCAATAGCTAGAAAGATAGCTGGAGAGTGTGTCAATTTTGCCAAGCAGTCTTATTATGCCTCCATACATACGAGTACTCTTTGGAATACAAATGATTTAGCTGATTTTGAAAGAATGCCTGGCTCATGCATATATAATATATCCAACCTTTTGGATAGGAATAATTTTCTCCTGTCTCTTTCACCTGAAGCCTCAAGCCTCACTGCTGTGAAAAAATCTTCAGTTTTGGGATGGACTCCACCTCTAGATCTAGAAGATATGAAAACATGTGTTGTTGAAAATGCGAGTATTAATAGCAGCTGTAACTTAGGCCAAGAACCCACATATAATAATGTAAACATGAAAGACTCAGAAAAGACAAAAAAAAGAAAAAATACAAAAGAAAGCAGTCCATGCATACTGCAAGCTATGACAAATAAAAGGAAAAATGGAAGTAAAGACTTTGATAACTGTTGTACTTTTATTCAAGATAATATTTATGAGAATTGCAATCCATCTAGACATTGCTATCTTGAAGGTATATCTCCATCTACATTAAGCTCATCATCAAATATTGAGACAGGAAAGCACTCTCCTCAGAGAGAAAACTTTGAAAATTATGACATTTTCAGGAAAAATCTTGATCTTGAGCCTGTTTCCCCATCATCTTTGCATTTGTCATCTCCGGACTATCAAAATCCAAATGAAAAAAATAGTAATGAAACTGACTCAGATAGTAGATATAAATTGTCAGGAAATTATACAGTAAATTACACAGACAATACCTTTACCATTTCAAAATATGGGACTCCTGATTTGAGCCCATCAAGATATCATAGTTCTCCGAAGTGCAGTAAATGGCTGGATAGACATACTAACAGAGGGATTCCTTCTAAAAGGAGGTACAGTTCAGAGGAGGAACTTACTCCAGAAAGGGAGTTGAGTCCATGGAGATGTGACAGTAAAGTTAGACACCACAGTGGGGATAGATGTTACAGTACAGAAAGAATTTGCCATCCTAACAGAAGTAATTACAGTCCAGAAAGTAGGTGGAGAGAGAGGAGTGTCTCTCCCATTTGGAAGAGGGGTGTGTCTCCTGTTTCAAGGTGCTCTTCAGATAGAAATGAATCATGGAAGCATAGTCCAAGAAGTTGCAGTCCACTTCGGCGCTCTGTCCATACATTTAGTGATGGGGTCAGCAAGGAACGTTTGAGACATGACAGAAGACACATCGCATTGACGCCAGATAAAGGCTCTCCTTCCACTTTACGCAGCAGAAGGTGTGTATTCTATTTTTTTTTCTTTTTGCTAATTTTAGACATCTTGAAAACTATATTTATTTTATTATTCCAAGCTCCTATGATTTGATATTGCCTTCACATTATCAAAGCACATGGTAGAGAATATTTCCATAAGCAATATTGAATATCCCATAAAAGGTGAGTACAGTATTCAGTAATTATTTTACAGTGGAACCTCAAGTATCGAACTTAATCCATTCCAGGAGCTAATTCTAAATTCAAAAAGTCTGAAAAGCGAAGCAATATTTCCCATAAGAAATAATGGAAATACAATTAATCCGTTCCAGAAACCCAAAAATATTCACAAAAAAGTACATTTTAGAGAGATTAATTACAGTTTTACATACAACAGATATAGTGTTCAATTATGTATTAATAAATGTAAATAAACATATAACATTTTTACTTACCTTTATTGAAGATTGGTGATGGCATCTGGAAGATAGGGAAGAGGAGAGAGAGGGAGTTGGGGTTAGTGTTTGGAAGGAGAATATCCCTCTATGAGGACTTCAGGTATCAAAGCCCTCTCTGGGGTTACTTCCCTTCTCTGTCTTTTAATGCCACTAGGACTAGCTTTAGAGTCACTGGACCCCTGTCTCACAAAATAACTGTCCACAGTCCTCTGTTTCTGGTGCCTCTTGAAGATTTCATGGTTTTGTCACTGAACTTGTTGCAAAGATGGCTTGTTTCAGCCTGCTCAGGATGGTACTTCTGCGCAAACATTTGGACATCATTCCACCTGGCACAGATCTCCTTAATCTTTGAAGAAGGCACCTCATCCACTCCCTCTTCCTCCTCCTCTGAAGCAAGGTCCTCAGCTGTGGTCTGATACTGTTCCAGATAAAGCTCTTCCAGCTCTTCAGTGGTTAGCTCTTCCCTGGGGTCCTCTGCCAACTCTTCCACATCCTTGTCACTCACCTCCAGCCCCAGGGTGTTCCCCAATGCCTCAATAGAGTCCACAATAGGCAGAGGGTCAGCTGGGTCAGGGTCAGGGTCAGCCTCAGACCCTTCAAAATCCTTCTTTTGGACACAATCTGGCCACAATTGTCTCCAAGCAGAGTTAAAAGTCCTGGAAGTCACTCCCTCCCAAGCCTTACCTATAAGGCTTATGAAGTTGTAGATGTTGAAGTGATTCCTCCAGAACTCTCTTAGGGTCAACTTAGTGTCTGTGGTCACTTCAAAGCACTTTTCAAACACTGCTTTTTTTTTGTAGAGTTTTTTGAAGTTAGAATTGACCTGCTGGTCCATGGGCTGGAGGAGAGGAGTGGTGTTAGGAGGCAAAAACTTCACTGTAATAAAACTGAAGTCCCTAGACAAGAGGTCTAATAAGTTTGGAGGATGAGCAGGAGCATTGTCCATTAACAGGAGGCACTTGAGTGGCAAATTATTGTCTAGGAGGTATTTTCTCACACTGGGGCCAAACACTTCATGGACCCACTCTGAAAATTTGCCTTGTGACCCATGCCTTATTATTTGCTTTCCACAAGACATATACTTTGTTCTTTATGACATTGTTTTTCTTAAACATTCTGGGATTTTCTGAATGATGCACAAGTAAAAGCTTCACTTTAAAATCACCACTAGTGTTAGCACAGAATAAAAGAGTTAGCCTGTCTTTCATAGGCTTGTGTCCTTCACATCTATGGTGTTTCTCACTTTCTTTACCACAGGGTACCACTAGCAAGTTTCTTTGGGCCCATGGTAGCTTATTTCACAGTCCCACAAGCACTAAACACAAAGAAATAATCATAAAATGTTTGAATGAGAGCACAGGTTAGTGTTCACTTAAGCATCAACAAAACCAGACTGGCTCACAGCGCCTGCACGGGGACGTGGACAGAGCGGGCTGCCAGACAGGCCCGGTACCCGGCGGTTTGAAAATAGGGGCAAGTTCGATAATAGGGACAAAGTTGGTTTGAAAAAAGCGTTCGATTTTCGAAGAATTTGATAAGTGATACGTTCGAAATTTGAGGTTCCACTGTATATTATTTCTATACACCTTATAAACTGCTAAGTGTACTTGTTGATTGCCTTTGAATATATGCTACATTCCTTGTAGAGATTTTACTCTACTGAAGATGTCAGCATTATTGTTCACCTCTAGAACTCGAGTACGATTAAAAAGTTCTTCCCACTCCGACCCTACCTGGAATCTACTTGGAGGGTACTCTGGAGATTAATGCCCCCCCTGCCTGGTCCTCGACCAGGCCTCCCAGTGGATCAAGGCCTAATCAACCAAGTTGTTGCTGCTGGCCGTATGTAGTCCAACGTACAAATCACAGCCGGGCTGATCCAGCACCAACTTTCAATATCTGTCCAGCTCCCTCTTGAAGGCAGCCAGGGGCCTATTGGTGATTCCCCTTATGCATGGTGGGAGGCTGTTGAACAGTCTTGGGCCCCAGACACTTACGTTGTTTTCTCTTAGTGTACCAATGGCACCCCTACTTTTCATTGGGGGTATTTTGCACTGCCTGCCCAGTCTTTTACTTTCGTAGGGACTGATTCCTGTATGCAGATTCAGGACCATTCCTTCTAGGATTTTCCAAGTGTAGATTATGATATCTCTCTCTCGCCTGCATTCCAGCAAGTACAAGTCAAGTGCTTCCAAGCATTCCCAGTAGTTGAGGTGTTTGATGGAACTTATATGTGCAGTAAAGGGTCTCTGTACACACTCTGGATCTGCAATTTTACTTGCTTTGAACAGAGTACAGCAGTACTCCAGCCTAAAGACAACAAATGATTTGAAAAGGATCATCATTGGCTTGGCATCTCTTGTTTTGAATGTTCTCATTATCCATCCTATCATTTTCTTTGCAGTTGTGATCGTGGCACTGTTGTGATCCTTGAAAGTGAGACCCTCAGACATTACCTCTCCCAGGTCCCTCACATTATTTTTCTGCTCTGATGTGTGATGAGAGTTTGTAGTATACTCAGTCCTAATTATTATCTCCTCCAGTTTTCCATAATGCAGCACAATGGAACCTTGACATAAGAGTGTCCCAATGTACAAGTTTTTTGAGATACGAGCCGTCGCTCAGTCAATTTTTTGCTCTGAGTTATGAGCCAACAACCAAGTTATGAGCCAGCTCCCCTCACTTTCCCCTCAACCAAAAACCTGCACACCTCTCTTGTTTATCTATGATTTCATGCTTTAATTCCATGGAAATCATCCTCTTTTTCTTCTCAGCACTGTCCTTTACACTTACTTTCTTAGGACCCATGCTTAGAAAAATGAAATTTGGCCAAATGACTGTAAAAAATGTAAGCAAAGCATGAGAGAAATACTCCCACACCGAGGTAAACAGTGCACTGAGTTGGTAGCGTTCTGAAGCTCTCATTATTATTATTATTATTAGTAGTAGTAGTTGTAGTACATATGTATTATTATTATTATTATAATAATAATAATAATAATAATATAATAATGAGAGAGCTTCAGTTTCCTAAAGTAATAATAATAATTATTACTTAATATTATTAATAGTAATAATAATACATAATACGTAATAATAATTCAGGATGCTGCCACTAGATGGCGCAGTAGATGGCAAAACATGCAGTAAGGAGTCCACATGTTTATGTTGCCATGGGAGCAGTTCTCTTGTGCTTGCATTTTTTATAGTCATTTGTCCAAATTTCCTTTTTTCTAACCATGGGTCCTAAGAAAATAAGTGCCAAGGACAGTGCTGAGAAGAAAGAGGAGGATTTCCATGGAATTAATGTAAATTGTATCAGTTAAGTTCAGTGGTCAAACAAAACAAATTATATCAGTTAAGTTCAGTGATAAAGTGTAGCATTAAGAGTGTAGCAAATTTGTTAAGCGATAGAAGAAGGGTTGTGATAGAGAAAAGCCATAGAGTTGATATTAGCGTTATGTTGAAATATTTTTTCCTGCCGCTGGGACGGATTAATGGCACTTCAATTAATTTATACGAAGAAAATTGATTTGATATACGAGCAAATTGAGTTATGAGCTCGGTCACGGAACGGATTAAACTCGTAAGTCAAGGTTCCACTGTAGTTGGAATTTGTCTTCACTGAACATCATAATGTTTTCCATTGCTCATTGGAAAACTAGGTTTATATCTTCTTGGAGGTTAACCATGTCCTCAATAGACTGGCACTAAGGCTGGGGGCAGTCCTTTCTGTGGAGGTTGGAGAGGTTATTATAGTCTTTGTTGATGTTTTAGAGTGCGTTGGTGGTATCTTCCTTCACCAGGGTGAACATAACCTGATAACGCTAAATTGTAACTGATCCGTGCACATGCTGTATACTAGTTCTCATTTCCATTCACCTGGAAGATGAGCCTGCTCTTAGAGCTGAGGTCTTTTTTGTAGGAGGATAGCCATAAAATGTATGGTGTTGCCCTTGTAAAAGCCATTTGGCTTGCCATGTATTGATGTTTTGGGTTCTCCAGCAGAGAGGAAGTGCTTACATACTGTTTTTGATCCTTTGTATTTATCCTGGAATATGCCAGATGACCTGGCCTTTGAGTTACCTTATTCTGGGAGATCCCAGCAACTATCCCTAAAGAATCAGTCACCCCTGTTTGGTTTAGCCTGTGTTACTACCTCATCGCTTCTCTCATAGTTTCATAAGAAACTTCTCTTGATGGACTCTACTACCGTAGGATTTGCAATTTTTTGCACTTTAGCCGTGGACAGCTGGTGCAAGTGTTCATTGATATTGAACTTTATGATGTACTCATATCATGAGTTGATTATGAGATTATTATGCGTAGATTGTTTGACTAACTTCACATTGTGCATGCAAAAGATGCCTCTCAAGCTGATGCTTCCTCTAATCTCTGGCTGACACATTAGTCACTATGCCCAACTAAATTCACACAAAACTTATTGAGGAATGTGCAGGAGGCATCCACGGCCCTTCCAGTTTGCAGAGTGAGACATTCCTCTAACCTCCTTGTGATCCCTACTTATAACCAAGCAGCATGACCAAACTAACATTTTTTGTCGTTACCTTCTGTGACGTGGTAAGCGTCAGATCTTGTCTGGAATTCTCGCAGTATGGATTTTATTCTGAAAAATAATATCTCACTGATAGATCTTGTCAGATATACTCTTCCAGTAAGTCAAAGACAAAGTGCTGATAGACCAGCTGGTAGGTGCAGAAGTGAATCTACAAGCTAAATCTTCCAGCACCTAGCCAGTGTTGGAGGATGACCTAGCTACAACAGAGTGACCTGAAGCAGTCCCTGGACTTAACACAATTGTTTAGGGGCCAGGGATCGTGTTTGGTAGGTCACATATTAAATAATTGAAAAATGGGCTAACTGTACTGAAAAATAAGATAAGCTATAGATAAGATAATTTATTTATGCATGATACAATGTTTGTACAGAGGTGATTGACATTTAGGTGTGCATGCAGAAAGCCCCTTAACCCTTTCAGGGTTGGTGCCGTACTAGTACGGCTTGCACGCCAGGGTTGGTGCCGTACTAGTACTCATAAATTCTAGCTCCTTCAAATCTAGCGAAAGCTGGTAGGCCTACATATGAAACAATGGGTCTATGTGGTCAGTGTGTGCAGTATAAAAAAATCCTGCAGCACACAGTGCATAATGAGAAAAAAAAACTCCGACCGTGTTTTTGGTTTAAAACAGCGACTTTGCAGTGTATTTTCATATGCTATTTATGGTTGTATTCTGGATTTCCTGGTCTCATTTTATAGAATGGAAGACATATTACAGAAATTGATATGATTTTTATTGGTTTCACAATGAAAAGTAACTTGAAATTGAGCTTAAGGTAGCAGAAATGTTTGATTTTTGCCAAAGCTCAAAAGTAAATAAATCAAGCCATGCGTCCATTACACGTCAACTGGTGAGTCTGATATTCTTTTACAAGTGCACTGATATTATTTATACCATTTCTATACCATTTCTACACTAATGCAGTAGTCTGCATAACAGTAAATCTTCTATTTTTGGTGAGAATAAAAATTCAAAGTGGAAAACAAAAGAAATGTAACAGAGGCCTGGGGACGTGACTAATGAACAGAGGAAATGTTATTTTAGTGCCAGGAATGTCTGTCTTGTTTATTCTGGACCCTATTTGGAAATTGGCATCTTTTGAAATTTGTGTGAAATTGGCAAAATTGCCAAATTCAGATCACTTTATTGGATAGTTGAAATCGGTAAATGGATGGTTTTATGTACTCATTCGATAGAAAAAATGGAGTTCTAGCGAAATAGTCATGATTTTTGTTGACTGGTACATTGGAATTGGCTGAAAATAGGGCTCAAAGTGGGCAAAATTGCTGATGCGTAAACATCGTCGAGACTGCTAACTTCGCGAGAGCATAATTCCGTAAATTTTCCATCAAATTTCATACTTTTTGTGTCATTATGATCGGGAAAAGATTGCCTATCATTTCATAAGATTTTTTTTTTTTCCGATCCTGAGAACAAGTTTAGGAGAGGGCGTGCCAACCAAGATAGGGTTAATATGCAGAGCATTTCAGGCAAATTTAAGACTAACTTAAGATCAATAAGGCAATGACAAGTGTGGTTTTATGTACAGTCTCTTAGGTGGTTATAAATATAAATTTAAGGGTTACAGGGAATACAGTAGAATTGAATATCCTTTTATCAAGTTTAACCCTTTGAGTGTCGGTCATTGCAGCCAGGGTCGGTCACATACTAGTACGCATAAATTCTAGCGCCTTCAAATTGAGCGGGAGAAAGCTGGTAGGCCTACATGTGAGAGAATGGGTTTGCGTGGTCAGTGTGCGCAGATGGGAAAAATTCGGGCACCCAGTGGAGCATTGTGGGAACGCCATTTTAGTTCACCTTGTCCACCATGCCTCGCGGTAAGAAGCTCCTCACTCCTCGGTGAATTGGGACTCTTTTGTTCCCAAGTGACAGTTCAAATACAGATGGAAGTGTCAGTGAAGATGATTTCCAGGGTTTTGGGGAGTTTGTGACCAAGAATAATGAACATAATAGTGGTAATGGTGATGAAAATCCAGACGACCCCCAACCTTCCACATCTGGTGCTGGGCCGTCTTGTTCAGTTGCACCAGATGAAAGAGGAAACTCGTATTTTCCAGTGCTGAGGACACAGATGTGAACAGTGGTGATGATAGTAGAATGTTTCTAGTTATTCTTTGATGAACTCCTGATGGAAATTATTGTCAAGGAAAGCAACAGATACTATGAGTACACCATGGCAAACACAATTCTTTCACCAAGATCATGGCTACACCAGTGGAAGGAGACAGCTGTGGCTGAGGTGTATCTTTTGTTTGCCACAATAATGCTTATGCCACATGTGTATAAGCGAAGTGTCAAATCATACTGGTCAACAGACCACCTCATTGCAACCCCAGCTTTCAGTGATATAATACCAGTGAATCGATTTGTGCTACTGTTACGTATGCTACACTTCTCAGACAAAACCAGGCCTGACAGAAAAAGACAGGTTATATAAGATTAGAAATGTGTTTATGTATCTGAAACAGAAATTCAGTATGTATATTTATCCCTTCAGGAAGCTTGTTATTGATGTGTCTTTGATTTTGTTCAAAGGCAGACTGTCATTCAAGCAGTACATACCAAGCAAGAGGAAACACTTTGGTATAAAGCTATTTGTACTGTATGATTGCTACAGTGGTCTTGTATTGGATATTATTGTGTACACTGGAAGTAATACATTGCAAGATACCAGGAAGTTATTGGGTATCTCTGGTGATGTGGTTAGAACAGTGATGGAACCATATCTTGGTAAGGGGCATATATTATAGTATACTGATAACTGGTACACAGGCCCCTCACTCAGTGATTTTTTGCGAGTGAATATGACAGATGTGTGTGGCACAGTGCGTGGAAAGCGTAAACATATGCCCAGGTTCGATGCTGGCACTCGTAGAGGTGAGGTGCAGGCGTTTGCTGCCAATGACATCATGGCATTTCGGAGGCATGACAAACGAGATGTCACACTGTTTTCATCAGTTCACCGAAATGAAATGACAGACACTGGAAGGCAGCACAGAGAGACCAA
The DNA here is from genome assembly GCF_026875155.1 of Cherax quadricarinatus. Classification (NCBI taxonomy): domain Eukaryota; kingdom Metazoa; phylum Arthropoda; class Malacostraca; order Decapoda; family Parastacidae; genus Cherax; species Cherax quadricarinatus. The sequence goes on along the minus strand of NC_069405.1, from coordinate 89,167,978 downwards.
TGAACCCATTCTAAAACCTGCAGCTGTGATGGACTACACCCTCAATATGCGCTCAGTGGACAAATGTGATATGCAAATTGGGTTTGCTGATTGTGTTTGCAAGAGTTATAAGTGGTACATAAAACTCTTTTTTCATCTTGTGAACATTTCCATGCTGAATGCTTATAATGTGTATAAGTTGAAGACCAGAAACAAACCACCATATGGTAAATTTTCTTTGTCATCAGACAAATATTCAAGTACCAAGTAACATCACCTGCAATAGAACAACGCCTGCGAACTGATCATCAACTACCCTCTCATCTGAGGCATGGTGATCACTTCCTAATAGAACTGCATGCTACTGCTTTGAAGAAAAAGGCTCAGAAGAGGTGTTTTGTCTGTGCACATAGAAAAAAAAAAAGCCCACAAAAACGCAGACACTCGTTTTATGTGTGAGGAGTGTGAAACACCATTGTGCATGACACTGTGTTTCAGAAAGTTCCACAGGCTGCAGAACTTCTAGAAACATGTCCAGTGACTGTATTGTGTATATATTGTGTATATAAAATTTAGAAAAATAGTAATAAACAACAATTTATGTTGTTGGTTTGTGTAAATATGTTTTGTAAACAATGTAATGAGAACAGTGCTTGTGCAGTTATTGTCATATAGAAATTGTAAATACATACAAAATAGTGCTCATATTGGTCTCACAGGCCACAAAAGTTACTTGAAAAGAAAAAATATTAAAAAATGATAGAAAAAAATAGAAAAAACTAAATAAATGATTACCGGGTGACCGGCAGTCAGCGATGATACCATATGTTGAGAAATGGTTTACCAGCTAAGGTTAAAGATTAAATATAGGGGAACTTAGCTTAGAAAGACAGCTCATCACCTGCACAGCCGCCCCTGCAGGTGAGGTCTTGAGAAGCTGTCGTATCCACTTCACAACGGGCTGTAATAGAGTATATTATGTATGATTATAAATTACCCTTAGGGGGTGTTATGTCAGCATATATCAGACACTGATTGCTGACAACACTTACTTGTGTGGACTCAAAAGTTCGCGCCTCACTGCCGACTATAGGTTGATTACAAACTCCTTGCGACACAAGAACTGCGCAGACCCCCATACTACAAGAAATCTGTAACCTACCTTGCTCTTGTGGCGTGAGCTATGGTGTTCTTTACACCCTCGACAGGTATCGGTGACTTGATAGAAGCTGAAGTGTCCTTAGATGTCCACGTCTTCCATAGTCTAGGAATATGCACACTGGTACACTATGTTCCACAAGGTTTGTCTTTATTGTTCACAATCTTATCACTAAAGAAGCTGATCACACTTCTCTATAAGTGTTTATCGTGTTTTGTGAGACACTTTGTTCACACTAACGCATGGATCAGTGTTCGTTGTTGGTTATCCTGGCATCAGTGTGACTCCCAGTAGGGTGAAAAGTAATCTGACCTCACAGCGTTCTATGCCACTGCAATGCCCCTAGAACATAAAGGAAAAGCTGACCTAGTACTTCTTGCTTCCTTGCCAAACTTCCTCCATGAAGCAAAGCAGAATGCTTGATTCTTGCTGTCTTAACCCTTTGACTGTCGCAACCCCCAATCCCAAGGTGTCTCCTGGTGTCGCAAAATTTAAAAAAAAAATTATTTTTTCTTATGAAATGATAGGGAATCTTTTCCCGATTGTAATGACACCAAAAAAACGAAATTTGATGGAAAACTGACGGAAATATGCTCTCGCGAAGTTAGCGACCTCGGTGCTGTTTACAAATCGGCGATTTTGCGCACTTTGAGCCCTATTTTCGGCTAATTCCATTGTTCCAGTCGCCCAAACTCATAGCTATTTCTTTAGAACTCCATTTTTTCTATCGATTGAGTACAAGAAACTGCCCATTTACCGATTTCAACTACCTAATAATGTAGTCAGAAATTTGCAATTTGGCCAATTTCACTAAAACTAAAAAATATGACAATTTCAAAATAAGGTCCAGAATGAACAATGCAGACATTCCTGGCTCTAAAATAACATTTTCTTTGCTCATCAGTCATGTCTCCAAGCCCCTCTGATATTACTCTTGCTTTCTATTTTGAATTTTTATTCAAACAAAAAATAGAAGACTTACTATTATGCAGACTGCTGCAATACTGTAATAATTGTATAAATAACATCAATCCATTCATGACTGCATATTAGAATGGCTAGTTGGACATTTATTGGACAATGGCATCATTTGTTTACTTTTGAACATTGGCAAAAATCAAACATTTCCCCTACTTTGAGCTCCATTTCTAGGTTCTTTTTATAGTAAAATCAATCAATATCACCTCTATTTCTATAATATGTTTTCCATTCTATCAAATGAGACCAAGAAAACGAGAATACAACCATAAATACTATACGAAAATAGACCACAAATTCGGCATTTTAATTAAAAAAAACGGTCAGTTTTTTTTTTCTCATTATGCACTGTGTGCTCCAGGATTTTTTTATATGGTGCACACTGACCACACAGACCCATTCTCTCACATGTGGGCCTACCAGCTTTCTCCTGCTTGATTTGAAGCCGCTAGAATTTATGAGTACATGTACATATACGTCAGACACGGTACCTCGTAAGACGTAAATATACGGCCGCGACAGTCAAAGGGTTAAGCATAGACAACAATGTACACTATCTTTATCATGGTAATATAAAGTGGGAGCAGGATTTTCCTTAATTGTCCTGCTAAGGTAAGAGATGGAGTGTCTCTTATTAAACTACACTTTGCAATACTGGACTCTTGCAAGGAGCGGCGGTCGCTTGACCACGTCACATACTTGTACTGTATCTGGGATCAATTACTTGCTGTAGCAGTAAACAAGATGTTTGCCCCCTCTTAGAGGGCTGAAAGGGGCTGAAGGGGGCTAGTACCCCTCTCCTGGAGAAATTTCTCCACACATATGCTGTCAATTTCTGTCACTTCATGCTCCATATTCGGTAAGTATTGATGGCAAAATTTTTTTTTAGATTAAATGTTTAGAAAAAAAAAATAACTTATTATTTCATAAGAAAAAATAATTTTTTTTCTTTGAATATTTTCGACCCTGAGAACAAGTTGGGTGAGAGCCTGTCGACCCTCAGGGTTAATTTTGTAAGAATTATTGCATAATTAAGATTATAAGCAATGAAGATCTAGGATATAAATAGAATGTGGACACAAAATCAATGTTTTATGTTTAGGAGGATTATTGATACAGTAAGGCCCCGCTTACGGGTTTTGCCTTCCGGTGTTCACTAATATGGCGATGTCAAATAATGTACCAAATTTGCTATACAGCAAGCGGTCTTTCAAATACGGCGCCCCCACCCGGTTTGTTTACCATTTTCCGTGACCCACATTAATTATGTCAGGAAACTCCAAAATTTCAAGTGTTTAATTACTGCATATTTTATAAGTACTCTGATAATTATACAAATGTGTACCTGTACCTAAAATACTTACACACTGTGCTGGAGTGTGAAGGTACACATTAAATCGGTAGGTATTCTCTCTACTAATTGACGCCAATACTACGTAGTTATTATTACTTGGGCACATAAATGTCTTATTTTACATCAAATATATGATTTTCTTAAGCATCTATGTTCATATTCTTTCCTCCAAAATTATATATGAAACCATTACATAACAATAAAAAATGATAATACACTCACAGAATAAAATGATGTAACTACAGCTGTGGAGGTAGTGTTGGAAAGCATTACGTGTTTCTTAGTCAAACTGGGGGATAACTGTAGAAAAATATCTTTTCGTATTCCTTTATATATAGCAATTCACGACCCTTGGGGTTAGTTTAGTGCTTTTTATAATAATAATAATAATAATAATATTATTATTTATTATTATTTATTAATTGATTATCTTCTTTCACTCTAAAAATGGTGTGTTGCGGTTTGTTATTCTGAACTAACTTGTTTCCAATGGAAGAATATTTGTTTGTGAGGTAATTATTATAAATAAACAAATTATTGAGGTTAAATGTTTACAAAACTCTTACAACTGGAGTGAATGAACTAAAGTAGACACACATTAAAACACGTTTATTCCGCCTGATCAAGTGATCGACCCACTTACCCTGTTCAGTTTGTGTTCTTACATTGGCTCAACTCTGATATTCTCGTTTCTCTCCTCTCATTTTTCATTTGTTAATTAGTTGGCTCTCATGGCGATGGCGTTCTAAGGTTAGCTGTAAGAAAAAGAGAAGTCGTAAGCTTCTTGCTTTAAGTGCCAAGTTAGAGGATGATGGTGTGCCATTTGATTTTATTCAATAATAACACCCTGCCACCTCACCATCTCACACATTAATTTTAATATTTTAAGGTAAGTAATAAGTGTACGCTGTGTGTATCTTACTTTTATTGTGTTTTTAATGCCTATTTCTATTGCTAACTTAATTAAGTTAGTGTAAACTTGTTGTCTGGCATTTATTGCCATATTTTATATTGCTCTGATAATATACTTGTGGAGCTGTGTGTAGCCGGGTGGAGGGGACAACTTAGTTATCTCTGGTCAGCCATCAGCGAAACGTGTATGAATCTGCGTTTGGGCCAGCCACTCCCCATCCGCTTTTGTTTACAATTTTTGGCATGAATTATTCATACTTCTACCTTCGTTTATGCTGGAATCTAAAGGTGTTGTTCGAAATGATTAAATTCAGTGAACAGGGTTGTAGATGTTAATAATATGCTCTGGGCCACAGTGTAGGTAGACGGTAGGTGTAGCCCAGGTGGGCTACACCTACTGGCTTACCTACACTGGACTTCCTACAAATAATACTACTTCACCTCTCTTCTAATTAGTAAGACTTCACTTATTTTAAGGTAAATAATTCAATTAATTCAATTCACGTTTATTCTTATAAGGGTTACAAATATGGGGTTTACAGGTTTTGGGTATTGTGTGGTTTAATGTTATAAAACAATTACTAATTGCAGAGGGGGCCACTAGGAACTAGCATGGCTAGGCATTTCGAGCTGACCTTAGATTAATTTCTTACATAATTCCTTACAGATTATGGTTATTAAGGCTAAGTGATACATCTTAATTTGTGAGTTTAGCAATGTGAAATGCCTTTTGTTTGGCAACACATCAAGGTGTCTTTATTGGCGTTCATAGGCAAAAAAAACTTATGGACCTAGTTTGGATTTAGTATTTTAAGATTAGTATTTCTGTGTTTATAGTCAGTGGAGTGAGTGAGTGTAATTGTGACCACCAGGTGGTTATCATGTGTTGTTGTCGGGGGTGGCTAGGGGATAAGATGTTTCAAACTGTAGTTTAGAAGTGAGTACTGTGTCTGCACTCTAGAGTTTTAGGTAGGGTGTTCTAGATTTTAGGTCCTTTGAAATACATTGAATTGTGTTAAGGTTTAGTCATTCACGGTGGGATGTCATAGAGAGTGTGTGTTAGGTGTTATGCCGGTGGATCTGTTACAACTATCTAAGATAGGGTTTTAGGTCAAGGTTAATATTTGAGAATGTAAGGTCCTGTTAGATATAGATTGCATCAATACTAAGGTGGAGATCTGAACAGGGAGTAAGTAAGATCTATGAAGGAGTGGGAGGGGGTGTTCCATGATGGTATTTAGTGATTAACAAATCTTACTGCGGCTTTATGTTGGGTTATTATTGGCTTTAGATGTTGTTGCTGCCAGGTGAACCCCAGCACAGATTGCATAGGTGAGGTCGGATCTATAAGTGGTATTAGTGTGAGAAGGGCAGTTTGCGGCACGTAGTATGTATCCTGGAGAGGATCCCACGTTTTGGATTACTTTTTTTGTTATGTGTTGCGATATGGGTGCTGAAATTTAGGTTGTTGTCGAGGTATAGGCCAAGGAATTTGCCCTCATTATGTTCTGACAAATTAGAGTGTTGTCGGATCTTAATGTTAAGTGCCACAAACTGCTCTTGTACCAAACATAATATAGAGGTTTTGCCAGTGTTAAGTGTTAAGTATAATGGCTGTTCATCAAGTCCGATATTTTGAGCAGCTCCTTTGTTAACAATGGTGATTGGGGTGCAAGATTACGGTGGGAGATGGCATTAGTCGTGTCGTCAGCAAAGAGAATTGGGTTTCAGGTGTTGGTTATCGTTTGGAAGATATTGATGTAAATGAGGAAGAGCTGGGTCCAAAGGACAGTTTCCCTGCGGAACTCAGTATCAAGTGGCCGTATTGATGAGGCTGTGTCTTTTATGGTGACATTATGATGCCTATTAGAAAGGTAGGATTTAAAATATGCAAGCGGGCAATGGTCTTTATACCATAGTGGTCAAGTTTGTGGAGTTAGGTTGCTGTGGTCTGCGTGTCAAATTGCTTTTCTTAGGTCAATATTCCTAGGATCTTCCTAATTTTTCATTTACTGTGTAATGTAAAGCAGGTCTAGCATTTTTATAATTGCATTCATTAGTGCTTTTATTTTTTCTGAATCAAATTGGCAGGGTTGAGTATGTTTTGTGATGTTATAAAATTAACTATATATTAGTCTCCTGTGCACGAGTTTCTCGAGATTTTGGATAGCAATGGTTAAGTTTGATATGGGCCTATAGTTGTTTTACGTCTGTAGGGTCACCACCCTTAAGTATTGGTGTGTAACCCTTGCTGTCTTGAGGAGTTTCGGGAAGGTGCTAATTTCTAGAGTAGGACTTGTTAACCTTGACTTCGCGGCCGTATATATACGTCTGACGAGGTTGCCGTTGGTTGACGTATTTACAATCATAAATTCTAGTGGGCTACAAAATCATAGCAGGAGAAGCTGGTTGGCCCACATGTGAGAGAATTGGTCTGTGGGGTCAGTGGCACCATGTAAAAAAAAATCCTGGAGCACGCAGGTGCATAATGAGAAAAAAAAAATCGACGTTTTTTTTTTTTAATTAAAATGCCGAATTTGTGGTCTATTTCGTATAGTATATATGGTGTATTCTTGTTTTCTTGGTCTTCATTTGATGAATGGAAAACATAGTATAGAAATAGAGGGATTTTGATTGATTTTACTATAAAAAAGGAACCTAGAAAGGAGCTCAAAGTAGGGGAAATGTTTGTTTTTGCAATGTTCAAAAGTAAACAAATGATGCCATTGTCCAATAAATGTCCAAACTAGCCATTCTAATATGCAGTCATGAATGGGTTGATGTTATTTATACATTATGACAGTATTGCAGTATATGTCTGCATAATAGTAAGTTTCATATTTTTGTTGAATAAAAAATTCAAATAGGAAGCAAGAGTAATATCAGAGGGACTTGGGAGACATGCTGACGAGCAAAGAAAATGTTATTTTAGAGCCAGGAATGTCTGCATGTTAATTCTGGACCGTATTTTGAAATGGTTCATATTTTTTAGTTTTCGTCAATTGGACAATTGCAAATTTCTGACCACATTATTAGGTAGTTGAAATCAGTAAATGTCTGTTTTTGTACTCAGTCCATAGAAAAATTGGAGTTCTAGAAAGAAAATAGTATGAGTTTGGGCGAACTTGGGACAATGGAATTTGCGGAAAATAGGGTCAAAGCGAGCGAAATCGTCGATTGTAATACAGCTCCGAGGCCGCCTACTTTGCGAGAGCATATTCGGTGTCAATACAAGCGGAAAACAGTTTTATCATTTCATAAAAATAATATTTTTTTTTTATTTTTTAAATTTTGCGACACAGGAGAACCTCAGGATACGGGGGTTGCGACAGTCAAGGGTTAAAAAGTAATGTAATAGATGTGAAAGGACATGGGCCGCTCGCATGTACCAATAATGGGTGGGACGTGAGACAGATTCTCTGAGTTATTTTAAAGTGACTTTATGATCGCGGTGACTTCCGTGGCTCAGTTGGAACAAGATAGAAGGATTTGTGAATATTCCATCTAGGTAGTCCCGGCAAGGGCGTTGGTACGTGGGATTTTACTGGCGAGATTAGATCCTATGTTTGAGAAAAAGTCGTTTATCTTGTTAGCTGTATCAGTGGGATGCAGTGGTGTTTCATGAGGTTTAGTTAGAACTCTATTCTTTGTTTTTTTTTAGTTTGTGGGTCCCCAGAATCTGGGAAAGTGTTTTCCAGGTCTTTTTATATCTCCTCTTGTGTCAGTGAATCTGCTGGAGTAGTACAGTTGTTTGGCTTTCTTTATTAATTTGGTGAGAACTGTTGAATATTGTTTAAGAATATCTTATGTGTATTAACCCTTTGAGGGTTTTCGTCGTACTAGTACGTCTTACGCGTAGGGGTTTTTGACGTACTAGTACTCATAAATTCTAGCGACCTCAAATCTAGTGGGAGAAAGCTGGTAGGGCCTTCATATGAAAGAATGGGTCTATGTGGTCAGTGTGCACAGTCTAAAAAAAATCCTGCAGCACACGGTGCATAATGAGAAAAAAAAACTTTTTCCATTTTTTTTAATAAATCAGCGACTTTGCAGTGTATTTTCGTATAGTATTTATTGTTGTATTCTAGTTTTCTTGGTCTCATTTTATAGAATGGAAGACATATTACTGAATTGAATGATTTTAAATGGTTTTACAATGAAAGGTGCCTTGAAATTGAGCTCAAAGTAGCAGAAATGTTCGATTTTACCAAACTTCAAAAGTAAAACAAATCGTGCCAAGCGTGCAATACACGTCAACTGGTGAGTCTAATATTCTTTCACAAGTGCCCCAATAATATTTATACATTTTTTACACTAATGCAGTAGTCTGCATAAAAGTAAATTTTTATATTTTTGGTGAGAATAAAAATTAAAAAGTGGAAAGCAAAGAATATAAGAGGGCCTTGAGACGGGGATAATGACTAGGGGAAATGTCATTTTAGTGCCAGGAATGTCTTTCTTGTTTTTTCTGGCCCCTATTCCGAAATTGGCATCTTTGAAATTTGTGTGAAATTGGCAAAATTGCTAAATTCTGACCACTGTACTGGATAGTTGAATTTATAAATGGGTGGTTTCTTGCACCCATTCGATAGAAAAAATGGAGTTCAAAGCGAAAATTCATGTTTTTTGTCGACTAGTACAGTGAAATTGGCCGAAAATGGGGCTCAAAGTGGGCAAAATCGCCGATCCGTAACATCGCCGGGGCCCGGGCTAACTTTGCGAGAGCAATTTCCGTAAGTTTTCTATCAAATTTCAAACTTTTGGTGTCGTTATGATCGGGAAAAGATTCTCTATTTTTTTCATAAGAGAAAATAATTTTTTTTTTTTTTTTTAAATTTGGCCGACCCTGAGAACGAGTTTCGGAGAGGGCCTGTCGACCCTAAAAGGGGTTTAAGCCCTGTCTATATTGCTTTTCATATTGGTGTTTCTTATCAATGGATTTCAGAATGCTGTGGTTAGTCATGGGCAACCAAGCCGTTTATTTGTGATCTGTTTTGTTTTTGTAGGACAATGTTTGTTGTATAGTCAAGTATTTTTTTAAGAAAAATGTCTGTCCAATGGGCAGTACCATTGGCATTGGAGAATCAGTAGGCCATCAACAATCTCTAGATCTGCTGTGAAATTCCTTATTGAGGCTGTCATGGAGTCTAAATGAAACTTTGTTTGTATTCGAGTGGTGGCTTACTAATGTTTGTTAACCCTTTGAGGGTTTTCGTCGTACTAGTACGTCTTACGCGTAGGGGGTTTTTTACGTACTAGTACTCATAAATTCTAGCGGCCTCAAATCTATGGGAGAAAGCTGGTAGGCCTTCATATGAAAGAATGGGTCTATGTGGTCAGTGTCACAGTCTAAAAAAAATCCTGCAGCACACAGTGCATAATGAGAAAAAAAAAAACTTTGACCATTTTTTTGAAAAAATCAGCGACTTGCAGTGTATTTTCGTATTGTATTTATTGTTGTATTCTAGTTTTTTGGTTCATTTATAGAATGGAAGACATATTAAGAAATAGAGATGATTTTGACTGGTTTTACAAAGAAAGGTGCCTTGAAATTGAGCTCAAAAATAGCAGAAAAAGTTCGATTTTTACCCAAAATTCAAAAGTAAAACAAAACGTGCCAAGCGTGCCCAAAACACGTCAAACTGGTGAGTCTAATATTCTTTCACAAGTGCACCAATAATATTTATACCATTTTTTTTCACTAATGCAGTAGTCTGCATAAAAAGTAAATCTTAATTTTTTGTGAAAATAAAATTCCAAAGTGGAAAGCAAAAGAAAATAAGAGGGGGGCCCTTTAGACTGAATAATGACTAGAGAAATGTCATTTTAGTGCCCGGAATGTCTTTCTTGTTTATTCTGGACCCTATTCGGAAATTGGCATCTTTGAAATTTGTGTGAAATTTGGGAAAATTGCTAAATTTGACCACTGTACTGGATAGTTTTAATTCATAAATGAGTGGTTCTTGCACCATTCCGATAGAAAAAATGAGTTCTAGCGAAATATCATGTTTTTTTTTGTCGACTAGGACAGTGAAATTGGCCCGAAATGGGGCTCAAAGGGCAAATCGCCGATGCGTAAACATCGCCGAGACCCGCTAACTTTGCGAGAGCAAATTCCGTAAGTTTTCTATCAAATTTCAAACTTTTGGTGTCCCTTTATGATCGGGAAAAGATTCTCTATCTTTCATAAGAAAAAATAATTTTTTTTTTTTTTTTAATTTGGCCGACCCTGAGAACGAGTTTCGGAGAGGGCCTGTCGACCTTCAAAGGGTTAAGAGGAAAGGGTTGGGTAGTGGTCAGTAGTGCTGTCTGTGATTATCCTGATTTAAAGGGGGGGCTAGGTATATTGGTCCATTGTGGTCTATTATGGTTGCACTTGTCTCAGTCAGCCTGGGTAGTTTAGTTATTGTTGGTATGAGAAGTGGTTGTTCATATTGTTGATGAAATCATTTAAACAGTCTGATCATCTGGTGGGCCCAAGGTTGATGTTGAAGTCTCCAGCTAGAGGTGGTGCTTGTTCATTTTTTGTTATTAGTGACTTTAGATTCTCACTGAAGTTTGGGATGTTTGTGTGGGTTTATCCGGTATATGGCACCGATTGTTATGGGGCGTCTTGAGGTTTTTTACAGTAAAATTAGCAAAAATGTATTCCCCATATTCTTTCACTAAAGCAATTAGTGCTAATACAAGATAGTTGGTTTTAGAGTAATAGATTGCAGTACCCCCCCCAACTTGGTATGGTCTGCAGTTGTGGATTGCTGTGTATCCTGGTAGGGGGTAGTTTAATCTATTGTGTCCTGTTTAAAGCCAGGTCTCAGTAAGAATAATTTGCAGGAGAAGGGTTGTCTTTGGTGACTCAAGGAGTGCCAGGAGGTCATATAGTGTTTGCTTAAGGACCTGATGTTGTAGTTAAAAAACCGTTTAGACTTTGAGCAGTGTTCAGGTTTAGTGCTGGCTTGTGATGCTGTGTAATAAAGGCAGTTACTTTCCAATAAATTTTAATGTGTGTTAGATTATGGAGGTTTAGATCAGGGTCACGTGATCATTCATCTTGTAGGTTTAAATAGTGGTTGTTTATTTCGTATTATGTGGTGAGTTCTAAACTGATTTCTGTAGTGGTGGGAGGTTTGGATAGGTTACCGCTAAAGCACTTTGGTCATATAGAGTATAGTCACTAATAAACATAATGAAATTTGATATTGTCTATGTGTTGTGCTGGAATGAGCTAAAGTCAACTGGGTATAAACTAATACTATAAAAAAAAAAAAATTACAAGTGGCCCAGACTCACTCTTGTAATTGCACAAAGGGTCTAATATAATGAATTATTTTGTTGTCTATGTATGGAGCTAGAATGAGCTAAAGTACAACTAGGTATAGTTAGTTTGGGTGTTGTCTTTTGTATTGAGCTAGATGAGCTAAAGTACAACTAGGTATAGTTAGTTTAGGTGTTGTCTATGTATTGAGCTAGAATGAGCTAAAGGGACAACTAGGTATAAACTTATATAAAAATACAAATTAAAATGGTACTTGCAATTGCACTAGGGTCTGATATAGGTTGTTAACAAGATCAGAGTATAACTAGATTTAAATTGAAAAAATTAAAATTCACAAATTAAAGTACCAAAAGATAATAAGTAAAAAATAACAACGGCAATGACTTGGTTATAATATGATGTAAGATGGTAGACAGGTACCAGGTACAAAGGATAATATAAAGGTTGGAGTTGAATATACAAACTTGAAAATTTGGCAACAATGTGTTATGAAAAGTATAAAATAATGATTAATGTACAAAAGTAAAATTGACTGGTAGTAAATATGGTGTGTAATAAAATTTTAGTAAGTAATAATGATTACAAAAAAAGGGTTAATTTGCAAAAAAAAAAAAAAAGTGAAAAAGTAATGTTTATTTTTAAGTATTAAATTTTAAGAACAGTTATTTGGATTCAGTATTGCACTGGTAGTTATACTAGAGGTTATTTGGGGAGTAAAAGGGATTTAAGAGTACTCTAAGATAAATAAATGTTAAGAGTAAATTGTATTTATAGTAAAAATGGTAATAATTATTAATTTTATTGGATCATACGACAAGGTCTAGATGCACTAGAAGACAAAAAGAATGCAGATGTAAAATATACAGACTTTGCAAAAGCCTTCGCAAGTGTGACCCTGGCGTAATAGCGCACAAAATGCGTGCTAAAGGAATAACAGGAAAAGTCGGTCGATGGATCTATAATTTCCTCACTAACAGAAAAACAGAGAGTAGTAGTCAACAGAGTAAAGTCCGGGCAGCCACGGTGAAAAGCTCTGTTCCCCAAGGCACAGTACTCCTCCCATCTTGTTCCTCATCCTATATCTGACATAGGACAAGGATGTCAGCCACAGCACCGTGTCTTCCTTTGCAGATGACACCTGAATCTGCATGACAGTGTCTTCCATTGCAGACACTGCAAGGCTCCAGGCGGACATCAACCAAATCTTTCAGTGGGCTGCAGAAAACAAAATGAAGTTCAACGATGAGAAATTTCAATTCTCAGATTTGGTAAACACGAGGAAATTAAATCTTCATCAGAGTACAAAAAAAAATTCTGGCCACAAATAAAGCGAAACACCCAAAGTCAAAGACCCGGGAGTGATCATGTCGGAGGATCTCACCTTCAAGGACCATAACATTGTATCAATCGATCTGCTAGAAAAATGACAGGATGGATAATGAAACCTTCAAAACGAGGATGCCAAGCCCATGTAACAGCACCTTTCAAGGCAGGTGAAATTGCTGACCCAGAAAATGTACAGAGAACCTTCCGGCGCGCATAACGGAGATAAAACACCTCAAATTTCTGGAAGCGCTTGAGGTTTCCTGAACCTGTATTCCCTGGAACGCGGCGGGAGAGATACATGATTACATCACCCGGAAAATCCTAGAGGGACTAGTACCGAACTTGCACACGAAAATCACTCCTACGAAAGCAAAAGACTTGGCAGACGATGCAACATCCCCAATGAAAAGAGGGGGGTCACTAGCACATTAAGGACCATACATAAGTGTCAGGGGCCCCAGACTGTTCAACTGCCTCCCCGCATACTTTAAAGGGGAATTACCAACAGACCCCTGGCAGTCTTCAAGCTGGCACTGGACAAGCACCTAAAGTCGGTTCCTGATCAGCCGGGCTGTGGCTCGTACATTGGTTTGCGTGCAGCCAGCAGTAACAGCCTGGTTGATCAGGCTCTGATCCACCAGGAGGCCTGGTCACAGACCGGGCCGCGGGGGCGTTGACCCCCGGAACTCTCTCCAGGTAAACTCCAGGTAATAGTATTTAAAAAAATATGAGGTAGTAATATGGACAGAGAAAGTATCAATTCAGCTAATATTTAAGCAAACAATAGTAAATAAGAAAATTACAGAAGGTGACTTATGCTTACTAGTAAAATCACATAATGAGGTAGTTGATTATTTAACCCTTTGAGCGTCGACAGGCCCTCTCAGAGACTTGTTCTCAGGGTCGGCCAAATTTAAAAAAAAAAAAAAATAATTTTTTCTTATGAAAAAATAGTTTTTTTTCTAAACATTATAGGATAAACAAAAAAATTTTCCCTCAATATTAGGAGATATGGAGGC
>NC_069405.1:89146521-89153475 GCF_026875155.1 Cherax quadricarinatus | reverse complement strand
ACCCCAAAGGGGGGGGTTTTTCTGGCATTAAGAACAGAGAAGAGAAGCAACCCCAGAAAGCAAATGGTACCTGAGGTGTGGATGGAAGGGGATTCCCCTTCCAAACTATAAACAATCCACTCTCTCTCCTCCTCCAGTCTCCCATACACTAAGAAGAATCTCCAATACAGGTAAGTGTTATGCTGTTAATGTTTCATTCATCATTTCCCATTATATTGTTTATGTACTACATGTATATTTCATGTTAAAAATTTTTTTGTTTTAATACTTCTGGGTGTCAGGAACAGATTAATTGTATTTACATTATTTCTTATGGGGAAAATTGATTCGTAAATCGTAAATTTCGTTTATAGTAACGGCTCCCGGAACGGTTTAATTACGAACAACGAGGGACCACTGTATATATTTTTTTTTTTTCAACCAGTCGGCCATCTCCCACCGAGGAAGGGTGACCCAAAAAAGAAAAAATCCCCAAAAAGAAAATACTTTCATCATCATTCAACACTTTCACCACACTCACACATTATCACTGTTTTTGCAGAGGTGCTCAGAATACAACAGTTTAGAAGCATATACGTATAAAGATACACAACATATCCCTCCAAACTGCCAATATCCCAAACCCCTCCTTTAAAGTGCAGGCATTGTACTTCCCATTTCCAGGACTCAAGTCCGACTATATGAAAATAACCGGTTTCCCTGAACCCCTTCACTAAATATTACCCTGCTCACACTCCAACAGATCGTCAGTCCCAAGTACAATTCGTCTCATTCACTCCTATCTAACACGCTCACGCACGCTTGCTGGAAGTCCAAGCCCCTTGCCCACAAAAACCTCCTTTACCCCCTCTCTCCAACCCTTTCGAGGACGACCCCTACCCGCCTTCCTTCCCCTATAGATTTATATGCTTTCCATGTCATTCTACTTTGATCCATTCTCTCTAAATGACCAAACCACCTCAACAACCCTCTTCTGCCCTCTGACTAATACTTTATTAACTCCACACCTTTTCCTAATTTCCACACTCCGAATTTTCTGCATAATATTTACACCACACATTGCCCTTAAACAGAACATCTCCACTGCCTCCAACCGTCTCCTCGCTGCTGCATTTACCACCCAAGCTTCACACCCATATAAGAGTGTTGGTACTACTATACTTTCATACATTCCCTTCTTTGCCTCCATAGATAACGTTTTTGACTCCACATATACCTCAATGCACCACTCACCTTTTTTCCCTCATCAATTCTATGATTAACCTCATCCTTCATAAATCCATCCGCCGACACATCAACTCCCAAGTATCTGAAAACATTCACTTCTTCCATACTCCTCCTCCCAATTTGATATCCAATTTTTCTTTATCTAAATCATTTGATACCCTCATCACCTTACTCTTTTCTATGTTCACTTTCAATTTTCTACCTTTACACACATTCCCAAACTCATCCACTAACCTTTGCAATTTTTCTTTAGAATCTCCCATAAGCACAGTATCATAAGCAAAAAGTAACTGTGTCAATTCCCATTTTGAATTTGATTCCCCAAAATTTAATCCCACCCCTCTCCCGAACACCCTAGCATTTACGTACTTCCTTTACAACCCCATCTATAAATATATTAAACAACCATGGTGACATTACACATCCCTGTCTAAGACCTACTTTTACCGGGAAGTAGTCTCCCTCTCTTCTACACACCCTAACCTGAGCCTCACTATCCTCATAAAAACTCTTTACAGCATTTAATAACTTACCACCTATTCCATATACTTGCAACATCTGCCACATTCTCCTCAAATCCACTATCAATGCCTTTTTAAATCCATAAATGCAATAAAAACTTCCCTACCTTTATCTAAACACTTGTTCACATATATGCTTCAATGTAAAACACTTGATCTACAATCCCCTACCCCCACTCTGAAACCTCCTTGCTCATCCGCAATCCTACTTCTGTCTTACCTCTAATTCTTTCAATTATAACCCTACCGTACACTTTTCCTGGTATACTCAGTAAACTTATTGCTCTATAATTTTTAGTCTCTTTTTGCCCCCTTTTTCCTTTATATAAGGGACTATACATGCTCCCCGCCAATCCCAAGGTACCTTCCCCTCTTTCATACATTTATTAAACAAAAGTACCAACCACTCCAACACTATATCCCCCCCTGCTTTTAACATTTCTGTCATGATTCCATAGTTCCAGCTGCTTTACCCCCTTTCATTCTACGTAATGCCTCATGTACCTCCCCCACACTTACATTCTGCTCTTCTTCACTCCTAAAAGATGGTATACCTCCCTGACCAGTGCATGAAATTACCACCTCCCTTTCTTCTCAACATTTAAAAGAAATAGAATTATCAAAGATTATTGCTTGGGTAGCATTGAAAATTGAGTTGGGCAAATATTCTGCTAGCAGGATGGATTGTGAAGGACCTGCCTAGTATGGGCCAGCAGGCCTGCTGCAGTGTATTTATTATTAATAGTACATACGTATTATTATAATAATTCTTTTTTTTCCAACGAGTCGGCAGGGTGACCCAAAAAGAAAATACTTTCATCATCATTCAACACTTTCACCTCACTCATACAATCACTGTTTTCGGGAGGCCCAGATACAACAGTTTAGAAGCATATATAAAGATATATAACATATCCCCCCAAACTGTCAATACCCAAACCCCTCTTTAAATTGAGGCATTGTACTTTCCCCTTTCCCGTACTAGTCCAGCATATAAAATAACCCTTTTCCCTGAATCCCCTTTTTAAACATTTCCCTGCCACACTCCAACAGCTCTCCGGTACCCAAAAAAACCCTTCTCACCATTCACCCTATCAACACCTCAGCGTGCTTGCTGAAAGCCAGACCCCCTCGCCCACAAAACCCCTTTAACCCCCCCCCCCCCCCTTTTTGAGGATGAAACCCCCCCCCAGCCTTCCTTTCCCCCACAGATTTACAGCTCTCTATTTTTTTCTACTTTGATCCATTCTTTCTAAATGACCAAACCACCTCAACAACCCCTCTTCAGCCCTCTGATTAATGCTTTTATTAACTCCACACCTTCTCCTAATTTCCACACTCCGAATTTTCTGCATAATATTTGCATCACACATTGCCCTTAGACAGGATATCTCCACTGCCCCCAACCGTCTCCTAGTTGCAGCATTTACAATCCAAGCTTCACATCAGTACAAGAGTTGGTACCACTACACTTTCATACATTCTCTTCTTTGCCTCCATAGATAATGTTTTTTTGTCTCCACACATACCTTAACACACCACTCACCTTTTTTCCTTCATCAATTCCATGGTTAACTTCATCCTTCATAAACCCATCCGCTGACAGGTCAACTCCCAAATATCTGAAAACATTCACCTCTTCCATACCCCCTCTCCCTAATGTGATATCCAATTTTTCTTAATCTAAATCATTTGATACCTTCATCACCCTACTCTTATCTATGTTCACTTTCAATTTTCTACCTTTACACACATTCCCAAACTCATCCACTAACCTTTGCAATTTTTCTTTAGAATCTCCCATAAGCACAGTATCATAAGCAAAAAGTAACTGTGTCAATTCCCATTTTGAATTTGATTCCCCGTAATTTAATCCCACCCCTCTCCCCAACACCCTAGCATTTACTACTTTTACAACCCCATCTATAAATATATTTAACAACCATGGTGACATTACACATCCCTATCTAAGACCTACTTTTACCGGGAAGTAATCTCCCTCTCTTCTTCTCACCCTAACCTGAGCCTCACTATCCTCATAAAAACTCTTTACAGCCTTTACTAACTTACTACCTATTCCATATACTTGCAACATCTGCCACATTGTTCCCCTATCCACTATCACATGCCTTTTCTAAATCCATAAATGCAATGAAAACTTCCCTACCTTTATTTAAATACTGTTCACTTGATCTACAAATCCCCGACTCACTCTAAAACCTCCTTGCTCATCCTAAATCCTACTCTGTCTTGCCTCTAATTCTTTCAATATTAACCCTACCGTACACATTTCCTGGTATACTCAGTAAACTTTTTTTTTTTTCAACAAACCAGCTGTATCCCACCAAGGCAGGGTGGCCCAAAAAGAAAAACGTAAGTTTCTCTTTTAAAATTTAGTAATTTATACAAGAGAAGGGGTTACTAACCCCTTGCCCCCAGCATTTTAGTCGCCTCTTACAACACGCATGGCTTACGGAGGAAGAATTCTGTTCCACTTCCCAATGGAAATAAGAGGAAATAAACAAGAACAAGAACCAGATAGACAATAACAGAAAACCCAGAGGGGTGTGTATATATATGCTTGTACATGTATGTGTAGTGTGACCTAAGTGTAAGTAGAAGTAGCAAAACGTACCTGAAACCTTGCTTGTTTATGAGACAGCAGAAAAAAAAAAAAAAACAGCAATCCTACCAACAAGTAAAACAAATACAGGCTTTCGTTTTACACTCACTTGGCAAGACGGTAGTACCTCCCTGGATGGTTGCTGTCTACCAACCTACTACTACTAAATAAACTATTATTATTAATTTAGGGAACTGGAGCACAGATCCAATTCCCTAGTTCAAGAGCCCCTCACCAAGGAACCTCCCTTGAGGGGAAAGTTCGCATCCTGAAATTTCGTTCGTATTCAGAAGCAAAAAAATTGACCAAGTGACTGTTTGTATCCAGAAAAATGGCGAGGCATTCGTAAGCTGAGGTTCCACTGTATATCAAAATATTAACAAACAGTACTGACCAAATTTAATGCAAGATTGTTTAAGGTAAACTTACGTGACTCTCAAGAGTTCCCAAGAACATAACCCTATTTTTCCACATGCATTCTTCAGTTCACTTAACACTGATTACATGCAAGAAAAACTTTCAGGAATGCATGTATTATATGGAAGTCTACTGCACATGAAGACGATCAAGTTTTGTACTATCTACACCTTGGCATGTGTAAAAGCAAATTTGTACAGCAAATTTGGCTAATACTATCATATATCTACTAGATTATGTACTGTATTTATACAAGCAATGCTGTAACATGCTGTGTATTGGGAAAGTACTAAATATTTCTACATTACCTATAATATAAAAATATAACATGGAACCCACATCCAAACATGCATGGACACTACAGAAAATAATTGCTTTGATGACACCAATGAAGACTTAGCAAAAATACAAAATAAACATGACAAGTAATACAGCAATATAAGCATCTTTACAAGCTCTCTGAATGTACTATATTCTACTTACGAAGTCTCTTGAAAAGCTATCTCCAAAACCAGGAAAGTTGTCAAACTCAGCAAAGAGATCATCAAAATTGAAGTGGAAGGCATGGTTGAAAGGGCGTTCTCCCCCTCCCCCAGTCTTTGTGTAGCCAGCATGACCTACCATGTCATACTCTTTTCGTTTATCTTCATCTGAGAGAACTTCATAAGCTGAAAGTGAAAAATTATAATTACACGTACTATAAAAGGGAAGAACATACACGTATACAGTGGAACCTCTACTTGTGAGTTTAATCTGTTCTGTGACCTTGCTCACATCTGGATTTGCTTGTTTGTGGAGTCAATTTTCCTCATTTAAATTAACTAAAGTGGAATTAATCCATTCCAGCGGAATTCTGTACTTCAATAATTTCCCTAATATCAACTCTACGGCTTATTTATCTATCACAATTCATCTAATATGACATAATAAACAATATAAATATGTAACACAGAAACCTGATATATACTCTAGAATGAATAAAGTATGTCATTATGTGACAAGTGGAGGCGGCCATAACCACTCCCACATTGTTGTGGTATTCACTGCCATCTAGTGATGGCTTTTCGAAGCTGTATTATTATAATTATTATTATAGTATACATTATAATAATAATAATAATAATGTATACTCCCACAAAGTGGGAATTGTCACAGTTCCTCTTTGCTGATGACACTGTGCTTTTGGGAGATTCTGAAGACAAGTTGCAGAGATTGGTGGATGAATTTGAAAGGGGATGTAAAAGAAGAAAATTAAAAGTGAATATAGGAAAGAATAAGGTGATGAGGATAACAAAAATATTAGGTGACGAAAGACTGGATATCAGATTGGAGGGAGAAAGTATGGAGGAGGTGAATGTATTCAGATACATATTTAGGAGTGGATGTGTCAGCAGATGGGTCTATGAAGGATGAGGCGAATCACAGAACTGATAAGGGGAAAAGGGTGAGTGGTGCACTTAGGAGTCTGTAGAGACAAAGAACTTTGTCCATGGAAGCAAGGAGGGGAATATATGAGAGTATAGTTGTACAGCACTCTTGTATGGGTGTGAAGCATGGGTGATGAATGTTGCAACGAGGGGAAGGCTGGAGGCAGTGGAGATGTCATGTCTGAGGGCAATGTGTGGTGTGAATATAATGCAGAGAATTCGTAGTTTGGAAATTAGGAG
Organism: Cherax quadricarinatus; assembly: GCF_026875155.1. NCBI lineage: Eukaryota > Metazoa > Arthropoda > Malacostraca > Decapoda > Parastacidae > Cherax > Cherax quadricarinatus. The sequence goes on along the minus strand of NC_069405.1, from coordinate 89,147,020 downwards.
AAGGTGTGGGATTACCAAAACTATTATCCAGAGGGCTGAGGAGGGGTTGTTGAGATGGTTCGGACATGTAGAGAGAATGGAACAAAACAGAATGACTTCGAAATTGTATAAATCTGTAGTGGAGGGAAGGTGAGGTAGGGGTCGGCCTAGCAAGGGTTGGAGGTTTTGTGTGCAAGGGGCTTGGACTTCCATCAAGCATGCGTGAGCATATTTGATAAGAGTGAATGGAGACAAATGGTTTTTAATACTTGACATGCTGTTGGAGTGTGATCAAAGAAACATTAATGAAGGACTCAAGTCTGGCAGCCCAGACTGGAGTCCTGGAGATGGAAAGTAGTGTCTGCACTCTGAAGGAGGGGCATTAATGTTGCAGCTTTATGACTGTAGTGTAAAGCATCCCTCTAGCAAGACAGTGATGGAGTGAATGATGAAAGTTCTTCTTTTTCGGGCCACCCTGCCTTGGTGGGAGACGGCCGATGTGTTAATAAAAAAAAAATAT
>NC_069405.1:89084021-89139021 GCF_026875155.1 Cherax quadricarinatus | reverse complement strand
ATTCCCTTTGGGGTGAAATTTTTACTCCAAACTAACCCATGAAGAACAATGTTGTAAATCTTGCAAACAAGGCAGCAGGAAAAACTTAAGCACTTCGCCGTATCCGCATCTGCTTGACGTAGGGGTTGCAAGTCCTGTACGAGGGACAAGTACGCCCACCTTTAGTATGCTCCACTTTTTTGGGTTTTCCCGCCCCCCTCTACTGCGACTGTTGCAAATAAGAACAGAGCAGACGCTCATTCTGCCTGGAACCCTCTGGATGATCTTTCATTTCAGCAGAGCCCAAATAGGGGGGATGTGGGGGGCCTTTTGTTTGTACAAAGGGCCAATATTGCAAAATACCCCACTTGGATCCCCTTCGAGGACGGTGAAACAATTTTATGCCACAAGACGGGCGAAGCAGCAACTTCATTGGCTGTACCCTTCTCCGAACATCACTCCCTCTGAGATTACATACCCCGGATGCTGGGGGAAAACACATTGTAGCTAATGATGTCAACGGATAACGTCAGTTGATCAAATGAAAATGCGGGCCCACAGATGGCCCAACTTCATTTTCCCTTGTTGTCCATAAACAAAAAAAATGTTTAAAATGAGTGATGAGGTAAAGCTTTTTAGCTTGTAAAAAAGTTAGGAACCCTTTAAACCCTGAAAATAGCTGTAAATAAAGTGGGGGCCCTTTAACCCTTGCAAACCCGTGTAAAAAAAAAAAAAAAAAAAAAAAAAAAAAAAGAGAAAGAGAGGGGAGAGAGAGAAAAAAAGAGAAAGAAAAAGAGAAAAAAGGAAAGAGAAAAAGGGAAGAGGGGAAAAGAGGGGAAAAGAGAGAGAGGAAAGAGAGGAAAGGGAAAGAGAAGGGGAAAGAAAAAGGGGGAAAGAAAAAGGAAAAGGGGAAAAGAGAGAAGAGGAGGGGAAAAAGAGAAAGAGAAAGAGGGGAAAGAGAGAAAGAGAAAGGGAAAAGGGGAAAGAGAAAAAGAGAGGGGAAAGGGGGGGGAAGAAAGAGAGAGAAAGAGAGAAGGGGAAAAGGAAAGGAAAAAGGGGGAAAAGAGAAAGAGAAGAGAGAGAGAGAGAAAGAGGAAAAGAGAGAAAGAGAGAAAAAAAAGAGAAAGGGGGGAAAGAAGAAAGGAGAGAGAGAGAGAAGGGGGAGAGAGAGAGAGAATGAGTATGGGGGAAGAGTATGTAAAAAAATGGGAAAACATGTTGGTTATGGTTATCCCGCTATAAAAACCCCTTACTTGTGTAAATTTGTCTCCCAGTGGTACAGTAGAATAAAGAGCAACATTTCCATTCTCATGTAATTTTTTTAGAGGAATGATGCCTGCAAGTAGTACGAACAATAAGTAAAAGCAACACCCCTTCTCATGCAAACACCATTTTCAGAGTGAATGATGATGACATTATTTTATTATAAATTTTGAAAAAATTTCTAAAAAACCCTAAGGGTATGAATAGCTTAGACAGAAAGAAAGATACGAAAGGAAAATTTTTTACAAATTTTCCCCCAGTAATTTGGGGGTTGATTATCGAAAAATTAAATTTTTCGACATCCTACAAAACGTTGGAAACACTATATTTATGTCAATTTTTTTAAATGTGGGGGTTTTTATCATGTGTTTATTTTTGTAGTGTTTATTATATAATTTTTTAAAAAAAATATATGGATGGATTTAAAGGAAATGACTATATTACGTTAAAATACAGTAGACCCTCGTTTTTTTTTAATTAATCCGTTCCAGGAAATGTGACTTTTTTTGAAATTGTCGATTTTCGAAACCGTTTTCCCAATAAGAAATAATGTAAATACAATTAATCCGTTCCAGACACCCAGAAGTATTAAAACAAAAGTTTTTTATGTGAAATATAGATGTAGTACATACACAATACAACGGGACATGATGAATGAATCATTAACAGCATAACACTTACTTTTATTGGCAATTCTTCTTAGTGTATGGAAGACTGGAGGAGGAGAGAGATTGGATTAGTTACTGTTTGGAAGGGGAATCCCCTTCCATCAACACCTCAGGTACCAAGTCCTTTTCTGGGGTTATTTCTCTTCTCTGTTTCTTAATGCCACTAGGACCAGCTGGAGTCACTGAAGCCCTGTCTCACAAAAAAAGTATCCAGAGCTTCGTCACTGTACAAGTTGCCGATATGGCTTGCAACAGCCTTGTCAGGGTGATGTTTCTCCATAAATCTTTCCATCCTACCCCACATTTCAAAAATCATCTTAATTTCTGAAGAAGGCAACTTCTTCCATCTCTCTTCCTCCTCCTCTGCAGCAATATTCTGAGCTGTAGTCTGTTGCTGTTCCAGCTGAAGATCTTGCAGCTCCTCAGTGGTTAGCTCTTCGTTGTGTTCCTCCAACTCTTCTACATCCTCCAAACTCACATCCCATCCCATGGAACTCCCCAATGCCACAATAGATTCCACAACTGCCATAGGCTCATCAGGGTCAGCCCCAAACCCTTCAAAATCCCTCTTGTGGACACAATCTGGCCACAATTTTCTCCAAGCAGAGTTCCAAGTCCTGGTAGTCACTCCCTCCCAAGCCTTACCTATAAGGCTTATGCAATGGAGAATACTGAAGTGATCTTTCCAAAACTGGCACTAGGAGCTTTCTTTCAAGCCATGGTAGCTTATTTAACAGTTGTAAGCACTAAAATGAATGGAATATTATGAAATATTTCCTATGAACAAGTGAGGGGACCGTCACTCACTGGTAAACAATGCCACAATGGCTAGGAAGGGAGTGCAAGGCGGCTCGGAGCCATGAGTATGCGTGCGGGACGAACAAATATTTGAGAGTCAAACGACGATTCGCGAGTCAATGTTTTGACGAAAATAATGTTGCGGTTTTCGAAAATTATGACTTTCGAGCCTTACGATTATCGAGGGTCCACTGTACAACACTTAATGCACCCAGGAGATTATTATATGGCATCAAAAGTATAGTGATTAGTGATTTTAATGAGTTCCTGCATGCCAGCACAGTGTTTAAGTATATGTAGGTACAGGTACATGCAAGTACAGCCTCTCCTCACTTAGCGATGTACTCGTTTACTGACGACTTGGACTTACGATGGGCTCTTTGACCAGTATTCATACCTATATAATGTATGTTACAGCTGATTTCCTCTATTCTGTTTATAATATACAGTACACTACTGTATAAACATTCAAAAGTATGTATACCAGAAATGCTATAAATGGTGCAAAGGTGACATTAAAACAATGTCAAAGATGGTTGACACAAACCCACTACCATTATAGTATGCTCCTCACTTACCGACGAGGTCTTAAGAACGGAACTCTGTCATTAAGTGAGGAGAGGCTGTATAATTATCAGAGTACATGTAAAATATGCAATAATTTTGAAACACTTGAAATTTTGGAAAATTTCCAGACATAATAGAGAAATGTGCTCATGGAGAATGTAAACAAAATGGGTGGGGCACGCCACATTAGAAAGACTGAGAGCCATATAGCAATTTTTGGTCATAATTTAAAATCGCTGTATTATCGGAACACCGTAAAGCGGGGCCCTACTGTATATGTAAGAGACTGGCACCAACTATATTCCAAGGATTAATACCAGAATGAATATCAAGTTAATGCCACCTTAACTTCCACAATTAAAATGCTGCATAAAGTACTATACAAAAATTGGTTAAGATATGTAACCATGGCTACAGTATTAGAGTAATGAATTACAGTAACATGCTGAATGTGACTAAACACTTTCAGCTATTATATTCATATGCAGAAAAAAGTGTCACCTTAAAGATATACGTACTATAATGAGTTGCGAATCTGAAACTAACTTATGTGCATACACATTCAACCGACAGTCAACGTGACAAAAGATCAAGTATTTTTTCATCCCTGCTTTAATGCTCTGTGTTCTTTACCTTGGGTAACAATCCTTAAAGCAATAAGGTTATAGTAGTGCCAAAGAGGAATTGCATCTAACATCAAAATTCCATATTATGACAGATGAATGGAAAAAAATAAAAAAAAACATGTAGTCACCAAAGCTTTGTATACTCCATAGAACAGTGTCAACTGCACCTGATGTGATAAAAGTAACAAGAGATTGGCATGTGAACGCTGCCATTAAAGCTCAGTGCTTGGAGAGATAAAAACCAATAAACAATGTCTTAAGTTTATTATTGGAAGAGGAGTTTGTAATAGTACAGTAAATTCTTGGCTAACAGGTTACATTCTTGAAAATCAGCATCTTATATAGTGCTAAGTGAAAGATCAAAGTTAGCAAACCAAGACTGTACTGTATTAAAAACATAGTCATCTCTACACTATGAGGTCGGGAAAGGGAATAATAAATAAGGGGAAAGGGGTACAACTGCCACAAAAAACCTTTATTTAAACTTCTGACTGTTATTTTTTTTTCTACCCTTGCAGACCCGGGAAAGATAAGTTTCCTTCCGGGTCAATTGCTTTTTTAAAACCAGGCTGTGCTGGTAGCAGCCAATTCGGGCCCACATATCCATCACAGCCGGGTTTAATTTTGGGGCCCCTTTGGCAGAGGGGTGATTAAATTTTCTCTAAGTTTCTAAACTTCTTCGGGCAAAAAAAGGTTTTTCAGTCTAAAAAAAACTGGGGGGCTGTAAAAAACCCTAAACCCCATAAAGAAAATTTTGATTTATATAAAATTTTAAAAAGGGCTTAACATTTTCCCCATAAAAGGGACTAATTTTAAATTTTTTTAAAAAACAAGATGAATAAAAGGCAAACTATAAACACACAAATGGTGTGTTTTAAGGTGGGGAAATTTTTTTAAGCAGTGATAAAGGGGGAAAAATGTCCTAAAGAATAAATGTTAATAGGGGTTTATGCCCCAAGCACCCCGTGTTTTAAACCCCTTTTAAAAAAAAATTATTTTAGGGAAAATTTTTTAAACCATTAGGAAGGGGAAAAATTTTAAAAATTTTCTTTGCAGGGGACAAAAAAAAAAACCCTTGTGCAAAAAAAATTTAAATTTTTGTTCAATAAAGGTTTTAAAAACACAGCAAATGGAGAGATGCAAGGATGACTGGGGAAAAATTTAAAGTTGATAAAAAGCCCTATATGTAATGGATTTAACCCTTAAAAGTTTGGGACCCCATAGCGCTCCGACCCCTTTATTTTCTCCAAAAAAAAAGAATAAAAAAAACGTAGATCTACGTTTGGAGTGACGCAAGCGAAGTAGAAACAACGTTTGGGCAGTTTAAGGGTTTTAAAATAAGTAAAAAACCAAAAAAGAGAAAAAAATTTTTGAAAAACTTGGGAAAAATCCTACAAAGGGGAGGGTGACCCCAAAAAAAAATTCGCCATCATTCCCTTTTAACCCCCCTCTGTCCAAAAAAGCAGAGCTGTTTTTTCGCATAGGGACTCCGAATGCAAACTACTTTTTTTACAAATTTTTCTTTGGGGAAAATCAAGGCAGAGCACTACGCGTGCAAACAGCCTACTTTTGGAAAAGTTAGGGGGGCTAATCACCCCTATTTAAAGGGGTGCTGACATTACAATTTTAGATTACCTTCCAAGCTGCAACATCCAATTTTTTTCTTTTTTCCCGAAAAGAAGACACTGCTCTTCCCCCCCTCCAAAAACCCTTGCTCAGCCATCACAAACCGGGAATCAGTTTTCCCGGGTTTCCCCATAACCCCCGGCACAAAATTTTGGCTAGGAAAAATTTTTAAATTTTATCAAATCTTTACTCAGAAAAATTTTGCAGATGGGTTTTAAATCCATAGCCCGCAAATCAGTTGGGGGGAGAAAAAAATGAGAAAATGAGGAAAAATATAGCAGAAAGTTTCTAATTTATGGGTTAATTAATCCAGCAAATTACTTTAAACCCCCACACTAAAAGGTCCCAATGATTTCCAGATTAGTGATGGCCGACCTTTTTAAAAATGTACAAGGTATACAGGCCCCAGCTGAAAATTTTGACATACTACATTTCAAAAAAGCCACTTGCTTTTTGGCAGAGTATCTGGGGCAAATTGGGTCAGTTTTTTCCAAGGATGCAACCCACAAACCCAAAAAGGGGCTAACTCCCCGGAAAACCCCTTTTAAAGATTTGGGAACTAGACGGGCCCCGTAAAGAAAAACGCCCCAATGTTTCTGCCCTCGTTGGGAATCGAACCCAGACCCCTCACCCTGTTTAAGCAAAAGCTTTAGCCACCAGGCCATGGGCCACTCCCCAAAAGCAGGCCCAAAGGGAAAAAATTGTCTCCCCCTATTAATATGTTACCCCAAGCCTATTGGAAAAGCTCAAAAGCCCTTTTTAAAACCCCTACCTTCCCCCCATTCCTGGGCAAAAACCCCCTTTCCTTTTTACCCTTTCCCCCCCCGATTTAAAACGCCCCCTACTTTCCCCCTTTTTCACCCCTTTATCCTCTCCCCCATGACCAAAACCCTCTTAAAACCCCTCCCCAGCCCTCTGAATTACTGAATAACTTTATATTTTTAATTTCTATAATTTGAATTTTCAGCCTGATATTCACATGACTGAAACATCAATCTCAACTGCCTCTAGCCACTTCCTTGCTGCACCGCTGAAAACTCATGCCTTACACCTATAAAAGTGATATTACCACTATACTCTGGTACATTCCCTTATGTGCCTCTGTGGATCAACTTCTTTCTACAAATGCCTCAACACACTACCCATCCTCTTGTCTTTCAAAGATGCAGATGTTGACATGTCCACTCACAATATCTAAACACATTCACTTCTTCTATACTCTCTTCCTCTAGTTTGAAATTGAATCTATAACTGACAAGGCATTCTATTACCATCATCCCATTGCTCTCTGTTTGTTTTTACTTCTTTCTTTTACATACCTTCCTAAATTTGCCCATCAACCTTAGCAACTTTTCTTTAGAATCCCCAAAAAGAACCGTCTCATCAACAAAGTAAACTTCCACCACATATGCAACCCAACACAATTTAATCATGCACCTCTTCCAAACACCCAAGCATTCACATCTCGTACATCAATAAATATGCTAAAAACGTGGTAACATCACGCATCTCCACAAAAATCCTGCTTTCACTAGGAATTAGTGCACTCCCTCCCTCCTATATACCCTGAGTCTCATTGCATAAAAAAAATTTAAATGCTTTTAGTCACCTCCTCTTTCATACATTTTCAATATCTGCCACACGGCTCATCTGTCCACTGTTACATGTCTTTTCTAAATCCATATAAATGCAACAAGCAGCTCTTTACCATTATTTGCATACAGTTCGCTTATATGCTTCAATGTAAACGCTCGGGCTTCATATGCTATGAAGCAGTTGAACAGTCTCGGGCCCACAACACCATAGGTGTCAGGGACCCAAGACTGTTCAACTGCCTCCCAGTATACATAAGGGGGATTACAAATAGACCCCTGGTTGTCTTCAAGAAAGCGCTGGACAGGCACCTAAAGTCAGTACCTGATCAGCCGGGCTGTGGTTCGTACGTCAGTTTAAGTGCGGCCAGCAGTAACAGCCTGGTTGATTAGACCCTGATCCACCAAGAGGCTTGGTCTCAGACCAAGACATGGGGCATTGACCCCCAAAACCCTCTCCAGGCAATCTCCAAGTAATCCCTTACCCTTCATAAATCCTCCCTGCTGCTCTACATTCCTACTTTCTTTATTACCTCTAACCCTTTCAATATAATAATTTTACTGTATACTATACCCAGTATACGAAACATGACTTTTTTTTATTAACACATTGGTCACTTCCCACCAAGGCAGGGTGGGAAATGGCCAGAGGCGTGCCAACACTACAGTTCAAAAACTGCAACATACATATGTCCACCCCTTCCTCAAACCACAGTCACTGTACTTACCATCTCCAAGACTCAAGTCCGGCTAACTGGTTTCCCCTGAATCCCTTTACAAATGTTACTTTGCTCACACTCCAACAGCACATCAAGTCATGAAAACCATTTGCTTCCACTCATTCCTATCTAACACACTCGTGCATGCTTGCTGGAAATCTAAGCCTCTCACACGAAGCAAGCCTCCTTTACCCCCCCCCCCCACCTTCCAACCTTTCCTAGAATGACCCCCTACCCTGCCTTCCTTCCACTACCAATTTATATGCCCTCCAAGTTATTCTATTTTGTTCCATCCTCTATATATTTGAACTACCTTAACCCCTCAGCCTTGTGGATACCTTTTGTAACCCCGCACCTTCTCCTAATCTCCAAGCAATGGATTCTCTGCATAATTTCACACCATACATTGCCCTCAGACACAACATCACTATCTCCAGCCTTCTCCTTGGGGCAACATTCACCACCCATGTGTAACATTAAACCCACATAAGAGTGTTGGTACCACTACACTATCATACATTCCCCTCTGCTTCCATGGAATCTCCCCCTATAATTTTTCCTTCTATTTGGTATACTTTTCCCTTATACAAAGGAACTATGCATGCTCTCTAATATTTGGAGGATTTATTATTAACCCGTAAACTGTCCAAACGTAGATCTACATTTTTTCAACATTCGAATGTAAAAAAAACTTTTCTACTTTTTTTTTTTTTGTTATATTTGAAAATATGTAAAAAAAAAACAGATCTACTTTTGGAGCACTACGCATGTGAACGTAGATCTGCTTGGACAGTTTAAGGGTTAACCCTTTGACTGTTTTCATCATATATGTAAGTCTTACAAGCCAGTGTTTTTTGACGCATTAAAACGCCAAAATCCTAGCGTCTTCAAATCGAACAGGAGAAAGCTGGTAGGCCCACATGTGAGAGAATGGGTCTGTGTGGTCAGTGTGCATCACATAAAAAAAAATCCTGCAGCACGCAGTGCACGAGAAAAAAAAACTTCAACCATGTATTTGGATTAAAACGCAGACTTTGGGGTGTATTTTTGTACAGCATTTATGGTTGTATTCTCGTTTTCTTGAAAGACATATTACAGAAACAGAGATTTTGATTGGTTTCATGATGAAAAGGACCTTGAAATTGAGCTCAAATTAGCGGAAATGTTCGATATTTGCAGAGGTTCAAGAGTAAACAAATGACATCACCATCCAACATATGTCCAACTGGCAATTTTAATACGCAGTCACGAATGGGTTGACATTATTTATACAATTATTCCAATAATGCAGTAGTCTGTATAACAGTAGATCTTCTATTTTTTGTGTAAATAAAATTTCAAAATAGAAAGCACGAGTAATATAAGAGGGGCCTGGAGACGTGGCTAATGAACAGAGAAAATGTTATTTTAGTGCCAGGAATGTTTGCATTGTTTATTCTGGACCCTATTTTGAAATTGGCATATTTTCTAATTTGCGTGAAATTGACCAAATTGCCAGTTTCTGACCACTTTATTGGGTAGTTGAAAATCAGTAAATGGGCGGTTTCTTGTACTCAGTCGATAGAACAAATGAAGTTCTAAAGAAATAGCTATGAGTTTGGTTGAATGGAACAATGGAATTGGCCGAAAATAGGGTTCAAAGTGGTCGAAATCGCCAATGCGTATATATCGCAGAGATCGCTAATTTCGCGAGTGTAATTCTGTGAGTTTTCCATCAAATTTCGTACTTTTGGTGTCATTACCATCGGGAAAAGATTCTCTATCATTTCATAAGCAGAAATTTTTTTTTCTTGAATATTTTACAACACAGACACTTCAGGATTTGGGGTCGCAACAGTCAAAGGTTTAATATAATAAAAAAAAAAAATTCACCAGATAATATAAATAGAAATAGAAATGCCTGGTGGCTAAAGCTCTCGCTTCACACGGCGAGGGTCTGCGTTCAATTCCCAGCGCAGGTTGAAACACTGGACATGTTTCTTCACGCTAGTTGTCTATGTTCACCCAACAGTAAAATGGATTGATGGACTGAACACATCGACTCCAGGCTGAGGGACTGATTACCTCAAACTCCTCCTCTCCTTACGCCCTTCTACTTTGTATTGGACTGATGAAGCCACTGTGTGGCGAAACGTTTCCTGAATAAAGATTCCCATATGTTGCATAAGTGTCTCAATCTTCAACTTGTCGGTATTTCAAACCATTCATCACACAGTAAAATGGGTATCTGGGAGTTAGTCGACTGGTGTGGGTCACATCCAGGGACAATGATCTAATTTGCCAGAAATGCTCTGCATAACAAGGAGCTTTCTATGTAGTAGTATGTCACTGATGTCAGCTAGACCTATATACCATATACGTACATGTATTTGTAAGATATCATTATTCAACTGGCCAACTATCACAGGTATGCCAGTATGCAGTCTTCATGTATAGCCTTTAGTCATACAAAGCTTTACAGCCTCTGAGGAACATGCCTGTAGCTTTAGTATAGCCCTCTTCAAGGAGTAACCCCTAGCAACAGGAAAGATGAAGCAAAGAATAAAGACAAAATAGTGACTGGAACAGTACACAAATATCCTGGTCCAAGTCAGACCAAAACGTTTGTCTCCTACAAAGTGGCTATTTGTGTAAGGCAAAATAATCTAAATTTATCCTTCCATTCTCATCCCTTTTTAATAATCCCATTCTATTTTTCTTAGAGGTCTCCCAAAATTGCAACCAGCATCTGATATTTTTTTTTGGGGGGTAAGGGGCAGAGTATGGGGTGCTTGAAATTAAGCATTGTTCATTCCTTGAATACATACTGTTGGTGCACTATTTGGGGATTGTAAAAAAAGCATTTATTTATTATACTGTCCCAAAATATTATACTTTATTTTATTATCACACTGGCCGATTCCCACCAAGGCAGGGTGGCCCGAAAAAGAAAAACTTTCACCATCATTCGCTCCATCACTGTCTTGCCAGAAGGGTGCTTTACACCACAGTTTTTAAACTGCAACATTAACACCCCTCCTTCAGAATGCAGGCACTGTACTTCCCATCTCCAAAACTCAACTCCGGCCTGCCGGTTTCCCTGAACCCCTTCATAAATGTTACTTTGCTCACACTCCAACAGCACGTCAAGTATTAAAAACCATTCGTCTCCATTCACTCCTATCAAACACGCTCACGCACGCCTGCTGGAAGTCCAAGCCCCTCGCACACAAAACCTCCTTTACCCCCTCCCTCCAACCTTTCCTAGGCCGACCCCTACCCCGCCTTCCTTCCACTACAGACTGATACACTCTTGAAGTCATTCTGTTTCGCTCCATTCTCTCTACATGTCCGAACCACCTCAACAACCCTTCCTCAGCCCTCTGGACAACAGTTTTGGTAATCCCGCACCTCCTCCTAACTTCCAGACTACGAATTCTCTGCATTATATTCACACACACATTGCCCTCAGACATGACATCTCCACTGCCTCCAGCCTTCTCCTCGCTGCAACATTCATCACCCATGCTTCACACCCATATAAGAGGTTGGTAAAACTATACTCTCATACATTCCCCTCTTTGCCTCCAAGGACAAAGTTCTTTGTCTCCACAGACTCCTAAGTGCACCACTCACCCTTTTCCCCTCATCAATTCTATGATTCACCTCATCCTTCATAGACCCATCCGCTGACACGCCCACTCCCAAATATCTGAATACATTCACCTCCTCATGTCTCTCTCCCTCCAATCTGATATCCAATCTTTCATCACCTAATATTTTTGTTATCCTCATAACCTTACTCTTTCCTGTATTCACTTTTAATTTTCTTCTTTTGCACACCCTACCAAATTCATCCACCAATCTCTGCAACTTCTCTTCAGAATCTCCCAAGAGCACAGTGTCATCAGCAAAATATTATAAGTATCATGAAATTTTGCTTTAACATTGATTTTTGTGCATGCAGCAATAATTAGAATAGACTCTGAAACTGTGTGCAATATAACCCACTGGCAATTTGAAACAAGACTGAACAGCATAAGCCTATCTCTACTTGGGTAACTACAATAGGTAATTACAGATGGACACAAAAATATTTATCATAAAGTTCCCAGATCCTAACAGCAGCAGCTTGCACTTGTTTTGACAGCAATGGAATTAATAATACAAGTTAATGCACAATTTTCAAGAAATATTTGATCAAGTAATTACAATTTTATTGCACTATTTTTATGCCATTACACTGTAAACAACATGCAAATTAATATCATTAGAAGAAGTCCATAGATTACACATTCATATTTGTTAAACCTTAAACTTTCATTTATAAAGGCAAAATTTTGAAACTCGGTATAAAGCAACCGTGAAAAAAAGGTAAACACAAACACCTCGATTATATCCACACATTTTACAGGTGAACATTTATTTCAAGTTATTCCTCACTCTCCTTCCCAATATTAATTTGTTTTATCATTGTCCCTGCACCGATTCCCAGATTCCATTTGAATTAATTATATACTTTTTAGATTTCTTGCCAGGAAAGAGTGTTTCCTGTGGGTTAGGATGATCCACAAAAATTTTAAAAACTTTCCTAAGATCCTGACAAAATTCAGGAGGCTCAACTTTTGGAGAAGTAGAAAAATTTCTTAATAACAGATCATCTGGAAGCTGAAGATATACATTGAACCAATCCATACCTGAATAATAAAAAGGATCAATACTTATTGTTCCAGAAAGATGGTCATATATGTCATACAATTTTTTGTCCCCAGAAATCCAGCGAGAAGCTGATCTGAGAGGCAAGTTTGGCTCGTGTGATTTAAAACATGCAGGAAATATAGATCCAGTCAACACTTCTACACCCACACCATATACAATTGGCTGTGGTCCACTGCTTCCCTCCATTGTGTTTAAACGACAGGTACACCACAAGGAGACTTTGAATAAACACTTATGACTGATCAACATAGCCAATATTTTCAATGAAAGATGTTCAGCTTCCTTTTTAGAGGCCTCTTTACTACCTTTCTCTGGCATATATCCTCCAACAACATACAACTGAAGTCCATCTGAACCTCTCTCAATATTTGTGATCTTCTCAACCATGGCATTAATGGCTGCCACTTCATTTTTACTACCATCAAAGTGAGCTAGAGCAACAGTTCCAGCTGGGTGTCTGATGATAACAATGTGACAAGTAGTGGCACTATCAGAACCTATTATCTTAATCTTTGAATCTGTTCCAGGCACAACACCAAATTCACCTTGTGATATATACAAGGAAAACTCTGGTTCTACCACTTTCAAATTTTGGTGAGCAAAATTATATCCAGTTTCAACAATGCTAGGGTAATTGCTATAGAATTCATCTGTAGATTTCGGACACTTGATTAAGGCAACTCCTTCAATTACTATAACCATATCTCCCTATGTCAGAACGAATCATTCACTATTTCATCTATCCTCTGCGGTGACTATCTTTCCTAGTGCATGTCTTCAGCCAGTCCACCCTGAAAGAGAAGAGGGAATTTGTCTTCCAAACAACAAGATCAAAATTTTGAAGACACAAGACACCATTTAAGACACAAATTTAACTTTATAACTAAATACAGAATCAATCAAACAAAAAAAATTTAACAATTGTATATGTATGCTCCAGAAAGACAGTGCAAAAGTACACATCAAATTTTATTAATTTAAGCTTCATCTGAAGTCCAGTACCACTAAATTTCCTCCTATCCTGAAGTATCCAATAACACTACACACAAAAAGCAACAAAAACTGATTTGTATCACATTACATAAATGTTAAGTCACTGCTGAACCACCTTTGTACCGCAGTAGCAGCATTGGGAATTTGTTTTGAGAGAAAATTTCTAGCTTAAAAGTGCCAGCACATCAAGTCAAATTTCCCTGTATGATAATGCTACCCACGTAGATGCATCAAAAACTATCCTTCGTTTGCCAATGTTGCAGTTTTTAATAAGGACAAGTGTGTTAACATGGCACTATGTTAGACAAGAAAACTACCTTTTTAGAAATCAACATAAGCCTTAATAGAAGCCTTTTGCTTAACTTGATTTGGAATAATATATGAAAATTTTTCAGCTTGATAATGGCTTTCGTAATATTCAAAATTTATGTTTATATAAGAGAATTTAGAATTAGCAAGCTTTACTTGTACAGTCAGGTATACAGTAGACTGTCATTTAACACAAGTTTATTTGGCATGATTCGGGTATAGCACGATTGAAGAATTGCAGCACAATTTTATACAATACTTCGTAAAATTAATTTAACACGGTTCAGTTTGCAGGAGGGGAAAAGAAATTCCCTTTTCTCAAGCGGCCGCCTTGTTGTGGATCAGCAGGAGACACCTCCCGCCATCCCCTGCCCCCCCCCCCCCCGACACTCCATCCCAGCATTTGTACTTCATTCATGTCCAGTTCCACGTCTCTCCTACAAGCTAGCCGTGTTTGTGAATTGTTTTGATCATTTAATTACCATATCTTGTATCTGCCAAGCAATCATGACACCCAGTAGGCATACCAGTGTTGCTAAAAGTGGCAAGAAAAGGTATAAGCATTTAAGTCTTAGAATTAACAAAGAAAACAGATATTAGACAAGAGATAACCTGTGGCCGTAATGAAGCTCGCTTTGTGCACATAAAATGAGGTAAACATGAGTGTGTGACTGACTTACTGAATGACTGACTGACTGAATGACTTACTGACTTGACTGACTGAATGACTTAAAGTTAGACTTTTTCACTGAAAAGGACCCTGAAATGGTGTCTAGAGCAGCTGATGCCTTACCATCAATTGTATAATGTACTACAGGGTAAAACAGAACAGAAGTCCATTACAGAATTTATGCACACTCCAGTACAACCATTGACTTCAGTACCAGAACCTCAACCGTCCACCTCAGTCCAGTAGGGCCACAACATAACTCTCCACTCTCCACAATCATCCACAAACACCAGCACCCACAATTTAAAGCAAGAAATACTATTGTTTCTGTTGCATTTGTAATCTCGTGCAGTAAAAACAACACAATACATCACGGCAATGAACTACAATTACATATTCACTTTTATTTTTGTAAGATGTGAAGACCTAAAAAAAAGTTTGGCATTTTTGGGGCTCCCGGGAATGTAACCCTAACACACAACTGAAGTTTACTGGATGCTCTACCCCCTAGCCTTCAAAACCAACCCTTCTTGATACTACCCCTACTCCTACCTTCCACCCCAGATTTATACACCCTCTTCATCATTCTCTTCTGCTTCATCATCTTCAAACACCAAAACCATCTCTGACTAATGCATGAAATCACCTCCCTGTCTAATACATGAAATCAACAACTCTTCAAAATATTTTCCATTCCAGTACCTCCACCTTTCCCATCTAACATTTTCCCCATATGCACAGTTATAAACAACTGGGACACTAATACTGGGACCTATAAGTTAGAGGTTCTGGTAGGAGCCTCCTTCACAAAAAAAAAGGGTGTAATTAAAGAGTATAACTTTTCTTCTGCAATATTCCCTGTTATGCAAATAATTTATAATCCTATAGCAATACACTACAGTACATAACAAAACTAATTTCACATACACTACTATACAAATGCTTGGAAAGTACTGTGTAAATATAATCACTGGAACAACAGATAATTTGAACCTCCTCAGATCTTAAATGTATATTACAAGCATAACAAATTTAATACAAGGAATACTGCAAAGTATTCTAAGACAGGGGAAATAAAATGGAAATGTCACTATCTTGCTATGCCCAAAATTCAACATGAGAAATCAGGTTAATGCCCAACAAGATCTAACAGTTCAATACGTTATATAGTACAGTAGAGCCCCACTTATACAGCAGATTAGTTTCAAGGCTACCACTGTAAAGTGGAACACCATTTTTTTTTCCCCACTTTTAAGTGCATACAAATGCACGATAAGTTTACACCAACATATATTAAGTTAATCACAGAACCATGCATTAACAAAAAATTAAAATACAGTAGGGCCCCGCTTTTCAGCGTTCCACCTTATGGCATTCTGCTAATACGGCAATCTCAAATTATGACCAAAACTTTCTATACGGCAAGCGGTCTTTCAAATACGGCGCGCGCCACCCAGTTTGTTTACATTCTCCATGAGCACACCTTTTTATTATGTAATAATAATCACCCTGGGGCACATTAAATGTCTAATTTTACATCAATATTAATCCCTCTTTAATACTTGACGTGCTGTTGGAGTGTGAGCAAAGTAACATTTATGAAGGGATTCAGGGAAACCGGCAGGCCGGACTTGAGTCCTGGAGATGGGAAGTACAGTGCCTGCACTCTGAAGGAGGGGTGTTAATGTTGCAGTTTAAAAACTGTAGTGTAAAGCACCCTTCTGGCAAGACAGTGATGGAGTGAATGATGGTGAAAGTTTTTCTTTTTCGGGCCACCCTGCCTTGGTGGGAATCGGCCGGTGTGATAATAAAAAAATAATAAAAAAAATAATCCCTCTATGATATTTTCTTCAAAATTATATAAGAAACACATTACATAGCATATAAACATGCTGTTTATAAGCTATGGGGGAGTGGTTGCCGGATGGAGGGAAAACATTATGTAATACTAATAGTAATCACTCCTGGGCACATTAAATGTCTTATTTTTCGTTAATATAGACATTTTCATTAATCCATCTATGATATTTTCTTCAAAATTATATAAGAAACACATTACATAACATATAAAATTTTTGTTTATAAACTATGGAGGTGTGGTAGCCGGGCGGAGGGAAAACATTACGTCATTCCCCTTAATACATAACGCTTTTGTTTACAATTCTCGGCTTGAATTATTCGTTACTTCTCCCTTTGTTTATGATGGCACCTAAAGGTAGCTGTTAAAAATGATTAAACACGGTGAACAAGGTATGTCGATGGTTATAATATGGCTCTGGGCCGCTATGTAGGTAGGTGTAGGTATGTAGACCTGGTGGACTACATACCTACATTATTATTATAACTGATTATTATATATACACGTACCTGTACCTAAGTATGCCTTCACTCAAGGCGTCATTTCTTCTAAAAATAATGTTACATGAGAATGGGAGTGTTTCTCTTTATTTATTCCACTATATCAACGTGGAGACAACTTGTACTCAATGTAAAGTGACCAAAACCAGACGCGTTCGTCTGGTTTGTTTACATTATGTGTGGGTGGGGTGGGGAGGGCTGCATTTCCTGGATACCCATACTTCCCAACCTGACCATACAAATAAAACTCACCTCTCACCCTACATTAAGACTACAAATATTTTAAGGTAATAATGAGTGTACTGTATATGCATTTTATCGCTCTGGGGAGCTTTAATTAAATATCGTAGTGCATTATGTGTGGGTGGGGTGGGGAGGGCTTCTGTGGCTGGATTCCATACTTCCCAAACCTGACTTCCTACATATAAAACTCACCTCTCACCCTACATTAAGACTACAAATATTTTAAGGTAATTAATGAATGTACTGTATATGTATTTTATCACTCTAGGGAGCTTTAATTAAATGTAGTATATTACGTGTGGGTGGGGTGGGGTGGGCTGACCTGGCTGGCTACCGTACCTCCCAAACCTGACTTCGACAAATTTAACTCACATCTCGCCCTACATTAAAATACATACAAATTTTGAGGTTACTAATGAGTGTACTGGGTTGTATTTTACTTTTTATTGTTTTTAATGCCTATTTCTATTGCTAACGTAATATGTGTTAGTGTAAACTTGTTACCTGGCATTTATTTGCATTTACAAGTGGAAAAAAAAGGCGTTCTGCTTTCCGGCGATGTCCGCTTTCCAGCAGTAGCCTGGAACCTAACCTGCCGAATAAGTGGGGCCCTACTGTACTTGCACAGTACATTCACTGCTTACCTTAAAATATTTGTAGTCTTAATGTATGTTGAGAGGCGAGTGGTATTTATTTGTACGAAGTATTGTAGACCGCCTGGCCCCCACACCTAAACATAATAGTATACAGTGGACCCTCGACCAACGATGGCATCATCTAACATTAAATCCGACTAGCGATACATTTTAATCGCAAAAATTTTGCCTCGACTAGCGCTAAAAAACTCAACCAACACGATTCGTTCCGTTTGAGACGAGTCCACTTGTGGCCTGGGCACGCCAGTGTTTACAAGCCAGCCAGCCACCACAGTCCCATCCAAACATACAATCGGAACATTTCATATTATCACAGCATTTTTAGTGATTGCACCTGCAAAATAAGTCACCATGGGCCCCATGAAAGCTTCTAGTGCCAACCCTACAGCAAAAAGGGTGAGAATTACTATGGATATGAAGAAAGAGATCACTGCTAAGTATGGAAGTGGAGTGCGTGTCTCCGAGCTGGCCAGGTTGTACACAAAATGTGGGTGTCAATTACCAAGGTTTATGTCAAACCTTATTATACCTGAATCTTAGATACAACTCCTCGCATGCCAAATAAAGTAATTAAATATCTGTTGGCCTGATGGCTTCTCTAGTGTATGCCAAACATAAGCCTATATATTAATAGAAGAGTGTAAAACCTGTTAGGACCACACTGTGCCTGGAGAATGCGAGGATCAGGTTTGATCCAAGGGAGGATGGGTTAAATTCCTTGGAACAAGATCCCTCACCAGCATTAAGACACCACCATTGAGGGCTGTATACAGGATACGATATAGCAACACTGTAAAGGTTACAATAGGCTATGAATGGTTATAAGAGATTTAATGTTTTCATACAAAACTGTCAAATTAGTAATGTAAGTGTGACCTCTCAGTTGCACCCAGTTTTCTGCTGACAATCAGCAACAGTTATAACATGTAACTTTCATTCAGGTTCCTCACGTTTTTTTTACAAATGTTATTATATAAAACATGTATGTATTACCTGGGGTAATCCAACAAAATGAAACTAAGTGACTAAGTTGTACAGTGGAACCTCAATACTTGAACAGCTCCCTACTCGAGCAATTCAGCATTCGGCCGCTTTGTTCGGAAAAAAAAAAAAATGCTCAGTAGTAGACCGTTTGCTCGGCGCTTGACCAAACATACACGATCTGCCAGAACTTCGCTGAAAACTATTTTGTGGTTCTTCGCATTTTTTGGCATTTTTTATATTATTTGTACAAATAAGTCACCATGGGGCCTACAAAGATTAGTGATAACAGCCAACCAAAAAGAAAATTGGTTGGGAAAAATTTGCTTGCCACTCGAACAGATCGGCACTCAAACAGCCTTATGGCTGTTTGAGTAGAGGTTCCACTGTACTTGGTTGTACACTTGTCAAGATGATAATTTTGTTTAGATTATTAACCCAGAGAGTTAGTAACCCAGGATAACTGAATAAAATGTCATAATAAAAAATAATCTTTGTTTCTACATGTACATAATACAACCTATACAGACCATAGTTGATATCAATGACATACTATATAGAAAGTCCCTGGTTATGCAGAGCATTTCCTGCAAATAAATAACAAAAAGGCACAATACCATGACTGGAATACACAAATAACCCACATATAGGAAAGAGGAGCTTATCATGATGATTCAGTCCAACTTGGTCCAAGTCGGACCGAAACGTCGTCGTAAGCTCCTCTCTCCTATGTGCGGGTTATTCGTGCAACATTTCCTGCAACTTAGGTTAAGATGAGAGTTAAGACACTTGTGCAACATCTGGTTATCTTTATTGTAGACGTTTCGCCATCCAGTGGCTTTATCAATACAGATTCTTGGACATAATTAGAAAACAGAACAACTATACACAAAAGATGAGGTAATCAGCCCCTCAGCCTTGGTGGTGGTGTTCACAGCACCATGGTTGTAGAGATTCTGAAGCACAGGTAAGAAGACTGGCGCTTATATAGGCGCCAGTGAATAGGGACGTGTAGCAGACGAGGGCATAGTCACTGGTAGGCGAGATTCCCCAGTGGAAGTAGGTCCTACCCAAATAGACCTTCATGGCTTCTGCAACTAACCCATCTATTTGGGTAGGACCTACTTCCACTGGGGAATCCCGCCTACCAGTGACTATGCCCTCGTCTGCTACATGTCCCTATTCACTGGCGCCTATATAAGTGCCAGTCTTCTTACCTGTGCTTCAGAATCTCTACAACCATGGTGCTGTGAACACCACCACCAAGGCTGAGGGGCTGATTACCTCATCTTTTGTGTATAGTTCTTCTGTTTCCTAATTATGTCCAAGAA
Source organism: Cherax quadricarinatus (assembly GCF_026875155.1). NCBI lineage: Eukaryota > Metazoa > Arthropoda > Malacostraca > Decapoda > Parastacidae > Cherax > Cherax quadricarinatus. The sequence continues at coordinate 89,118,944 of NC_069405.1, read as the reverse complement.
TCTGTATTGATAAAGCCACTGGATGGCGAAACGTCTACAATAAAGATAACCCGATGTTGAACAAGTGTCTTAACTCTCATCTTGTCGGTATTGTATACCTGTCTTGCACAACTTAGGTTAATTTTTTCCCCAGGATGCGACCCACGCCAGTCCACTAACACCCAGGATGCGATCTACACCAGTCCACTAACACCCAGGATGTGACCCACACCAGCCCACTAACACCCAGGATGCGACCCACACCAGCCCACTAACACCCAGGATGCGACCCACACCAGTTGACTAACACCCAGGTACCTACTTACTGCTAGGTGAACAGACAGTAGTAGTATTGTAACATGACCAAACTAAGCAAGTAAAACACGTTAACAAAAAAATATGCTGAGCTTCACCTGAATTATAAAATAATAATCATGTACGTTCAGTGGAGCTAAAAAAAAGTTAGTGAATAATTATATAGTTATGCAAGTATAACATTAAACAATACACATGTAGTACAAGAATAATGAGATGAAAGTAGTTAATGTAACAGTGATAATACACCTGGAAGATTGCCTAGTTGTGGTCGCAGGGGTCGAGTCAGCTCCTGGTCCCTGGGTGTTTCCCCGACATATTTTAATAAAGTTTATTTCTTTGTAAAGGTTACAATGTGTACTTACAATTTTGATTTGCTAAGTACAAAGATAGCCACTATCATGCTGAGGCATTTTGGGTAGACTAATCCTAATACATAGTAACTAATTAAAACTAGATAATAGTACATAGTAACTATACTTAAAACTAGACAAGTAGTAGTGGTTAACTGTTTTACAATCTTATTTAAAGTTTATACAAATGTGAGGTAGTAAGGTGGAGTAGGGTTCAGTAAAATAATATTGAAATTGCACACAAAATCTACCTTACAAGTAATGGTGTAGGTGGTAATATTTTATGGATTGGCAGAATTAAGAGCCTAGAGGTCACATAATGAAACTAGTTAGCAGATGTTTTGGTTGATGTGGTTAATATTGTGAGATATGATTTTTTTTTTAGCAAAGTCCTAAATTTATAAGTTGTCAGGGGATCCCTGACCTGTTCCAATAGCAAGTTCCAGATCTTTGGGTCTTTTATGTGCGTAGTGTTGTATAGTGAGAGTGACTCCAGGGATGTTGAGAAGTGTCTGATGTCTTGTATTGTAACTGTCCATTCTGTTGTAACTGTCATGTAGTTTTAGGGGAGGGTTTACAGTGGAGTTTAATGTTCTGTATATATATAGTAGGCACAATAATGTGAGTGTATGTCTTGTATATTTAGCAAGTTGAGTATTTTGAAAAGTGGTGGAGTGTGGCCCAGGAGCTGGTTATCACCCGCACACCAGCTTTTTGTTGGATTATTAAGGGTGTAGGGTGGTTGAGCCCCAGCCACAGTACCCATCACAATGGAAATAAGTCAATGAGTTTTTTTTTTTAGGTTATCTTAGGTAATGTACACATATGATGCTATGTATAATAATTTATGTACACCTACATAAACTTAATCTACGTATGATAAGACAAAGGAAAATGAATGATGATAATACATATGTCTACTGACTATAATACGTGGCGTTTATTAACACTTTAATTTTTGATAATAGTCAGCAGCAGCATCTTAGAAAACTTAAGACAAAAGTTACTTATGTTAGACTAGACCAACATCAAGATATAAACACACGTAATACTAACCCAGTAATGTAGTCTAAGACACTAGACGCTACTGTTTGTCTTGCTATAATGTTCTTAGTCTCCTCTGGAGGTGGAAGTGGCACTTGTAATATGTTAACAAATGTTAGGCTAGTGTTGTAGTGGCGCTGGTAGCAGTAATATATGTTGTCTCTCACCATCACCATCTCTCTCATCATCACTTCTTCTCAATTTTCACTCATAATAAACATGACATCATTCAGAAATACAATCAATTTTTATTTCATCTTTTAAAATACTAGCAATATATACATTACAATATAATTTCTTCGTTGTTTTGATTCTTCTGAATGTATGGCTTCAATTAAGCGTTTAAAAATAATCTAATTAAACGAAACATTATGACAAATGCTGCGAATAAATAGAATTTATGAGAATATGTGAGCAGGCAAGGCTACGTTATAGTACACTAGCACGTCTGTGATTGGCTGTTTTACCTCTGACATCACCAGACACGTCTCTCATTGGCTGTTTCACCCCTGACATCACCAGGCGCCACATACAAATTTATTTAATAATAATACAATAATAATAATAATAATAATTTCTATATTTACTACAAGTACATGTACAAGGTATACAGACCATAGCTGACATCAGCAACTTACTACTATATAGATAGTCCCTTGTTATGCTGAGCATTTCCCGCAAATTAGGTCAGTTTTGTCGCAGGATGCGACCCACACCAGTCCACTAACACCCAGGTACCCATTTTACTGATTTATTTATTTATTTGTTTATTTATTTTATAATTTGAACATGCATACATAGGTACAAAAAATACAGGTAAGAGCAGCATGCCAAAGCCACTTGTATGCATAGCATTACAGGCAGGCTTAAAATTAACTTAAGATTAACTAAGCAATGATATAATCAGTGATAAAACATTATTGAAAACAGATAACAATAAAGCACAAATGAGTATTACAAAGACAGGTCATATGGTTGCATGCATTGTTGTACATTCAGTAGAATGGAGTATTCTGTTAGGTAGTGTATTTAAAAAATAACAAAGTTAGATTGGGTCTTAGGTTTAACATTTATGTGATATAATTGTGAGAAACATTTAAGATATACAATTTATAAGGTTCAGTTATTCAGTATTTATTTGGTTTTGGGTGAGTAAGTGATCTTTGAGAAGAGACTTGAATTTATAAACAGGTACAGATACAGATACTAATGCCGGAAAAAAATCCCCCCCCAGTACCAACAATACCACCAGTCCGATGACATTCTTCTTTGCAAATATACAGGGTCTAAAGCCAGCAACAAACAACAAAACACCTTTCATCAGTGGGCTGCTTGCAGAGGCAAAGGCAATGTTCGCGGCTTTCACTGAGACCCACATAAAGGATCACTTGGACAACGAAATATGGATCCCAGGTTACAACCTATACAGATGTGACAGAGTGAACAGGCAAAAGGGGGGGGGGGGTTGGCCTGTACATTGCAGAGTCACTTGTTTGCACAGAACTGCTTAATGCCTCAAATGATGTAGTGGAAGTTTTAGCAGTAAAAGGTCAAGAACCAAAACCTAGTTATTGTGGTAGTCTACAAGCCTCCGGATGCAACATCCCAGCAATTCCAGGAACAGCTGTTAAAAATTGACCACTGTCTGGAAAATCTTCCAGCTCCTGCACCCAACATCTTGCTCCTGGGGGATTTCAACTTAAGGCACCTAAAATGGAGGAATATAGCAAATAATATTGTTGCAGAAATAACACCAGGAGGCAGCTCTGATGAAAACTCACACTCACACGAGCTTTTAAATCTCTTCACAAAATTCAATTTAAACCAGCAAATAATAGAGCCTACTAGACTGGAGAATACACTAGACCTCATCTTCACTAACAATGATGATCTGATAAGAAATGTCACCATATCAAAAACAATATACTCAGATCACAACATAATTGAGGTTCAGACATGTATGCGCAAAGCCCCAGACCGACATAATGAGACTAGTCACGAGGGAGCATTCACCCAATTCAACTTCAATAACAAAAACATAAAGTGGGACCAAGTAAACCAAGTCCTAACCAATATAAGCTGGGAAGATATACTAAGCAACACAGACCCCAACTTATGCCTCGAACAGATTAACTTGGTGGCACTCGATGTATGCACAAGGCTTATTCCTCTAAGAAAAAGGAGGAGTAGATGTAAAATAGAAAGAGACAGGCGCTCCCTTTACAGGCGACGGAAAAGAATAACAGAGCGGTTAAAAGAGGTCAATATATCTGAAATGCGTAGGGAGACACTGGTCAGAGAAATAGCAAGCATCGAACTTAAGCTAAAGGAATCTTATAGGAGTCAGGAATCGCGGGAAGAACTAAAAGCCATAAATGAAATCGAAAGAAACCCAAAGTATTTCTTCTCTTATGCCAAATCAAAGTCGAGAACAACGTCCAGTATTGGGACCCTACTTAAACAAGATGGGTCCTACACAGATGACAGCAAGGAAATGAGTGAGCTACTCAAGTCCCAATATGACTCAGTTTTTAGCAAGCCGCTAACCAGACTGAGAGTCGAAGATCAAAATGAATTTTTTATGAGAGAGCCACAAAATTTGATTAACACAAGCCTATCCGATGTTATCCTGACGCCAAATGACTTCGAACAGGCGATAAATGACATGCCCATGCACTCTGCCCCAGGGCCAGACTCATGGAACTCCGTGTTCATCAAGAACTGCAAGAAGCCCCCATCACGAGCCTTTTCCATCCTATGGAGAGGGAGCATGGACACGGGGGTCGTCCCACAGTTACTAAAAACAATAGACATAGACCCACTCCACAAAGGGGGCAGTAAAGCAACAGCAAAGAACTACAGACCGATAGCACTAACATCCCATATCATAAAAATCTTTGAAAGGGTCCTAAGAAGCAAGATCACCACCCATCTAGAAACCCATCAGTTACACAACCCAGGGCAACATAGGTTTAGAACAGGTCGTTCCTGTCTGTCTCAACTATTGGATCACTACGACAAGGTCCTAAATGCACTAGAAGACAAAAAGAATGCAGATGTAATATATGCAGACTTTGCAAAAGCCTTCGACGAAATCTTATCTTATCTTATCTTCGACAAGTGTGGCCATGGCGTAATAGCGCACAAAATGCGTGCTAAAGGAATAACAGGAAAAGTCGGTCGATGGATCTATAATTTCCTCACTAACAGAACACAGAGAGTAGTCGTCAACAGAGTAAAGTCCGAGGCAGCTATGGTGAAAAGCTCTGTTCCACAAGGCACAGTACTCGCTCCCATCTTGTTCCTCATCCTCATATCCGACATAGACAAGGATGTCAGCCACAGCACCGTGTCTTCCTTTGCAGATGACACCCGAATCTGCATGACAGTGTCTTCCATTGCAGACACTGCAAGGCTCCAGGCGGACATCAACCAAATCTTTCAGTGGGCTGCAGAAAACAATATGAAGTTCAACGATGAGAAATTTCAATTACTCAGATATGGTAAACACGAGGAAATTAAATCTTCATCAGAGTACAAAACAAATTCTGGCCACAAAATAGAGCGAAACACCAACGTCAAAGACCTGGGAGTGATCATGTCGGAGGATCTCACCTTCAAGGACCATAACATTGTATCAATCGCATCTGCTAGAAAAATGACAGGATGGATAATGAGAACCTTCAAAACTAGGGAGGCAAAGCCCATGATGACACTCTTCACGTCACTTGTTCTATCTAGGCTGGAATATTGCTGTACACTAACAGCACCTTTCAAGGCAGGTGAAATTGCTGACCTAGAAAATGTACAGAGAACCTTCACGGCGCGCATAACGGAGATAAAACACCTCAATTATTGGGAGCGCTTGAGGTTCCTAAACCTGTATTCCCTGGAACGCAGGAGGGAGAGATACATGATTATATACACCTGGAAAATCCTAGAGGGACTAGTACCGAACTTGCACACGAAAATCACCCACTACGAAAGCAAAAGACTTGGCAGACGATGCACCATCCCCCCAATGAAAAGCAGGGGTGATCACTAGCACTTAAGAGACCATACAATAAGTGTCAGGGGCCCGAGACTGTTCAACTGCCTCCCAGCACACATAAGGGGGGTTACCAACAGACCCCTGGCAGTCTTCAAGCTGGCACTGGACAAGCACCTAAAGTCAGTTCCGGATCAGCCGGGCTGTGGCTCGTACGTTGGTTTGCGTGCAGCCAGCAGCAACAGCCTGGTTGATCAGGCTCTGATCCACCAGGAGGCCTGGTCTCAGACCGGGCCGCGGGGGCGTTGACCCCCGGAACTCTCTCCAGGTAAACTCCAGGTAATATATGTTCTAGCATGTGTATAATAGCATCATTAGTATTTTTGTTAGGCCTAAATCCAAATTGGCAGGGGTTGAGAATGTTTTGGGAGATGAGGTAGGAGTAGATTCGTTTATGAATTAATTTTTCGAAGATTTTTGAGAGAGGGTGTAAGTTGGATATTGGCCTGTAGTTATTCAACTCTGGTCTCCTCCTTTATGGATCGGGGTGACCCTTGCTATTTTGAGAACTGTAGGGAAGGTAGAGGATTCAATGGATTTGTTAAAGAGTGTTGCAATGATTGGTGATAGCACTTGTGACAGTTTTTTGTATATAAAGGGTGGTAAGGTATTTAAATCTCCCGCCTTGTTTTTTAGTGTGTTGATAATAAGGGAGACTTCGTATGGGTTAGTCGGAGCTAGGAACAGTGTGTTCGGGTAGTTGCTGATGGATGAACATAGACAACCTGTGTAAAGAAACATGCCCAATGTTTCTACCTTCGCCGGGAATCGAACCCAGACTAAGTTATACACAAATGCAGTTACATTGGTTAACACGCACAGCAGCATATGTGTCGAGCATAATATTTCTTTAGTGATATTAATTGCTCAAACTCTATGTTATAAGGCAAATCTTACTCTCAGATTAATTTCATATCATAGTGTCAATCTATTTAAAGGTTGTTTTTATCACTACTTAATTTAGTTCCTTTTAACATTTCTCCTGAAATAATTCTCTATATACCAATACATTGTACTGCCCTTTATTCAGTAATTGCCATACTCCTTGTTCTAACAATAATTAAAGAGCAACTTTCAGGAGATTTAATATTTTTTTTCCCTCTTGTCCATATAGTCACATTTATTAAAATACTCCAGGTACTACTGACTACCTCAGGTGCTACTGACTACCTCAGGTGCTATTGACTACCTCAGGTGCTATTGACTACCTCAGGTGCTATTGACTACCTCAGGTGCTACTGATTTTGTTTTAATACATTCTTGTTTTAATACATTCTTGTTTTAATACATTCTTGTTTTAATACATTCTTGTTTTTAATACATCATTTTATTATTATATTCACTAGCTCCTTTATTCTAGCTGTAAATATCTACCGTAGTTCATAAACTCACATTTGTTAAAATAATTAAGGTACTAATAGATGCTTAATTGTATAACTGAATTATCTATACTGTAATAATCCCTTTTTCTTTTAAATTTTTAAAAGTTTTAGAATAATTACAGTCTTATTTATAAGTCTAGTTGTAGATTCAATATAAATCTTATAATATTTTACTCAGAAAATCTAGTTTGTAAAATTACTCTCATCCTATGATTACAGGCATAGATCCTGATGTAAACTTTTTACTAAATGAATTACATGAATCAACCAGTAACTGTAATTACTACACAGCAGACCAAGCAAAGACATTACTCAGTGCAAACAATAACATAACCATCTTTAACTACAATGTCAGATCCTTGAGCAAACATTATGATGACCTCACAGTATTACTCAGTTCCCTTCATTCCAATATATCAATCATCACACTCACAGAAACCTGGCTTAAGCCTGATATTACATATTTCTATACCATTCCTGGCTACTTGGCCATACACAACTGTAGATCAGACCAGCAAGGGGGAGGAACAGCTATATGCTATTCAAATCAACTCGAATGTATCAATAAATCTTGCACAAGGGATGAACATGGAGAATATATCATAGCCAAATTTAAATCAAAAGACCTGTAAAAACCCCTCACAATTATAAACATCTACAGAGTACCACAGTCAAACATTTACCACTTTAGTGAAAAACTAGGAAACATGATTACTGATGCACACATGAATAAAGACCACCTACTACTAACAGGTGATTTCAACATAAACATACTACACGACCAGGACCCACAAGTAACCAAATTCACAAACACAAAGAGTAACTGCCTGTTGCTACTAGCAATATCTAAACCTACAAGAATCTCCGAGACAAGCATCTCCTTAATAGACCACATCTGGACAAACACCATATCTCCTTTAAAATCAGGCATAATCACAGACAACACTACAGACCACTACCCAACCTTTCTCATAACTAATCTGGGCAAACTGCCACAAGAAATTACTAAAGTAACCTTCAGACTACATAAAGAGACAGCAGTTAACAACTTTATAGCAGCTACGAATAACATCGATTGGCAAAATGAGCTTGAAACATATACAGATATGAATGAATGTATAAATAATTTTCTAAAAAAAAGCCCAAAGCCTCTATAACAAACATTGCCCCCAAAAAACTAAACAGATTACAGCAAAGAGACTGAATAATCCCTGGCTAACACCAAGCATCCTCAAATTCATTAACACAAAGCACAAATATGAAAAACAGTATAGAATGGGTCAAATAACTAGAGAACAGTCTAAACGTTACTCGTCAGCACTTACCAGCCTGATAAGAAGATCTAAAAAATTGTATTATGAAAATAGACTACATAACATCAAAGGTGATATGAAAAAAACCTGGAAATTCTATCTGAAATTCTTGGAACTAAAAAGTTATCCAAAAACAAAACAATCAAACTAACAAAATCAGATGAACCCCTACTCACACCAACTGAAACAGCAAACAGACTCAATATTTTCTTCACCATAGGTAAAAATCTAGCGAACAAAATACCAAGCGTAAACACCCGTCCATCAGACTACCTCATAGGTACCTACCCAAATACACTGTTCTTAGCTCCAACCAACCCCATAGAAGTTACACTCATCATAAACACCCTTAAAAACAAGGCAGGAAACATAAACAGCTTGCCTGCTTTTATGTACAAAAAGCTTCTCAAGTATTGTCACCAATTACTGCAACGCTCTTTAACAAATCCATTGAATCAGCTACCTTCCCAACAATCCTCAAAATAGCGAGTCACTCCGATCCATAAATGAGGTGTCCAAGCTGACTTGAATAACTATAGACCAATATCTAATTTACCACTGCTCTTTAAAATCTTTGAAAATTAATGCATAGACGGATCTCTTCCTACCTCGTCTCACACAACATATTAAACCCTTGTCAGTTTGAATTCAGGAATAATAAAAGCATGAATGATGCTATCATACACATGCTAGAACTAATATTTACCGCACTCGAAAAGAAAGAAGTCCCGCTGGGCATTTTCATTGATTTACGTAAAGCTTTCGATACAGTCGACCATGAACTGCTGTACTCCAAATTAACGCACTGTGGTATAAGAGGCCACTCCCTAAACTACCTAAAATCATACCTTAGTAAACTAACTCAATATGTGTATGCAAATGATGCAAACTCTTCCACCCAACCAATCACAGTAGGAGTCCCACAAGGAAGTGTCCTTGGACCACTCCTCTTTCTCATCTACATCAATGATCTACCGAATGCATCCCAGCTAGTCAAACCCATATTGTTTGCAGATGACACAACATACGTCTTCTCCCACCCAAACCCAGTCATACTAGCAAACACTATCAGTGCCGAATTGCAGAAAATATCTGCCTGGATGATGACTAATAAACTTACCCTGAATACTGATAAAACCTATTTCATTCAGTTTGGAAACAAAGCTGCAAATGATCCGATTAACATAACGCTAAGTGGATCATCAGTCACAAGACTCACAGAGGGAAAATTCCTAGGTATCCACCTTGACAGTAGCCTTAAGTTCCGGACACACATACAACAAATCACCAAGAAAATTTCCAAGACTATCAAAGATAAGGTACTATGTTCCACAATCAGCTCTCCTGGCAATGTACCATACACTCATATACCCTTATCTTACATATGGGATTTGTGCATGGGGATCAACAGCATCCAGCCACCTAACACCCCTTATAACCCAGCAAAAGGCAGCAGTAAGAATGATAACAAATTCCCACTCCAGCCAACATGCTCCACCAATTTTCAAAAGTCTGAATCTGCTCACCATTAAGAACATCCATACTTATTCATGTGCCTACTACATACACAGAACAATACACGCAAATATAAACCCTCCACTCAAACTTCTCCTCACCAGCCTAAACAGGATACATGACCACAACACAAGACACAGATCTCTTTTTGATATACCTCGTGTCCATATCACACTGTGTAAAAACTCTATGCACATAAAGGGCCCCAAAATATGGAATTCATTACCAGAAAATATTAAAGTAACCCAGTCTGAAAAACAATTTAAGACTTCTCAAAAGCCACTTAATCGCCCTAGACTTACCTCATAATTTGTAATATTTTACATTTAAGAATAAAACTAAGTATGCCCGAAATGCCCAGCCATGCTAAGCGTTCTAGTGGTACACTCTGTAATCTCAATTTTACTACATGTTAAACCAAACAATAACCAAATTTCTGTAAACTCAGCATTGTAATCCTTATAGAGAATAAACTTTGAATTTGAATTTGAATTTGACTAAATGCTAAATACTCAGTACACACTTACTCACCTATGTACTCCCACATAATAATTGAAACAATCACTTTGAACCTTTTATCCATTGTTGACAGGAATATAATTGAACAACTGTTTTTCACAAAAAGCATTTTAGACTATATGAATATATCCTTTGTCTTATACAAAATTAATAATCTACTGTTCAACTATGAAATAATTACTGTCCTACTGTACAACTGTGATAAAATCCTTAGTGTTAAGTAGTCTGTAAGCCAATAATGTTAAGTTGGCCCATAATGCCTAGGCATAATAGAGGCTCTCTTTGCATTGCAACCCACTATTGTAAATATAAAATCTCAATGTACTTTTGCATAGACATAAAATAAATAAATAAATGAATAAATACCATGGAGAAACCAGACTGGATACGGCGTAGCTGTCAGTGGCCCTGATAAACCATCAACAACAACAACAACATGTGTCTCATGGTTGAAGTTACATCAGCTTAACATTATATATGTTGATACAATGGCAACAGATGAAACCATCTGTACGAAGAAAATTCGTGCCAAAGGTATGTATTAGTTACGTTATTTTGTTTCAACGTAAGTATTTATTGTTTGTTTCAGCATAAATATTTAAACGGCCTCAAAGCACAAACAACTCATAACATTCAACATTAACGTTGCACTGTACATTTATTGGTATTAAAATCCTTAAGAATAATTCAGCTAAAGTTTTTAAAGCTTTATCACAATATTTCAGCTTGAGTGTTGTTTATATCAGCTACATGAATATAAATCTCGAGTGTAAAATACTATAAAAATAATGTGAGATTTGAAGATTAATATTTATCATATATACCCATAGTATGAGGCAATAGTTAGAATAATACATAGTGGGTCCAGGGACTAGAGCTCTGTGTTATCATAGGTAAAGAAGTTAGTAGTAATGAACTATTTACTAATTAATGATCTAACAGTTGTAATGTGTTGTTTATATTCACATAAATTCACTCACAAAAACATTACAATGTTGCTTATATGCAGGTTTATTTTTTTTCATTAACAAAGTTCTTGTCTACCAGCGAGACAACGATCATAAAACACATGACACATGAAACACATGACACATGAAACACATGACACATGTAACACATGACACATGTAACACATAACACATGAAACACATGACACATGAAACACATGACACATGTAACACATGACACATGTAACACATGACATATGTAACACGTAACACGTGTAACACATAACACATGAAACACATGACACATGAAACACATAAATCATGAAACACATGATGCATGAAATGCATAAAACATATGAAATACATGAAGTTTAAATCATACAAAAACACATAAAACGTATGACATAAATGATACACATGAAACACATAAAACATATGAAACACATGAAACACTTGAAACACATGACACATGAAACACTTGAAACACATGACACATGAGACACTTGAAACACATGACACACATGAGACACTTGAAACACATGACACACATGAGACACTTGAAACACATGACACACATGAAACACTTGAAACACATGACACACATGAGACACTTGAAACACATGACACACATGAAACACTTGAAACACATGACACACTTGAAACACATGACACACATGAGACACTTGAAACACATGACACACATGAGACACTTGAAACACATGACACATGAAACACTTGAAACACATGACACACATGAGACACTTGAAACACATGACACACATGAAACACTTGAAACACATGACACATGAAACACTTGAAACACATGACACACATGAAACACTTGAAACACATGACACACATGAGACACTTGAAACACATGACACACATGAAACACTTGAAACACATGACACACATGACACACATGAAACACTTGAAACACATGACACACATGAGACACTTGAAACACATGACACATGAGACACTTGAAACACATGACACACATGAGACACTTGAAACACATGACACACATGAAACACTTGAAACACATGACACACATGAAACACTTGAAACACATGACATACATGAGACACTTGAAACACATGACACATGAGACACTTGAAACACATGACACATGAGACACTTGAAACACATGACACACATGAGACACTTGAAACACATGACACACATGAGACACTTGAAACACATGACACACATGAGACACTTGAAACACATGACACACATGAGACACTTGAAACACATGAAACACATGAGACACTTAAAACACATGAAACACATGACACATATGAAACACCTGATACACAAACACATGACACACATGAAACACATGACACATGAGACACTTAAAACATGAAACACATGACACATGAGACACTTAAAACACATGAAACACATGACACATATGAAACACCTGATACACAAACACATGACACCTGAAACACATGACACACATGAAACACATGACACACATGAAACACATGACACACATGACACACATGAAACATATGACACATGAAACACATAACACATGTTGAGAAATGGTTTACTAGCTAAGGTTAAAGTTTTAATATAGGGAAAACTTATCTGATAAGACAGCTATCGCCCACACAGCCGCCCGTGCAGGCAAGGTCTTGAGAAGCTGTCTTGACCACTTCTCAACAGCTTGAAATAGAGTATATTATGTATGATTATAAATTACCCCTAGGGGGTGTTATGTCAGCATATTTCAGACACTGGATTCTGATGACCCCTAAATTGTGTGGCTCAAAGGTCCATCATTATCACCGGGGTTTATGATAAGTGACTAACTCGTAACTTATCCTCAACTGCACAGTCAATAGTAGTACATCACGAGTTAGTACACTTACCTGGGTATATGTATCTGACCCGTAGTTACTCCCGGATATCCGATGTGTTGATTGAAGAATAGTGTTCTTTGAAGACTGTCGCACTACACTCTGTTGGATCGCAACACTTGTTGTTACACTGTTCATCAATAATTGTTCACACCATAATGTCATTAAAGAAGCTCATCACACTTCTCTGTAAGTGTTTATTGAGATTCTTTTGTGTTCTTTGTTGGTTATCCCGGCACGTCAATATCTCTCTCAGTAGAGTCAAAAGTAATCTGCCTCACAGCGTCCTACGCTGCTGCAGTGCCCCTAGAACATAAAGGAAAAGCTGACCTAGTACTTTTTGCTTCCTTGCCAAACTTCCTCCATGAAGCAAAGCAGAATGCTTGATTCTTGCTGTCTTAAACATAGACACTATCTTTATCATGGTAATAAAGTGGGAGCAGGATTTTCCTTAATTGTCCTGCTAAGGTAAGAGATGGACTGTCTCTTATTAACTACACTTTGCAACACTGGACTCTTGCAAGGAGCGGCGGTTGCTTGACCACGTCACATACTCGTATTGCATCTGGGATCAATTACTTGCTGTAGCACTAAACAAGATATTTGCCCCTTCTGAGAGGGCTGAGCCCCTCAGGACTGAAAGGGGCTGAAGGGGGCTGATACCCCCCTCCTGGAGAAAATTTCTCCACAACACATGAAACTCTTGAAACATATGAAACACATGACACATGAAATATGTGAAGCACTTGTAACACATGACACACATGAAAAACTTGAAACACATGACACACATGAAACACATGACACACATGAAACACATGACACATGAAACACATGAAATACATTTACTGTGATTCATTCACAGTTTGGATGTTCTTCCTTCAGTGTTCAAACACTGTACATCCTTCAGTGTTCAAACACTGTACATCCTTCAGTGTTCATACACTGTACCTCCTTCAGTGTTCATACACTGTACCTCCTTCAGTGTTCAAACACCGTACATCCTTCAGTGCTCATACAATGTACATACTTCAGTGTTCAAACATTGTACCTCCTTCAGTGTTCATACACTGTACCTCCTTCAGTGTTCAAACACTGTACCTCCTTCAGTGTTCAAACACTGTACATCCTTCAGTGTTCACACAATGTACATTCTTCAGTGTTCAAACACTGTACCTCCTTCATTGTTCAAACACTGTACATCCTTCAGTGTTCATACACTGTACCTCCTTCAGTGCTCAAACACTGTACCTCCTTCAGTGTTCATACACTGTACCTCCTTCAATGTTCAAACACTGTACCTCCTTCAGTGTTCAAACACTGTACCTCCTTCAGTGTTCATACACTGTACCTCCTTCAGTGTTCATACACTGTACCTCCTTCAATGTTCAAACACTGTACCTCCTTCAGTGTTCATACATTGTGCCTCCTTCAGTGTTCAAACACTGTACCTCCTTCAGTGTTCATACACTATACCTCCTTCAGTGTTCATACACTGTACCTCCTTCAGTGTTCATACGCTGTACCTCCTTCAGTGTTCAAACACTGTACCTCCTTCAGTGTTCAAACGCTGTACCTCCGGCTTTCAAACACTGTAAGTCCTTCAGTGTTCATACACTGTATCTCCTTCACCTGGAGACCTGGAGTTTACCTGGAGAGAGTTCTGGGGGTCAATGCCCCTGCGGCCCGGTCTGTGACCAGGCCTCATGGTGGATCATTTGTCCCGAATGCGGCCATCTGGTCCTGTCTGGCCTGAGTGCCTCAGCTGAGCTAGTGTGACATTGTTTACAAGCCAGGGCGGAAGGTTGCACGCATACATTCGATAAATTTTGTATTATTCCAGTGTTTTTAGTGCTTGTAACTGCTAAATAGGCCACCATGGGCTTATCGAGAACACCGAGAAACTATTAACCCCAGAGGGTTAGCCACCCAGGATAATTCAAGAAAGTCACTGTGTCATCGAGGACTGTCTGACTTATTTCCATTGGGGTCCTTAATCTTGTCCCCCAGAATGTGACTCACACCAGTCGACTAACACCCAGGCGAACAGGAAAAAATGCCTGGAACTAGTGCTCATATTGGTGAATTTAAAGCCAGCAAAGGTTGGTTTCAGATATTTAAGAATTGTAGTGGCATACACAGTGTGATGAGGCCTGTTCTGGAAGAAAATGCCGAACAGGACCTACATTACTCAGGAGGAAAAGACACTCCCAGGACACAAACAGTGTCTTATCACTCATCACCACATCTTCAATAAAGGTAAGTGTCGTTTATTCTTCATTTAGTACACTAGCACATGCACAATATATATTGTGCATGTATCCTTCTTTTTGTGTGTAGGAAAATGTATATTTCATGTGGTAATTTTTTTTTTCATACTTTTGGGTGTCTTGAACGGATTAATTTGATTTCCATTACAGTGGACCCCCGGTTAACGAACTTTTTTCATTCCAGTAGTATGTTCAGGTGCCAGTACTGACCGAATTTTTTCCCATAAGGAATATTGTGAAGTAGATTAGTCCATTTCAGACCCCCAAACATACACGTACAAACGCACTTACATAAATACACTTACATAATTGGTCGCATTTGGAGGTGATCGTTAAGCGGGGGTCCACTGTATTTCTTATGGGGAAAATTAATTCGACTTAGGATAATTTCGTCTTACGGTGTGCTCTCTGAAACTGATTAATATCGTAAGCCGGGGGCCACTGTACTGTATATCCAACATCTTGATGTTTGATATTATACTGTACTCTAATGTATGTCATTGCTGCAGTTGATGCATATGGCATTTCTTTTATAATCATTTAGTTCTTTGTATTATTGGGAGAAGTTTGTTCAGGTTATATTATACTATTAATTACCATCATATCTTAGATGTTAAGTTTTTCCACAGATGTATTTGAAGGTTACTTTGTGAAGCATCACCATGATGATATTCTCAGAGTGTTGCAAGCTCAAGTTGAAGAAGATCACTACTCTGTTATTATAAAGTAAGTGTCAACTGGTGATCATGTTGAATACCACTTTATTATTATTATTATATAAAGTGTCAGCTGATGATCGTGTTGAATTCCACTTTATTATTATTGTATAAAGTAAGTGTCAACTGATTTACAAGTTGAATACCACTACATGAATATATGTGTGTGAACGTGTTATATAGGAGTGAATGGAGATGAATGGTTTTTGGGACCTGACGAGCTGTTGGAGTGTGATCAGGGTAATATTTTGTGAAGGGATGCAGGGAAACCGGTTAGCTGGACTTGAGTCCTGGAAATGGGAAGTACAATGCCTGCACTCTAAAGGAGGGGTTTGGGATATTGGCAGTTTGGAGGTTGACGTTTAACCCTTTCAGGGTCGAGAGGCCCTCTCCTGAACTTGTTCTCAGGGTCAAAAATTTTTTCGGAAAAAAAAATTATTTTTACTTATGAAAAGATAGAGAATCTTTTCCCGATCATAATGACATCAAAAGTATGAAATTTGATGGAAAGCTTATGGAATTATGCTCTTGCGAAGTTAGTAGTCTCGGCGATGTTTATGCATTGGCGATTTTGCCCACTTTGAGCCCTATTTTTGGCCAATTCCAGTGTACTAGTCAACAAAAATCATAACTATTTCGCTAGATCTCTATTTTTTTATCGAATGAGTACAAGAAACCACCCATTTACTGATTTCAACTATCAATAAAGTGGTCAGAAATTAGCAATTTTGCCAGTTTCACACAAATTTCAAAAGATGCCAATTTCCAAATAGGGTCCAGAATAAACAAGACAGACATTCCTGGCACTAAAATAATATTTTTTCTGTTCATTAGTAACGTCCCCAGGCCCCTCTTACATTTCTTTTGCTTTTCACTTTGAGTTTTTCTCACAAAAATAGAAGATTTACTGTTATGAAGACTGCTGCATTAGTGTAGAAATGGTATAAATAATATCAGCGCACTTGTGAAAGAATATTAGACTCACCAGTTGACGTGTATTGGATGCGTGGCATGATTTGTTTACTTTTGAACTTTGGTAAAAATCGAACATTTCTGCTACTTTGAGCTCAATTTCAAGGTACTTTTCATTGTGAAACCAATCAAAATCATTTCTATTTCTGTAATATGTCTTCCATTCTATAAAATGAGACCAGGAAAACTAGAAAACAACCATAAATACTATACAAAAATACAGTGCAAAGTCGCTGTTTTAAACCAAAAACACAGTGAAAGTTTTTTTTTTCCCATTACACACTGTGTGCTGCAGGATTTTTTTTATACTGCGCACACTGAGCACATAGACCCATTCTTTCATATGTAGGCCTACCAGCTTTCTCTCGCTAGATTTGAAGGCGCTAGAATTTATGCGTACTAGTACGTTAATATCCCTGGTGCGTAAGCCGAAAACCCTGTAAGGGTTAAACTGTCGTATCTGAGCGCCTTTGCAAAGACCGTGATTATGTACGAGTGAGGTGAAAGTGTTGAATAATGATGAAAGCATTTTCTTTTTGGGGATTTTCTTTCTTTTTGGGCCACCCTGCTTCGGTGGGAGACGACCGACATGTTGAATAAAAAGATAAAGTAAGTGCCAACTGATTAATGAGTTGAATACCAATGTGTTATTTTTATATTCAAACTATTTTTTTTTTCAGTTTTGTGACTCTGTTTGAAGAACATGTGGAGGTGGCTGAGTCCTTATTAGCATCACCAGTGAAGCTTCTGCCAGTACTGGATGCTGGCCTGGTTGGTGCTGCCACCAGGGTCATGGAAGAAGCTGCACCTGGCAACCAATCCCTCACCATGAAAATCAATATTCATGCTAGAATTACTGGTAAAGTGTTCATTAAAGTTAATATGATAATAGTGTTACCTCCTCCTATAATGTATTGTGGGCAGCAAGAGTAGTGATGAGGTAAAGATGATGTAGTCAGTCCATCAACCTTGGAGAGGTGGTTTGGGGTGGTCAGTCCCTCAGTCTAAAGAGGAGTTTGCCTGACAAGGGCCAGTAGGCTTGTTGCAGTGCCCCATAGTTCTTGCCTTGCCACCTTCATAATCTTTGTCATCATCATCATCATCATCTTTTCTTCATCTTCTTATAATACAGTAGAATAACAGTTGAGCATAGGCATCCTGATGATGAGGATATCTGCATATTTGTCTTGTTTTCATTATACTTCATAGCATTATCAACATAGTGATTTTTATCACAGTGTAGCTTACTTTACCTTTTATTTAAATGTTATTCTGATTTCTTTCTTTTATAGAATAAATTTCATTAACCCTTAAACTGTCCAAGCGTAGATCTATGTTTATGTGTGTAGCGCTCCGACCTTTATTTTGTCCATTTGAAAGCATGTAAAAAAACGTAGATCTACGTTCGGACCTCTGCGCACGTGCATGTAGATCTATGTGTGGACAGTTTAAGGGTTAAATAGTCACACTCATACTGCCCACTGCAGTACAGTGGACCCTCGACTAGCGATGCCATCGATTAACGATAAATCTGACTAGCGATACATTTTATCACAAAAATTTTGCCTCGATTAGCGCTAAAAATCTCGACCAACACTATTCGTTCCGTCTGAGACGCATCCACTTCTGGCCAGTGTTTACAAGCCAGCCCGCCACCGTGGTCGCTTCCAAGCATACAATCGGAACATTTCATATTATCACAGCCTTTTTAGTGATTGCACCTGCAAAATAAGTTACCATGGGCCCCAAGAAAGCTTCTAGTGCCAACCCTACAGCAAAAAGGGTGAGAATTACTATGGATATGAAGAAAGAGATCATTGCTAAGTATGAAAGTGGAGTGCGTGTCTCCGAGCTGGCCAGGCTGTACACAAAACCCCAATCAACCATCGCTACTATTGTGGCCAAGAAAACGGCAATCAAGGAAGCTGTTCTTGCCAAAGGTGCAACTATGTTTTCGAAACTGAGATCGCAAGTGATAGAAGATGTTGAGAGACTGTTATTGGTATGGATAAACGAAAAACAGATAGCAGGAGATAGCATCTCTCAAGCAATCATATGTGAAAAGGCTAGGAAGTTGCATGACGATTTAATTAGAAAAATGCCAGCAACTAGTGGTGATGTGAGTGAATTTAAGGCCAGCAAAGGTTGGTTTGAGAGATTTAAGAATCGTAGTGGCATACATAGGTGAGGCTGCCAGTTTGGACCAAAAATCAGCTGAAAAATATGTGCAGGAATTCAAGGAGTACATAGACAGTGAAGGACTGAAACCTGAACAAGTGTTTAATGGTGACATTGACAATGTTGTGAACCACTTTAGGAAAGTCATAAAGGAACGAGAGGTACAGGTAACTATGGACAGATATGTTGTGCGACAGAAGTCCAGTGACTCTGAAGCTGGTCCTAGTGGCATTAAAAGAACAAGGGAAGTAACCCCAGAAAAAGACTTGCTGCCTCAAGTGCTAATGGAAGGGGATTCCCCTTCTAAACACTAACACCTCTCCCCTCCTCCCATCCCATCAATCATCACCAGATCTTCAATAAAGGTAAGTGTCATGTAACTGTGCATGTAATGTTCAGTTTGTGTGTATTAAAATTAATATTTCATGTGGTAAATTTTTTTTTTTCAATACTTTTGGGTGTCTTGCACGGATTAATTTGATTTCCATTATTTCTTATGGGGAAAATTAACTTGACTAACGATAATTTTGACTAACGATGAGCTCTCAGGAACAGATTAATATCGCTGGTTGAGGGTCCACTGTATTATGGAAGTTCAGTATTGTATTTTTTAACACTCTGGCCATCACCCACCTAGGTAGGGCGAGTTAAAGAAGAAACACTTTCACCATCACTCTATCACTGTTTTGCCACAGGTGTGCCAGTACCCATCAGACTGCCCATATCAGACTGCCCCATCAGACTGCCCATATCAGACTGCCCCATCAGACTGCCCATATCAGACTGCCCCATCAGACTGCACATATCCCCACCTCTTCTTCAGAGTACAGGCACTGTACTTGTACTGTACTTTTATTGTATTTTATAATTAATTTGATGCCTGATGCTCAATTTTTTTAGTAATTTTCAGTTGGAAACATCAATAATGTCATTTTCAAAATGAGGTTTTTGCCCTAGCGTCTCCACAACTCTCGTTCTCCATTTGTCATTTCAGTATGTTTGATCAAATAAATTAATCCTTGGAAAGATGCAGATAGTTTAGAAAAAAATGTTTCATAAAGTTTATGATCTATATTTTCTGTTTACACAGATATACCTTTATCTTACCTTAATGTAAGCAAAAGTTCAATATATTAGAGTAGCCAAGTTGATGACTGGTGTTTTGTGACTCAGTGAGAGCTCTCTCTAGTACAGTGGAACCTCGGTATGCGACCTTAATTCAGTCCAGAAGACTGTTTGAGTGCCGCTCCGTTTGAGTATCGAACAAGTTTTTCCCATCTAATTTTCTGTTTGGTGACTTATTTATACAAATAATACAAAAAAAAAGAAGCAAAAAATGTGAAGAAACACAAAATAGTTTACAGCAAAGTTCTGCCAGGTCATATTTTTTTGGTCGAGTGCTGAGCTTTGTTCGAGTAGGGAGCTGGTCGTATACCAAGGTTCCACTGTATAGTGTGGATAGTACTGTCACTCTTGTGTAGACAGTCATGTCATTTTTGTGTAAACAGTTCTGTCATTATTGTGTAGACAGTACTTTCCTTGTGTAGATGGTACTGTCATTGCTGTGTACACAGTAGTCATTATTGTGTAGACAGTAATGTTTTTGTTGCATAAATGGTAATGTTTTTGTTGCATAGACAGTAATGTTTTTATTGTATAGACAGTAATGTTTTTGTTGTATAGACAGTAATATTTTTGTTGTATAGACAGTAATTTTTTGTTGTATAGACAGTAATGTTTTTATTGTATAGACAGTAATGTTTTTGTTGTATAGACAGTAATGTTTTTGTTGCATAGACAGTAATGTTTTTATTGTATAGACAGTAATGTTTTTATTGTATAGACAGTAATGTTTTTGTTGTATAGACAGTAATGTTTTTGTTGTATAGACAGTAATTTTTTGTTGCATAGACAGCACTGTCCTTGTTGTATAGATAGTGCAGGTCAGCTATCACTAATCCGGCAATCAGTTATCTGCTTCCATCAGTAATCTGGCACTAATTTCGAATGGCATAATTTCAAATTTCATCATTACACTGACTCAAATTTCATCATTATACTGACTCAGAAATTGTGGAGATGATTGTAAATTCACAGCAGCAAGCCATTGGAGGAGAAAGCAGTGATGAAAATGAGGAAGATATAGCAGAAAGTAGGTTAATTGAGTGTATTCTAACCAAACCACTCTGTTAGTACTGTATTTTATACCATAAGGTTTAAGATAAACACTGTGTACAACACAAACAGTTGTTTATTTCCCAGAAATTTGGCATAACAAACATGGTTGTAAGTTGAGTGGTCGTGTGTCGAGCAGGTTGTAAGTTGGATGGTAGGTGTATTTAACACTATGTATGATAATTGTACTTATGTGTACCTTGCCTAAATAAACTTTACTAGAGAACATTATTACATACTGTATTTTTAATGTTACAGGGCTACCAACTTGTCCAGAACTGTATCGTCATGCTGTACCTCGTACATGTGATGTGGGACACCTGTTGTGTGTTTCTGGGACGGTGGTTCGTACAACAGCTGGTAAAATGCTTGAATACCAGAAGGAATTCATATGTACTAAATGTAAACATGTTTTTAATGTCAAGGTAAAAGTCTGAATTTTGTATTCTAAAGTTATGTTAATGACATGCTTGGAATTCACAGAATGGGTTGCATGATAGATTATGCCATACAGTAAGCACTTTCTTATTGTGAGACTTATATTCCTGGAAAATTTATGAATGGAGAATTTAGGAATATGGATATCTTGATTTACTTGGAAAACAGCCCATCCATGGATGTATGACTTGAAAAAGTGAATACATGTAAGATTATTTGACATTGTATTGTACCATCTGCTCAGTGGGTTACGGTTTCCCATTGGTACATCAAAAGTTTTTATTACCTTTATTTTATTTTATTTTTTTTAACAAGTTGGCTGTCTCCCACCGAGGCAGGGTGACCTAAAAAGAAAGAAAATCCCCAAAAAGAAAATACTTTCATCATCATTCAACACTTTCACTTTCACCTCACTCACACATAATCACTGTTTTTGCAGAGGTGCTCAGAATACAACAGTTTAGAAGCATATATGTATAAAGATACACAATATATCCTTCCAAACTGCCAATATCCCAAACACCTCCTTTAAAGTGCAGGCATTGTACTTCCCATTTTCAGGACTCAAGTCCGGCTATATAAAAATAACCGGTTTCCCTGAATCCCTTCACTAAATATTACCCTGCTCACACTCCAACAGCTTGTCAGGTCCCAAATACCATTTGTCTCTATTCGCTCCTATATAACACACTCATGCACGCTTGCTGGAAGTCCAAGCCCCTCACCCACAAAACCTTTACCCCCTCCCTCCAACCTTTTCGAGGACAACCCCTACCCTGCCTTCCTTCCCCTACAAATTTATATGCTCTCCATGTCATTCTGCTTTGATCCATTCTTTCTAAATGACCAAACCACCTCAACAACCCCTCTTCAACCCTCTGACTAATACTTTTATTAACT
This sequence comes from Cherax quadricarinatus, assembly GCF_026875155.1. Classification (NCBI taxonomy): domain Eukaryota; kingdom Metazoa; phylum Arthropoda; class Malacostraca; order Decapoda; family Parastacidae; genus Cherax; species Cherax quadricarinatus. The sequence continues at coordinate 89,096,006 of NC_069405.1, read as the reverse complement.
CCACACTTTCTCCTAATTTTCACACTCCGAATTTTCTGCATAATATTCACACCACACATTGCCCCTAGACAGGACATCTCCACTGCCTCCAACCACCTCCTCGCTGCAGCATTTACAACCCAAGCTTCACACCCATATAAGAGTGTTGGTACTACTATACTTTCATACATTCCCTTCTTTGCCTCCATACATAACGTTTTTTGTCTCCACATATACCTCAACACACCACTCGCCTTTTTTCCTTCATCAATTGGCAACTACCCGAACACACTGTTCCTAGCTCCGACTAACCCAACTGAAGTCTCCCTTATTTTCAACAAACTAAAAAACAAGACAGGAGATTTAAATACCTTACCACCCATTATTTACAAAAAAGTGTCAGGTGCTATCACCAATCATTGCAACACTCTTTAACAAACCCACTGAATCCTCTACCTTTCCTACAGTTCTCAAAATAGCAAGGGTCACCCTGATCCATAAAGGAGGAGACCACACAGACTTGAATAACTTCTTCTTCTTTCAACAAACCGGCCGTATCCCACCGAGGCAGGGTGGCCCAAAAAGAAAAACAAAAGTTTCTCTTTTTAAATTTAGTAATTTATACGGGAGAAGGGGTTACTAGACCCTTGCTCCCGGCATTTTAGTCGCCTCTTACAACACGCATGGCTTACGGAGGAAGAATTCTGTTCTACTTCCCCATGGAGATAAGAGGAAATAAACAAGAACAAGAACTAGAAAGAAAATAGAAGAAAACTCAGAGGGATATGTATATATATGCTTGTACATGTATGTGTAGTGTGCCCTAAGTGCAAGTAGAAGTAGCAAGATGTACCTGAAATCTTGCATGTTTATGAGAGAAAAAAGACACCAGCAATCCTACCATCATGTAAAATAATTACAGGCTTCTGTTTTACACTCACTTGGCAGGACGGTAGTACCTCCCTGGGCAGTTGCTGTCTACCAACCTACTACCTAGGACTTGAATAACTATAGGCCAATATCCAACTTACACCCTCTCTCTAAAATCTTTGAAAAATTAATCCATAAGCATATCTATTCCTACCTCATCTCCCACAACATACTCAACCCCTGTCAATTTGAGTTCAGGCCTAATAAAAATACTATTGATGCTATTATCCACATGCTAGAACATATTTATACAGCAATAGAGAAAAAAGAAGTCCCACTGGGGATCTTCATTGACTTTCGTAAAGCTTTCGATACAGTTGGCCACGACTTGCTCCATATAAAATTGTCGCACTATGGTATAAGAGGGCACTCCCTCAACTACCTAAAGTCATACCTCAGCAACAGAAGCCAGTATGTGTACACAAATGGGGCAAACTCTTCCGCACAGCCAATTACAGTTGGTGTCCCACAGGGAAGTGTCCTAGGCCCTCTTCTCTTTCTCATATACATAAATGACCTACCAAATGCATCGCAACTACTCAAACCCACACTATTTGCAGATGACACTACATACGTCTACTCTCACCCAAGCCCAGTCATGCTAGCCAATACTGTAAATACCGAATTACAGAAAATATCAACCTGGATGAGGACCAACAAACTTACTCTAAACATTTACTAAACCTACTACATTCAGTTTGGTAACAGAGCTGCAGATGTGTCTCTTAACATAATGATAAATGGATCACCTATCACAAAACTCTCAGAGGGAAAATTCCTAGGAATCCACCTTGATAATAGACTCAAATTTCAAACACATATACAACAAATTTCCAAAAAAATTTCCAAGACTGTAGGCATACTATCGAAGATATGGTACTATTTTCCACAGTCAGCCCCCACTCCCGAACACCGTAGCATTTACTTCTTTTACAACCCCATCTATAAATATATTAAACAACCATGGTGACATTACACATCCCTGTCTAAGATCTACTTTTACCGAGAAGTAGTCTCCCTCTCTTATACACACCCTAACCTAAGCGTCACTATCCTCATAAAAACTCTTGACAGCATTTAGTAACTTACCACCTATTCCATATACTTGCAACATCTGACACATTGCTCCTCTGTCCACTCTGTCATATGCCTTTTCTAAATCCATAAATGCAATAAAAATTTCCCTACCTTTATCTAAATATACTGTTCACATATATGCTTCAATGTAAACACTTGATCTACACATCCCCTACCCACTCTATAACCTCCTTGCTCATCTGCAATCCTACATTCTGTTTTACCTCTAATTCTTTCAATAATAACCCTACTGTATACTTTTCCTGGTATACTCAGTAAACTTCTTTCTTTCAACACATCGGCCGTATCCCACTGAGGCAGGGTGGCCCAAAAGGAAAAACGAAAGTTTCTCCTTTTACATTTAGTAATATATACAGAAGGGGTTACTAGCCCCTTGCAGCACGCATGACTTACGGAGGAAGAATTCTGATCCACTTCCCTATGGAGATAACAGGAAATAAACAAGAACAAAAACTAATACGAAAATGGGAGAAAACCCAGAGGAGTGTGTGTGTATATATATATATATATATATATGCTTGTACATGGATTTATCGGTTAAAAATAGGAGAGGAGAGTTATTAAATGGAGAGTTAGAGGTATTGGGAAGATGGAGGGAATATTTTGAGAAATTGTTAAATGTTGATGAAGATAGGGAAGCTGTGATTTCGTGTATAGGGCAAGGAGGAATAACATCTTGTAGGAGTGAGGAAGAGCCAGTTGTGAGTGTGGGGGAAGTTTGTGAGGCAGTAGGTAAAATGAAAGGGGGTAAGGCAGCCGGCGATTGATGGGATAAAGATAAAAAATGTTAAAAGCAGTGGGGGATATAGTTTTGGAGTGGTTAGTGCAATTATTTAATAAATGTATGGAAGAGGGTAAGGTACCTAGGGATTGGCAGAGAGCATGCATAGTTCCTTTGTATAAAGGCAAAGGGGACAAAAGAGAGTGCAAAAATTATAGGGAGATAAGTCTGTTGAGTATACCTGGTAAAGTGTATGGTAGAGTTATTATTGAAAGAATTAAGAGTAAGACGGAGAATAGGATAGCAGATTAACAAGGAGGCTTTAGGAAAGGTAGGGGGTGTGTGGACCAGGTGTTTACAGTGAAACATATAAGTGAACAGTATTTAGATAAGGCTAAAGAGGTCTTTGTGGCATTTATGGATTTGGAGAAGGCGTATGACAGGGTGGATAGGGGGGCAATGTGGCAGATGTTGCAGGTGTATGGTGTAGGAGGTAGGTTACTGAAAGCAGTGAAGAGTTTTTACGAGGATAGTGAGGCTCAAGTTAGAGTATGTAGGAAAGAGGGAAATTATTTCCCAGTAAAAGTAGGCCTTAGACAAGAATGTGTGATGTCACTGTGGTTGTTTAATATATTTATAGATGGGGTTGTAAGAGAAGTAAATGCGAGGGTCTTGGCAAGAGGCGTGGAGTTAAAAGATAAAGAATCACACATAAAGTGGGAGTTGTCACAGTTGCTCTTTGCTGATGACACTGTGCTCTTGGGAGATTCTGAAGAGAAGTTGCAGAGATTGGTGGATGAATTTGGTAAGGTGTGCAAAAGAAGAAAATTAAAAGTGAATACAGGAAAGAGTAAGGTTATGAGGATAACAAAAAGATTAGGTGATGAAAGATTGGATATCAGATTGGAGGGAGAGAGTATGGAGGAGGTGAATTTATTCAGATATTTGGGAGTGGATGTGTCAGCGGATGGGTCTATGAAAGATGAGGTGAATCATAGAATTGATGAGGGGAAAAGGGTGAGTGGTGCACTTAGGAGTCTGTGGAGACAAAGAACTTTGTCTCCACAGGAGACAAAGGAGGGGAATGTATGAGAGTATAGTTTTACCAACGCTCTTATATGGGTGTGAAGCATGGATGATGAATGTTGCAGCGAGGAGAAGGCTGGAGGCAGTGGAGATGTCATGTCTGAGGGCAATGTGTGGTGTGAATATAATGCAGAGAATTCGTAGTTTGGAAGTTAGGAGGAGGTGCGGGATTACCAAAACTGTTGTCCAGAGGGCTGAGGAAGGGTTGTTGAGGTGGTTCGGACGTGTAGAGAGAATGGAGCGAAACAGAGTGACTTCAAGAGTGTATCAGTCAGTAGTGGAAGGAAGGCGGGGTAGGGTCGGCCTAGGAAAGGTTGGAGGGAGGGGGTAAAGGAGGTTTTGTGTGCGAGGGGCTTGGACTTCCAGCAGGCATGCGTGAGCGTGTTTGATAGGAGTGAATGGAGACAAATGGTTTTTAATACTTGACGTGCTGTTGGAGTGTGAGCAAAGTAACATTTATGAAGGGATTCAGGGAAACCGGCAGGCCGGACTTGAGTCCTGGAGATGGGAAGTACAGTGCCTGCACTCTGAAGGAGGGGTGTTAATTTTGCAGTTTAAAAACTGTAGTGTAAAGCACCCTTCTGGCAAGACAGTGATGGAGTGAATGATGGTGAAAGTTTTTCTTTTTCGGGCCACCCTGCCTTGGTGGGAATCGGCCAGTGTGATAATAAAAAAAATAATAATAAAAAAAGCTCTGTTTGAAAGGTGCTTTGTAGTGACCTCAGAAACTCAACTGACTCTAAGAGAGTTTTGGAGAGATCACTTTAATATCCTCAATTGTGTAAACCTTATAGGTAAGGCTTGGGAGGGAGTGACTAAGAGGACCTTGAACTCTGCTTGGAAGAAACTGTGGCCAGAATGTGTAGACAAAAGGGATTTTGAAGGATTTGAGGCTAACCCTGAGAGGAGTATGCTAATTGAGGAATCAGTTGTGGCATTGGGGAAGTCCTTGGGGTTGGAGGTTAGTGGGGATGATGTGGAAGAGTTGGTGGAGGAGGACAATGAAGAACTAACCACTGATGAGCTGATAGATCAGCTTCAACAGCAAGAGGCCACACCTGAGGAAACTGGTTTGGAGGAGGGGAGAGAGAAATTGAAGAAGTTGCCTACTACAAAGATTAAGGAAATCTGTGCAGTGTGGCTGAAAGTGCAAACCTTTATGGATGAAAATCACCCTCACACAGCTATTGCAAGCCGTGTTGGTGACTATTACACTGACAATGTTGTGAAACACTTTAGGGAAGTCATAAAGGAACGAGAGGTACAGGCCACTCTGGACAGATATGTTGTGCGACAGAAGTCCAGTGACTCTGAAGCTGGTCCTAGTGGCATTAAAAGAAGAAGGGAAGTAACCCCGGAAAAGGACTTGACACCTCAAGTCTTAATGGAAGGGGATTCCCCTTCTAAACATTAAGACTCTCTCCTCCTCCCATCCCATCAATCATCACCAGATCTTCAATAAAGGTATGTGTCATGTAATTGTGCATGCCTTTTTCAGTTTGTGTGTATTAAAATTAATATTTCATGTGGTAAAAATGTTTTTTTTTCATACTTTGGGGTGTCTTGCATGGATTAATTTGATTTCCATTATTTCTTATGGGGAAAATTCATCCGCATAACGATAATTTCGCATAACAATGAGCTCTCATGAACGGATTAATATCGTTATGCGGGGGTCCACTGTATACACCTGGAAAATCCTAGAGGGACTAGTACCGAACTTGCACACGAAAATCACTCACTATGAAAGCAAAAAGACTTGGCAGACGATGTAACATCCCCCCAATGAAAAGCAGGGGTGTCACTAGCACGTTAAGAGACCATACAATAAGTGTCAGGGGCCCGAGACTGTTCAACTGCCTCCCAGCATACATAAGGGGGATTACCAACAGACCCCTGGCAGTCTTCAAGCTGGCACTGGACAAGCACCTAAAGTCGGTTCCTGACCAGCCGGGCTGTGGCTCGTATGTTGGTTTGCATGCAGGCAGCAGCAACAGCCTGGTTGATCAGGCTCTGATCCACCAGGAGGCCTGGTCACAGACCGGGCCGCGGGGGCGTTGACCCCTGGAACTCTCTCCAGGTAAACTCCAGGTAAATACACACTTAAATGTCATTCTTTTTTATACAAACATTGTATCATGCTGAAATAAAGTAATTTTTTTTTTTAAGACACATTCCGTCTACCACCAAGGCAGGGTGACCTGGAAAAGAAGAAACCCCTTCATCATCATTTACTCCACCACTGTCTTGCTAGAGGTGTGCCTACACTACAGTTATAAAACTGCAACTTATCACACCTCTCCTTCAGAGTGTAGGCACTGTACTTCCCACCTCCAGGACTCAAGTCCGGCCTGCCAGTTTCTCTGAATCCCTTCATAAATGTTACCTTGCTCACACTCCAACAGCATGTCAAGTCCTAAAAACCATTTGTCTCCACTTGCTCCTATCTGACACACTCATTCATACTTGCTGGATGTCCAAGCCCCTGACACACAAAAACCTTCTTTACCCCCTCCCTTCCTGAAATAAATTATTATTATTATTATTATATTATTATTATTATTATTATTATTATTATTATAATGGTGAGGATACTACAGCTCAAAGGCCATCTACACTGTGATGTCAGTACATTTCTGGCAAGGCAATGATTGAATGAATGATGGTGAATGTTTTTCTTTTTTGGGGGGACAGCTGCCCTACCTCAGTGGGAGACAGCCAGTGTGTTAAAAAGTGTAATTTTAAAATATGATGCTAATAACTGAAGGTAATAAATTGTAAATATAGTAATTTTATGGAGGGTAATGTACAAAAAAAAGCAGAATAATACAGTAAAATAAGATAATGTTCTGTTCACAAAATGAATATTGAACAGGATCAGAGTTATTCATTTAAGTAAAATAATATGATAACTAACAAATTGAATAAAACATTTATTAATACATATGAAAACAGTTACCAAGTAAGAAGTGAACACTATCCCATGCATTTGGTATCTTTGCAAGATTCTATGATTGGTCATAATAATTCAAATTTATGCAGTTGACAATGTGGATGATTGATTGGGCAGTATTTCAGCTTTTGCAAGAAATTTGTTTAGGTGTTTTACAAAGTGCATACTTAATTCTGTACCATGTTATTCCTCCTTGCCTAATACATTTAACCCTTTGACTGTTTTGGTCGTACATATGCGTCTTGCAAGCCAGTGTTTCGGACGTATATATACTCAATAATTCTAGCGGCTTCAAATCAAGCAGAAGGCTGGTAGGCCCACATGTGAGAGAATGCGTCTGTGTGGTCAGTGTACACTGTATAAAAAAATCCTGCAGCACGCAGTGCATAATGAAAAAAAAAACCTCCGACCATGTTTTTGGATTAAAACGCCGACTTTGAGGTGTATTTTTGTATAATAGTTATGGTTGTATTCTTGTTTTCTTGGTCTCTTTTGATACAATGGAAAACATATTACAGAAATAGAGATGATTTTGATTAGTTTCATGATGAAAACGACTTTGAAATTGAGCTCAAAGTAGCGGAAATGTTTGATTTTTACCAATGTTGAAGAGTAAGCAAATCACACCACATGTCCAATACACGTCAACTGGGGAGTCTAATATTCTTTCACTGCACCGATATTATTTATAACATTTTTATAATAATGCAGTAGTCTGCATTACAGAAAATCTTCTATTTTTTGTGTGAATAAAAGATCAAAATAGAAAGCAAGAGTAATATAAGAGGGGCCTGGAGATGGGACTAATGAACAGAGGATATGTTATTTTGGTGCAAAGAATGTCTGCATTGTTTATTCTGGACCCTATTTTGAAACTGGCATCTTTTTTAATTTGCGTGAAATTGGCCAAATTGCCAATTTCTGACCACTTTATTGGGTAATTGAATTCGGTAAATAGGCGGTTTCTTGTATTCAATTGATAGAAAAAATGGAGTTCTAAAGAAATAGCTATGAGTTTTGTCAACTGGAGCAATGGAATTGGCCGACAATAGGGCTCAAAGTCGACGAAATTGCTGATGCGTATATATTGCCGAAATCGCTAACTTCATGGGAGCATAAGTTTTCGATAAAATTTCCTACTTTTGGTGTCATTACTACTGGGAAAAGATTCTCTATCATTTCAAGAGAAAAAATAATTTTTTTTTTCCGAAAATTTTGTGACATAGAGTGACATTTTCAGAAATGGGCTTTCAACAGTCAAGGGTTAATTAGTCTGCCTTTCGTCATCAACACTGAACCTCTCCTCAAACTGTTCTCTCTGTCTTTCCAGTACGTCTTCCTCCCCATCTGACTTTTTCCATTTTTTTTTTTTTTTTTTTTTTTTGACTGTCTAGTATATTAAGTTAATGATATATTTTGTCTTTTCTCATTTTCAGGCAGATCATGACCAGTATTACCACCTGAATAAGCCAAGTCGATGCCCAAACCCAGAAGCTTGTTACTCTACAAACTTCAGTCCTCTTGGGGCATCTTCACCTCCTATGCATACTAAAGACTACCAAGAGATCAAAATACAAGTATAGTACAATAAAATTATCTGTGTTACAATAAGGATATAAACCATTTATTTAGTCAGCTTTCACTTATAGTTCTCAGTTTTAAATTTTGCACTTCTTCTTTTGATGAAATTATCACCCATATTTAGGGTAGAGTTAGAGAGTTAGAGCAAAGGAAGGGATAGCAGTAATGTTGAATGATCAGTTATGGAAGGAGAAACGAGAATATGAATGTGTAAATTCAAGAATTATGTGGATTAAAGTAAAGGTTGGATGCGAGAAGTGGGTCATAATAAGCGTGTATGCACCTGGAGAAGAGAGGAATGCAGAGGAGAGAGAGAGATTTTGGGAGATGTTAAGTGAATGTATAGGAGCCTTTGAACCAAGTGAGAGAGTAATTGTGGTAGGGGACCTGAATGCTAAAGTAGGAGAAACTTTTAGAGAGGGTGTGGTAGGTAAGTTTGGGGTGCCAGGTGTAAATGATAATGGGAGCCCTTTGATTGAACTTTGTATAGAAAGGGGTTTAGTTATAGGTAAAACATATTTTAAGAAAAAGAGGATAAATAAGTATACAAGATATGATGTAGGGCGAAATGACAGTAGTTTGTTGGATTATGTATAGGTAGATAAAAGACTGTTAAGTAGACTTCAGGATGTACATGTTTATAGAGGGGCCACAGATATATCAGATCACTTTCTAGTTGTAGCTACACTGAGAGTAAAAGGTAGATGGGATACAAGGAAATAGAAAATGAGGGAAGGAGGGGGAAAACTTTAAAAACTAAAGAAGGAGTTAGGGAAAAGATATAAACACTATTGGGGGGTAGAGGGCTATGAGAGCATAGGCAAAGGGGGGGTCGAAGAGATAGGGGTAGGTTTAAAAAAGTATGTTAGAGTGTTCAGCAAAGTTTGGGGTTACAGGAAAGGGGTGGGGGGAGGGAAGAAGCGTTTGGTGGAATGATGATGTGAAGAGATTTAAAAGGGAAAAAAATTAGCATATGAAAATTTTTTACAAAGTAAAGTGATGCAAAAGGGGGAAGGTATAGGAGAAAAAGAGAGGGGTTTAAGAAGGGAAGCAAGAAAAAAGAGAGCAAATGAAGAGGGGGTGAGATGTTATAACAAATTTTTTTGAAAAAAAAAAAAAGTCTTGGAGTGAGTTAACAAGTTAAGAAAGCCTAAGAACAAATGGATTTGTCAGTTAAAAATAGGAGAGGAGATTATTAAAGGAAAGGGGTTGGGGATTGGAAGATGGGGGAAAATATTTTGAGGAATTGTTAAATGTTGATGAGATAGGGAAGCTGTTTTTCGTGTATGGGGAAAGGGAGGAACAAAATCTTGTAGGAGTGGGAAGAGCCAGTTGGGTGGGGGGGAAGTTCGTGGGCATAGGTAAAATAAAGAGGGTAAGGCACCCCGGGATTGAGGGGATAAAGATAGAAAATGTTAAAGCAGGTGGGATATAGTTTTGGGGTGGTTGGTGCAATTATTTAATAAATGTATGAAAGAGGGTAAGGACCTAGGATTTGGGAGAGAGCATGATAGTTCCTTTGTATAAGGGAAAGGGGATAAAAGAGATGCAAAAAATTTTAGGGGGGTAAGTTGTTTAGTTACCTGGCAAAGTGTATGGTAGAGTTTTATTGAAAGAATTAAGAGTAAGACAGAGAATGGTACAGATGAACAAGGGGCTTTAGGAAAAGGGAGGGGGGTGGACCAGGGGTTTTTCAGTGAAACATATAAGTAACAGTATTTTAAAAAGGCTAAGAGGTCTTTGTGGGATTTATGGGTTTGGGAAAAAGGGGTATGACGGTGGATAGGGGGGCAATGTGGCGATTTGCAGGGGTATGATGAAGGTAGGTTACTGGGAAAACGTAAAAAGTTTTTTTCAAGGGTATGAGGGTCAATTAGAGTATGTAGGGGAAAAAGGGAAATTATTTTTCCCGTAAAAGTAAACTTAGACAAGGATGTGTGATGTCACCCTGGTTGTTTAATATATTTTTAGAGGGGTTGTAAGAGAAGTAAAGCGAGGGGCTTGGCAAGAGGCGTGGGGTTAAAAAAAAAGAATCACACATAAAGTGGGAGTTGTCACATTGCTTTTTTTTGATGACCTGTCTCTTGGGGGTTCGAAGAGAAGTTGCAGAGATTTGGGGGATGAATTTGGAGGGGGGCAAAAAAAGAAAAATTTAAATGAATACAGGGAAAGATAAGGGTTTTGAGGATAACAAAAAGATAGGGGATGAAAGATTGATATCAATTGGAGGGAGAGAGTAGGGGGGGAGGTGAATTATTTAGATATTTGGGAGTGGACGTGTCAGCGGATGGGGCTATGAAAGATGAGGTGAATCATAGAATTGATGAGGGAAAAAGGGTGAGTGGTGCACTTAGGAGTCTGTGGAGACAAAGAACTTTGTCCTTGGAGGCAAAGAGGGGAATGTATGAGAGTATAGTTTTACCAACGCTCTTATATGGGTGTGAAGCATGGGTGATGAATGTTGCAGCGAGGAGAAGGCTGGAGGCAGTGGAGATGTCATGTCTAAGAGCAATGTGTGGTGTGAATATAATGCAGAGAATTCGTAGTTTGGAAGTTAGGAGGAGGTGCGGGATTACCAAAACTGTTGTCCAGAGGGCTGAGTTAGGGTTGTTGAGGTGGTTCGGACATGTGGAGAGAATGGAGCGAAACAGAATAACTTTAAGAGTGTATCAGTCTGTAGTGGAAGGAAGGCGGGGTAGGGGTCGGCCTAGGAAAGGTTGGAGGGAGGGGGTAAAGGAGGTTTTGTGTGCGAGGGGCTTGGACTTCCTGCAGGCATGCGTGAGCGTGTTTGGTAGGAGTGAATGGAGACAAATGGTTTTTAATACTTGACGTGCTGTTGGAGTGTGAGCAAAGTAACATTTATGAAGGGGTTCAGGGAAACCGGCAGGCCGGACTTGAGTCCTGGAGATGGGAAGTACAGTGCCTGCACTGTGAAGGAGGGGTGTTAATGTTGCAGTTTAAAAACTGTAGTGTAAAGCACCCTTCTGGCAAGACAGTGATGGAGTGAATGATGGTGAAAGTTTTTCTTTTTCGGGCCACCCTGCCTTGGTGGGAATCGGCCAGTGTGATTATAAATAAATAAAAATTTAGGGTATCTATTAAATTTTGGCACTTTAAATGTTTTTATGCCATATTTGCATTGTTTTGTTGTGTTATGTAATAATTCTTGTGAGTGTTAGTGTAACAGTATAGTAATAATACACAGATATCCTCAGTTTAACCCTTAAACAGTTCAAGCATATATATACGTTCACTCGCGCAGCGCCCTGAATATTTTGAAAAAAAAAAAAAAGTTTTTTTTTATAGAAAAAAAAGAGCACTTTTTTTAAGTGTTTTAGAATAAAAAAAAATTAGGGTCAGTACTTACAGAGATATGAGGCCGAGAAGTTGGCACTGGATTCTCACATGACAGCAACATGGAGTCCTGCTGCTTGCAGAAGTGTTGCCGATATACCAGTGGGTTATGGCCGGTGTGCTGAAAGAAATCTTTCAGCACGCCGGCCATAACCCACTGAGGCAGGGTGGCCCAAAAGGAAAAACGAAAGTTTCTCCTTTTACATTTAGTAATATATACAGGAGAAGAGGTTACTAGCCCCTTGCTCCCGGCATTTTAGTCTCCGCTTACAACACGCATGGC
>NC_069405.1:89056662-89083521 GCF_026875155.1 Cherax quadricarinatus | reverse complement strand
TAGTTCCTTCACTCTTCATTAGGAACAGTAACAACACTTCCTATTATGAAGTGGGACCACTAATCACGTTTTGACTGTCAGAACTGCCAATTTCCTGGTTCCATGTTAACTAGCACACTCTCCCAGGCATATATCCCCAACGAGACTCCTGATGCCCCTGTCTCGGCCTCCCCTCTGCCCATCGGCACAGGCGCAGAGGTTCCCTATTGGTTCTCTTCCATTTTCAAATACATTTTTTGACCAACATCAACACATTAAACACCTATTAGGCCCTATAACTTCGAAAATTAAATATTTTCCACATGCACTGGCCCCGTGATGGTAGATTACGTATACGTAGCCTGGAGCATATGGGGGGTCAGAAGCGTGGGAGGTGCACAAGCGTGTATTGGCAGCGACGATGTATTGGACATTGTGCAGAAATAGGAGTACATATGGGCATAGGTGAGGGGAGTTATTTTCTGTGGGTTACCGCGAATTAACGGTGAGCACTCTGCTCAATTTGTAGGAGCGAGACATTGCTCAGGGGATGGATGCAGTCGGGCTTGCCTGCTGGTGAGGGTGGGCGTTGGAGGGGGGGGGGGATGACCAGCCGGGCTGTGGCTCGTACGTTGGTTTGCGTGCAGCCAACAGTAACAGCCTGGTTGATCAGGCTCTGATCCACCAGGAGGCCTGGTCACAGACCGGGCCGCGGGGGCGTTGACCCCCGGAACTCTCTCTCCAGGTAATAGGATGTGTGCTGGGACCATTTTGGGAGCTAATATAATTGTATATACGTGGCTTCACGGTGGTGTGTGTAATGATCACACGCGCAATAACAAGCAACAAGAACAGCGTGAGTGATTGGATATGTCATTGGCGTGAGTGGTCATGACAGAATGAATGTGTGTGGCGGCCACAGGCGCCTGTGTGCCTTAAGGTGAGCCGGTATGATGGGTGAAGGTACTTACTAGTTTTCTTGGGGGCCTGCGAGCCCTTCCTGGTGTTTGCAGCATCAACCTGTGATGGGTGGGCCTTTGGTGTGCACATACTCGGCCATTGTTACTTTAGGTGGTTTCTGTAAGAAACTTTTCTTATATTCACCAGTATTCATCATGTTACACAAATGGACCATGTGGTGTGTTTTCATTTTGTGTGTGTTTCTACAAGCATAGGTATAATGGCAGCCAACTGGGTGTGGGCTGTTTTATTTTATCTAGAATTGTTAAGATCTAGAAGTATTTAGGTGGGGAAGGGGGAGGAGGAGTATCCATCAGACATTGTGGTGAGTGTTCACAATTGCATCTTTTTTTTTTTTGGGGGGGGGGGGGGGGGGTGTAACCTGGGGTTTGGTGTATGTTATCTTTTCTATTTGTTCACGTCTTTGGAACTGTGTTGAGCATAATTGTGTACCATGTAATGTGTTTTTCAATAAAATATAAAAAAGAAGACCAATAATAATCCAACAAAAACATCAACAACATACACTATACAGAAAGCCCCTTGTTATACTGGGCATTTCCCGCAAATTAGGTCAGTTTTGTCCCAGGATGCGACCCACACCAGTCCACTAATACCCAGGTAATTACTTTACTGATAGGTGAACATAGACAACCTGTGTAAAGAAACACGCCCAATGTTTCTACCCTGGCTGGGAATCGAACCCAGACCCTCGCCGTGTGAAGCGGAAGCTTTAGCCACCAGGCCACCATGTATGCTACTATGATAATCTATGTAACTGGATTTGTGTATACCTGAATAACATTACCTGTTGGGTCACCACCTTTGTGTATTGGTGTAATCCTTGATGTTGTGAGTGATGCCTGGAAAGTGTTGGTTTCTAGAAGTTTGTTAAAGTGTAATGTAATGGTGGGTGAAAGGAGCCGCTCGTTTGTACAGTAGTGGTGGTACTTGAGCTATATTTCCTATTTGTTTTTTTAGTGTTAATAATAATAACCTCAGTGGGCTCTGTTCGTGAGGTAGATGAATGTTAAGAAGTTTCCATTTATCTTGCTAGCTGTATCAATAGGCTGGAGTTTCGGTTCATTTGGTTTAATTAGTACAATATTACTAGTTTTGTTGTGTTTGTGGTGCACAGGATCTGTGTGTGCTTTTCCAGGTCTTGTCTCCTCTCGTTTCAGTGAATCTATTAGAATAATATATTATTATTATAATCAAAAAGAAGCGCTAAGCCACAAGGGCTATACAGCGCTGCAGGGTAGGGAAGGAAGCAAGGGAATTGGATGGCAGAAGGGAGGGGGAATGATCAGCAGGTTTACAGAAAACAGCGGGGCAGGGGATAGTACGGGGGGTAGAGGGTAGCAAGAGATTCAAGTAGAAAGGGCTGAAAGTATCAGAATTTGTGAAGTCGTCAGTCGTTGTCAAAAAGTCAATGAGAGAGTCCGATGAAAGGTGGGTCCATCAGCGAGAAGGGAAGGTAAAGAGAGAGCAGCGGGGCGAAGACGACGACAGAGGTAAATTCTGCGTGCTCGTTGATAAAGTGGGCAGTCCAACAGAATGTGGCTGACTGATAATGGAGCTTGGCAATTCTCACAGAGAGGAGCAAGACGCCTCTCCATGAGATATCCATGAGTAAGACGAGTATGGCCAATGCGAAGACGGGAGAGAGTAGTCTCCCAACCTCGACACTGGTGATAAGAAGACGGCCAGTAACTATACTCGGTTTAATAGACTGAAGTTTTGTTGCCAAGCATAGTAGACCAACGTTGTTGCCAACGGGTGTGAAGGTGGGAAGATATTACAGCAAAATAGTCCGTACATGGAATACCTCTATAAGAAACTGGTAGGTCATGTACTGCTGACCGCGCAGCAGTGTCTGCCTGTTCATTGCCCTGTACGTCAACATGACCAGGGACCCAACAAAAAACAATATCTTTATGCTTAGTAAAGATGCGGCGTAGCCAAAGTTGGGATACGGAGGACTAAGGGGTGAGGTGTATCAAATTTTTGTATAGCCTGTAAAGCACTAAGGGAGTCTGAGACAACCACAAATGATGACACAGGCATAGATGCAATACGGGTAAGTGCTGTAAGGATGGCATTATAATTCAGCAGTAAAAATACTAGCTGAAGATAGTAAATGCCCTTGTACGATGCTGTCCGGAAACACTGCTGCGAATCCTACGCCGTCAGAAGACTTAGAGCCATCTGTGTACACATTATTATTATAATCAAAAAGAAGCGCTAAGCCACAAGGACTATACAGCGCTGCAGGGCAGGAAGGAAGCGAGGGCATCAGGTGGCAAAAGGGAGATGGATGAGCAACAGGTTACGGATAACAGCGGGGCAGTGGATGGTGAAAGGGTAAAGGGCAGCAAGAGACTGAACCAGAAAGGGCTGAGGGGAGTGCGAAAAGTATCATCAGAGTTTGTGGAGTAAATCAGTCGTTGTCAAGAAGTCAATGAGAGAGTCAGGATTAAAGGAGGGTCCATCAGCAAGAAGGGAAGGTAAAGAGAGAGTAGTAGAACGAAGACGACGTTGGAGGTAAATTCTGCGTGCTCGTTGATAGAGAGGGCAGTCTAACAGAATGTGGCTAATCGATACTGGAACTTGACACTGCTCACAGAGAGGAACAGGGTGCCTCTCCATGAGATACCATGAGTAAGACGAGTGTGGCCAATGCGAAGGCGGGAGAGAGTGGTCTCCCAACTTCGGCACTGATGACAAGAAGACGGCCAGTAACCTATGCTCGGTTTAATAGAATGAAGTTTGTTACCGAGCAGAGTTGACCAACGTTGTTGCCAACGGGTGCGAAGGTGGGTAGCTATTGCAGCAAAATAGTCCAGAAATGGAACACCTCGATAGAAATTGGTAGGTCATATACTGCTGACCGCGCAGCAGTGTCTGCCTGTTCATTGCCCTGTACGTCGACATGACCAGGGACCCAACAAAAAAACAATATCTTTATGTTTGGTAGAGATACGGCGTAGCAAAGTTGGATACGGAGAACTAGGGGATGAGATGTATCAAATTTTCGTATAGCCTGTAGAGCACTAAGGGAGTCCGAGACTACTACAAATGATGACACAGGCATAGATGCGATACGAATAAGTGCTGCAAGAATGGCATACAGTTCAGCAGTAAAAATGCTAGCTGAAGATAGTAAATGCCCTCGTACGACGCTGTCCGGAAACACTGCTGCGAATCCGACGCCGTCTGAAGACTTAGAGCCATCTGTGTACACAGCGGTGGCATGAGAATGGGAGTGGAAGTGATCAAGAAAAAGAGAGCGGGAAGCCACCGTAGGCAGTTGGGCTTTCGAGCAAGGGAGGGAGAAAGAACAGACTCGAACAGCTGGAACTTCCCAGGGGGGTAGGGAAAAGTGAGATGCTACATGTACATAGAAAGGTGGTAGTTGAAGAGAAGACAAGAGCGAATGAAGGCGAAGAGAGAAGGGACGGAGTAAGCAGGGGCGGCGAACAAATAAAGAATGTCTACTAATATCAGTGACCATTCTATAAATGGAAGGATTGCGGAGATCATGAGAGCGTACATAGTAGCGCAGGCAATGGGCATCACGGCGATCGGATAAGGATGGAACGTTCGCTTCTGCATAGAGGCTTTCGACAGGGGAAGAGCGAAAAGCACCAAGGCATAAACGTTTAGAATAATATAGTTGCTTAGATTTTCTGATTAAATTGGCGAGGACTAACATGTTATTAGTTATTACGCTCCTTATATTATTTTTCATATTGATGTTTCATATCAACTGATCTTAGAAAGTTGTTGGTAAGCCATGGGCATCTTAATCTTTTATTGGTGATCTGTTTAGTTTTTATGGGACAATGTTTGTTACATAGTCTATGTATTTTGATTAGAAATATGTCTACCCATTCATTGATATCAACGGCATTGAAAAATTCTGTAGGCCAGTCAAATGAGGTGAGTTATGCAGTGAAGTTTCTTATTGACGAATCATGGAGTCAAAATGAGAACTTATTATATTTCATTGGTTGTTTACAAATGTTTGTGAGGAGGAAAGTTGGGTAGTGGTCAGTAGTGTTGTCCATGATTATCCCCGCTTTAAGGTGGGGGCTAGTATGTTTGTCCATATATGGTCAATTATGGTCACACTCGTCTCAGTCTTGTTGGTTTTTTGTAATTGCTGGTATGAGTAGTGTATTGATCATATTGTTAACGAAGTCAGTAACAGGTTGGTCATGTTAGGCCAAGGTTGATGTTGAAGTCTCCTGTTAGTAGTAGGTGGCGATAATTCATTTGTGTATCTATAATCAGTGTTTTTAGTTTATCACTAAAAGCTGGGATATTAGTATGAGGCATTCTGTATATGGCCCCAACTGTTATAGTTATATTTTTTTTTTTCTAGTTTTTGTTTTTACATAGAAGTTTGCTAATATATGTTCACCCCAACTTATGCCTAGAACAGATTAACTCTGTGGCACTCGATGTATGCTGAAGGCATATTCCTTTAAGAAAATAGTAGTAGTAGTTGTAAAATATAGAGAGACAGGCGCTCCTCTTACAGGCGACGGAAAAGAATAACAGAGCGGCTAAAAGAGGCCTATATATCTGAAATGAGTAAGGAGACACTGGTCAGAGAAATAGCAAACATCGAACTAAAGCTAAAGGACTCTTATAGGAGTCAGGAATCGCGGGAAGAACTAAAAGCCGTAAATGAAATCGAAAGAAACCCAAAGTATTTCTTTTCTTATGCCAAATCAAAGTCGAGAACAACGTCCAGTATTGGGCCCCTACTTAAACAAGATGGGTCCTACACAGATGACAGCAAGGAAATGAGTGAGCTACTCAAATCCCAGTATGACTCAGTTTTTAGCAAGCCGCTAACCAGACTGAGAGTCGAAGATCTAAATGAATTTTTTATGAGAGAGCCACAGAATTTGGTAAACACAAGCCTATCTGATGTTATCCTGACGCCAAATGACTTCAAACAGGCGATAACTGGCATGCCCATGCACTCTGCCCCAGGGCCAGACTCGTGGAACTCCGTGTTCATCAAGAACTGCAAGAAGCCCCTATCACAAGCCTTTACCATCCTATGGAGAGGGAGCATGAACACTGGGGTTGTCCCACAGTTATTAAAACAACAGACATAGCCCCACTCCACAAAGGGGGCAGTAAAGCAATAGCAAAGAACTACAGACCAATAGTACTAACATCCCGTATCATAAAAATCTTTGAAAGGGTCCTAAGAAGCAAGATTGCCACCCATCTAGATACCCATCAGTTACACAACCCAGGGCAACATAGGTTTAGAGCAGGTCGCTCCTGTCTGACTAGGTCCTAGATGCACTAGAAGACAAAGAATGCAACTGTAATATACAGACTTTGCAAAAGCCTTCGACAAGTGTGACCATGGCGTAATAGCGCACAAAATGCGTGCTAAAGGAATAACAGGAAAAGTTGGTAGATGGATCTATAGTTCCCTCACAAACAGAACACAAAGAGTAGTAGTCAACAGAGTAAAGTCTGAGGCGGCTACGGTGAAAAGCTCTGTTCCGCAAGGCACAGTACTCGCTCCCATCTTCTCATCCTCATATCTGACAGAGACAAGGATGTCAGCCACAGCACCGTGTCTTCCTTTGTAGATGACACCCAAATCTGCATGACAGTGTCTTCCATTGCAGACACTGCAAGGCTCCAGGCAGACATCAACCAAATCTTTCAATGGGCTGCAGAAAAAACAATATGAAGTTCAACGATGAGAAATTTCAATTACTCCGATGTGGTAAACATGAGGAAATTAAACCTTCATCAGAGTATAAAACAAATTCCAGCCACAAAATAGAGCGAAAAACTAACGTCAAAGACTTGGGAGTGATCATGTCGGAGGATTTCACTTTCAAGGACCATAACATTGTATCAATCGCATCTGCTAGAAAAATGACGGGATGGATAATGAGAACCTTCAAAACTAGGGATGCCAAGCCCATGATGACACTTCAGGTCACTTGTTCTATCTAGGCTGGAATATTGCTGCACACTAACAGCACCTTTCAAGGCAGATGAAATTGCTGACCTAGAAAATGTACAGAGAACCTTCACGGCACACATAACGGTGCAAATGGCAGCCAGGAAGCTTACAGCACTTCGCCGTATCTCGCATCTGCTTGACAGTAGGGGTTGCAAGATTCTGTACGAGGCAAAAGTATGCTCACACCTTGAGTATGCTCCACTTTCTTGGTTTGCTGCCTCCCCCCCCCCCCCTCATCTGTGACTGCTTGACAAAGTAGAGAACAGAGCAAGCCGTCTCATCTTTGCCTGGACCCATCCTGGATAGATCTGTCATTTCAGCAGAGCCTTTAACACAGGAGGGATGTGGGTGGCCTTACTATTATGTACAAGGCCAATATTGTCAAAGTACCACACTTGGATCCACTTCAAGGACAGCGTGAAACAAGCTTTTATGCCACAAGACGGGCAGAAAGCAGCAACTTCACTCTGGTTGTACCCTTCTCCAGAACATCACTCCATCTGAGATCATATATACCCAGGATGACTCGAGTATGGAACACATTCGTACAGCATAATGTCAACGAGATAAAGTCAGTTAATCAAACGAAAATGCCGGCCCACAGATGGCTCCAACTTCATCCTGTTCCCTACTTGTATGTCTCATAACAATAAAAAATGCTTTCAAATGAGCTGATGTAGGTAACAGCTCTTAGCTTGCCAATAAAGTTAGGAATCCTTAACCTGTAAATAGCTTGTCAATAAAGCTAGGGATCCTTTACCTAACCTTGTCAAACCCTGTGGTAAAAAAAAAAGAAAAAAAAAAAAAACCTGATGTTCAGACTGGGTTACTTCAGTATTTACTGGTAATGAATTCCAAATTTTGGGGCCCTTTGTGTGTAGAGAGCTTTTACACAGTGTGATATGGACATAGGGTACAAAAAGAGATCTACGTCTTGTGTTATGGTCGTGTGTCCTATTAAGGTTGGCGAGAAGTTTGAGTGGAGGGTTTATGTTTGAGTGTAGTGTTCTACTGTATAGTAGGCACATAAATAAGTATGGATGTTCTTTACGGTGAGCAGTTTTAGACTTTTGAATATTGGTGGAGTATGCTGTCTGGAGTGGGAATTTATCATTCTGACTGCAGCCTTTTGCTGAGTTATTAGTGGTCTTGGGGGATTTAATGTTGTTGATCCCCATGCACAAATTCCATATGTGACATAAGGGTAGACGAGTGAATGATACAGCGCCAGGAGAGCTGATTGTGGAACATAGTACCATATCTTTGATCGTATGCCTACTGTTTTAGAGATTTTCTTGGAAATTTGTTATACATGTGTCTGGAATTTGAGGCTACTGTCAAGGTGGATTCCAAGGAATTTTCCCTACGAGTCTTGTGATGGGTGATCCGTTTAGTGTTATGTTAAGTGGAACATTTGCAGCTCCGTTTCCAAACTGAATGAAATAGGTTTTGTCAGTATTGAAGGTAAGCTTATTAGTCATCATCCAGGTAGATATTTTCTGCAACTCGGCATTAACAGTACTGGCCAGTATGACTGGGTTTCGGTGAGAGAAGATGTATGTAGTGTCATCTGCAAATATGGGTTTGAGTAGTTGTGATGTTCTTCTCTGCAAAGCTGACCAAGAACTTCATTTTAAAGTCTATCAAAAACCTACCAACCAACACGATCTTCTCCATTTCTACTTTCACCATGACACCAAAACTAAATGTGGTGTAATTATAGGCTTTTTCCTGCGTGCACTCTGAATCTGTAACAATGAGTTCCTTGAGGAAGAATGCTCGCTAACTGAATAAGTATTTTCTAAACTTCACTATCCTCGACACTTCATTAGAGACTGCAGACGCTGGGCATACATCATCTTTAACCCTTTCAGGGTTTCCGACGTACTAGTACGGCTTACACACCAAGATTATTGATGTACTAGTACGCCTAAATTCTATTGCTTTCAAATGTAGCAAGAGAAAGCTGGTAAGCCTACATATGAAAGAATGGGTCTATGTGGTCAGTGTGCGCAGTATAAAAAAAATCCTGCAGCACACAGTGCATAATGAGAAAAAAAAACTTTGACCATGCTTTTGGTTTAAAACAGCAAATTTGCATTGTATTTTCGTATGGTATTTATGGTTGTATTTAGTTTTCCTGGTCTCATTTTATAGAATGGAAGACATTACAGAAATTGAGATGATTTTGATTGGTTTCACAATGAAAAGTACCTTGAAATTGAGCTCCAAGTAGCAGAAATGTTCGATTTTTGCCAAAGTTCAAAAGTAAACAAATCATGCCACGCATCCAATACACGTCAACTGGCGAGTCTAATATTCTTTCACAAGTGCGCTGATATTATTAAACCATTTCTACACTAGTGCAGTAGTCTGCATAACAGTAAATCTTCTATTTTTTTGTGAGAATAAAAATTCAAAGTGGAAAGCAAAAGAAATGTAAGAGGTGCCTGAGGACGTGACTAATGAACAGAGGAAATGTTATTTTAGTGCCAGGAATGTCTGTCTTGTTTATTCTGGACCCCATTTGGAAATTGGCAGCTTTTGAAATTTGCGTGAAACTGGCAAAATTGCTAATTTCTGACCACCTTATTGGATAGTTGAAATCGGTAAATGGGTGGTTTCTTTTACTTATTCGATAGAAAAAATGGAGTTTTAGCGAAATAGCTATGATTTTTGTCAACTAGTACATAAGAATTGGCCGAAAATAGGGCTCAAAGTGGGCGAAATTGCCGATGAGTAAACAGCGTCGAGACCGCTAACTTCGCAAGAATACAATTCTGTAAGTTTTCCATCAAATTTCATACTTTTGGTGTCATTATGATTGGAAAAAGATTCTCTATCTTTTCATAAGAAAAATAATTTTTTTTTTCTGAAAATTTTTCGACCCTGAAAGGGTTAACACACCCAGAGAAGACACTGCCAAGAGGAGATACAGTCCTCCCCACCAACTCCATTGCCAAACACGTTTCCAACATTTTTTCCAATACCTCATTCCAAGTATCTACCTCCACTTCCACCACCATCAAGGACATTACCAGTAATAGACAGGACAAGCTTCAATCTTTTGCAGGAGTATACATAATCCCATGTAATGACTGCAGCAAATTATGTGTGGGCAAAACATCCAGAGACCTCCAAACACGTATTTCAGAACACCAGTACGCAGGCAGATTGGACGATTTAAGTAATGCCTGTATTCAACACTGAAATTCACACAACCATTTAATCAACTACAGAAATGTAAGACTTATCGCCAGAGAAGAAAACACTCAATACCACAGAATCCTGTAATCATCACATATCTGCATATCCAACAACTTCAACCAAAACAATGGCTTCTATTACATAGATGAACTCCTTGCCAAGAAACTTCTTCATTGCTATCCCACATAAGAACATAAGAATGGAGGAACACTGCAGGTCTACTCATATACATACTTGTCCAATCTCTTTTTTTTTTTTTTTTTTTTTAAAAGCTACCCAAGGTCCTAGCCTCTATCACCTTACTTGGAAGATTGTCACATGCAGGTTCAGATCCAACCTACCCAGCATTCTCCACCTGACTCCATCCTATAAATACTCATGTACCATTCACCCAGGTACGTAAGTATTTACCTGTGATTTGATGAAGTCCACTGTCTGGGCTAAACACTGTCAATAGAGGATCACATTATACTGCTTGTGTGTTTATTTTTCCATCGTGTCAGTATTTTATACTATTTACTTCCACTCTTCAAAGTTATATCAATGGTAAGGTATAAAGGTCTTTAAGATTGAGGGTAGCTTTCAGTAATATTAACTAGCATCAACCAGGCTGCAAGAGAGTTCACAAATCAATTATATTGAAAGGAAAACACTTACCTGTATTTCCTCATTATGCATCATAGAACATTCATTAAGACATTAGATAATTAAGTGAAAGACATGTATATATAAAAATATGTATTTTTTATTTTCAATATATACAATGATTTTTTCAATATGTATATTTAAACATTCAAATTCCACAAAGGATACTAAAGATATATCACAGACATGGGAAACAAAAATCCATCACCATAAAATTTTACACATATTTATCACGCAATAGATGTTTCCAAGTTACTCTCTCAGATTTCTAAACAAATATAATTAACAATGGTTAGAGCCACAATTTACATGGAGACTAAACAATTTTAAGTACTGCATATATCAATGTCACACTAAGGCCCTCTTCAGGATTAAAGAATGCAAGAAAGAGCTAATAGATGACAAGACTCTTAACCTAAGTTAGGAGCAGAAGAGCCAAGCAAGAGCCAAAAAGAAAAATATAATCAACACAATGGTAACTGACACTAAACTGCTAATTCCTTTATTTTTTTCTTTAAAAACATTGGCCATTTCCCACCAAGGCAGGGTGACCCAAAAAAGAACCCCCCCCCCTCAAAAAAAAAAACGTATGGAAACAAACATTTGAGCAGTATAATGTGATCCTTTATTGACAATGTTTTGCCCACGCAGTGGGCTTTATCAAGTCGCAAACAGATCTACATGGGCGAAACATACGCGAGCATATATAGGGTGAGAATGCTGGGTCAGGTAGAGAAAGCTACACGTGACGTATGTTTCACCTAGGTAGATCTGTTTGTGACTTGATAAAGCCCACTGAGTGGGTGAAACATTGTCAATAAAGGATCACATTATAGTGCTCATGTGTTTATATTTCCATTCTGTCAGTATTTTATATCACTTATTTCCAAAAAAAACTTTCATCATTCAACACTTTCACCATCACTCACACCAAAGAAGGGAGAATTGGGGCATTTAAATTCAATCTGAGGAAAAGGACAAAATGTCTAACCTCTTTAATAGAGACCCCTTTGCTACAGCAAGTTACCCTTTTTGACAAAGTTATATAAAAAATAAATTGTATGTAATGTATGCAAAAAATCCTCGAGGTAGCTATGCTTTAGTCAAAACTTTATTCTCAAATCCAATACAAGTAGTGACCCAATTCAATAACCACCTTTTCCCTGAAGACGCTTGTTCCTGCAACTGACTTTGGTCAATTGTCTTGTTCTACACAAGCTGCTGCTTCTAATTGTTTAGTCTACTAAAGAGGAACTGAATCAGAGACTCAAACACAATATACAGTACTAATGAACACTGGCTTTGTCTCCATGCAAATTTATTTGTGCCATTCTCGGTTTTGGTTAAGTTAGTTTATATTTAATAAGGATTTCAGATGTAGTCTTTATGAAAGCTACATCAGCTAAATGCAATTCTCCTATCATCTCTTACATGTACACACAAAATTTACAGTAACCCAAGAATTTGTCTTTTCTAAGAAAATGAAGAGAAAAATTATTTTACAAAGAAACAATAGTAATATGTATAATGAAAGATATATATTAGTAGCTTATAATAAACTGGACTTTCATCACTAATAAATCAGCTTTAAAACTAAAAGGAACAAATAACTTCAAGTCCGAAATAATTTGTCTTAAATCTTAACCTGACTAAGCTACTGACTAGTCCCAGAGTTATTACAAAGTAACATTCCATAAACCATTCCCCTAGCCATCAAACATGCTATTATATACTAGTGCATTCTTACTTACACGTTTATTCATTACCATTTACAATTAGAAAATATTTGTATATCCATCTTGGAAAAGGGATATTTACCCTTCCATTTGTATTTCAGGCAAGTAGAGTCAATGACCACACTTAAAGTGGGTGTCAAAAAAAAAAAAAATGAACTGAACAAATCTGGGTGAAAACATCTTTCTTATATGGTGTTACTGGAGTGTTAAACAAAATTACATTCAAGCCCAAATCATAATTCAGACTTCCAGTATTAAACTAAAAACTTTTCAGTCCCAATTCCAAATATCAAGAAAAAACATTCATCTTTTATCTAACATTATTTAAAAGTGAATGATCTATAAAATCAAGCACAATGACATATTAAATTATTCTCTTGAAAAGCAATGAAAGCCCCCCATCCCTTAGGGGGCACGTAAGTTCCCCTGTCTTCTAATAACATGTTCATTTTTCCACTATAATCTACCTTGTCCATAGTTACTATCGTATTTGCTATGTCTGTTGCATAAGGTGAAGTCTAGGATCTTTCCACAATTCATGGTATAAAATAATGATTGTGTTGTTGTGGTCTGAGCAAAGCTCAGACCTCTACAACACAATTGTCCTCAAAGATTTGTTAAGTTATACCACGAATTACGTAAAGATCCTGGACTTTGCCTTACTAAACAGACAAAGCAAATACGATAGTAATTATGGACAAGGTAGATTATAGTGGAAAAATGAACATGTTATTAGAAGATGGGGGAGACAACTACTATATGATAATATGGTAATTACAAATGTATTTATTGTACTCTGCACATCTCTAAGATATAGTCATAAATAACAACATACATTAAGAACTTCTGCATATCCCTAACAATCATATTACAATCTAAAGTCATTAATATTCAGGCACTATTTCTTTACCATTCAAACTGTGACATTTATTTTCAAGTACTAACAATTAACCCTTTTACTTTAAATTAGTTAACTTTATTTCTTCTACAGTTATTCACTTCACAGCTATTTCTTATCTCTACTAATACTAACTATTAAAGCAGGAACTATTATGAAAAGATGTTTGAAGTAATATCATGCAGAAGAATCAGGCATGACACTGTTAAACATGACAAGTTTGAAGTAAATCTGAAGCTACATTGGAAATTTTCTTCAAAACTGTAGAGTTGCCAAAACAGCTTGGCATTTCGTACCAAATGTGTACTGCTTAACACCTAAGATTGGCATGACTATGCTAATCATTCACAGATAAATTTATTGCAGACATGTTGAAATGAAGTTTAACCACACTACCTCACACTTGACAAGTATGATACAGTTACAAGGTTACAATACCAAGTAGTAAGAAGACAGTTTTAATTTAAGGAAATTAAATAGTTAGCTGCAAGTGGTGTATGTAGTGACCATGTTGCCAACCCTCTGGGTAACAGTCCTGCAGGTCCTCCCACCAGATGCACCACTTTGAGCATGGGTTCCCTGTTGGAAGTGGCCATGATGCTGCTGATAATGCCGTTGCTGGTGTGCTCGCTGATGAGCCTCGCGGTGTCTCCGTATGTGGTCTGCATGCTGGAAGTGGCCACCCCCAAAGAATGAATCATGGGAGCCAAAGTGGTTACCACCAAAACTACCACCAAAGAAGTCTTCCATATCCATAAAGCCATCATCCTGCATGTGTGGAGTGTGGGTTCTCAATTCTCAGTTTAAAAGCTAAGCTACATACTGTAATACTAGGTGATCTTTCAAACAAGAAAAAGCTTTCATTTGTTTAAACAAAATACTTGAGGTCAGAGTAATATTTTTTTCAATTAAAATACTATTTAGCTTTATATTTGAATCCAGAATACTTTTATTTGGAGGGTTCGGAATCAGTTAAAATAGTTAAATTTGTTTTAAAAAACTTCATACCTGTACTCCACCCTAATAAAGAAAATTTAACATTTTTACAAATATCAATTTTCTGTAATTCAGGTACTGACACCAAATCAGTATGTTTTATACCCTCTTCCTTTCAACCTTGATACCACAAACAACTAATAGAGAAACGACATACTTAATAAGTTTTACTTCTTGTAGCTACAACTCACGAAATCATGATGACACGATTGCAAACAAACCACTGAACAGGTAGGGCTTAAACTTACAGCAAGCAAGTCTCAAATCTCCAGGCCAGCATGTAAGCCACTGGGCCAGCTGGCTACAATAAGATTCATCCAACTAGGTAAATTTATATACCATTTATAATCTCCCTATGGTGTATAAATATACCCTACTTGGGTGAATTTTAATGTAGCCAGCTGGTCCAGTGGTTTACGCACTGGCCTGGAGTTCTACCACTCGCTTACTGAGAGTTTAATTCCCACCTGTACCATGGTTTCTTGTAGCTATGCTTACAGTGGTCAGTTTTCAATATTTAATGTACCATAAAATTTGTAGCCATTTCCTAACCTAACCAATAATTAGCTCCTTTCAATGGCAGAACAATGGAATATGATCCATTAAAAAAAAATTCTAGTATATTCTTTAAGCATATTTCTCCTAATGTTAGCAATTATAGCTTTGTTTATGGTGATCAGAAATCTTCTAATTTCATCATATACTTTTATGATCTTCCATGAGATCATGTCTTTATCAGCTCATGAAAGTTTTTTGTGCTATCTTCCCGTTTAATTTTTTTTGTTGTTGTTATCCTTTTAGCCATAATGTAACAGCACTATGTCTGAATATTTACAACCTTATTCACAAGTATTTAAAATGTGATCATAGTTTTTCATATCCCCATCCAATTATCTGACTCTTCACTGAGAGTTGAAAGTACAGTATACTGTACAAATTTCTCTTTTACAGTGGAACTTCAGTTTTCGTTTGCCCTGGTTTTTGTCGAATTCAGTTTTTGACGACTTTTTTCATCGAAATATTGCCCCAGTTTTCGTTCATCACCTCGGTTTTCGTCCGCCGTGCCAAACGTGTCCACCTGCCCATGCCCACAAACCATCCCACGTACACATTCTGAGTCAGTCTGGCTTTGTTTCTAGTTGAGTGAACATTACCCTGCACATTCATACGAAACATTTTGCAATAATCCATTGTTTTTTGTGCTTGTTTATTGAATGCAACTGCTAAATAAGCCACCATGGGGCCAAAGAAAGTTCCGAGTGCCAGCCCTTTGATAGAGGCAGCGAGAAACACGATAGAATTCAATGGTGGTAGAGGGTGGTAGTGATGGTGGTAGAGATAACCTCTCCTCCCTCTCCAATATCCAACGTTAGCTACTTCACACCATTTCTGAACGTTGTTCAGGGTACCATTACTGCCAGTTATCAAGTTCCAGTCTGCTGCATCTAATATGATCATTTCTCTCAATACACATCCAACTCCATATTTATATCCTACATTACTTTTTCCAATTCATCTTCGATTTTCTGTATTCCTGTCCTATACAATTCTCTCTTTACAAATTTAAAAACAAAAATTTGGTTCCTGTTTTTTTTTTTACTGTTATTTCTGTTGCACGGATTAATTTGATTTCCATTATTTCTTACGGGGAAAATTACTGTAATTCGACTTTCGATATTTTCGACATTCGATAGCTCTCAGAAACGGATTAGTATCGAATGTTGAGGGTCCACTGTATTATTATTATTATTATACTATTATTATTATTATTATTATTATATAAATTATTTGTAATTTTTATTTACACAAAAAATATAAGATTTATTGTTATTCCTTACAACAATAATTGTATAAATATGTCAACCCATTCACGACTGCATATTGGAATGGACATTTGTATACTCTGAAACAGCCAAGCAATGGACCATTTCTCCTAGGTTGAGCTCAATTTCAACACACTTTCTGTCATGAAAGAATCAAAATCATATCTATTTCTGTAATATATCTTCCATTCTATCAAATGAGACCAAAACAACGAGGATACAATGAAAATAAATGGTATAAAATACCGACACTATAGAAACAAACACACATGCAGTTTAATGTGATCTGTTTGTGACTTGAAAAAGCCCACTGTGTGGGCGAAACGTTGTCAATAAAGGATCACATTAAACTGCGTATGTGTTTATGTTTCCAACGAGGATACAACCATAAAAATCATTTGAAATTACTGCTAAGGGGTGGCTAATTGCCGAGAAGTGAACTCCATTATTTATGCTTAGATTTCTTTCATTATTATTATTATTATTATAGAAATAATTTGTAATTTTTATTCACACAAAATATAAGATTTACTGTGACGTCATTTATTTACACTGAAACAGCCAAGCAATGGACCATTTCTCCTAGGTACTTTTCATCGTGAAAGCAATCAAAATCATATCTATTTCTGTAATATATCTTCCGTTCTATCAAATGAGACCAAAAAAACGAGAATACAACCATAAAAACCATTCGAAATTACCACTAAGGGGTAGCTAATTGCTGAGAAGTGAACTCCATTATTTATGCTTAGATTTCTTTCATTTTTGGTGTACGTTAAGAAGCATCTTTCCATCATATATTGCCCAAGTTTCAATAAGATAGTCTAACAAACAATTGAGATACAATTCCCGAGATCAAGAGCAAGAGCCCCTGACCAGTGTCAAGGAACCTGCCTTGAGGTTTGCTCGCTTGTGGAAATTTTGCTCGCGTATGGAAGCAAAAAATCGACCCATCAACTGCTCGTATTTGGAAAAACTCGCACGTGGACACGCTCGCGAGTCGAGGTTCCACTGTATACACAAATACAGTTACATAGAATATCATACATAGCAAAATGTGTGTAGATAACCTAGGATAACACAAAGTCAAAAGTGACTTATTTCCATTGGGGTTCTTTTAATACCTTATTATTATGCTATAAATGAGATAATATCTTATTATTATACTAAAAAGGAGATATACTACTTATACCATAAAGGATATTAAACGTATGTCAAATACTGTTATATCAAAATATTTTCCTTATTTATAATTTAATCACTCCCATTTGTGGTGTTCTTTTCCTTCACTAAGTCATACGCTGTAACATAGGTTATTTCTAGGCATATTTAAATAATTTTAATACGTATTTGAATTTCTTCCTATTTTCTTAGTAAATTTTCAGTCGGCTGAGCACCAATGGTGTGTTGCTGTCTCATTAGTATTTTCTTTAGTGTTCAGATTCATAGAAATCCAGTCATTACTTTTAGAAGTTGGTTAATCATTTGTTTACCATTGCAGCACCATGTTTTGCTTAATTTCTTTTTAACTGAAATCCACAATTACTTTTTTTTTTCTTTTTGTAACTTCCCATGGTCATTTTCAAGTGTTTTTCAGCATACTGTGCAATCCCTTGTTTATTCTATCAAATTCTTTGCTCTCCAATTCAATAATAAATATTGCTTAATAAACATTTACATGTTCCATACATTTTTTATTCCTATTATCAGTATAGATTTTTTCTTTACCTACTAGAGCTTTCATAAATGCTACTTCATTTATAATGTTACTCATCTGGCTTGAGAAAAAAAAATATTATATTACATTTCCAGAGGATGAAGCACTGATTATCTCATCTTTTATACTGTTTCTAAGTTCCACAACAGTTTTTTTTTTTTAGGGTTCTTTAGAAACCATTTTGTAAGTTAAAGCCACTTGTCCTCCACCGACAGAGAATTACTCTTTTAGCATTCTTTTACGATCTTATGCCGTATATGATAATTATGTCATCTGTTAGCAAACAAGGACATTTTTAATGTTTTCAGTCTCCATTACTTGTCTGATTAACCCAAACAGCCAATTTGTAACTCAGAGCAGATGAAATTTTAACCCACGACATGTCAGTCCTAAAGCCAGGAGGGTAGTGAACCAACCACTGTACTGTACTGGCCTAACAAAGTCCTAAAGCTAGGAGGATAGTGAACCAACCACTGTACCATACTGGCCCAATGAAGTCCTAAAGCTAGGAGGATAGTGAACCAACCACTGTACCATACTGGCCCAATGAAGTCCTAAAGCTAGGAGGATAGTGAACCAACCACTGTACCATACTGGCCCAATGAAGTCCTAAAGCTAGAGGATAGTGAACCAACCACTTTACCATACTGGCCCAATGAAGTCCTAAAGCTAGGAGGATAGTGAACCAACCATTGTACCATACTGGCCCAATGAAGTCCTAAAGCTAGGAGGATAGTGAACCAACCACTGTACCAACTGGCCCAATGAAGTCCTAAAGCTAGGAGGATAGTGAACCAACCACTGTACCATACTGGCCCAATGAAGTCCTAAAGCTAGGAGGATAGTGAACCAACCATTGTACCATACTGGCCCAATGAAGTCCTAAAGCTAGGAGATAGTGAACCAACCACTGTACCATACTGGCCCAATGAAGTCCTAAAGCTAGGAGAGTAGTGAACCAACCACTGTACCATACTGGCCCAATGAAGTCCTAAAGCTAGGAGGATAGTGAACCAACCACTGTACCATACTGGCCCAATGAAGTCCTAAAGCTAGGAGGATAGTGAACCAACCACTGTACCATACTGGCCCAATGAAGTCCTAAAGCTAGGAGGATAGTGAACCAACCACTTTACCATACTGGCCCAAAGAAGTCCTAAAGCTAGGAGGATAGTGAACCAACCACTTTACCATACTGGCCCAAAGAAGTCCTAAAGCTAGGAGGATAGTGAACCAACCACTATACCATACTGGCTTAAAGATTTATCCAACTAGGTATATTTCTATATACTAAGGAAGTTAGCATGGGGCCCAATATTACCACAATGCAGGTTTTTACAAAGCACACACCAACACAGCAATAGTAAACTCTAGCTAGAGTACTAATAGCTACCTAGTTGGTGAACTGGTTAATTAATTTTAAACATGTATCTTAAGTGTAAAGTGTGGATACAATACTATCATTGCTTACTTTACTTTTTTCTTTTTTAGCCTAGTTTAAAGACTTTCCTTGTTTATAAATTTTCTTAATGGTAATAAATGGATTATTAAGGCCAATGTTAAGTTAGTAATAATTGCTAAACAAAAGCATATGGTTAACAGCAGATGAAGCACCATAAGTTTTATCCGCATCAAATGCACAACTTTATATTCATTAATTAAGCAGCACATGCAGTTTGTATTTTAAACATCATGACTAGGAAACAAGTTTTATCAGCTATACCACATACTTCTACAACCAGTAAATGCATCATGCACAAGGCTAAGAAAATGGTATATCACATGCAAGAGATGTTTGCCATTGTCTGAGCACATTACATGCCTTGACCATGCTTATACAGACCAGGTTTTCCTGGCTGTGAATGTAATTGATACAATTCCTTTTTTTTTTTTTTTTTTTAAACACATTCATCTCTTACTTCAGATGTAAGTTTGATGTGTTTCAAAAAAGTTTTCTTACTCCTGTAGCCCAGCTGTGGACCAGGCTTTTAGGTGACCCCATAAACATAAAACATTCAATTGCTGTCTTGTTAATCCTTTCACTGTCAAGACCCCAGCTTACACACTTGCTTTCGGTGTTGAAGAATTTAAAAAAAAAAAAAAAAAAAAAACTTATGAAATGATAGAGAATCTTACCCCGATGGTAATTACACCGAAAGTTTGAAAATTGATGTAAAACTTACGGAATTACACTCTCGCTAAGTTAGTGGTCTTGGCGACATATACACATCGGTGATTTTGTCCACTTTGAGCCTTATTTTTGGCCAACTCCATTGTTCTAGTTGACCAAACTCGTAGCTATTTCGCTAGAACTCAATTTTTTTCAATCGATTGAGTACAAGAAACAACCCATTTACTGATTTCAACTACCCAATAAAGTGGTCAGAAATTGGCAATTTGGCCAATTTCACACAAATTTCAAAAGATGCCAATTTCAAAATAAGGTCCAGAACAAACAATGCAGACATTCCTGGCACTAAAATAAAAATTTTCTCTGTTCATCAGTCACGTCTCCGTGCCCCTCTTATTGCTCTTGCTTTCCATTTTGAATTTTTATTCACACAAAGAACAGAAGATTTACTGTTATGCAGACTACTGCATTATTGTAATACTTACATAAATAATGTCAACCCATTCATGACTGCGTATTCAACCGGCCAGTTGGACACATATTGGATGGTGACGTCATTTGTTTACTCCTGAACATCAGCAAAATTCAAACATTTCTGCTAATTTGAACTCAATTTCAAGATACTTTTCATCGTGAAACCAATCAAAATCATTCATCTGTATTCTTAAAAATCTTTCATATTATCAAATGGACCAAAAGAAAATGAGAATACAACCAAAAACCATAGGGGAAAAGCCCCAAAGTAGCATTTTACCAAAAAAACATGGTCAGTTTTTTTTTCTCATTATGCACTGCGTGCTGCGGGATTTTTTTTTATATGCGCACACTGCCCACGCAGACCCATTCTTTACATTTGGGTCCCCAGCTTTCTCCTGCTAGATTTGAATTTGTAGAATTTTATGTTTTAAATACAGCACCACCCATGGTTTGTAAGTTGTACTAATATGCCAGACAGTGAAAGGGTTTTTAAAATGTGGTGACATCACAGTTAACATGATCAACTGAATTCATCATCCCAAACTTTTCTTAACTCATCAAGGGGGGGTTCCTGTTTTTTAAAAATTTTAAAGGGCCAAGTCGGCCCCTTATATATCCCACAAGCTGGTTCACTCAGTAAGCTTGAGCGGGAAATTTGGGCCTATACTAGAGAATGGGTCTTTGCAGTATGTCACCTAAAAAAAAAGTCCTGCAGCACGCAGTGCATAATGGGAAAAAATCGAATTTTTTGGATAAAAAACGGCGAATTTAGATTTAATTTTTTTTTCGGGTTCTTTTCTCAGTTTTTTGGGTCTCATTTGATAGAATGGAAGTATACTCAGAAATAGAATGTTTTTTGTTTGGGGTTTCACACCTAAAAGTAGCTTGAAATTGACCTAAAAAAAAAGCAGAAATGTTAAATTTTTTGCCATTTCTTTATTCCAGAGTACACAAACATCATTTGTCCAAATGCATCCATCTGGTATAATCCCTTTTGATGCAATGACATTTATAAGTTACTACTCAATAATGTACCGTCTGCAAACATTTTAAAATATTTTTTTTTTGTGAAACAAAAACTTAAAAAAGGGAAAGCAAAAATTTTAGGGAGGCCTGGGGACATGACTAATAAAAGGGAAAATGTTTTTTGTGCCAAAAATGTTTGGGCCCTTTTTAAAAAACTGAACTTTTTTGATTTTGTGTAAAAACTGGCCAAATTACAAATTTTCTGATACTTTTTCGGGTAGTTTTAAATTTTGAATGGGCAGTTTCTTGTACTCAATTGTTTAGAATGGAAGGCAAAATTGTGAAATACAAAGAATTGGTCAACTGGAATGGCATTAAAATTGAACCAAGTGGAAAAAATCGTGATGTATAAATATCGCCGACAGAAAAAATTCTAAAAGCATAATTTTGTCAGTTTTCCATCAAATTTTGTACCTTTTGTTTTTTCCTTCAAAAAAGTTTCTCTACATTTATAAAAAAAAAACTTTTTTTTTTTTTTTTTTTTTTTAATTTTTTGACCTGAGGCAAGGCCCGACCCTGAAATTAGGTTGAGTTTCCTCCCCCCCCCCAGGGTGAGACCATCTAACGATTTTTTTTTGGAATCCCTTTAGTTCCTTGCTCCACTCCGCTGCATTTCAAAGTTTTCTGAAACCACTTTGATTAACTGGCCCCTACAAATTGTTGGATGGTCAAAAAATTTCCCCCTTCCCCCCTTAAAAAAAAAAAAGGGGGGAAAACTCCTACCCCTCCTTCCATACCCTTTAGTCATCCTATTTTCCTCCATCCTCTCTATTACCCAAACCACTTCAACCATCCAGTCTTGCTTATATTTTTTAGTAACCCAAAAAACTGTCTTTAATCTCCTTTCTCCAAAATCCTGCCTAACATTCAAATACATATTGTCTCAAAAAATATCACTGCCTTCAGTCTTTCCCCTTGCTGCAGCATTTACCCTTTCATGTTCCCCTGTAGATCAAAATCTTAAAAGCAGTGTCACTCGTGTAGATTAAATTTTTAAACACGCTTACCCAAAATGCTTCGAGTAGTAAATTTTTTTGGGTTGAATGAGAAAGGGTCGTGCGCGATGTGCACAGTATGTTTGGTTTTTATATTTATTATATATATATATATATATAAAATTTTTATATTATATATATATATATAATTTTATAATTTAATTATTTATATATTATATATATATAAAAATATATATATATATAAAAAAATATATTATATATTTATAATATATATATATATATAATATAATATATAAATATATATATATATAAATATATAATATAATATATTATATTTAAAAAATTAATATTTATATATATAATTATAAATATATATAAAATTATATATTATAAATATATCAAATATATTTAAAAAAAATTATATTTTAAATATTTAAAATTTTAAAATTAATTTTTTAATATAAAATTTTTCTTTTTTTTATAAATATTTAATAATAAATTTTTATTTCTTAATTAAAATTTAAATTAAAATAATTAAAAAAATTTAAAAATTTTTTTTTTTAAATTTTTTAATTTTTTTTTTTATTTTTTTTAAAATTTTAAAAAATTAAAAATTTTTTTAAAAAATTTTAAAAAAAAATCTTAAAAAATAAATATTTTTAAAAATTTATAAATTTAAAAAAAAAATTATTTTTAATATTAATTATATACCTATATTAAAAAAAAATATATATATAATATTTTAAAAAAATAATATATAAAAAATAATAAACCAAAAAAAAAAAAAAAATAAAAAAAAAATTTTCCCCCTTTTTATTTCAAATAAAATTTAAATAAAATTATTTTTTATAAACAAATTTTTATATTATAAATTTATTCTATTAAAAATTAAAAAATTAATTTTTAAAAATTCCCAATTAAAAATATTTAAAAATATTATTTATTTTATTTCAATTTACCATAAAATAATAAAAAAAAAACCCCCAACCATTCCCCCGTTTTGAAAGGGCTTTAAAATTGGGGAAAAAAGGGGGCTTTTAAAAAACCCTTCTTTTATATTACTAAATGTTAAAGGGGGGAAAGGGTTTTTTTTCCATTTGGGCCACCCCGCCTTTTTTCCCCGGTGGGAAGGCCCCCCGGTTTTAAAAAAAAAGGGAAGTACAAAAAAGTTTACCATGGCCCCAAAAAAAACCCCTCCTAGTGCCAACCCTTTGGGTAAAGAAGGTGGGGAAATACAAATTAAATTTTTAAAAAAAAACCATCCTGAAAAAATATGAAATGGTTAAAAATTTGGGGCCCCGAACTGTCAGGGGATGAATAAAAAAAAACCCTACCCCAACCTTATTTTCCATAGGGGGAAAGGGAAAAAGGGAAAAAAAAGGATGCGGGTTGTTGAAAGGGGAAAACTATTGAAAAAAAAGAGATCACCTTTTACGGAAGAGGTTGAGAAGTTATTTTGGGTTTGGGGATAAATGAGAAAAAAATTTAGCAGGAGATACTTTTTTATGATTTTCGTTTTTTTTGTGAAAAGGCTGGGCAGGGGCCTAAGATTTTGGTAAAAAAAATTGCCGGCAAATTTTGGTTTAAAGTGAGTGGTTTTTAAAGGGCCCCCCCCCCAAAAGGCGGGTTTGAAAAGGATTTAAAAACCCTACTGGCATACACATGGGGTTTTAAGGGCCCAGGGTTTTAAAGGTTTGCCAGTTCGGACCACAAGGGCCGTGAAAAATATGGGGCTAAATTCCAGGATTTCATAGAGGCTAAAGGGAAACTAAAACCGGGAACAAGTGTTTTTTTGTGACAAAAAACGGGGCCTTTTTTGGGAAGAAAATCCCAAAAGGGGGCCCTTAATTAAAACAAAGGGAAAAAAGGAAAACCCAAGGACAAAAAGGCCTATGAAAGACGGGGTAAAGCTAATGTTCTGCACAAATGTAGGGGGGAATTTAAAGTAAAAGCCATTACTAGTGTACCATCCTAAAAATTCCCGTGTGTTCAGGATAAAAAAAATGTTATGAAGAGTAAATTGTGTGTTTTTTTGGAAATCTAATATTTAAAGGCATGGGTCACGAGGGAAAATTTTTTGTCGAGTGGTTCAATGAAGGGGTTTTGGGCCCCAGTGGTGAAAAGGGGGTTTTCCCTGGGAAAAAAAATTGGGTCTCAAGGGCATGCTAGTAATGGACAATGCACCGCTCATCCTCCAAAAAATTGGAAAACCCAAATTTTTGAGGGGTTTTTGGGGTTTATCACAGTAAAGTTCTTTCCCCCCCAATACCACTCCCCCCTCCCCCAAAAACCCTGGACCACAGGTTTTTTGCAAACCCTTTAAAAAAATCCCACACAAAAGCCCAAAGTTTCAAGGTGCTTTACTGTGGAAACCCCAGACACCCCCTTGACCCTTTAAAGGGGAAATTTTGGGGAGAACCCCTTCAGCATCCTCCCCCTGCATAAAACCCTTTCAGGTATGGCCCTTGGGGGGGAGTGACTACCAGGAAATTTGAAACCTTAAAAAAGCCCTGGAAGGGAAAGGGAAAAAAATTGGCCCAAATTGGTTTCGCCAAAAAGGGAAAATTTTGGAAAGGATTTGAGGGAACGCCCCCCCAATTGGGGCCATTGGGCGTTTAAAATAAAAATACTTTGGATTTTGGGGGGCCCATGGGTTGGATGGGGTTTTTACCGTTTTAAGAATTTTTTTTTGGGGCGAGAAACCCCTGGGGGAACTTCCCAATAAGGGGGCCCCAAAAGTTTCACAGGAATCAAAACAAACAGTCGGGTTTTTGCCTTCAAAAAAGATTGGGAAGGGAAGTTGGGCCTTTTCCCCCCAAATTAAGGGGTTTTTAAAATTTGGGAAGATTAAAGCCTTTTATGGGAAAACAATTTCCCTAACCCGGGGGTTGGGTTTAAGAGGTTGGGAAAATTGGGGGCGGAAAAACAAAAAAGGGGGCCCCCCTTTTTGGGAAAAACCCAAAAGGTTTAAAAGGAAGAGAAACAGAGCTCTCCTTCCAACAAAAAAGGGGGAAAAGGGCCTTTTTCCCGGGGGTTCAAGGTTTTCTAGTGGTTTAAAAAAACAAGAGGGGAAACAAACCCCAAGGGGGAAAGGGAAAAGGGACCTGAAAGGGGATGGGGAAGGGGTTTTAAAAAAAAAACCAATTTCCCCTTTTTCTATCCTCCTCCAAGGGGCCCCTTCCCCTTACAAAAAAGAAAGAACCCCAAAAACAAAAATTAAGGGGTATGGGGGCCCCCCCTTAAAAATTTTGTTTCAAAAAATTCCAAAAAAAAATTTTTTCCCATTTTCCCTTTTTGTTTATGTAAAAAAAAGTATATTTCATGTTAAAAAATTTTTTTTTTTTTAATTTCTTTTGGGGGGTCAGGAAAAAAATTAATTGTATTTACTTTTTTTTCTTTTTGGGGGAAAAATTTATTCGTAAAAACATAAATTTTTTTTATAGTAAAAAGGCTCCAAAGGGAAAGGTTTAAATTTTCCCAACAACGGGGGACCCCCCTGTTTTATATTTTTTTTTTTTCAACAGTCCCCATCTCCCCCCCGAGGAAGGGGGACCCAAAAAAAAAAAAAAAATTTCCCCAAAAAAAAAAAATACTTTCATCTTTATTCAAAACTTTCACCACACTCACACAATTTTTCACTGTTTTTTTCCAAAAGGTGCTCAGAAAAAAAACAGTTTAGAAAAATTACCCTATAAAAAAACACAAAAAATATCCCCCCAAACTGCCAATTTCCCCCAAACCCCCTTTTTCCCTTTTAAAATTTCAGGCATTGTACTTCCCCTTTCCAGGTTTAAAAAGGGCTATAAAAATAAAACCGGGTTTTCCCCGGAAACCCCCCCTTTACTAAAAAATTAAACCCTTTCCCCAAAAACCCTCCAACAGATCGTTCAGGTTTCCCCAATACCCAATTTTGTCCCCCATTCACTCCAAACTAACACGCCAGCACGCTTGCTGGAAGTCCAAGCCCCTTGCCCACAAAAACCCCCTTTAAACCCCCCCCCTCTTCCAACCCTTTCGAGGGGCGACCCCCACCCCCCCCCTTCCTTCCCCCATTTGATTTTAAGCTTTCCCCTGTCATTCTTCTTTGATTTCCTTTTTCTTTAAAAAGACCCAAAACCCCCTCAACAACCCCTTTCTGCCCCCTTTACTAAATTTTTTATTAAATCCCAAACCTTTTCCCAAATTTTTCCCCAAATCCCAATTTTTTTGCATAATATTTACAAACCCCAAACCCTTGCCCTTAAACAGGAAAATCTCCACTGCCCCAAAATTTTCCTCGCTGCTTGGGATTTACC
>NC_069405.1:89026604-89056162 GCF_026875155.1 Cherax quadricarinatus | reverse complement strand
ATTGACAAGGAGCCTTCGATATATCTAAAGGCTTAAAGTCAGGGAAAAATCAAGGATGGACAGTAGGAGAAGCCTGGCTTTGGTCTGAGCCCTAGTCAAGACATTTATGGTATCGGGGGTGATTATCTTCATTTTCATCTAACAAGTGAACCGGTGATCCTACTACCTCGCTTTCGAGAGTAGCATCACTGGTTTTAATCCCACATGAATCTCACGAGACATTGTCTCATCTGAACTTTCGAGGGGCTTCTCTGACTCTACAGGAAGAGGATCTGAAACACTTATGTCCATCTTTGGTGATGAAAGGTCAATCTCAGAAGGAAGAATGGCACCTTTTACATTACCTATTAGTACGGAGCAAGAATGATGGGAGCTAGTACGGCTTCAGACCACCTGTGAACCATTTAGACCTAATGTAACAACGGATGGTAGGAAAAGTGTCCGTACGGCCCAAGTAGTCTGAAAGTATAGCAGAGGAATGAGTTTCTTTAAGGTTAGGGAACAGCTTATCAGAAATGACTATACATGTGCATCCAGTGTCTCGTAAAATGGTAGATACATTAAGTCCATTAACTGTTCCTGAACAGAAGGGTGCTTGGTCATTACAGTCTTTAAAACATCTTCCAACTTTTTGGACCTTCTTAGAAGGACATCTGGACGTTTATGTCCCTTAAACACCACACAAATGACAAACAGGAATAAAAGAAGTCATTTTTACTTTCCACTAGAGGCTTTGATTTCTTAAGGTCTGATGAACCCTTGCCCTTAGGGTTCGATCCCTTTAGGTCTTTATAGGAATTGTGAGCCTCAG
The DNA here is from genome assembly GCF_026875155.1 of Cherax quadricarinatus. Classification (NCBI taxonomy): domain Eukaryota; kingdom Metazoa; phylum Arthropoda; class Malacostraca; order Decapoda; family Parastacidae; genus Cherax; species Cherax quadricarinatus. The sequence continues at coordinate 89,055,351 of NC_069405.1, read as the reverse complement.
CATACAGGTCAGCAGCCTCAGCAACTTCTCAGCTTTAATCAGGTTACGTTCTCTAATGAATGTTCGTATCTGGTGAGGAAGAGCTGTCAGGAACTGGTCAGCAACCATGAAGTCTCTAAGAGATTCATAACTGTGATCAATTCCTGAACTCTCTATCCAAAAGTCGAACAAACGAAAGAGTGTTACCTGTAACTGCTGAAAGTTCTGGCCAGGCTGTAAGGTGGCATACCTGAAATCTTTCCTGTAAGAATTAGTGGTTTTTTGATATGCTTTAAGGATTGCCTTCTTCAGTAGGTTATAATTACATATAATATCCTGCGACAAAGTTGCATAGATATTCAAAGCGGTACCAGAAAATAAACATTCCTAACCTGGTAGCCAGGTGTTAGCAGGCCATTCACAGAGGGTAGCGGTATTTTCAAACCTGATAATGTATGAAGTTATGTCTCCCCCTCTGTGAAGGGAGGTAAATTAGGTGTTGGAATATGTGCACTAGCTGCATGATGTTCAAGTACATCCTTCTCTAATTGTGTTGTGTGTCAAAGTTAACTTTTTATTCTCTAATTCAAGGCGAGATTTTTCGAGCTCGCGATCCTTTTCTCTCTCTATTAACTCAAGTTCTCTAGCTTTTTCCTCACGTTCTCTAGTTTTTCCTCAACTTCTCTATCCTTGGCTCTTTCCTCAAGTTCTCTAATTTAACCTGTTCCTCACGTATCTAGCTTGTTCCTCACGTATTTTAGCTTGTTCTCACGTTCTCTAGCTCTTTCTTCACGATCAAGTCTATCACGCTCCTTTTTGTCTTCTCTTTCTCTTTCTAACTGTCTTTCTTGGATTTCTCTCTCAATTCTCTCTCTCTCCTTTTTCTCCTGTCTTTCAAGGTTCTCTTTCTCCTTTTTCTCTTCTCTTTCGATCTCTCTCTCCTTTCTTCACTCTTTCCCTTTCTAACTGCTTCCTGCTCTCTCAATTCTCTCTCTTTCAAGTCTTACCGGGATCTTAGCACTAATGAAAGATTCTTAATTTTCCTTATTTCCTAACTGACTTCTAGCGTTCATCCAAAATGGTATTCCTCAAACCTGCTAAAATAACTTAATTATTGTTTTTATCAGGGGAAATGAAACGGGTATTTAAGAAAACGGAGGGTTCAATTCATGGTCTGTCAACTGTAAATAACCAGGAGACTCGTTCCCTACAATATGTATTAATAAAAAAAAGTGGTTCTATGCTGGGCTCGAGCAAACAGTAAGGTAGATTGGGGTCACTTGACCTCCAATCATCTCACCAATAAAAGAGCTCAATGTAAAAAATTGTCACTGGAAAAATCTGGGTCCCTAGAGTCTAAATCTCCAAGTGTTTTCAAGCTCACACAAAAATAGATGGAGAATTAACTTTGTATTCCTGCCTTGATTGGACTTAAATAAATTGAGACTATAACGACTCACCAAATCTTTTAAATACCTGTACTGTAGTCTTACCATAGAGTATGATTACTCATGGCTGGTTGGTAACCGTCTGTGGGAATCGGCGTTTGAAGTTCCAATGGTAGATTCGAGATGGAGTTGAATCTTGATTCAGTAGAGTTGATCCCTGGCAAGGTCGCCACTTGTGAAGGCTTATCAGCCATGAAACAACTTCGAGCAGTTTACCAGGCTGGTCTCTCCTCAGGAAAATTAATGTATAGAAAAAAGAATAAAAACTGACATACATTAAACACTTATTATTTAGAAATAGAAAAAACACTTCAATATGATGTATTACTCCTACATTAAAGAAATGAAAAATGAAAAATATAAATGATAACTGAAATTCAACGTAATATAATGTATAAAACACGGTGGGGTCTGGTGTGGTGACATTGCGTGTTGTGAAATATAGCCGCAGCTGATGATGGGAGGGGGGGTCGCAGGTGTTGATGACAACCCACCGGCTCGTTCTTCACAGATTTTCTAGCTTTCAATAATCCTTCCAGATGACAGGAAAGCAGGTTTTCTCCACTGCAATGATGAGGGGTTATATCCTGCTACTTGCATACACAAACAGGTAAGTGGATCAAAATTTGGGACATCTCATAACGTTAGTCCGTCTCCTTCAATTCTACTCGTTGATTGGCAGGTGACCCTCTCTGTCATCCAAGCTGGAAAGATAGACAGGTTACCCACTGCTTAAGAAATCACTCTCCATGATAAGTACAATACCTAAAAGACATGGTGATTATTACAACAGTCAACTTAGAGCAAGACTGAAAGGACTAAGTTTATTATTGGTCAAAAGTGAAGCTTTCAACCAATAAATCCACTAGAATACAAGGCAGGCATGTACTTACAGTAGTGCTGGGAGCTGTGAGTCTAGTGATTACTGTTTGGACCGGAGCCCCACACGTCACCTTTCAGGGGGGGGGGAAGAAGGAGGGGAAGGGATAGCGGGAGCTAGACTGACCCTACCTTAACAAGCAGCCGGCAATCAAACTATCACTTTCGGGGTGGGGGAAAAAAGGCGGGAATAGCGGGAGCTAGACTTGCCTTACCTCAACAAGTAGCCGGCAAGCAAACTATCACTTTTGGGGAGGGGGAAAAAGGGGGGGAAGATAGCGGGAGCTGGACTTACCCTACCTTAACAAGTAGCCGGCAATGAAACTATTGTTACTATATCGCTACTCCTATCTATTGAACTTTTCCCTCACATACAGTGGACCCCCGGTTTGCGATATTAATCCGTTCCTGAGAACTCATTGTAAACCAAAATTATTGAAAAGCGAATCAATTTTCCCCATAAGAAATAATGGAAATCAAATTAATCCATGCAAGACACCCAAAAGTATGAAAAAAAATTTTTACCACATGAAATATCAAGTTTAATGTACACAAACTGAAGAAGACATGCACAGTTTGTAGTACTCTACTAACAATAGAATACATGACACTTACCTTTAATGAAGATCTGGTGATGATTGATGAGATGGGAAGAGGGGAGAGTGTTGAACTTATTGTTTAGAAGGGGAATCCCCTTCCATTAGGACTTTTTGGTCTGAACTGGCAGCCTCACCATGCCTAATCACACTATGTATGCCACTACGATTCTTAAATCTTTCAAACCAACCTCTGCTGGCCTTAAATTCACTCACATCACCACTAGTTGCAGGCAATTTTTTTACCAAATCGTCATGCAACTGCCTAGCCTTTTCACAAATGATCGCTTGAAAGGTGCTATCTCCTGCTATCTGTTTTTCATTTATCCACACTAATAACATTCTCTCAACATCTTCTAACACTTGCGGTCGCTGTTTCGTAATCACAGTTGCACCTTTTGCAACAACAGCTTCCTTGATTGCCATTTTCCTGGTCACTATAGTAGAGATGGTTGATTGGGGTTTTGTATACAACCTGGCCAGCTCCGACATACGCACTCCACGTTCGTACTTAGCAATTATCTCTTTCTTCATTTCAATAGTCATTAGCACCCTTTTTCTCGAAGGATTGGCACTAGAAGCTTTCCTTGGGCCCATGGTGACTTATTTTTGCAGAAACAAGCAACAAAAACACTGTGATAATATGGAATGTACCGAATGTATCCTTAAATGCGAGCACACTGGCTGGCTTGTAAACACTGCCACACACAGGGCAGTTCAGGCCACACGTGGACATGTCTCGGACGAATCGCGTATACCGGTTTTTTAACGGGAACCGAGGCAAAATTTTTGCATTAAAATGTATCGATTACCGGATTTATCGGATACCGATGCCATCGCAAACCTGGGGTCCACTGTATATAATAATAATAATAATAAAAATATTCCATGGGGAAGTGGAACAGAATTCTTCCTCCGTAAGCCATGTGTGTCGTAAGAGGTGACTAAAATGCCAGAAGCAAGGGGCTAGTAACCCCTTCTCCTGTATATGTTACTAAATATAAAAGGAGAGACTTTCATTTTTCCTTTTGGGCCACCGCCTCAGTAAGATACGGCCGGTGTATTGAAAGAAAGAAATAATAAAAATAATAATAATATGTATAATAATAATATAATAATAATACTATAATAATTATAATAATAGTACTATAATAAGTGAGTTTCAGAACGCCACCACGAGATGGCAGACTGAGTACCAAAACAATGCTGAGCAGTGCACATGTGCTGATGGAGCTCACCTCGCAGTGGAAGGAACTCTTGCGTTTTCTACATTTCATGCAGTTATTTTGCCAAATTTCTTTTTTCTAACCATGGGTCCTAAGATAGCAAGTCCAAAGGAGAGTGCTGAGAAGAAAAAGAGGATGAATTCCCTGGAATTAAAGCAGGAAATCATAGATAAGCACACACTAGGTGCGAGGGTTAAGGGCTTGGCAAGTGAGTAACAGCATAGCAAATCTACGATATGTACAATACTAAAGCAGGAGTCTATAAATGCTATAGTGACAACAAAGGGCATTATAGTAATTTCTAAGCAGCAATTACGTATAGCATTAAGAGTGTAGCAATTAAGTTAAGCAATTAAGCGATGGAAAAAGGACAAAACAAAATGAACTCCTGACAGTATATGCCACTCTGCCTATCTTTTCCACCGTCAACCTTCGCCAGCATCTTTTCTCCAGGGTACATAAACAGGTTTTCCTTATGAAAGTAGTGATCTAATGCAGTTAGCCTCACAAACTTCTTTTTCTCTTATAATAATACCTCTGACATGAAAGCATGGGAGACGTTTTCACAGTGGGAGCGAGAATGCCCACGACCACTCTCCTCCGCCGCTGTCCACTAGCCACATACGTAATGGCATATTTTATTCATTCTAGAGTTTATATTAGGTTTCTATGTTATTTATATTGTTTATTATGTCATTTTAGATGAATTGTGATAGAAAAATAAGCAATAGAGTTGCTATTAGTGTTATTTTATCATCCCTCCTGAGAGCAGGAATTTCGCTGGAAAGGATTAATGGCATTTCAATTAATTTAAAAGAGGAAAATTGACTCAGCATATGAACAAGTCAGGATGCGAACAAGGTCACAGAACGGATGAAATTTGTGAGCCAAGGTTTCACTGTGCAATTCACTCATTTCTTGTCTTAAAATATTTGTAATTTAAATGCAGGGTGAGAGGTGAGTAAACGAGATAAAATGAATAAACAAGAGAGAGAGAGAACGAGTAAACGAGAGAGGACAGTTAATGCACGTTTGTATTACACTATAATACACACACTTTACATTGTGTACAAGTTGTTTCCACATTGGGACAGTAGAATAAATAAAGAGCAACACTCCCATTCTCATGTAACATCATTTTTAGAAGAAATGATGCTATGAGTGAAGGCATACGAAAGGAATAATTTTCTACAGTCACCTCCAGTAATATTATTTTGTATGCATTTTCTTTGGCATTGAACCTAGAGAAAAACATTATTCTTTCTGACACTCAACAAGATGACTGGAAAAACATCTCATATTTATGTTAATTTATTTTACTGTAGGGTGTACATAAGAACATAACCATTTCACTAGTGAAATGGTTATGAAACAAATAGACCGTCTGAAACAAAATAAATCACCAGGTCCTGATGAGCGTTTTTCAAGGGTTCTTAAGGATTGCAAAATGGAAATTTGTGAACCGTTAACTAATATTTTTAATTTATCTCTTCAGAAAGGTGTAGTGTCTGATATGTGGAAGATGGCTAATGTAATTCCTATTTTTAAAGCAGGGGACAAATTATAGCCCAATAAGCCTAACCTCAATTGTAGGCAAATTACTTGAGTCAATTATTACTGAGATTATGAGAAGCCATCTGGATAAGCATAATATGATTAATGATACTCAGCATGGATTCACGAGAGGCGGCTTTTGTATAACTAATTTATTAACATCCTTCAGTAAAGCTTTTGAGGCTGTTGATCATGACAAAGAATTTGATATTGTTTATTTAGATTTTGGTAAGGCAAAGAGTACTGCACCAAAGACTGTTAAAGAAATTGGCAGCTCATGGCATTGGGGGAAAAGTGCTGTCATGGATAGAGTCATGGCTCACAGACAGGAAGCAGAGTGTGTCCATATATCCTTAGTGTTAAGTAGTCTGTAAGCCCATAATGCCTAGGCATAATAGAGGCTCTCTTTGCATTGCAACCCACTATTGTAAATATAAAATCTCAATGTACTGTTTGCAAAGACATAAAATAAATAAATAAATGGGGTTAAATCCGAGTGGGGATCTGTAACAAGTGGCATTCCACAGGAATCAATCTTAGGTCCGTTGTTGTTTATAATATATATCAATGATCTTGATGAGGGAATTACTAGTGTAATGAGTAAATTCGCCGATGACACAAAGTTAGGTAGGATAATTGATTCAAACGTAGATATCAGGAAACTTCAGGAGGATTTAGACAAACTCAATAACTGGTCAGAAAAGTGGCAGATGCAGTTCAATGTAGATAAATGCAAGGTTCTGAAGCTCGGGAGTGTCCACAACCCTAGCACTTGTAAGTTAAATAATGTAGAACTTAGCCATACAAATTGTGAAAAGGACTTGGGGGTTATAAGCAGCAACCTTAAACCAAGACAGCAATGCCTAAGAGTACGTAATAAGGCAAACAGATTACTGGGATTTATATCAAGAAGTGTAAGCAACAGAAGTTCAGCGGTTATATTACAGCTTTATACATCATTAGTAAGGCCTCACCTAGATTATGCAGCTCAGTTCTGGTCTCCATATTACAGAATGGACATAAATTCGTTAGAAAACATTCAGCGTAAAATGACTAAATTAATACATAGTATTAGAAATCTTCCTTATGAAGAAAGATTGAAGACACTTAAATTACATTCACTTGTTAGACGAAGAACGAGGGGAGACACGATCGAAGTGTATAAGTGGAAGATGGGCATTAATAAAGGGGATATAAATAATGTCATGAGGATATCTCTCCAAGAGAGAACCTGCAGTAATGGATTCAAATTAGACAAGTTTAGATTTAGAAAGGATATAGGAAAGTATTAGTTTGAAAATAGGGTAGTTGATGAGTGGAACAGTCTACCTAGTTGGGTTATTGAGGCTAAAACCTTGGGTAGTTTCAAATTTAGGTTGGATAAATACATGAGTTAGAGGTGTGGAAAAAGACACTTATGTACAGTTCAGGACATTTATTAAAGGAAATGTTTTGCCACAAGTGGCTTCTTCAGTCCTAATACAGAGAAAACTAAGAAAACATGTATATATAGTGGCAGGAGTCAGGTGAAGTGTTGTGTGGGTAGAGGTGGTGGTAGTAGTAGTAGTAGTAGTGGAACTAAGAAGGTGAGACGGATGGCTAGAGAGGGACCTGCTTACATAATGTAACAGCAGTTTCCAGAATGGGTAATATCCTGTTGATTAGCAATTTTGAGATACTGTAACTACTGGATTTTTGCTTTATAGTGTTACTGACAGCAATTAGTGCAGCTTCTATGCATTTTCTCCGTCTTAAGTCGTCTTCTTTAATCACTAGTTTAGCTTCATTGAATTTCACGAGGTGTCCAACATCGTCCCTATGTTGAACACACGCGTTTTTGCGGTCATCATTTCTTCAAGCATTTTTGTGTTCGGTGATCCTAATGTCCAGAGATCTGGCAGTTTCCCCTACATATACTTTGTCACACCCCCCACATGGTATAGTGTAAATTCCTGCACTTGTGCCAGAATCATGCTTGGGTTTTGGTATCAGGTTCCTAATAGTAGTTGAAGAGCTTGTAGATATTTTAGCCAGTTTTCTGTCAAACATTTTTGAAACATTAGTGGCAACGTTACTGACCGGAAAAACGATGTAACTTGGAGGCTTTTCTTCAACTTGATTGGTGTTGGTCTTGTTGAGGATACGTGTCGCACGTTTCCTGCAGTCACGTATGAAGTGTAGGGGAAAGTGTATTAAACTTAAATAGTTGGTGATGTATGTGCATTCTTCTTCGAGGAACTGAGGACTGGAAATTCTGTAGGCTCTCAGAAAGAAGCCAGTAACAACCCCTCTTTTAGTTCTGGTGTCATAGTGAGAGAAGAAATGTAGAAGATTGTTCTTGTAGATAGGTTTCCAGTAGACTTAATAAAGTCTGTTTTCACCAGTGCGTAGGAGAACATCAAGAAAAGGTAACTGGTTGTCCTTCTCTTCCTCTAGTGTAAATTTAATAGTAGGCTCCAGAGTGTTGATGGTGTTGAGGATGCTACGTATGTCTAGATTTTTGAGCACAATGATCAAAATATCATCAACATACCGCATCCATGTAACTGAATTAGGTATGTTACTGAAGATCCGTCTGGATTCCAGGTCCACCATATATAAATTGGCAAGAATTGCACTAAGGGGGTGATCCCATGGATAGCCCAAAGAGTTGTTTGTACTTCTTGTCCTCAAACTTAAAACAGTTATAACGAACACAAAGTTCGACAAGGCTCACAAAATCTTGGCAGGGTACAGGTAACTCTGTGTCATCGTTAATCACCCTGCGAAGAAGATCAATGGCTTGATCAACTGGGACATTGGTGAATAAGGCAGTCACGTCGAAACTTGCAAGCTTCTTATCATTCATGTCGAGATCCCAGATACGGTTAAGGAGGTCACCCGAATGCTTCAGGTGAGCCTGACTGAATGTACCCAGGAGCTTAGACAAATATTTCGCCAAAACTCCTGCCAGGCTATGTGGGGTGCTGCCAATTCCAGATGTAATGGGTCTCATGGGCACATTTGGTTTGTGGGTCTTCAGTAAACCATAAAGCCTTGCTGACTTGGGGTTGGTAGGGATGGGGCGCAAGAGCTTTTTGCCTTCTTCTGATTTCCTGACTATGCTGCAGGTCTTACTGAGAAAGGAATCTGTTTCTTTCTTCCATGTATGTTCGGGGACAGAAACATATATGTTGACGTCGTTCAATAAATCTTGCATCTTACTAACGTAGTCTGTACTGTTGAGGATGACCACTCCTCCTCCTTTGTCCGCTGTGGTGATGAGAATATCATTATTAGTGGCCATGTTTTTGAGTGCCTGGAAGTAGCGGCATGAAATGACTGGACAACTAAGTTCAGAAACCGCAGCTGCAATAAGTCCTTGTATGAAACCTTTGTTAAATTCAGAGTCACCGAAGTCGTGGTTTTTGATCACTGTGTCTAACTCGCATTTAGGCTTCCGTATGCCAGTAGCAAACTTGAGACCTAAGCTGAGTGCTTCAGACTCTGTATCACTGAGAACATAAGAAGAGTATATGTAGGGGAAACAGCCAGATCTCTGGACATTAGGATCACCGAACACAAAAATGCTTGCAGAAATGACGACCGCAAAAATGTGTGTTAACATAAGAACATAAACCAACATAAGAACATAAGAATGGAGGAACACTGCAGAAGGCCTACTGGCCCATGCGAGGCAGGTCCTTATCAAAACGACCTCTACCCAAAGCTACCGAAGAATTAACTCCCGTACCCAATGACATCAGTCAAACCCAGCCCCTCCCACTCATATATTTGTCCAATCTATTTTTAAAGCTACCCAAGGTCCTAGCCTCTATCACCCTACTGGGAAGATTGTTCCACACATCCACAACTCTGTTAAAGAACCAGTACTTACCTATGTCCTTTCTAAATCTAAATTTATCCAACTTTAATCCATTATTTCTGGTTCTTACCTGGTTCGACACCCTCAGTACTTTATTAATATCTCCTTTGTTTATGCCCGTCGTCCACTAATACACTTCAATGATATCTCCCCTCATTCTACGTCTCTCCAGAGAGTGGAGATTTAAGGCTTTAAGTCAATCTTCATACGGGAGATTCCTTACACAGTTAATCATTCTAGTCATCCTTCTCTGTATGTTCTCCAATGAATAATCCATTATTTCTGGTTCTTACCTGGTTCGACACCCTCAGTACTTTATTAATATCTCCTTTGTTTATGCCCGTCATCCACTAATACACTTCAATGATATCTCCCCTCATTCTACGTCTCTCCAGAGAGTGGAGATTTAAGGCTTTAAGTCAATCTTCATACGGGAGATTCCTTACACAGTTAATCATTCTAGTCATCCTTCTCTGTATGTTCTCCAATGAATCTATATCCATCTTGTAGTAAGGAGACCAAAACTGAGCAGCATAATCCAAATGAGGCCTCACTAGTGAGGTATAGAGCTGTAAAATAACTTTTGGACTTCTGTTACTTATATGAACTTCTTGAGATAAATCCAAGTAATCTGTTAACCTTGTTGCGCACACTAAGGCACTGCTGTCTTGGCTTTAGATTTCTGCTTACCATGACTCCCAAGTCTTTTTCACATTCTGTATGATCAAGCTCTACTTCACCAGTTTATAGCTTCGAGGGTTATTTTCATTACCAAGGACTAGTACCTTACACTTATCCACAATGAACTTCATCTGCCATTTTTCAGACCAAGACATTAAGTGCTTATACCTCTTCGTGCCACTTTCAGCAACACTGGTATGGCTACTAGGTGTCATGACTGCTTGGCAGATACAAGATTTTTTTTTTTTTTTTCAACAAACCAGCCATATCCCACCAAGGCAGGGTGGCCCAAAAAGAAAAACGAAAGTTTCTCTTTTTAAATTTAGCAATTTATACAAGAGAAGGGGTTACTAGCCCCTTGTCCCCGGCATTTTAGTCGCCTCTTACAACACGCATGGCTTACGGAGGAAGAATTCTGTTCCACTTCCCCATGGAGATATGAGGAAATAAACGAGAACAAGAACTAGAAAGAAAATAGCAGAAAACCCAGAGGGGTGTGTATATATATGCTTGTACATGTATGTGTAGTGTGATCTAAGTGTAAGTAGAAGTAGCAAGACGTACCTGAAATCTTGCATGTTTATGAAACAGAAAAAAGGACACCAACAATCCTACCATCATGTAAAACAATTACAGGCTTTCATTGTACACTCAATTGGCAGGACGGTAGTACCTCCCTGGGCAGCTGCTGTCTACCAACCTACTACCTAGAGCAGATACAAGATCTTTCTTTCTTTCAATGCACCAGCTGTATCCCACTGAGGTGGGGTGGCCCAAAAGGAAAAATGAAAGTTTCGCCTTTTAAATTTAGTAATATGAACAGGAGAAGGGGTTACTAGCCTCTTGCTCCCGGCATTTTAGTCACCTCTTACAACACACATGGCTTACAGAGGAAGAATTCTGCTCCACTTCCCCATGGAGATAAGAGGAAATAGACAAGAACAAGAACTAGAAAGAAAATAGAAGAAAACCCAGAGGGGCATGTATATACATGCTTGTACATGTATGTGTAGTGTGACCTAAGTTTAAGTAGAAGTAGCAAGACGTACCTGAAATCTTGCATGTTTATGAAACAGAAAAAAGGACACCAACAATCCTACCATCATGTAAGACAATTACAGGTTTTCATTTTACACTCACTTGGCAGGACGGTAGTACCTCCCTGGGCAGTTGCTGTCCGCCAACCTACTACCTAGAGCAGATACAAGATCTAGTAATTAAAATATCATAACACAATTCACAAACACAACTGCCTTGTAGCAGAGAAAGACTGGACACGTATGAATTACGAATGCTGGGATGGTGGGGTAGTGTCGGGGAGTGGCAGGGGATGGCAGAAGGGCTCCCCGGCTGCTCCACAACAATGTGGCTGCTTGAGCAAAAGAGAAATTTTTTTTCCTTCACACAAACTGAACCGTGTTAAATTAATTATACGACGTGTTACATAAAATTGTGCCGCAATTCTTCAATCGTGCAATACCTAAATCGTGCCAAATAAACTTGTGCTAAATGATGGTCTACTGTAAGTAACATAAAAACATGATATATATTATAGAATGAATAAAATATGTCATTATGTGACTAGTGGTGGAAGTGGCGGCCATATCACTCCAGCTGACTATATCTTCCCATGTTTTTATTATAAGAGAAAACAGAGTACAGTGGACCCCTGGTTTACGATCAGCTCCCAATGCGACCAATTATGTAAGTGTATTTATGTAAGTGCGTTTGTATGTGTATGTTTGGGGGTCTGAAATGGACTAATCTAATTCACAATATTCCTTATGGGAACAAATTCGTTCAGTAATGGCACCTGAACATACTTCTGGAATGAAATAATATCGTAAACCGGGAGTCCACTGTATTTGTGAGGCTAACTGCACTAGATCACTAGTTTCATAAGGAAAACACTGAAACAATGTACAGTGGACCCCCGGTTAACGAACTTTTTTCATTCCAGTAGTATGTTCAGGTGCCAGTACTGACCGAATTTTTTCCCATAAGGAATATTGTGAAGTAGATTAGTCCATTTCAGACCCCCAAACATACACGTACAAATGCACTTACATAAATACACTTACATAATTGGTCGCATTTGGAGGTGATCGTTAAGCGGGGGTCCACTGTATTTATAAATAAGAAATGTTGTATAAAAACATAATACAGTGGACCCCCACATACCGATTTTAATCCGTGCAAGAGGGGTCATTGTTATGCGAAATAATCGGTATGCGAATGAATTTTCCCCATAAAAAATAATGGAAATCAAATTAATCCGTGCAAGACACCCAAAAGTATGAAAAAAAAATTTTTACCACATGAAATATACATTTTCCTACACACAAAGAGAAGGATACATGCACAATAGTAGAGTAGTACATGCACAGTATATATTGTGCATGTACTAGTCTACTAAATGAAGAATAAATGACACTTACCTTTATTGAAGATGCAGCAATGACTGATGAGACACTGTGTCCTGGGAGTGCCTTTTCCTCCTGAGTACTGTAGGTCCTGTTTGGCATTTTCTTCCAGAACAGGCCTTATCACACTGTGTATGCCACTACGATTCTTAAATCTCTCAAACCAACCTTTGCTGGCTTTAAATTCACCAATATGAGCACTAGTTCCAGGCATTTTTCCCTGTTCACCTGGGTGTTAGTCGACTTGTGTGGGTTGCATTCTGGGAGACAAGATTAAGGACCCCAATGGAAATAAGTTAGACAGTCTTCGATGACACTGACTTTTTTGGGTTATCCTGGGTGGCAAATCCTCTGGGGTTAATTGTTTCTTGGTATTCTCAATAAGCCACACCAACAACGGTGCTACAGCAGCAGCAGCAGCTGACGGTGGTACAGCAGCAACAGACGATGCTACAGCAGCAGCAGACGATGCTACAGCAGCAGCAGCAGCAGCAGCTGACGGTGGTACAGCAGCAACAGACGATGCTACAGCAGCAGCAGACGATGCTACAGCAGCAGCAGACGATGCTACAGCAGCAGCAGCAGCTGACGGTGGTACAGCAGCAACAGACGATGCTACAGCAGCAGCAGACGATGCTACAGCAGCAGCAGCAGCTGACGGTGGTACAGCAGCAACAGACGATGCTACAGCAGCAACAGACGATGCTACAGCAGCAACAGACGATGTTACAGCAGCAGCAGACGATGCTACAGCAGCAGCAGCAGCTGACGGTGGTACAGCAGTAACAGACGATGTTACAGCAGCAGCAGACGATGCTACAGCAGCAGCAGCAGCTGACAGTGCAGCAGCAGCAGCAGCTGTACCACCAATAGTAGCGATGGTTGATTGGGGTTTATTATACAACCTGGCCAGCTCGGAGACACGCACTCCACTTTCATACTTATCAATGATCTTTTTCTTCATCTCTATTGTAGTTCTCACCCTTATTGCTGTAGGGTTGGCACTAGAAGCTTTCTTGGGGCCCATGGTCACTTATTTTCCAGAAAAAGCACCAAAAACACTGTAATAATACGAAATATTCCGATTGTATGCTTGGATGTTACCGCGGAGGCTGGCTGGTAAACAATGCCACCGGCGGAACATGTGAGCGTGGCTCAGGCCGCACATTGGACGCGTCTCGGACAAAAATTGGTGAGCGGGTTTTTAAGCGGTATGTGAGGCAAAAATTTTGCGATTAAAGCAAGCGGTATGCGGATTAATCGTTATGTGATGCCATCGGTATGCGGGGGTCCACTGTAGAATGTAAAGAAATAAACTGGCTTTATAAAGTGTACATAAAGTAAAACTCCAGTTTTTGTCCAGTCCAAGTATCACACAATTCGAATTTCAACCACTTTTTTCGGTGAATTTTTACTCCTGGTTTTGTACATCGACTCAGAAATCGTCTGTATCAGATGTGTCCACCCACCCGGGACACCGCTGCCTGACTCAGTCTGCCTCTGTCACTTGTCGAGCGAACAATATTCCGTATGTTCATCCATTGTTTTTGGTGCTTGTTTACTGAGTGCGACTGTGAAATAAGCCACCATGGGGCCAAAGAAGGTGGTAAAGGGGTAAAGAAGGTGAGAAACACGATAGAATTCAAGAAAGAGCTTGTATCAAAATACGAAAGTGGCGTATGCGTGGCTGAGCTCGCCAGGATGTATGAGAAGTCCAAATCAACAATCAATTCCATCCTGAGGAAGAAGGTAAAAATCAAGGAAGCTGATGTTGTGAAAGGGGTGAATGTGCTTACGAAACAGAGGTCACAAACAATGGAAGATATGGATAAGTTGTTGTTGGTGTGGATCAATGCAAAACAGTTAGTGGGAGATAGTGTTTTGGAGGGGATAATTTGTGAAAAGGCAAGGCAGTTGCATGCGGATCTCATAAAGAAAATGCCTGGAACAAGTGCTGCTGTTAGTGAATTTAAAGCCAGCAAAGGCTAGCTCAACAAGAGTCTTCAATAAAGGTATGTAATAATGATTTAAATGTTCATTTATCCATAAAAATTAGTTCTTTATATTTATTTCTCATTGTTTTCTGTATGTAAAATTATAATTATTCTCTATAAAATGTATTTTTTGTTAATATTTTTGGATGTCTGGAATGGATTAATTGGATTTACATTATTCCTCATGGGAAATATTACTTTGGTTTTCATCCATTTCGGATTTCAACCGACCTTCTGGAACAGATTAAGGACGAAAATCAGGGTGCCACTGTATTTATCTGGGAGAAAGGGTGGAGGGTGAAAGATAGGCAGAGCGGCGTCCCTCAACCCGCAACCTGCACCTCAATTGTTTATCAATGATTTCATGCTTTAATTCCATGGAAATCATCCTCTTTTTCTTCTCAGCACTGTCCTTTGCAATTACTTTCTTAGGACCCATGGTTAGAAAAAAATTTGGCCAAATAGATGAAATAATGCAAGCAAAGCAGGACAAAAATGCTTCCACAGTGAGGGTAAACAAAGCAGGACAAAAATACTTCCACAGTGAGTGTAAACAGTGCGCTGTGCCAACTAGTGGCAACTAGTGAAGTTACTCATTATTATTATTATTATTATTATTACTATTATTATTATTATATTGTATTATTATTATTATTCTCTGAACCATTCATCTACATTCCTGTCTGACACAGCAACATCTTGGGATCTTAATACAGGGAATTCTTCACTTGCCTAACCCTTGGGCATGACCTACTTCCACATTCGTCAAATGTGACACCACCTACGACTACTGCACCTCTCCTGCCTACAATATATATAAGCCACTTCTTTGCACATATGCTGTATTCTTTTCAAGATTGATGGACTGATTACATCAACTCAAGGCTGAGGGACTGATTACCTCAAACTCCTCCTGTTCTTCACAATTCTCCTTCGTATGGACTGATGAAGCCACTGTGTGGCAAAACATTTCCTCATTAAAGATACCCAATTGTTGCACATGTGTCTAATTTATCATCTTTAGCATTGTTTTAATGTCACCTTTGCACCATTTATAACATTTGTGATATATTTTTAGATGTTTATACAATAGTGTACTGTATAATGTAATAAAGAGAATAGAGGAAATCAGCTCTAATATACATTACAGTGGACCCTCGTTTTTCGTAATTGATTCATTCCAGAGAGTGTGACTATTATCAAAATTGACGATTTGCGAATCCATTTTCCCCATAAGAAATAATGTAAATCCAATTACAGTGGAACCTTGACTTACGAGTGTCCCAACTTACGAGTTATTTGAGATATGAGCCGTCCCTGGGTTGAATTTTTGCTGTGAAATACGAGCCAACATTTGAGTTACGAGCCAGCTCCCCCCTCCCTCTTCCCCCTCAACCCAAAACCTGGACATCTCGCTTGTTTATCTATGATTTCATGCTTTAATTCCATGGAAATCATTATCTTTTTCTTCTCAGCAATAATAATAACATAATAATAATAAATTATTATTACAGTCAAGTCACTCAGTAAGTCAATCAAGTCATTCAGTCAATCAAGTCACTCAGTATGTCAGTCATGTCATTCAGTAAGTCAGGTCACTCAGTAAGTCAGTCAGTCAAGTCAATCAGTAAGTCAGTCAAGTCAATCAATAAGTCAGTCAAGTCATTCAGTAAGTCTGTCAAGTCATTCAGTAAGTCAATCAAGTCATTCAGTAAGTCAGTCAAGTCATTCAGTAAGTCAGTCAAGTCATTCAGTAAGTCAGTCAAGTCATTCAGTAAGTCAGTCAAGTCATTCAGTAAGTCAGTCATTCAGTCAGTTACACAAACTCATGTTAACCTCTTTTTCTGTGTACAAAGTAACACTTCAGTTATGGCTACAGGTTATCTCTTGTCTAATATCTTTGTTAATTCTGAGACTTAAGTGCTTATACCTCTTCGTGCCACTTTCAGCAACACTGGTATGGCTACTGGGTGTCATGACTGCTTGGCAGATACAAGAGGGCTGAGGAAGGGTTGTTGAGGTGGTTCGGACATGTAGAGAGAATGGAGCGAAACAGAATGACTTCAAGAGTGTATCAGTCTGTAGTGGAAGGAAGGCGGGGTAGGGGTCGGCCTAGGAAAGGTTGGAGGGAGGGGGTAAAGGAGGTTTTGTGTGCGAGGGGCTTGGACTTCCAGCAGGCATGCATGAGCGTGTTTGATAGGAGTGAATGGAGACAAATGGTTTTTAATACTTGACGTGCTGTTGGAGTGTGAGCAAAGTAACATTTATGAAGGGATTCAGGGAAACCGGCAGGCCGGACTTGAGTCCTGGAGATGGGAAGTACAGTGCCTGCACTCTGAAGGAGGGGTGTTAATGTTGCAGTTTAAAAACTGTAGTGTAAAGCATCCTTCTGGCAAGACAGTGATGGAGTGAATGATGGTGAAAGTTTTTCTTTTTTGGGCCACCCTGCCTTGGTGGGAATTGACCAGTGTGTTAATAAAGAAAAAAAATATCATAACACAATTGACAAACACAGCTGCCTTGTAGCAGAGAAAGACTGGGATGGTGGAGGGTGGTGTCGGGGAGTGGTAGGGGATGATGGGGTGGTGTGGGGGGTGGTAGGGGAGGGCTCCCCAGCTGCTACACAACAAGGCGGCTACTTGAGCAAAAGAGAATTTTTTTTTCCTTCCCACAAACTGAACCATGTTAAATTAATTATACAACGTGCTACATAAAATTGTGAAGCAACTATTCAATGGCGGTCTACTGTATTATTATAATAACGAAAGAGCTTCAGTTCCCTAAATTAATAATAATAATAATAATAATGATAATGATAATAATAATAATAATAATATAATACTAATAATAATAATATATTACTATTATTATTATAACAATAGAGCTTCAGTTCCCTAAATTAATAACAATAATAATAATAATAATAATAATAACAATAATAATAATATAATACTACTAATAATAATAATATATTATTATTATTATTATTAAAACGATTGAGCTTCAATTCCCTAAATTAATAATAATAATAATTATTATTATAATAATGATAGAGCTTGAGTTCCCTAAATTAATAATAATAATAATAATAATAATAATAATAATAATAATAATAATAATGAATAATACATATGTAATAACTCATATAGCTTCTGCTAGTTTGCACAGCTGGTAAGCAGTAAATATGTTTACATCCCTGTGGGGGCAGTTCTCTCATGCTTGCTTGCATTTTTTTACAGTCATTTAGCCAAATTTCTTTTTTCTAACCATGGGTCCTAGTGATCTACTGCAGTTAGCCTCAAAAATACTCTGTTTTCTCTTACATTAAGAACATGGGAAGATACTAGTCATACTGGGACAGAAATGGCCGACGCTTCTGCCGCTGCTACTTCCTCTGCCCTATATTATGGCCTATTTTATTCATTCTAGAGTATATATCATGTTTCTGTGCTAATTATATTGTTTATTATGTCATATCAGATAAATTGTGATGGATAAATAAGCCATACAGTTGATAACAGCATCATATTCAAGTATTTTTTCTGGTCTCTCCTGAGTGCAGGAACGAATTAATGGCTTTTCAATTAATTTAAATGAGGAAAATTAATTTGATATACGAGTAAATTGAATTACGAGCTAGCTCCTGGAATGGATTAAACTTATAAGTCAAGGTTCCACTGTAATTCGTTCCAGACACCCAAAAGTATCAATAAAAAAAGTTTTTTACCTTAAAGATAGATTTACATGCACAAAAGAATGAACATTCAACATGACAATTACATGTATTGAAGGCTGTTGTTGATGAAGGGAAGAGAGGATGTATATGTACAAATAAGTCACCATGGGACCTACAAAGATTAGTGATAACAGCCAACCAAAAAAAAAAAATTGATTGGGAAAAGTTCGTTCGGCATTCAAACAGATTGGCACTTGAACAGCCTTCTGGAATGAATTAAGTTTGAGTACCAAGGTTCCACTGTAAAGACTTTACTAGGCTAAAAAGTTTTGTAGTCATTAACACAGAAATATTCACTGTACCGCTGTATACTTTCAAACAAGAACAAAAAATAAATTTGTGCTCACCAGATTAAAACATCATCTCCAGGTTTACAAGCATCAACAAGGTCATCTTCAAGTGTCACCCAAAGTGATCGAGGGATAGTTCCAACCACTAATTTCTGAACTTGCTCCTGGGAAGAAAAATAAAATAAATTATCTTCACTCCACAGGGTCCAAGCTGTAGATCTATGCCACGAGCTCAGCTCACTCAGATAAGCTGTGAGCAGTAAATTTGGGTCTAGATATGAGAGAATGGATCTATGTGGTAAGTGTGCACCATATAAAACAAATCCTGCAGCACGCAGTGCATGAGAAAAAAAAACTGTGACCATGTTTTTGGATTAAAACACAGTTTGTGGTGTATTTTCCTATGGTTTTTATGGTTGTATTCATGATTTCCTGTTCTCATTTAACCCATTCAGGGTCCGTTCTGTAGATCTACAGCTTTACGTTCAGGGTCCAAACCGTAGATCTATGCCAAAATTCTAGCGGCATCAAATTTAGCGTGAGAAGGCTGGTAGGCCTACATCTGAGAGAATGGGTCTGGGTGGTCAGTGTACACACTCTAGAAAAAATCTGGACGCCCGCATGTCATTGTGGGAACGCTGGCAAAGTAGCTTTGTTCATCATGCCTGGCAGCAAGGAAGCTCTCACTCCCCACTCACTCTCTGGGTGAATTCTGACTCTCCTCTTCACAACTTATAGTTCTAAGACTGATGGAAGTGGACCTGAAGAGAAATTCTATGGTTTTGAACCATATGGTACCATTGTGCCATATGGTACAATGGTACCATATGGTACAATGGTGCCATGTCATACAATGTTATCATATGGTACAATGGTATCATATGGTACAATGGTACCATATGGTACAGGGTACAGGGACCCTAATGGAAATAAGTCTTTCTGACTTTTTTGAGTTATCCTAGGTTCTCCAAACATATGCTGCTAAGTATGATATTCTATGTAACTTTATTTGTGTATACCTAAATAAACTTACTTATGATGCCACATGCACTTGAGTAAGTTTATTCAGGTGTACAGAAATACAATTATATAGATTATTATACATAGCAGCATACGTATAAAATCCTAGGATAACCCAAAAAGTCAAGGTGACTTATTTCCATAGGGATCCCTGTATCTGTACCATATGGTGTCCTGTACTGTATGGTACCCTGTACCATATGGTACCCTGTGCCATATGGTACTCTGTGCCATATGGTACCCTGTACCATATGGTACCCTGTACCATATGGTACCCTGTGCCATATGGTACTCTGTGCCATATGGTACCCTGTACCATATGGTACCCTGCACCATATGTTATCCTGTACTGCATGGTACCCTATACCATATAGTACAATGTACCATATGGTACCCTGTAACATATGATACTGTGTACCATATAGTCAATAGGTGTTGGTGGCATGAGACACCAGCCAAGACTGAGTGAGTGGCGACGCAAGCTAGCTACTGACTCCGCAGTTTCCAAGACAAAGCGCTTTGTCATCCACCTCAAGGAACATGTCGAGTTCCTATACATCTCTAAATATATAATAGAACATTACTAATATACAACATTTTTGCATATTTTTGTTGTAAACAACTATTGTAAACAAAATAATGATGAAAATATTTATGTTTATTGTGCTGAATACAACAGTACCATATAGTACCATATGGTACAATGAACCATATGGTATCATTGTACTGTATGGTACAATGTACCATACGATACCATTGCACCATATGGTACCACTGTATCATATGGTACCATTGTACCAAATGGTGCCATTGTACCATTGTATCATGTGCTATTGTACCATATTGTACCACATGGTACCATTATACCATATGTACAATTGTACTATATGGTACCATTGCACCCTATGGCACCATTGTACCATATGGTAATATATGGTACCGTTGTATTCAACACAATAACCGCACTAATATTTTCATCATTTTGTTTACAATAAACTTGTAAACAAGTTTTGTAAGCAATATAATGATAAACAAATTAGTGCAGTTATTGTGTTGAATACAATAAGTGTACACTTATACAATATACATTATACTGGTCTCACAGGCCACAAATGTTATTAGAAAAAGAAAAAAATTAGAAAAATGTATAAAAAATGTAAAATAAAATAATGCGATTTTGCGGAAGTCACTGATGTTGCCGCCACCCAGTCATTTTGGGTCAACTTCCCACTGCTGTATCTCAGTAAGTACTGATCAGAAAAATTTTTTTTTTGTTTTATTGCCTTCACAAAAATATTATCTTTAATTCTGTAAGAATTTTTTTTTTTTTTTTTTTAAATTTCTTGGACACTGGGGCACCCCTTCAGATTTTGGCCTTGGACCCTGAAAGGGTTAATAGAATGGAAGACATATAACAGAAATAGAGATTAGTTTTAGTATAGGCCAGCCATCGCTAATCTGGCAATCGGTAATCCGGTTCCATCAATAATCTGTCATTAATTTCAGTAGCATAATTTCAAATTTCTGGAGTTGCCACACCAACCTGTCACTACTGTTTGGTGGAGCTACTTGCTGTGTAAGTCATTCCAATTACTTTTTCTCCATTTATTGTTATACCCTACTCACTTTTAGCCCTAGCCATGGTTCCAATGAATAAAAGAAATGCTTCTCGTTTTGTAAAGCACAACGTACATTGTCTATAAAAGCTAAGGTGGCTTTGAAGAGACAGGTTACTCTATGCAGTGCATGGAGTAAGGAAATAAATAAAAAAAATATAGAAAGTAAGTTGTCTGAAGAAAAATAGTTTAACCCTTTCAGGGTCCGTCCCGTAGATCTACGGCTTTACGTTCAGGGTCCAAACCGTAGATCTATGCCATGAGCTCAGCTCACTCTGATAAACTGTGAGTGGGACATTTGGGCCTAGATATAAGAGAATACATCTATGTGGTATGTGTGCACCACATAAAACAGATCCTGCAGCACACTGTGTATAATGAGAGAAAAAAAAATGAATCATGATTTTTCGATTAAAACAGCAACTTTGCAGTGTTTTTTCGTATGTTTTTTATAGTTGTATTTGCGATTTCTTGGTCTCATTTGATAGAATGGAAGGCATAATACAGAAATAGATATGATTTTGATTGGTTTTAGCATTGGAAATGGCTTGAAACTGAGCTCAAAGTAGAGGAAATGTTAATTTTTTGCCGATATTCAAGAGTAAACAAACGACCTCACACATCTAATACACGTCAGCTGGTGGGTCTAATATACATTCACAAATATGGTGATGATATTTATACAATTATTACAGTATTGCATAACAGTAAATCTTCTATTTTTTGGTGTGAATAAAAATTCAATATGTGAATAAAAAATCAAAATGGAATTTATTTGTAAAGCCTCAAAACATAACTAATGAACAGAGGAAATGTTAGTTTAGTGCCAGGAATGCCTACATTGTTCATTGTGGACCCTATTTTGAAATTGGAATATTTTGAACTTTGTGTTAAATTGGCCAAATTAACAATTTCCGATCACTTTATTTTGTAGTTGAAACAGTTGACTTGGCGATTTCTTGTGCTCAATCGATAGAATAGAAGAAATACTAGTGAAATAGCTAAGAATTTGGTTGATTGGAATAATGTAATTGGCCTAAAATGGGAGTCAAAGTCGGCAAAATCGCCGATTCGTAAATATCGCTGACATATCAAAATTCGCGAGAGCATAATTTCGTCAATTTTCCACCAAATTTCGTACTTTTTGTTTTATTACCTTCACAAAAAGATTCTCTACGATTTCATAAGAAAAAGTAACAAATTTTTTTTTTGAAAATTCTTGGACACTGGTGCGTGACTCCAGATTTGGGCCTTGGACCCTGAAAGGGTTAAGAATCTGGCAACATTTTGATGAAAATCCCATTGTAATACGATGTTTCCACAGTGAATTATAGTCATTTCAACATTTCTTGTGGTGCCGTGCCACGTAAACGTGTGAACAAAGTGAATTTTTAGAATTTTTTCCAATTTTTTATTATTTCTTGCCTATTTTTCTTTCTAATACACTAAATTTACCACTAGACATCATTATGGTGTGGGAGGAGAAATAGGAGAGAAGGAGGGGCTAGTGGGGGTGAGGGAGGGACCAGGAAGAGAGCCAGGGACAAAATTTGCTTCATCAGTGGTCTGTTCATCGGCCACAAAATGTCCTGTATTTACCCTATCATTAGCAATAAGTTTTATCTATCACATTTACTCCAAAATGATAGCAGACATAAGATAAATAAGATAAAACCATAATAAAGATGGCCAAAATAATAATACATATTTGACATATTATAGGGAGGGGTGTGTGGCAGCCAGCGGTCTACTCAAGTACCTGGCCATAAAAGATTATGTTCTCCCTCTGGTATCTCTGGTCTCTTACTAGAGAAAATGGTGTAATATACAGGGGAAATTACAAGAAATCACTAATATTGCATAGAAAAACCCAAAAATAACACGATTTTCACAATTTTTTTTTTATTTTTTTTATTTTTTACATAATCAGGTACGTACATCTGTGTTTCCCCAATATCTCAGAAGTAGATTTTGGCCTATTTCTTGGGGTAGCACCATTATCAATTATTAGATTGAGATGATTTTCACAGAGAACATAAAACAAAGTGTGTTTGAACTACTGATGATGTAACTTTTGGAATATCTCAAATATTTTGGATTTTGTGTGGGGGTAAAAGGCAGATATGTATTTTGGTGGATGTCAACAATGTACCAAATATATTTTTTTTCGTCATGAAGATAAGGTATACGTATTACATTATTTTACATCATCAGAAATTTGGGATAGCTTTGTTTTATCAGTAGGAAGTGCCCACAAAGCTACTGGCAGTGTCAGGACGTGCCGTCGTGCTGCCAAGTGTCATACCCAGTAAATATTTCTCATTTGTTTGTTGGTGGATTCTATTATAACTTTGTCACAGTTCACTAAACATATGCTTCTGAAAGTACACCAAAAAGAAACAACAGTGAACAATAAATAAAAAGTAAATTACAATGCACCTTTCCCTTCAATTGAAGCCACTGTCGATCACCATGAGCTCAGGCTTACTCAGATAAACTGTGACTGGTAATTTGGGCCTATATGTGAGAGAACAGGTGTGTGTAGTAAGTGTGCACTATATAAAAAAAAATCCTGAAGCATCTGCAATGCATAAAAAGAAAATACTGTGACCATGTTTTCTGGTGTAAAATTACTACTTTGAAAGATTTTTTTCATATGGTTTTTATGGTAGTATTCTCACTTTTTTTGGTCTCATTTGATAGAATGGAAGATATATTACAGAAAAAGATGTGATTTTGATTGGTTTCACAACAGAAAGTACCTTGAAATTGAGCTCAAAGTAGCTGCAATGTTTGATTTTTGCTTATGTTTAAGAGTAAACAAACGGTGTCAATGTCCAATACGTGTCCAACTGGCCTGTCTAATATGCAGTCATGAATGGGTTGACATTATTTATACAATTATTACAATAATGCAGTAGTCTGCATACCAGTAAATTTTCTATTTTTTTTGTGTGAACAGAAACTAAATACACCTACCATCCGACTTTTGACCTGCTCGACATACGACCGCTCAACTTACGACCATGTTTTTTATGCCAGATTTTTTTTTTTTTTTATCACACTGGCCGATTCCCACCAAGGCAGGGTGGCCCGAAAAAGAAAAACTTTCACCATCATTCACTCCATCACTGTCTTGCCAGAAGGGAGCTTTACACTTCAGTTTTTAAACTGCAACATTAACACCCCTCCTTCAGAGTGCAGGCACTGTACTTCCCATCTCCAGGACTCAAGTCTGGCCTGCCGGTTTCCCTGAATCCCTTCATAAATGTTACTTTGCTCACACTCCAACAGCATGTCAAGTATTAAAAACCATTTGTCTCCATTCACTCCTATCAAACACGCTCACGCATGCCTGCTGGAAGTTTCCCAAACCCCTCGCACAAAAAAACCTCCTTTACCCCCTCCCTCCAACCTTTCCTAGGCCGACCCCTACCCCCCCTTCCTTCCATCAGACTGATACACTCTTGAAGTCATTCTGTTTTCGCTCCATTCTTCTACATGTTCGAACCACCTCAACAAAACCCCTTCCCCAGCCCTCTGGACAACAGTTTTGGTAATCCCGCACCTCCTCCTAACTTCCAAACTACGAATTCTCTGCATTATATTCACACCACACATTGCCCTCAGACAAAGAATCTCCACTGCCTCCAGCCTTCTCCTCGCTGCAACATTCATCACCCATGCTTCACACCCATATAAGAGCGTTGGTAAAACTATACCTCATACATTCCCTCTTTGCCTCCAAGGACAAGTTCTTTGTCTCCACAGACTCCTAAGTACACCACTCACCCTTTTCCCCTCATCATTCTATTGATTCACCTCATCTTTCACAGACCCATCCGCTGACATGTCCACTCCCAAATATCTGAATACATTCACCTCCTCCATACTCTCTCCCTCCAATTGATATTCCAATCTTTCATCCCCTTTAATCTTTTCGTTATCCTCATAACCTTACTCTTTCCTGTATTCACTTTTAATTTTCTTCTTTGGGCATCCCCCTTACCAAATTCATCCACCAATCTCTGCAACTTCTCTTCAGAATCTCCCAAGAGCCCCAGTGTCATCAGCAAAGGGGCAACTGTGACAACTCCCACTTTATGTGTGATTCTTTATCTTTTAACTCCACGCCTCTTGCCAAGACCTTCGCATTTACTTCTCTTACAACCCCGTCTTTTAAATTATTTAAACAACCACGGTGACATCACACACCTTGTCTAAGGCCTATTTTTTACTGGGAAATAATTTCCCTCTTTCCTCATCCCTTTTAAACTTGAGCCTCACTATCCTCGTAAAAACTTTTCATGCTTTCAGTAACCTACCCCCTACACCATACACCTGCAACATCTGCCACATTGCCCCCCTATCCACCCTGTCATATCGCCTTTTCCAAATCCATAAATGCCACAAAGACCTCTTTAGCCTTATCTAAATACTGCTCACTTATGTGTTTCACTGTAAACACCTGATCCACCTTTCCTAAAGCCTCCTTGTTCATCTGCTATCCTATTCTCCATCTTACTCTTAATTCTTTCAATAATAACTCTACCATACACTTTACCAGGTATACTCAACAGACTTATTCCCCTATAATTTTTGCACTCTCTGGGAAATAAATAACTGTTTGTGTTATACACAGTGTTAATCCTAAACCTCACGGTATAAAATACAGTACTAACAGCATAAATAGTAAGTAAAAAATGAAATACCAAAATAAAACAACAAAATAAAATCATTACAAAAGTGTGATGTTGATATTCAGTAGTAAGATTCGACTTATGTCCATTTTGACTTATGACCAGTTGGTCGGAACCAAGCTTGGTCATAAGCCGGATGGTACCTGTATGGAAAGCAAGCGTAACTTAAGAGGGGCCTGGAGATGTAACTGGGCAGTTTCTTGTGCTCAGTTGATAAAATAGACGTAATACTAGCGAAATGGCTAAGAATTTGGTCAACTGGAATAATGTAATTGGTCTAAAACTGGAGTCAAATTGGGCAAAACTGCCAATGTGCAAATATCTCTGATGCAGTAAAATTTGCGATAGTATAATTTCATCAATTTTCCATCAAATTTTGTACTTTTTGTTATATTACCTTCAGAAAAAGATTCTCTACCATTTCATAAGAAAAAATAACAAAAATTTTTTGAAAATTCTTGGACCCTGTAGACAAAGAATGGATCGTCGGCTTGGACCCTCAAAGGGTTAAACTGTCCAAATGTAGATCTACATTTTCACTTCTAGCACTCCAAATATTTAGGAAAAAAAAAAAAAAAAGTTTTTTTTTTAAATAAAGAGGGCAATTTTCTGTGTGTAATAAGACCCAAAAAAAAAATTTAGGGTCAGTACTTACTGAGATATAAGGCTGCAAAGTTGGTGCTGGACACTCACCTGACAGTATTATGGAGTCTTGCCGCTTGCAGAAGTGTTACCAGTATACCTTCTTTCCTCAATTTTTATTTTACTTTACACAATTTTTATGTTCTGATAATTACAGTATAGTAGTAGTCATGATTTTATAGCCAATCTTTGTTATGACACTAATACAGTGGACCCCGGTTATCGGCCGGTTCTGTTATCAGCCAACTCGATGATCGGCGATTGGTTATCAGCCGTTAATTCAGTGATTGGCCATTTGGGATGCGTCCATCCGCTGGCTGGGGCCACTTGCGCGTCAATTTGGCTGTATCTCTCGGTGGCTGAGGAAGCTTCTGCTCATACATCCTAACATTTTGCCTATTTCCTATTGTAGTATGTGTTATTTTTGCAATGCAACTCTGAAATAAGTAACCATGGCTCCAAAGAAAGTTCCTATGGTAAAGAAAGTGGGAAACACCATGGAATTTAAGCGTGAAGTGATAGAAAAGTTTGAGAGTGGTATGAAGGTGGTGGAAACTTGCCAGGATGTACAGCAAGAATAAATCAACAATTACATCCATCCTGGCGAAGAAAGAACAAATCAAGGATGCTAATGTTGCAAAAGGAGCAGCTTTTCTAAACAAAGGCCACCGATAATGGAAGAGATGGAAAAGTTATAATTATTGTGGATTAAGGAAAAAGAATTAGTGGGAGACAGTGTTTTGGAGTCGATTATTTGTAAGAAGGCAAGGCAGTTTCATGGGGATATTGCAAAGACAATGCCTGGAACAAGTGCTGCAGTTTGTGAATTTAGGGCCAGCAAAGGATGGTTTGATAGATTTAAGAAGTGTAATGGCATACACAGTGTTGTAAGGCATGGTGAAGCTGTAAGTTCTGACAAATGTGCGGCTGAAAAATTTGTGCAGGAATTCCAGGAGTACATAGAGGCTGAAGGATTCAAACCCCAACAAGTGTTCAATTGTGACAAAACAGGCCTCTTTTGGAAGAAAATGGCAAATAAGACCTACATTACCCAGGAAGAAAAGGCACTGCCAGGACACAAGCCTATGAAAGACAGGCTTATTCTTCTGTTGTGTGGTAATGCTAGTGGGGATTCCAAAGTGAAGCCTTTACTCGTGTATCACTCAGAAAATCCCAGTGTTCAAGAAAAACAATGTCATGAAGAATAGGTTGTGTGTAATGTGGAAAGCTTATCATAAGGCATGGGTTATCAGGCATATTTTCAAAGAATGGGTTAATGATGTGTTTGGCCCAAGTGTGAAAAAATACCTCCTGGAAAAGAAATTGTCACTCAAGTGCCTCCTGGTACTGGACAGTGCTCCTGCACATCCTCCAGACTTGGAAGACCAAGTGTTTAGGGACTTCAATTTTATAAAAGTGAAGTTCTTGCCTCCTAACATCACTCCTCTCCTCCAGCCCATGGACCAGCAGGTCATTTCTAACTTCAAAAAACTCTACACAAAAGCAGTGTTTCAAAGTGCTTTGAAGTGACCTCGGACACTCAGTTGACCCTAAGAGAGCTCTGGAGGAATCACCTCACTATCCTCTACTGCATAACCCTTATAGGTAAGGCTTCAGAGGGAGTGACTTCCAGGACTTTAAACTCTGCTTGGAGAAAACTGTGGCCAGATTGTGTCCAAGAGAGGGATTTTGAAGAGTTTGAGGCTGACTCTGACCCTGCCAACCCTGTGGACTCTATTGTGGCATTGGGGAAGTCCCTGGGGTTGGAGGTGAGTGGCGAGGATGTGGAAGCATTGGTGGAGGACCACAGGGAAGAGCTAACCACTGAAGAACTGCAAGAGCTTCAACTTGAACAGCAACAGACTGCAGCTGAGGAACTTGCTTCAGAGGAGGAGGAAAAGGGAGTGAAGGAGGTGCCTTCTTTATTGATTAAGAACATTTGTGCAAAGTGGAATGATGTACAAAGTTTTGTCGAGAAGTACCCCTGACAAAGCTGAAACAAGCCATATCTGCAACATGTTTGTGACAAAACCCCCTCCCCCTTTAGGGAAAAATTTTAGAGATGCCCGAAACAAGCATCTGGACGTAATTTTTGAGA
>NC_069405.1:89000821-89026104 GCF_026875155.1 Cherax quadricarinatus | reverse complement strand
TTTCCTAAGCCTCCTTGTTCAGTATCCTATTCCTCCTTTATTTTAAATTCTTTCAATAATAACTCTACCATACACTTTACCAGGTATGCTCAACAGACTTATTCCCCTATAATTTTTGCACTCTCTGGGAAATAAATAACTGTTTGTGTTGTACACAGTGTTAATCCAAAACCTCACGGTATAAAATACAGTACTAACAGCATAAATAGTAAGTAAAAAATGAAAATACCAAAATAAAACAACAAAAAAAAATTTCATTACAAAGTGTGATGTTATATTTCAGAAAGTAAGATTCGACTTATGTCCATTTTGACTTATGACCAGTTGGTCGGAACCAAGCTTGGTCATAAGCCGGATGGTACCTGTAGGGAAAAGCAAGCGTAAACTTAAGAGGGGCCTGGAGATGAAAACTGGCAGTTTCTTGTGCTCAGTTGAAAAATAGACGTAATACTAGCGAAATGGCTAAGAATTTGGTCAACTGGAATAATGTAATTGGTCTAAAACTGGAGTCAAATTGGGCAAAACTGCCAATGGGGCAAATATCTCTGACGCAGTAAAAAATTCGCGATAGTATAATTTCATCAATTTTCCATCAAATTTCGTACTTTTTTTTATTATTACCTTCAGAAAAGATTCTCTACCATTTCATAAGAAAAAAAAACAAAAATTTTTTGAAAATTCTTGGACCCTGTAGACAAAAAAATGGATCGTCGGCTTGGACCCTCAAAGGGTTAAAACTGTCCAAATGTAGATCTACATTTTCACTTCTAGCACTCCAAATATTTAGGAAAAAAAAAAAACAGCTTTTTTTTTTAAATAAGAGGGCAATTTTCTGTGTGTAATAAGACCCCCAAAAAAAAATTTAGGGTCAGTACTTACTGAGATATAAGGCCGCAAAGTTGGTGCTGGACACTCACCTGACAGTATTATGGAGTCTTGCCGCTTGCAGAAGTGTTACCAGTATACCTTCTTTCCTCAATTTTTATTTTACTTTACACAATTTTTAGTTCTGATAATTACAGTATAGTAGTAGTCTGATTTTATAGCCAATCTTGTTATGACACTAATCAGTGGACCCCGGTTATGGCCGGTTCTGTTATCAGCCAACTCGATGATCGGCGATTGGTTATCAGCCGTTAATTCAGGGGATTGGCCATTTGGGATGCATCCATCCACTGGCTGGGGCCACTTGCGCGTCAATTTGGCTGTATCTCTCAGTGGCTAAGGAAGCTTCTGCTCATACATCCTAACATTTTGCTTTTTTTTCCTATTGTAGTAAGTGTTATTTTTGCAATGCAACTCTGAAATAAGTAACCATGGCTCCAAAGAAAGTTCCTATGGTAAAGAAAGTGGGAAACACCATGGAATTTAAGCGTGAAGTGATAGAAAAGTTTGAGAGTGGTATGAAGGTGGTGGAACTTGCCAGGATGTACAGCAAGAATAAATCAACAATTACATCCATCCTGGCGAAGAAAGAACAAATCAAGGATGCTAATGTTGCAAAAGGAGCAGCTTTTCTAAAAAAAGGGCCCCACCGATAAGGGAAAGGGAGATGGAAAAGTTATAATTATTGTGGATTAAGGAAAAAGAATTAGTGGGAGACAGTGTTTTGGAGTCGAATATTTGTGAGAAGGCAAGGCAGTTTCATGGGGATATTGCAAAGACAATGCCTGCAACAAGTGCTGCATTTTGTGAATTTAGGGCCAGCAAGGGTGGTTTTGATAGATTTAAGAAGTGTAATGGCATACACAGTGTTGTAAGGCATGGTGAAGCTGTAAGTTCTGACAAATGTGCGGCTGAAAAATTCGTGCAGGAATTCCAGGAGTACATAGAGGCTGAAGGATTCAAACCCCAACAAGTGTTCAATTGTGACAAAACAGGCCTCTTTTGGAAGAAAATGGCAAATAAGACCTACATTACCCAGGAAGAAAAGGCACTGCCAGGACACAAGCCTATGAAAGACAGGCTTATTCTTCTGTTGAGTGGTAATGATAGTGGGGAATTCAAAGTGAAGCATTTTCTCGTGTATCACCAGAAAATCCCAGTGTTCAAGAAAAACAATGTCATGACGTAAACGATGCCTGGGAAAAATTCAAAACAATGTTCACTACCATCCTTGATAATATTGCACCAGTTAAAGAGGTTAGGATTAAACGAAGAACTGAACCCTGGATGAATACTGAGATATTAGATAATATGAAATTCAGAGACCAGCTGCTAAAAAGATTTAAAGCAAACAGACAGGATATTGCAGCACTAAATGAATTCCAAAGGGTGAGGAACAGAGTACAGAGACTTATAAAAGGAGCAAAGGCAAAGCACTACTGCTCAAAAATTGAAGAGTATAAGCATAACCCCAGAAAGCTCTGGCAACAAACTAAAACAGTTGGGGTATAGCATAAGCCAGTAGATAGGTCTAACATAGACTCACTATCGATAATGAGGTATGCCACGAAACATCTAGGTGGCAAATTGCTTTAATTCCTACTACACATCTGTTGCATCAACACTAGTAAGTAAACTACCAGCTGCATCAAATACCTTTAACCAGACTCTGATAAGTTTCAAACATCTATACCAATAAAGGGGTAACCCCAAACAGTTGTCAACTAGTAAGTGTATCTCATAAACTTTATTCAAAAAGAACTAAGCAGGTTAAACCCAACTAAGAGCACAGGCCTGATAACATCCCGTCTAAGTTCCTAAAAGATGGTGCTTCTGAACTGTCAATTCCCCATTGCCACTAATAAATCTATCAATCACCACTAAAAACAGTACCGGAGGGGTTCAAGGAGGCCAGAGTCACTCCTATCTTCAAGAAAAAAAGTAGGGCTGATGTAAGCAACTATAGGCCTGTTAGTATACTCAGTATAATATCTAAAATTCTAGAGAGGGCGGTGTATTCTCAAGTAGTTAAGTACCTTAATGACAACAACATTCTCCATAGCTATCAATCGGGCTTTAGAAGATCCTACTCAACCGAACCTCCCTTATTAATCTGATGGATTACCTGAGAACTGAAATGTCAAAGGGGACCTCATAGGCATGGTAACCCTTTGACCTGCAAAAGGCCTTCGATACTGTCAACCACAATATATTATGTAATAAACTTCAAGCTATTGGTATAGGTTCTGTAGATGGTTTAAGTCCTACCTTAGCAACAGGAGACAAATAGTCAAAATCAAAAAAAACAGAATCAGAACCCCTGCCGATAACATGTGGAGTTCCCCAAGGTAGTATTCTGGGTCCCTTATTATTCTTATTTTTATGTCAATGATATGCATATCAGTGTCAAGTGCAAAAATCCTACTGTATGCAGATGACAGTGCTCTGTTAGTGTCAGGTAAAGACCCACAAGATATTGCTAATGTTTTAACACTGGAACTGGAGTCCTGCAGCAAATGGTTAGTAGACAAACAAACTATCATTACCACCTAGGGAAAACTGAAGCCATTCTCTTTGGCACGAAAACATAAATGAGAAGGGTAAATAATTTTAATGTTCAATGTAATGGGGAGCCCCTCACTTTGGTTTCATCAGTAAAATATTTGGGGAAACCCCTTTGACCCATGCATGTCAGGAGAATTGATAGGGAACAGTGTAGTAAAGAAAGCGAAATGCCAAAATGAAGTTCCTGTATAGACAAGCACAGTGTCTACCTACTGAGGCTCGCAGGACCCTATGGTCTAGCCCTTATTTCAATGCCATATGGATTACCTTGCTCTTCTTGGTACTCTGCCTTGACAAAAAAAAACTGAAAGATAGACTGCAAATCACCAGAACAAAATCGTAAGATTCATCCTGGGGCTGGGACCAAGAGAACATGTAGGCCAGGATGAATTACAGCAGTTGGATATGCTGAATGTTGAAGACAGAGTAAAACAACTGAAGCTAAAACATGGGTTTTTAAAATTGCTCACAAACAATGTCCGAATATCTTGCTGTCAATTTTGGGCAAGGTTGGGAACCAAAACAATATAGTACTAGGGGAGAGAGCACAACTTTGTAGTACCCCCAGTCAGTGGCCAGGCTTTTAAACACCTTTTATTGTACAGCAATAAAGGAATGGAAACAGACTACCCGCACATGTCAAAGCCAGTCATAGCGTGAACCAGTTCAAGAAGAGTGCCAAAAGGTGTCTGATGAATGTAGCTACAGAAAGGGAGGGGGAAAGATTTTCTATTTTTTAGCTAACATACGTGTAAATTTTACCTTATTCCTTGTAATGACCCTCGTATTGTAGATAGTCTTAATGACCTTGGTGTAGCAGATAGTCTTTTTAGTATGATAATAAGATGTTATCTTCATTGTAGAATAATAAGAAAATATTATAACCTTTATACTATAATAATAAGGTAATAATAAGGTAAAAGGACCCCAATGGAAATAAGTCACTCTGTCTGACTTTTTTGGGTTATCCTAGGTTCCCTACACATATGCTGCTATGTATGATAATTCTATGTAACTGTATTTGTGTATACCTGAATAAACTTACTTACTTACTTACTTACTTGCTTACTTATGAAGAATAGATTGTGTGTAATGTGGAAAGCTAATCATAAGGCATGGGTTATCAGGCATATTTTCAAAGAATGGGTTAATGATGTGTTTGGCCCAAGTGTGAAAAAAATACCTCCTGGAAAAGAAATTGTCACTCAAGTGCCTCCTGGTACTGGACAGTGCTCCTGCACATCCTCCAGACTTGGAAGACCAAGTGTTTAGGGAAATTCAATTTTATAAAAGTGAAGTTCTTGCCTCCTAACATCACTCCTTTCCCCAGCCCATGGACCAGCAGGTCATTTCTAACTTCAAAAAACTCTACACAAAAAACAGTGTTTCAAAGTGCTTTGAAGTGACCTCGGACACTCAGTTGACCCAAGAGAGCTCTGGAGGAATCACTTCACTATCCCCTACTGCATAAACCTTATAGGTTAAGGCTTCAGAGGGAGTGACTTCCAGGACTTTGAACTCTGCTTGGAGAAAAAATGTGGCCAGATTGTGTCCAAGAGGGGATTTTTTTTAAGAGTCTGAGGTGACTCTGACCC
Source organism: Cherax quadricarinatus (assembly GCF_026875155.1). Lineage (NCBI taxonomy): Eukaryota > Metazoa > Arthropoda > Malacostraca > Decapoda > Parastacidae > Cherax > Cherax quadricarinatus. The sequence continues at coordinate 89,021,059 of NC_069405.1, read as the reverse complement.
TGCCAACCCTGTGGACTCTATTGTGGCATTGGGGAAGTCCCTGGGGTTGGAGGTGAGTGGCGAGGATGTGGAAGCATTGGTGGAGGACCACAGGGAAGAGCTAACCACTGAAGAACTGCAAGAGCTTCAACTTGAACAGCAACAGGCTGCAGCTGAGGAACTTGCTTCAGAGGAGGAGGAAAAGGGAGTGAAGGAGGTGCCTTCTTTATTGATTAAGAACATTTGTGCAAAGTGGAATGATGTACAAAGTTTTGTCGAGAAGTACCACCCTGACAAAGCTGAAACAAGCCATATCTGCAACATGTTTAGTGACAAAACCCTGTCCCACTTCAGGGAAATCTTAAAGAGGTGCCAGAAACATAGCACTCTGGACAGTAATTTTGTGAGACAGGGGTCCAGTGACTCTCAAGCTGGTCCTTAGTGGCATTAAATAATGAAGAAGGGATGTAACCCCAGAGAAGGCTTTGCTACCTAAAGTCTTTATAGAGGGGGATTCCCCTTCCAAAAACTAACTCCTCCCTCTTTCCTCCTCCCTATCTTCCAGAAGCCAGCATTAGCCTTCAATAACGGTATGTAATATTTATATAATTGTTAAAAATATTATTTTTTTGTGAATATTTTTGTCTAGAACGGATTAATTGTATTTACATTAATTCTTATGGGAAATATTTCGGTTTTCAGCCATTTCGGTTTTCGACCAATCTTCTGGAATGGATTACGGCCGATAACTGAGGGTCCACTGCATTAGGTAGTGAAATAGTACTCATATAGTCACAAACACACTGACAGGTGAACATTTTTACCTGCCTTGGTCACATACTTTTTGTCTAGAAATAAGTATACAGTACACTGTCAGTTAACACAGTAGTTACGTTCCTGAAAATGCTGTGTTAGGTAAAATCGTGTTAGATGAACTGAAGAACTTATGGGAAAAATAAGGTTATGTTTCTGGGAGCCCCCAAAAAGCCAAACAACTTTTATTTAGACCAACAGATTTTACAAAAATAAAAGTGAGTATGTAATTATATGTATGGTGTGGCCCTACTGGGCTGACGTGGATGATTGTTGGTTGTCGGCAGAAGTGGATTGAAGAGGTTCTGGTACTGAAGTCAATGGTTGTATTGGAGTGTGCATAAATTCTGTAATGGATCTCTGGACTCTTTTACCCTGCAGCACATTATACAGCTGACAGTAAGGCATCATCAGTTGGTCTAGACCCTGTTTCAAAGCACTGCTTCTAGATTTGTCAGGGTCCTCTTCAGTGAAAAGGTGCAACTTTACCAATAATATGGAACTGTTCATGTAACTGCTGCAACATTAACTGTTTTTCTTCAGGCTCTTCTTCATCTTCTTCTGTTATCTCCTTCCCTTGTATCTGTGCATTGAGCTCTGCCAGCATGTCCTCTGGAAACCTGTCTTCATCATCATTATTTTCTAAGAGCTCATTCACATCTTCATTCATATCTTCAAAACCATCACCTGGTAATCTCCTTGCCAGCTGAACAAGTACCTGAACCTGACTCTCAAGCAAGGAAAAACCAGTGAAAGAATTAACTACAGAAGGCCATAACTTTCCCCAGTCTGCATTTAATGTTGGTTGGGGCACTTCATTCCATGCACTTCTAGCATAGCTGATAGCATCTGCAATGTTAAATTTATTCCAGAAGCTTGGTACTGCCAAGTTGGAGTCCTAGTCTATTGATGCAACTAGTTTTTTCATAACTTTTTTTGTATAGTTACACTTGAATGACTTAATAACTCCCCGATCCAGTGGTTGAATTAGAGATGCTGTATTTGGAGGTAAAAATACAACTTTTACATGTGGGGTCACATCCAGCAAAGCTTGTGGATGAGTACGGGAATTATCAAAAATGAAGAGAGCCTTGAATATTTCCTCTGTCATCCATGCTGAGTGATTTGACCTCCAAATTACTGCTAAGGTGTTTTTATCTACACCTTTCAAAGCACGAGGATTCTTAGAGTGGTAAATAACCATGGGCTTACACTTAAAATCAGCTGATGCATTACTGCAAAGGAGCAAGATGAAGCGATCCTTTGCTGTCTTGAAGCCTGGTGCAATTTTCTCTTGTTGACTGATATAAGTTTATGTTGGCATTTTCTTCCAAAAAACACTTGTCTCATCAGCATTAAACACTTGATGTGGCTCATAGCCACCCTCAGAAATAATTTCCTGCAATTCAGCAGGGAAATTACTTGCTGCTGTACGATCAGCTGAAGCACTTTCACCAGAAAACTTAATATTATGTAACTTATTATGCAACTTAAAGGTGTGGAACCAGCCTGTGCTAAACACACCCTCTTTTTCAGGCCTTCTTTCCTGATCACACGCTGCTTTCAACAACTGTAAGGCCTTTTCCCTAATTAAGATGAAATTAAGTGGTGGACCTTTCTTTGTCCTTTGTCCGATCCACTCAAGCAACAAGCTTTCTGTTTTATTTACTTCTTGGGACCTACGTGTCATTCTTTTCATGAGATAACATCTCGGGTTATTCATTACATAAGCTCATATATTCGCCTTGTTCATTTTAACTGTACGAACTGACGCTTCATTAAGGCCATAGGCCCTCATTATATCTACCACACATGAGCCACTCTTAAGCTTATCTAATGTCTCGATTTTCTTTGTAATTCCTAGACTTAAACGCTTAAGCATTTTCTTGCAACTTTCAGCAACACTTGTATGCCTACTAGGTGCCATAATTATTTTGCAGATTTAAGAAATGGCAATGAAAATACATATGTAAATAAACACAGCGAGCTTCCCGAGTATCTTCATCTTACACACGTATGAACCGAACTGAAGACTGGAAGGGTGGTGTGGGTGGGTATGTGAGGGTGGCGGGGGATTGCAGTAGGTCTCGTCTGTTGTCTCAAGTGGTGAAACCCTCCGCGAATCCCGCGGGCGACTGCACGCTCAAATTTTTTTTCCCTCCAGCAAACACGCTGGAGTATATGAAACTCCTTGAAGCACTGTGTAAGACAAGTATCCTTCTACACTGCTGACGGTGCAGAACTCTAATATTGATGATCATGCACTACTCCAGTGAACCTTGGCTTTATTTGTTCTCAGTGTTACACATAAACATGTCTATCTGTCTGTCTAACTCTGTACAGCTCCATTTTTTCTGTCTCTGCTTATTGGACTTTCTGTCTGCCTGTGTGTCCATTTCCCTGTCTCTCTGTTTGCTTGTTGCTCTTTCTATCTTAGAGAGAGTGAGCCGCTCATGAACCAACAGGTATACACACAATGCAGAGTCGTCACGTCTGGTTCTTGAACAAGATAAATGCATATTACTTGCCAGTTATGCCAGTATAGCATTTTGTCCGTATTTTTTGGGTTATCCTAGGTAATTTACACTGTGTATGATAACTGTACTTATGTGTACCTGTGAGAGAGAGAGATAAACAGAGACATATATACAGACAGATGGAGATAAAGACTGCCAAAGTCAATCAGTCAGCCACCCACCCAGCCGACCAGCCAGTTGGCCACCCAGCTGGCCTGTTGAACACACATTACACGTATTCCAGAATCATTTCTCTTTACCTAGGGCATAGGTTATAGGGCATTCTGGCAGGATGATACTACCAGGGGTATCAAATTTGAAAGGATGTGGCACAAATGTTGCACATGAGTTATTATCAAGGTTTCTGATATTTCCTCAACCACTTCTTGAAAGGGGAGTATTAATACAGTGGACCCCCACATAATGATGGCATCACATAGCGATTATTTCGCATACCGCTTACTTTAATTGCAAAAATTTTGCCTCACATACCGCTTAAAAACCCGCTTACTGATTTTCGTCCGAGACGCGTCCAATGTGCGGCCTGAGCCACGCTCACATGTTCCGCCGGTGGCATTGTTTACCAGCCAGCCTCCGCGGTAACATCCAAGCATACAATCGGAATATTTCGTATTATTACAGTGTTTTCGGTGCTTTTTCTGGAAAATAAGTGACCATGGGCCCCAAGAAAGCTTCTAGTGCCAAACCTACAGCAATAAGGGTGAGAATTACAATAGAGATGAAGAAAAAGATCATTGATAAGTATGAAAGTGGAGTGCATGTCTCCGAGCTGGCCAGGTTGTATAATAAACCCCAATCAACCATCGCTACTATTGGTGGTACAGCTGCTGCTGCTGCTGCACTGTCAGCTGCTGCTGCTGCTGCATTGTCAGCTGCTGCTGCTGCTGTAGCACCGTTGTTGGTGTGGCTTATTGAGAATACCAAGAAACAATTAACCCCAGAGGATTTGCCACCCAGGATAACCCAAAAAAGTCAGTGTCATCGAAGACTGTCTAACTTATTTCCATTGGGGTCCTTAATCTTGTCTCCCAGGATGCAACCCACACAAGTCGACTAACACCAGGTGAACAGGGAAAAATGCCTGGAACTAGTGCTCATATTGGTGAATTTAAAGCCAGCAAAGGTTGGTTTGAGAGATTAAGAATCGTAGTTGGCATACACAGTGTGATAAGGCCTGTTTGGAAGAAAATGCCAAACAGGACCTACAGTACTCAGGAGGAAAAGGCACTCCCAGGACACAGTTTTCTCATCAGTCATTGCTGCATCTTCAATAAAGGTAAGTGTCATTTATTCTTCATTTAGTAGACTAGTACATCCACAATTATACTGTGCATGTACTACTCTACTATTGTGCATGTATCCTTCTCTTTGTGTGTGGGAAAATGTATATTTCATGTGGTAAAATTTTTTTTTTCATACTTTTGGGTGTCTTGCACGGATTAATTTGATTTCCATTATTTCTTATGGGGAAAATTCATTCACATAGCGATTATTTCGCATAACAATTACCCCTCTTGCACGGATTAAAATCGTTAACCGGGGGTCCACTGTACAACATGACATCAGTGAATCCATGCTGTATGCTCTGGTTAGTGCTCAATTGAACTGGTGTTCCCACCTGCAATGTCTGAGTTAGGTACAAAGGGCAGAACACAATGTTCAGAGCTACAGAAACTCCCTATGAGGGACTCCATCTCACATCTGGAAGTCTGTGGCCAAGTTGAGGATTCCCAGATATGGCAGAGAAGAAACTGCATTTCTGGGGATAGATAATGGAATGATAGAGATGGATAAGATCAAACTGCATCCATAACCACTGCAGTGAGCAATGAGGGATGAGCAACAATTTCACATAGCTAATGAAGCACAGTTCAAAAATCTGCAGGTGGGAAAATTGAATACAAGTCATCTACAAAAATGTTGGTCAGTACAAGGAACCTAGATATGTCATGACTACAGAGACCACAAATATGAGGTTAGTGGATGCATGAAAGATCCACGGCTCTATCCTAAGATAGAAAGGCAAACCCACAAACTGGTTGCTCTCTCCAGCCAAAACAGAAAAGAGAAGAATTTGCTGCAAGTGTAATGATGAGCCCACTGAAGGCAGCACAAGAGAAGGGTGACTAGAAATAGGATGGTGAAAAGAATGTTCAGGACTATGAAAGTTAAGTGAACAGAAATTGCTGAAGGAAGCACAATATGGGGATGTCAGAGAGATGAAGGGTGAAGTAGAAGGTCCATGATAATGGAGACAGGTGTTCAAATGAAGCCACTGAAAAAAGAACAAGAGGGGAAGGTTCATGAGATAAAAGATGGAGGTAAGAGAATAAGGTCCCTCCCTGAAAAGGAAGCTGAGCTCATTCCTAAGTGATGGAAGAAGGAAGGGTATCATCCACGAACTCCCACACTAATTTGCACGCCAACCACCCACAGACGGTAAACAAAGTAAGGAAGCCCCAGTACATGCCCTGCAGGAAGGAACTCCCACCAGCCCAGAAACAGGAAGGCAAGAGGCAGGAACAGGATCCTTAGTCATGGGGAATGGCACCTACAGATAGAAGCAGAATATAGTAATACCCTGAATGGTATGTTTTGATGAACAGTATGGATTCTGATATAATACAGTTTATAAATTTAAAAAAATATAAATTTTATTTAGCTGCATTATGCACTGATACTAGGCTGTTGCTATGTACCAGACTAGAGCAATACGAACATCAGTATCGCTTCAGATTCAGACTCCTAACAGTCAGGTTGTGTAGTCTAATACAGTACAATAGGGCCCCATTTATATGGCAGGATATGTTCTAGGCTACTGCCTAAAGCAGAAATCACCAAAAAGTGGAACGCCATTTTTTCCACTTATAAATGCCAGACAAGTTTGCAAGCAGGGGTCAAGACCCCTGCTTGCAAATTTGCTCCCAGGGTCAAAGAATTTTTAAAAAGAAAAATTTTTTTTTATGAGATGATAGAGAATCTTTATCCAAAGGTAATGAAACCAAAAGCACAAAATTTGATGGAAAACTTACAGAATTACGCTTTCGCGAAGTAAGCGGTCTCGGCGTTTACTCATTGGCGATTTCACCCACTATGAGCCTTATTTTGGGCCAATTACATTGTTCCAGTTGACCAAACTCATAGCTGTTTAGCTAGAGCTCCTTTTATTCTATTGATTGAGTACAAGAAACCACCCATTTACCAATTTTAACTATCCAGTTATGTACTAATTTAGCTAATTTCACACAAAATTCAAGAAAGGCCAATTTCAAAACAGGGTCCAGAATAAATAATGTAGACATTCCTGGCACCAAAATAACATTTTCTCTGTTCATTAGTCATGTCTCCAGGTCCCTCTTATATTACATTTGCTTTTCATTTTGAATTTTTATTCACACAAAAAAAAATAGGCGATTTACTGTTATTCAGACTACTTCATAATTGTAATGAATGTATAAATAATGTCAGTGCATTTGTGAGTGTATATTAGACCAGCCATTTGACATGCATTGGACATGTGACCTATTTTGTTTACTCTTGAACATGGCAAAAAATCGAACATTTCTGCTACTTTGAGCTCAATTTCCAGCTACTTTTAGTCTGTAAACCATTCAAAATCATTTCTATTTCTATTTTTTTTTTTTTTTATTTTTTTCTCACCAGCCAGAGCCCATCAATGCTTCTATGATGGCCTAATTGCAATCATAACTGCACTAATGCACGTAGAACCCAGCATGACCCAAGATAAACAACAGTGATACCTACAAACCAAGAAATTACTGATTGAAGCAAAGACTGCCCCTCAAACTCCAAGCACAGCCCCGCTGCCAGACGACTACCTACTCCAAGCTCTTAACTAATTTAGTTTCTTCACCTAACCACAGCAACTCCTGTACTACTATGAGACCAACTCATAGAAGAAACAGCACTAAGAACAGCAAGGCAGCACCTAGAAACTGACTATTCCATAAGACGACCCAGCAGGATGCTGGTGCCCCATCCATCCCCCCTCACCACCCAGAGCGACGCATCACCAACAACAAACATGGCGGACTCCCCCTCACCCACCAACCAAGGCGACTTGACTACAATGCCAACCGTGACTGACTCCCTCTCTACATCTACTACCTTCATAGGATTTAACCCATCTGATATGCTCCCAGGTATGACTAATGATCCTGACACTCTAAAGAATTACATCACCACCCTAACGGCGGATAACTTGAATCTTCGTACTGAAAATATGGCCCTTCGCGCAACAATAACAAACCATGAATCTAAGTTACTTCACCTTGAGAATAGGATCAACAGCCTTGAACAACAGCTAAAATCAACTGGCATGGCTGATTTTGGTAAGACCCTCCAAGCAGTCATAGCCAGTCACACAGATCAAATAACTTCCCTAAACACGAAGGTTGAAGATGCCGTCAAGGACTGGAAAATAAATATGGATACCCAATTGAACAATTATTTTGCTTACCCTCACTGGTGTACATAAGAAAGCAGGAACATTGCAGTACACCTGTTGGCCCATACTACCACCCTCTACCACTACCACTTTCGTATCTTTCTGCAAGCTTTTTCTTCAATTCTATAGTGTTTCTCACCCTCTTTACCACAGGGCTGGCACTAGAAGCTTTCTTTGGGCCCTTGGTGGCTTATTTAGCAGTTACAAGCACTAAAAACAATGGAATAATACAAAACATATTGCATGCATGCGTGGAATCGTCCTCACGGGCTTGCAAACAATGTCACAATAGTGTCTGGGCCACTCATGCCGCACTGACACGTTCCAGGCGAATGTCCTTAACTGAGTTCTTTTTCAGTAACTGAGCCAATATTTTGATGCAAAAACTCGTCGCTATCTGATTTTTTCATTATCAAATGATGTTATTACCTGAGGGTCTACTGTATTATTATTATTATTACTATTATATTGCATTATTATTATTGTTATAATAATTAATATTATTATTAGTATGTACACAGTGAGGGGCTCTTGATCTAGGGAACTGAATCTGTGTCCCAGTTCACTAGCGATAGGCTAGTAACCCCTTCTCCTGTAGACATTTACTAAAAAAGAGAAGAAAAACTTTATAAAATTGGGATGCTTGAATGTGCGTGGATGTAGTGCGGATGACAAGAAACAGATGATTGTGATGTTATGAATGAAAAGAAGTTGGATGTCCTGGCCCTAAGCGAAACAAAGCTGAAGGGGGTAGGGGAGTTTCGGTGGGGGGAAATAAATGGGATTAAATCTGGAGTATCTGAGAGAGTTAGAGCTAAGGAAGGGGTAGCAGTAATGTTGAAGGATCAGTTATGGAAGGAGAAGAGAGAATATGAATGTGTAAATTCAAGAATTATGTGGATTAAAGTAAAGGGTGGATGCGAAAAGTGGGTCATAATAAGCGTGTATGCACCTGGAGAAGAGAGGAATGTAGAGGAGAGAGAGAGATTTTGGGAGATGTTAAGTGAATGTATAGGAACCTTTGAACCAAGTGAGAGAGTAATTGTGGTAGGGGACCTGAATGCTAAAGTAGGAGAAACTTTTAGAGAGGGTGTGGTAGGTAAGTTTGGGGTGCCAGGTGTAAATGATAATGGGAGCCCTTTGATTGAACTTTGTATAGAAAGGGGTTTAGTTATAGGTAATACATATTTTAAGAAAAAGAGGATAAATAAGTATACAAGATATGATGTAAGGCGAAATGTCGGTAGTTTGTTGGATTATGTATTGGTAGATAAAAGACTGTTGAGTAGACTTCAGGATGTACATGTTTATAGAGGGGCCACAGATATATCAGATCACTTTTTAGTTGTAGCTACACTGAGAGTAAATGGTAGATGGGATACAAGGAGAAAAGAAGCATCAGGGAAGAGAGAGGTGAAGGTTTATATACTAAAAGAGGAGGCAGTTAGGGTAAGACATAAACAGCTATTGGAGGATAGATGGGCTAATGAGAGCATAGGCAATGGGGTCAAAGAGGTATGGGGTAGGTTTAAAAATGTAGTGTTAGAGTGTTCAGCAGAAGTTTGTGGTTAGAGGAAAGTGGGTGCGGGAGGGAAGAGGAGCGATGGGTGGAATGATGATGTAAAGAGAGTAGTAAGGGAGAAAAAGTTAGCATATGAGAAGTTTTTACAAAGTAGAAGTGATGCAAGGGAGGGAAGAGTATATGGAGAAAAAGAGAGAGGTTAAGAGACTGGTGAAGCAATGTAAAAAGAGAGCAAATGAGAGAGTGAGTGAGATGTTATCAACAAATTTTGTTGAAAATAAGAAAAAGTTTTGGAGTGAGATTAACAAGTTAAAGAAGCCTAGAGAACAAATGGATTTATCAGTTAAAAATAGGAGAGGAGAGTTATTAAATGGAGAGTTAGAGGTATTGGGAAGATGGAGGGAATATTTTGAGGAAATGTTAAATGTTGATGAAGATAGGGAAGCTGTGATTTGGAGTATAGGGCAAGGAGGAATAACATCTTGTAGGAGGGAGGAAGAGCCAGTTATGAGTGTGGGGGAAGTTCATGAGGTAGTAGGTAAAATGAAAGGGGGTAAGGCAGCCGGGATTGAAGGGATAAAGATAGAAATGTTAAAAGCAGGTGGGGATATAGTTTTGGAGTGGTTGGTGCAATTATTTAATAAATGTATGGAAGAGGGTAAGGTACCTAGGGATTGGCAGAGAGCATGCATAGTTCCTTTGTATAAAGGCAAAGGGGACAAAAGAGAGTGCAAAAATTATAGGGGGATAAGTCTGTTGAGTATACCTGGTAAAGTGTATGGTAGAGTTATTATTGAAAGAATTAAGAGTAAGACGGGGAATAGGATAGCAGATGAACAAGGAGGCTTTAGGAAAGGTAGGGGGTGTGTGGACCAGGTGTTTACAGTGAAACATATAAGTGAACAGTATTTAGATAAGGCTGAAGAGGTTTTTGTGGCATTTATGGATTTGGAAAAGGCGTATTACGGGGTGGATAGGGGGGCAATGTGGCAGATGTTGCAGGTGTATGGTGTAGGAGGTAGGTTACTGAAAGCAGTGAAGAGTTTTTACAAGGATAGTGAGGCTCAAGTTAGAGTATGTAGGAAAGAGGGAAATTATTTCCCAGTAAAAGTAGGCCTTAGACAAGGATGTGTGATGTCACCGTGGTTGTTTAATATATTTATAGATGGGGTTGTATGAGAAGTAAATGCGAGGGTCTTGGCAAGAGGAGTGGAGTTAAAAAATAAAGAATCACACAAAGTGGGAGTTGTCACAGTTGCTCTTTGCTGATGACACTGTGCTCTTGGGAGATTCTGAAGAGAAGTTGCAGAGGTTGGTGGATGAATTTGGTAGGGTATGCAAAAGAAGAAAATTAAAAGTGAATACAGGAAAGAGTAAGGTTATGAGGATAACAAAAAGATTAGGTGATGAAAGATTGGATATCAGATTGGAGGGAGAGAGTATGGAGGAGGTGAATGTATTCAGATATTTGGGAGTGGACGTGTCACCGGATGGGTCTATGAAAGATGAGGAGAATCATAGAATTGATGAGGGGAAAAGGGTGAGTGGTGTACTTAGGAGACTGTGGAGACAAAGAACTTTGTCCTTGGAGGCAAAGAGGGGAATGTATGAGAGTATAGTTTTACCAACGCTCTTATATGGGTGTGAAGCATGGGTGATGAATGTTGCAGCGAGGAGAAGGCTGGAGGCAGTGGAGATGTCATGTCTGAGGACAATGTGTGGTGTGAATATAATGCAGAGAATTCGTAGTTTGGAAGTTAGGAGGAGGTGCGGGATTACCAAAACTGTTGTCCAGAGGGCTGAGGAAGGGTTGTTGAAGTGGTTCGGACATGTAGAGAGAATGGAGTGAAACAGAATGATTTCAAGAGTGTATCAGTCTGTAGTGGAAGGAAGGCGGGGTAGGGGTCGGCCTAGGAAAGGTTGGAGGGAGGGGGTAAAGGAGGTTTTGTGTGCGAGGGGCTTGGACTTCCAGCAAGCATGCGTGAGCATGCTTGATAGGAGTGAATGGAGACAAATGGTTTTTAATACTTGACGTGCTGTTGGAGTGGGAGCAAAGTAACATTTATGAAGGGATTCAGGGAAACCGGCAGGCCGGACTTGAGTCCTGGAGATGGGAAGTACAGTGCCTGCACTCTGAAGGAGGGGTGTTAATGTTGCAGTTTAAAAACTGTAGTGTAAAGTGCCCTTCTGGCAAGACAGTGATGGAGTGAATGATGGTGAAAGTTTTTCTTTTCTCAGGCCACCCTGCCTTGGTGGGAATCAGCCAGTGTGTTAATAAAAAAAAATTAATAGAAATACTTTTTACAATCCAAAAAGGGACAATCAACCTTATTCAACTAAAAATATGTTGGTTCTCCCTTACCATGAAAACTTGGTTGACATACCTTCTCTTCGCAAGACTTTTAATATCAAAGTTGTATTTAAAAGTCTTGATACAGTAAAAAAACTTCTGATAAAAAATTCCCCCCAAAAAGCTGACAGATGTGTCTATAAGATCCCTGTACAATATGCGATAAAGTTTATTATGGTCAAACTGGCAAAAGTCTCGAACTAAGATTAAAACAATATAAATATAGCATTATACGTACTAAGGTAGTAGGTTGGTAGACAGCAACCACCCGGGGAGGTACTACTGTCCTGCCAAGTGAGTGTAAAACGAAAGCCTGTATTTGTTTTACATGATGGTAGGATTGCTGGTGTCTTTTGTCTGTCTCATAAATATGCAAGATTACAGGTACGTCTTGCTACTTCTACTTACACTTAGATCACACTAAACATACATGTACATGTTTATTTATACACACTCATCTGAGTTTTCTTTGATTTTATCTTAGTTAGTTCTTGTTATTACTTTTCCTTTTATATCCATGGGGAAGTGGAATAAGAATCTTTCCTCCGTAAGCCATGCGTGTTGTAAAAGTCAACTAAAATGCCGGGAACAATGGGCTAGTAACCCCTTTTCCTGTAATAATTACTAAAAAGAATAAGAAGAAGAAAATTGTCAAAGTGGGAAGTCTGAATGTGCATGGATGTTGTGCGAATGATAAGAAAGAGATGATTGTGGATGTTATGAATGAGAAGAAGCTTGATGTCCTGGCTTTAAGCGAAACAAAGCTGAAGGGGGTGGGTGAGCTTCAGTGGAGAAGAATAAATGGGATTAGGTCAGGGGTTTTAAATAGAGTTAGAGCTAAAGAAGGAGTAGCAATAATGTTGAAGGATAAGCTATGGCAGGAAAAGAGGGACTATAAATGTATTAATTCAAGGATTATGTGGAGTAAAATAAAGGTCAGACATGAGAAGTGGGTTATAGTAAGCGCATATGCACCTGGGGAAGAGAGAAGTATAGATCTAGGAGAGAGAGAGATTTTGGGAAATGTTGAGTGAATGCGTGGGGAACCAAGTGTGAGAGTACTTGTGGTTGGGGATTTTAATGCTAAAGTGGGTAAAAATGTTGTGGAGGGAGTAGTAGGTAAATTTGGGGTGCCAGGGGTAAATGAAAATGGGGAACCTTTAATTGAGCTATGTGTAGAAAGAGGTTTGGTAATAAGTACAGTGGACCCTCGAGTTTCGGCAGCCTCGACTTCCGTGAAATTCGACCTTCGGCGAGTTTTTTTTGGCAAAATTTGGCCTCAAGTTTCGTGATTAAACTCATGTTTCGGCGACCATTCGGTACCCGTCCGCCCGTCACCACGCACACCAAGCCAGTCTCCCACACCATTCACACTCAGTGTGCCATTGTTTACCAACAGATGACCATCACCCCGCGGGTTCATACAATACATTTCATAATAATCCATTGTTTTTTGTGCTTGCAACTACTAAATAAGTCATCATGGACCCAAGGAAAGCTAGTGCAAGCCCTTTTGTAAATAAAGTGAGGAACACGATCCAGAGGGATTTTGAATGGTTTGAGGCAGACCCTGTCCCTGCCGACCCTCTGCCTGTTGTGGAAGGTGTTGTGGCATTGGGCAAGTCCATGGGGTTGGAGGTGAGTGACGGGGATGTGGAAGAGTTGGTGGAGGACCAAAGGGAAGAGCTAACCACTGACGAACTGCAAGAACTTCAACTGGAACAGTATCAGACCACAGCCGAAGAACTTGCTTCAGAAGAGGAGGAAGAGGGAGTGGATGAGGTGCCTTCTTCAGTGATTAAGGACATGTGTTTAATGTGGAATGAGTTGCAAAGTTTTGTTGAAAAGTATCACCCTGACCAAGCTGAAACAAGCCATATCTGCAACATGTACAATGACAGTGTTGTGTCTCACTTCTGGAAAATCTTAAAGAAACGCCAGAAAAAGACCTCTCTGGACAGATATTTTGTGCAACAGGGGTCCAGTGACTCTCAAGTTGTTCCCAGTGGCATTAAAAGAAGAAGGGAAGTAACCCCAGATAAGGACTTGCTACCTAAAGTCCTAATGAAAGGAGATTCTCCTTCCAAACAATAGTGTACACCTTCCTCCTATCCTCTCCTCCCATCTTACATCCACCCAGAAGTCTTCAGTAAAGGTAAGTGTAATGTTATTATTATTTTTTGATATGCATGTACAGTGGACCCCCGCATAGCGATTTTAATCCGTGCAAGAGGGCTCATTGTTATGCGGAATGATCGGTATGCAAATGAATTTTCCCTATAAGAAATAATGGAAATCAAATTAATCTGTGCAAGACACCCAAAAGTATGAAAAAAAAAATTTTACCACATGAAATATACATTTTCCTACACACAAAGAGAAGGATACATGCACAATAGTAGAGTAGTACATGCACAATATATATTGTGCATGTACTACTCTACTAAATGAAGAATAAATGACACTTACCTTTATTGAAGATGCAGCAATGACTGATGAGACACTGTGTCCTGGGAGTGCCTTTTCCTCCAGAGTACTGTAGGTCCTGTTTGGCATTTTCTTCCAGAACAGGCCTTATCACACTGTGTATGCCACTACGATTCTTAAATCTCTCAAACCAACCTTTGCTGGCTTTAAATTCACCAATATGAGCACTAGTTCCAGGCATTTTTCCCTGTTCACCTGGGTGTTAGTCGACTGGTGTGGGTTGCATCCTGGGAGACAAGATTAAGGACCCCAATGGAAATAAGTTAGTCTTCGATGACACTGACTTTTTTGGGTTATCCTGGGTGGCAAATCCTCTGGGGTTAATTGTTTCTTGGTATTCTCAATAAGCCACACCAACAACGGTGCTACAGCAGCGGCAGCAGCAGCAGCAGCTGACAGTGCTACAGCAGCAGCAGCAGCTGACAGTGCTACAGCAGCAGCAGACGATGCTACAGCAGCAGCAGACGATGCTACAGCAGCAGCAGACGATGCTACAGCAGCAGCAGACGGTACTACAGCAGCAGCAGCAGCTGACGGTGGTACAGCAGCAGCAGCAGCTGACAGTGCTACAGCAGCAGCAGACGATGCTACAGCAGCAGCAGACGATGCTACAGCAGCAGCAGACGGTAATACAGCAGCAGCAGCAGCTGATGGTGGTACAGCAGCAGCAGCAGCTGACAGTGCTACAGCAGCAGCAGACGATGCTACAGCAGCAGCAGACGATGCTACAGCAGCAGCAGACGGTACTACAGCAGCAGCAGCAGCTGACGGTGGTACAGCAGCAGCTGACAGTGCTACAGCAGCAGCAGACGATGCTACAGCAGCAGCAGACGATGCTACAGCAGCAGCAGATGGTACTACAGCAGCAGCAGACGGTACTACAACAGCAGCAGCAGCAGCTGACAGTGGTACAACAGCAGCAGCAGCTGACAGTGCTACAGCAGCAGCAGACGATGCTACAGCAGCAGCAGATGGTACTACAGCAGCAGCAGCAGCTGACGGTGGTACAGCAGCAGCAGCAGCTGTACCACCAATAGTAGCGATGGTTGATTGGGGTTTATTATACAACCTGGCCAGCTCGGAGACACGCACTCCACTTTCATACTTATCAATGATCTTTTTCTTTATCTCTATAGTAATTCTCACCCTTATTGCTGTAGGGTTGGCACTAGAAGCTTTCTTGGGGCCCAATGGTCACTTATTTTGCAGATAAAATCACCAAAAACACTGTAATAATACGAAATGTTCCGATTGTATGCTTGGATGTTACCGCGGAGGCTGGCTGGTAAACAATGCCACCGTCGGCACATGTGAGGCTGGCTAAGGGCGCACATTGGACGCGTCTCGGACGAACAGAGGTGAGCGGGTTTTTGAGCGGTATGCGAGGCAAAATTTTTGCGATAAAAGCGAGCGGTATGCGGATTAAACGTTATGTGATGCCGACGGTATGCGGGGGTCCACTGTACTCGATTTCTCATTGATTTCAGTATATAAATCTTTATTTAATTTGAAAAAAAAAAATTTATTTTAGTATTTTTGGGTGTCTGGAATGGATTAATTTTATTTCCATTATTTCTTACGAGGAAAATGGTTTCGAGTTTCGTGAATTTCGACTTTCGGCAGGCTCTCTGGAACGGATTAATCACAAAACTCGGGGGTCCACTGTATTATATATTTTATGAAAAAGAGGATAAATAAATATACAAGGTATGATATAGCACACAATGAAAGTAGTTTGTTAGATTATGTATTGGTCGATAAAGGGTTGATGGGTAGGCTCTAGGATGTACACGTTTATAGAGGGGCAACTGATATATCGGATCATTATCTAGTTGTAGCTACAGTTAGAGCAAGAGGTAGATGGGATAAGAGGAAAATGGCAACAACAAATAAGAGGGAAGTGAAAGTGTATAAACTAAGGGAGGCGGAAGTTCGGGTGAAATATAAGCAACTACTGACTTAAAGGTGGGCTGGTGCAAGTATGAGTAGTGGGGGGGGGGGGGGTGAAGAGGGTTGGAATATTTTTTAAAAATGCAGTATTAGAATATGGGCAGAAAGTTTTTTTGTTATAGGAGGGTGGGTGCAGGAGGAAAGAGGAGTGATTTTGGGGGAATGATGAAGTAAAGGGTTGATAAAAGAGAAAAAGGTAGCTTTGAGAGGTATTTACAAAGCAGAAGTGTTATAAAAAGAGTAGAGTATATGGAGAGTAAAAGAAAGGTGAAGAGAGTGGTGAGAGAGTGCAAAAGGAGAGCAGATGATAGTGGGAGAGGCACTGTCAAGAAATTTTAATGAAAATAAGAAAAAATTTTGGAGTTAAACAAGTTAAGAAAGCCTAGGGAACGAATGGATTTGTCAGTTAAAAACAGAGTAGGGGAGTTAGTAGATGGGGAGATGGAGGTATTGGGTAGATGGCGAGAATACAGTGGACCCCTGGTTTACGACATTATTTCATTCCAGAAGTATGTTCAGGTGCCAGTACTGACCAAATTTGTTCCCATAAGGAATATTGTGAATTAGATTAGTCCATTTCAGACCCCCAAACATACACATACAAACGCACTTACATAAATACACTTACATAACTGGTCGCATTGGGAGTTGATCGTAAACTGGGGGTCCACTGTATTTTGAGGAACTTTTAAATGTCGCCGAAGAAAGGGAGGCGGTAATTTCATGCACTGGCCAGGGAGGTATACCATCTTTTAGGAATGAAGAAGAGCAGGATGTGAGTGTGGGGGAGGTGTGTGAGGCATTATGTAGAATGAAAGGGGGTAAAGCAGCTGGAACTGATGGGATCATGACAGATATGTTCAAAGCAGGGGGGGGGTCACATAGTGTTGAAGTGGTTGGTATTTTTGTTTAATAAATGTATGAAAGAGGGGAAGGTACCTAGGGATTGGCGGAGGGTGTGTATAGTCCCTTTATATAAAGGTAAGGGGGACAAAAGAGATTGTAAAAATTATAGAGGAATAAGTTTACTGAGTATACTAGGAAAAGTGTACAGCAGGGTTATTATTGAAAGAATCAGAGGTTAGACAGAATGCAGAATTGTGGATGAGCAAGGAGGTTTTAGAGTGGGTAGGGGATGTGTAGATCAAGTGTTCACATTGAAGCATATAATGTGTGGCATAAATGTGATGCAGAAAATTCGGAGTTTGGAAATTAGGAGAAGGTGTGGAGTTAATAAAAGTATTAGTCAGAGGGCTGAAGAGGGGTTGTTGAGGAGGTTTGGTCATTTAAAGAGAATGGATCAAAGTAGAATGACATGGAGAGCGTATAAATCTGTAGGGGAAGGAAGGCGGGGTAGGGGTCGTCCTCGAAAAGATTGAGGAGAGGGGGTAAAGGAGGTGTTGTGGGCGAGGGGTTTGGACTTCCAGCAAGCGTGCGTGAGCGTGTTAGATAGGAGCAAATGGAGACGAATGGTATTTGGGACATGACGAGCTGTTGGAGTGTGAGCAGGGTAATATTTAGTAAAGGGTTTCAGGGAAACTGGTTATTTTATATAACCAGACTTGAGTCCTGGAAAAGGGAAGTACAATGCCTGCACTCTAAAGGAGGGGTTTGGGATATTGGCAGTTTGGAGGGATATATTGTGTATTTTTATGTGTATATACTTCTGAACTGTTGTATTCTGGGCACCTCTGAAAAAACAGTGATTATGCCTGAGTGAGGTGAAAGTGTTGAATGATGATGAAAGTATTTTCTTTTTGGGGATTTTCTTTCTTTTTGAATCACCCTGCCTTGGTGAGAGACGGCCAACTTGTTGAAAAAAAAAAATAGCATTAGAACTGGACAATATTCTAATGCTCTTATTATTCATGCGAGAGATTTTAACCATCGAACTGATTTTCAAAAGGCTGAGAAAGTTTTATCAAGCAAGTCCATGGTCAACAGGAATGTAATAGAATCTTTCTTTCTTCTTTCAACATACCAGCCATATCCCACCGAGATAGGGTGGCCCAAAAGAAAAAACTAAAGTTTCTCCTTTTATATTTAGTAATATATACAGGAGAAGGGGTTACTAGCCCCTTGCTCCCGGCATTTTAGTCGCCTCTTACGACACGCATGGCTTACAGAGGAAGAATTCTGTTCCACTTCCCCATGGAGATAAGAGGAAATAAACAAGAACAAGAATTAGAAAGAAAATAGAAGAAAACCCAGAGGGGTGTGTATATATATGCTTGTACACGTATGTGTAGTGTGACCTAAGTGTAAGTAGAAGTGGCAAGACATACCTGTAATTTTGCATATTTATGAGACAGACAAAAGACACCAGCAATCCTACCATCATGTAAAACAATTACAGGCTTTCATTTTACACTCACTTGGCAGGACGGTAGTACCTCCCTGGGCGGTTGCTGTCTACCAACCTACCAACCAGTTTTGAAAATAATATGAATATTTCTTTTGGTTTATATAAATTGGATTCATTTATAATTAATCAAATTTGGGAAGAATTTAACCCTAAAACTGTCCAAACGTAGATCTACGTTCACTCCAAACATAGATCTACATTCACTCCAAACATAGATCTACGTTCCATTTTACGTGTACACGCTTTCAAATGCAAAAAAAAAAAAAGCAGATCTAAATTCGGAGTGCTACGCGAGTGAATGAAGATCTAGATTTGGACAGTTTAACCCTTTGACTGTTTCAGTTGTAGATATACGTCTTACGAGCCACTGTGCTTGACGTATTATAACACCAAAATTCTAGCAGCTTCAAATCAAGCAAGAAAGAGCTGGTAGGCCCACATGTGAGAGAATGGGTTTCCATGGTCAGTGTGCACCATATAAAAAAAAAAACTCTGGGAGCCAGTGGTGCATTGTGGGAATGCCATTTCAGTAATCCTTGTTCATCATGCCTAGCGGTAAGAGATATCTGATCCCCCGGCAAATCTGGGACTCTTCTCTTCCCAAGTGATGCTCTAACACAGAAGTGTCAGTGAAGATCAATTTCATAGATTTGAGGAGTTTGTGACCAAAAGCATTGCCCAGGATACCAGAAAAATGAAGGAGAATGAAGAATAAAGGAGAATGAGAGAGAATGAAGGAGAAAGATAATTAGACCTTGTTCATCATGCCTAGTGGTAAGAAAAATCGGACTCCGCGGCAAATCTGGGACTCTTCTCTTCTCAAGTGATGCCCTAACACAGATGGAAGTGTTGGTGAAGATCAATTTCATGGTTTTGAGGATTGTGTGACCAAAAGCACTGAGTTTGTGCCCAAAATGAAGGAGAATGAAGGAGTGTGACATGCAAAGAGTACGTAACCTTTATTCGGCGCATGTACACACCCTCATTTACAGGCTATCTCCCCCAATCAGCAAACCAGGTGACTGAGAGTTGACGATGGGGCCCCGTCGTTCAACTAGTAACCAGGTTCCAGCCAATAAGAAGATGGTTTTGGCAATCGCAGAGGTTATGTGGATACCACTCTCCGGTCTGCCCTTGTCATTCCCATTCTAGAGCTGGTTGAAGCACGGTCTGCTCTCTTGTGGCTTCTATTCTGCCTTGCTTACCGTGGAGTGCACTAATACCTATCACTGTACATAGTGTATATAGTGTACATAATGCTGTTCTAAATTGGTGAAGGATGATATAAGTCAAAACTTTTCTGTGTTTATTTTGCTCCCTTTACACCCAGGATAACAGGCCATTTGGACTCCTGGGTTGTAATATGGGTAGCCTGTCCAAGAGCTGGAGCTGGACTTAGAGAAAGGGTTGAGCCTAGGGTGAAGCTGGTAGCAGGAACATTGTGCAGCTTGCTGTCTGGCATTACATTAGCTTTGCCAACGCTTTACAAATTTTGCATGTCAGTTGCTTTGCTATGGTCAGCCTTGCTATTGTGTGATCGTTCAACAGCTCGCTACTAGCTTGTTCGGTGTGCTCGCTTCGCTACGGTCAATCTTGTAGAACAGTGTGTAGCTTGCTGTCTGGCATTGCTTTACAAATTTTGTGTGTTAGTTGCTACTAGCCTGTTCGGTGTGAAGAATTTTGCAGTCAGCTTTGCTATTGCGTATCCACCTTGTATGCGTATTCTGCAATCGTACTGTGCATAGCAAGCATGTCTGCAATTAAAGT
>NC_069405.1:88804011-89000321 GCF_026875155.1 Cherax quadricarinatus | reverse complement strand
AGAGGAGAGTTATTAAATGGAGAGTTAGAGGTATTGGAAGATGAGGGAATATTTTAGGAATTGTTAAATGTTGATGAAGATAGGGAAGCTGTGATTTCATGTATAGGGCAAGGAGGAATAACATCTTGTAGGAGTGAGGAAGAGTCAGTTGTGAGTGTGGGGGAAGTTCGTGAGGCAGTAGGTAAAATGAAAGGGGGGTAAGGCAGCTGGGATTGATGGGATAAAGATAGAAATGTTAAAAGCAGGTGGGGATATAGTTTTGGAGTGGTTGGTGCTCTTATTTAATAAATGTATGGAAGAGGGTAAGGTACCTAGGGATTGGCAGAGAGCATGCATAGTTCCTTTGTATAAAGCCAAAGGGGACAAAAGATAGTGCAAAAATTATAAGGGGATAAGTCTGTTGAGTATACCTGGTAAAGTGTATGGTAGAGTTATTATTGAAAGAATTAAGAGTAAGACGGAGAATAGGATAGCAGATGAACAAGGAGGCTTTAGGAAAGGTAGGGGGTGTGTGGACCAGGTGTTTACAGTGAAACATATAATTGAACAGTATTTAGATAAGGCTAAAGAGGTTTTTGTGGCATTTATGGATTTGGAAAAGGCATATGGCAGGGTGGATAGGGGAGCAATGTGGCAGATGTTGCAGGTGTATGGTATAGGAGGTAGGTTACTGAAAGCAGTGAAGAGTTTTCACGAGGATAGTGAGGCTCAAGTTAGAGTATGTAGGAAAGAGGGAGATTATTTCCCAGTAAAAGTAGGCCTTAGACAAGGATGCGTGATGTCACCGTGGTTGTTTAATATATTTATAGATGGGGTTGTAAGAGAAGTAAATGTGAGGGTCTTGGCAAGAGGCGTGGAGTTGAAAGATAAAGAATCACACATAAAGTGGGAGTTGTCACAGTTGCTCTTTGCTGATGACGCTGTGCTCTTGGGAGATTCTGAAGAGAAGTTGCAGAGGTTGGTGGATGAATTTGGTACGGTATGTAAAAGAAGAAAATTAAAAGTGAATATAGGAAAGAGTAAGGTTATGAGGATAACAAAAAGATTAGGTGATGAAAGATTGGACATCAGATTGGAGGGAGAGAATATGGAGGAGGTGAATGTATTTAGATATTTGGGAGTGGACGTGTCAGCGGATGGGTCTATGAAAGATGAGGTGAATCATAGAATTGATGAGGGGAAAAGGGTGAGCAGTGCACTTACTAGTCTGTGGAGACAAAGAACTTTGTCCTTGGAGGCAAAGAGGGGAATGTATGAGAGTATAGTTTTACCAACGCTCTTATATGGTTGTGAATCATGGGTGATGAATGTTGCAGCGAGGAGAAGGCTGGAGGCAGTGGAGATGTCATGTCTGAGGGCAATGTGTGGTATGAATATAATGCAGAGAATTCGTAGTTTGGAAGTTAGGAGGTGCAGGATTGCCAAAACTGTTGTCCAGAGGGCTGAGGAAGGGCTGTTGAGGTGGTTCGGACATGTAGAGAGAATGGAGCAAAACAGAATGACTTCAAGAGTGTATCAGTCTGTAGTGGAAGGAAGGCGGGGTAGGGGTCGGCCTAGGAAAGGTTGGAGGGAGGGGGTAAAGGAGGTTTTGTGTGCGAGGGGCTTGGACTTCCAGCAGGCATGCGTGAGCATGTTTGATAGGAGTGAATGGAGACAAATGGTTTTTAGTACTTGACGTGCTGTTGGAGTGTGAGCAAGGTAACATTTATGAAGGGGTTCAGGGAAACCGGCAGGCCGGACTTGAGTCCTGGAGATGGGAAGTACAGTGCCTGCACTCTGAAGGAGGGGTGTTAATGTTGCAGTTTAAAAACTGTAGTGTAAAGCACCCTTCTGGCAAGACAGTGATGGAGTGAATGATGGTGAAAGTTTTTCTTTTCCAGGCCACCCTGCCTTGGTGGGAATCGGCCAGTGTGCCAATAAAAAAAAAAACATAAAAAAAAAAAGATACCTTGACATATCACATGGATTATTATACTGTTTATCTCTATATTCCTCAGTAAGTGGACAATTAAGCACATAGTATTCAAGAAAGTGACCATAATGCTAACCATATATATACTTTGTGCTTACTGGTAGCTTGATCACTTGTGTGTCTGCTAAACTACCAGAGGTATTTGTAGCCAAGCCTAAGCCTGGCTGCTACAACATCAGTCAGTCTGTTCATATTGCAAGTTGCTCCACAAACATACTTATCTGCATTCATGTTATCATAGTGAGTGATAGATCTCTTAAGGCTTTTAACTGCATTCCTATGGCATTCAGTTTTATTATATAATTATCTCCTAATACTAGACACATACATGCCAAAGTTATAATCTGCATTTTTCTTCTGGGTACTTTCTTTGGCTAGGTTATCAACTTTATCATGAAGGAGTTATTCAGTGTGTGATAGAATCCATAAAAATTGTATATTACTACCTTTTTTCTCTGATTTTTTAGTATGTGTATCTGACTTCTGCAGGGAACATTGTTAGTCATTATGCAAGTCAAGAGCCTTCAGTTTATTGAAATTTTTTTCATAGAGCATATTAATTAACATCATAATTCTTCTTTCTTCACAGCTAAAATTGTGCTGGGAAAACTCAACCTCTTTGATATCTTAACAAAAGAAATGGGACGGCTGAATGCTCAAGAAAAGCTCCTAATAAAGTGGAAACAAGTGCACCCAAAAATCCCATTGAGGGAAAAAAAAGATAAAAGTAGAGATATACCAGTAACTATGAGATATTGTTCGAAGAAAGATTTTAAAGGCTCAGTTAATGAGGATAAGACAACAGCTGGTATTGAAGAACTGGAGGATGAAATACAAGAGGGAACATCCAGAAGTGGGAAGCAACAAACATTGTGCCACATGACAAAGAAGTTAGACTCGAGTAACATAGTTTCATGTGTTGATGTATCAAGTGATAATCTGATGGATGAATCTCATGATAACAGTAACATGAACTGTGTCAAGAACAAGAAAGGTTTGAAGAGAAAATTAGAAGTAAATACACCAGATAATGAAAATCTAAATGCCCCAGTTCAGTCAAATATTAAGAAAGTGAATATCAAAAAGTTCAAGAAGAAATGTACTCAGAAAGAATCTTTTAAAAATGTACATTCTCTGAATATTCAGTTGCAGGTGAATGAGGCTGCAAATGAATTATTGAATGACTTGGAAGATTTTGAGGAACCAGTATGTAATTGGAATCAAGTATTAGTGAAAGACAATAAAAATACTTCTATAATTAAATTTAGTGCTGAAAGCAAAGTCGAAGTTGATGCTAAAACAGGTGTTGAGGATGCTCAAAAGTGTAAAACAGGTGTTGAGGATACTCAAAAGTGTAAAACAGTGTTGAGGATGCTCAAGTGTAAAACAGGTGTTGAGGATCTCAAAAGTGTAAAACAGGTGTTGAGGATGCTCAAAAGTGTAAAACAGGTGTTGAGGATACTCAAAAGTGTAAAACAGGTGTTGAGGATGCTCAAAAGTGTAAAACAGGTGTTGAGGATACTCAAAAGTGTAAAACAGGTGTTGAGGATACTCAAAAGTGTAAAACAGGTGTTGAGGATACTCAAAAGTGTAAAACAGGTGTTGAGGATGCTCAAGTGTAAAACAGGTGTTGAGGATGTCAAAAGTGTAAAACACAAAGTTCTTCATAAGTTAGAGAAATACAGAAACTATATGTTTCTTTAAAAGTTTCCAAAAATATCAAAACTAAATCTTTGTAAATTTACAGAAGATATAGAAACTAATTCTTCACAAGTTACAGAAAATACAAAAACTAAATCATTACAGGTTACAGAAAATAAACATAATAGACTAGAAAGTAAGCTCTCAGAAGGTGAGCTCTCAGAAGGTGAGCTCTCAAAAGGTGAGCTCTCAAAAGGTGAGCTCTCAAAAGGTGAGCTCTCAAAAGGTGAGCTCTCAAAAGGTGAGCTCTCAAAAGGTGAGCTCTCAGAAGGTGAGATAGGGCCAAATAATAATGAGGATACTGATGATGTAGACTTCATGGAAGAAAACCACGGCTCACAATGCGTAAATGTTTTACAAAGGCATTCATCAACAGATGTAATCCTGGTAGAAAAATATTGTATTTCCAGCAAAAATTCTGAAAGTGCAGACATTTCACATCCTTCTCATCAATGTAATTTTTTTGCTCCCCTCTCTAGGTTACTATTGAGTGATGTCCATCTTTATAATAGCCCTAGAGTTGAGCATGGGTTTTACAAACCTCTGATTATTATTATTATTACAATCATAACAAAGTGATAAGCCCACTATGGTCATACAGCATTGATACAAATCTCTGAGTGTCTGGAGACAGACCAACCATCACACCCATCCATCCCCTCACCTTGGTGACACATTAAGGGAATGTTAGTGGGCTTCATCTAATAACATTGTTAATGGGTGGGTTTGATGTATCCACTTTTTATTTTGGGAAATTTAGATGTAATTTTATCTCTGGGTTTTAATTGTATGTTGTAGATGAATATGCTTTTTAATATATAATAATGAATGACAAGTCTCAGCACTAACTGGCTCATACAGCTGCTTCAGACCTGTTTTTTTGTAATCACTGTATTACTGTAACTTTTATATTTAAAATTTTGAGCTTATTAAAATGATCAAACTCAAGTTAGAAGTATAGACTTGGCACAAAACCCTTTAAGCAAGATAGCACACAGCACAAATTACATGTGCTAAACTTTATTTAAATGACATTTCGGAAAACTAAGAATTCACATTAGCGCCCATAGTTTAATTTGCCAGCTATAATTTAAAGCCAAAAAGAAATTACCATATGGCAAGTGTGGACTCTCCAAGCAGATACATTATTATTATAATTATAACTAAGAGCTATCCAAGCAGACATGACTCCTTGATAATGGCAGATCATCGTGAGGTGATACAGCAGGACTCTGTATCCGCGGGGACACATTCCAAGCCTACGGATACCGAAAACTGCAGATAGTGGTGAACACCATATACAAGTCATTTTTCGTTTACATACATACCTATGATGTTGAGTTTTGGAGGGGTGTAGGGTTGGAGGCTGGAAGCAATGAGGTGATGTCATGTGGGTGGCAGTGTTCATGGCCCAGTGTTGGTGGCCTAGTGTGGGAGGCAGTGTTGATGGAACAGCATGGGTGGTAGTGTTGGTGGCCCAGTGTGGGTGGCAGTGATGGGTGCCCAGTGTGGGTGGTAGTGATGGTGACCATGTGGGTGGCAGTGTTGGTGGCCCAGTGTGTGCAGTAGTGTGGATGAGGGGGTGAGTGTGCAGCTGGCATGGGCAGTTATTAGGGTGGCTGGTGTCTACATGACTAGGAGTGTAGATGGCATGTTAGGGTGTGTGGGTCATGAAAACATGGGTAAGGTGTGGATATGGAGCTATGAGGGCTAGAAACTATGAGGGAATGGTGAGTGAATGCATGAGTAAGGTGTGGGGCCATGTGGGCTTGAAGCTGTGGGGGAGTGGTGAATGAAAGCATGAGTAAGGTGTGGGGCCATGTGGGCTTGGTGGTATGGATGGGGGTTGTGGGGAGGGGGGTTGTTGCTAGGTGTATAGGAAGGGTATGGCCACGGGGTAGGGGAGTGAATGAACAGTTTGTGTGGGCAGAGGTGTGTGGCTGAGGTAGCACTGGATGTGTATTGTATCCATATCATACCAGATGTGTATCAATTGTCTCAAGCAATACTGTATCAGACATGTATCAACTGTATGAAGCAGTAATGCATCAGACATGTAACAGCTGTCTCAAGCAGTAATGCACCTCAGCTCTCCCTTGTGTGTGATAACCTCCTCCCACTTTGTAACATACCAAATTGTAGATGAATGGTTCAGAGAACTGACACATTGATTAATTAGACAAATGTGCAACTCTTGGGTATCTTTATTGAGGAAACGTTTCGCCACACAGTGGCTTCATCAGTCCATACAAAGGAGAAACGTGAAGAACAAGAGGAGAATGAGGTAATCAGTCCCTCAACCTTGAGTCGATGTGGTCAGTCCATCAGTCTTGAATAGAATACAGCATATCTGTGGAGAAGTAGCTTATATACCATATTCTATTCAAGATTGATGGACTGACCACATCGACTCAAGGTTGAGGGACTGATTACCTCATTCTCCTCCTGTTCTTCACGTTTCTCCTTTGTATGGACTGATGAAGCCACTGTGTGACGAAATGTTTCCTCAATAAAGATACCCAAGAGTTGCACGATGTGTCTAATTAATTGTTACAAAAAATGCGATATCTAATAAGCATAGAGATCTCCAGTGAATACTAGAAAGGACTGCCCTTCTAGCATCCAGCCTGTTACTGGGTTTTTGTAACAAGTAGTCAGTATCCTGGTCCAATTATCCATTAGAATTTAATAAGATTCAATAGTGCTTCAGGATTACAACTGGTAGGATACTAACTAAAGAGATTAAAATTTAATAAGTTTATTAATAACAATAAAGTTGTCTAGGCGTATAATATCAAAGTAAATTAAAGTAATCAAAGTAATGACTTCTCTCGTATATAGTAGTACAGTGGACCCTCGACATTCGATACTAATCCGTTCCTGAGAGCTATCGAATGTCGAAAATATCGAAAGTCAAATTAATTTTCCCCATAAGAAATAATGGAAATCAAATTAATCCATGCAAGACACCCAAAAGTATGAAAAAAAATTTTACCACATGAAATATTAAGTTTAATGCAATAGAATAATTACAATAACAACAATAACAATAGATTAATAACAATAGAATAAATGACACTTACCTTTAATGAAGATCTGGTGGCATACTGCTCTTATCTGTATTTTTTTTGTACCTCTGTATGTGTGCACAAATTGGAAAATAAATTGGAAATGGGAGGAGGGGAGAGTGTGGATGTGTCATGTGGGTTTTCGAAAACGTGGATAGGGTAAGAATACTCACGTAGGCTGGTATTACGTATAATATAACGGAAAGTATGGGAAAGCGCCAACAGCCGTCCTGCGTCTCTCTGCTCCCTAGCCTGACTGACCCATGAGTGCCTACGGGTGAGGATGTTTGAAATCCTGCTATGGTCAGCAGCAATATGAATACAGTCAATGATTCACACAGACGGTTGGTAGTGAGTCATCTACTGGTACACTGGTTACTAGGAACTGGTACTACTACTGAGAGCTCGGCGACGCTAACGTATGTCGTCCCGACATACAACTAATACAAACTAGAGATGGCAGGTGTACGGCTTGGGCTGATTCTATACAATGTCAAAGTACACAACAATTGAACATTATAACATACATAAGTAGAATATTGGAATGGAAGCTTACATAAGTGAAACTGTAATGCAATACAAGGTATAATATAGCACAACTCATCGAATGAAACTCAACGTTGAGATTACACAATAGAAGTTATAAAAAAATTTGATCGATCGATCTGTATTCATGTGATCTACGGATTCTGAGGAAGGAATATATACAAAGAAAGAAGTGTTTAACAGAAAGGCAGATTCAGTGCACTCAAATCTAGACTGTTAACTCTCAGAATTCGGAGAGAACGTGAACACAAAAAAAAAATTCTTGAATACTGATAAGTTGATACTGTAATTATTCATCTATACAGGTTATTTACATTTAACCCCAACTCTGCTAGGGTGAGATTGATATATGCAGAATGGGTGTCATCTCTGGGAGGATCAAACTCTGTTGCACTGGCTAACTCATGCTGTATTTGAGGCAAATCTGAATTGGTAGTTACAAATGATACTTGAGGATTTCTCAATACCTGTCGTGTACGTAGGGAATAACGACATTCAGGTTGATCGTCTGACTGAGTATCAGAGGTAGAGAGTACAGGATCAGGAGGATTGTCAGAGTCTGTCACATTAGTCTGGGTTGGAACATCATTATCATCACATACTAACTTCATATGATCTAAATGCGATTCTTTATACTGACCAGTACTAATTTCTCTAACCTTATACTTATTACCAGTGATATGTTCAACTACTCGATAAGGACCAACAAACTTTTGATCAAGCTTAGGCACTGCAGACGTTTTGTTAAAGTTAGTCACCATAACTCTCGAACCTACTTTGATTTTGGATGGCTTTGCTCGAGTGTTTGCAACTCTTGTAAATTCTGTTGTTGATTTATGAAGTGTTTCACGGATTCTTCTAAAAACACTTTGAGCTAAGCTGGTACGAGTTGCTATGAAATCATCAGGGTTGTAATTTGGTTTCGGATTAGAATATAGCAACTCATAAGGCAAACGTTTGTCTACACCGTACAATGCATAATGTGGAGTGTCACCTATAGAAACATTGTAAGCAGAATTTATAGCACACTGCACATCAGGTATAACTTCATCCCAAGTTTCACTGTTGGGATTGATAGTGGCTCTCAAGACATCAAGTACTTTTTTATTGGTTTGTTCCACTAACCCATTGCTGGCAAGATGATGAGGAACAATGGTGAGTGTGGATGGTGTTAATGTTTAGAAGGAGAATCCCCTTCCATTAGGACTTGAGGTAGCAAGTCCTTTTCTGGGGTTACTTCCCTTCTTCTTTTAATGCCACTAGGACCAGCTTGAGAGTCACTGGACTCAGGGCCCTGTACGCTGTAAACGTCAGGCCTATATTTTAGAATGCAGCACCACTTTGGAACCCACACCTAGCCAAGCATCTAAGGAAACTAGAGAAAGTGGAAAGGTTTGCACCAAGACAAGTCCTGGAGCTAAGGGGCATGTCCTACAAGAAGAGGTTAAGGGAACTCGACCTGATGACACTGGAGGACAGGAGAGGTAGGGGGATATGATAACAACATATAAAATACTCACAGGAATTGAAAAGGTGGACAGAAACAAGATGTTCCAGAGATGGGACACAGCAACAAGGGGTCACACTTGGAAGTTGAAGACTCGGATGAATCACAGGGACGTTAGGAGTTGTCAGGAAATGGAATAGTCTCGTAAGTGATGTAGTAGAGGCAGGATCCATACATAGCTTTAAGAAGAGGTATGATAAAGCTCATGAAACAGGGATAGTGACCGAGTAGTGAACAGTGTAGAGGTGAGGCCAGGATCTGTGACTAGACCCCTGCAACCACAACTAGGTGAGTACACACACACACACAAGCACACACAACTGGCTCCTAGAATTTAACCCTGCCAAATGCAAAGTCATGAAGATCGGGAAAGAGCAAAGTAGACTGCAGAGTAGAAAGAGGAGAAAGATCTGGGAGTGAGTATAACACCAAGCACGTCGCCAGAAGCCCACATTAACCAAATAATTGCTGAGGCATATGGGCGCCTGGCAGACCTGAGAATAGCGTTCCGATACCTCAGTAAGTAATCGTTCAAAACTCTATACATTGTGTACGTCAGGCCAATACTGGAGTATGTGGCATCAGTTTGGAACCCACACCTAGTCAAGCATGTCAAGAAATTATAGAAAGTGCAAAAGTTTGCAACAAGGCTGGTTCCAGAGCTAAGGGGAATGTCCTACGAAGAAAGGTTAAGGGAAATCGGTCTGACGACACTGGAGGACAGGAGGGTCAGGGGTGACATGATAACGACACACAAAATACTGCGTGGAATAGATAAATGCGTGATAAAGGAATAACAGGAAAAGTTGGTAGATGGATCTATAATTTCCTGACAAATAGAACACAAAGAGTAGTAGTCAACAGTCAAGTCTGAGGCGGCTACAGTGAAAAGCTCTGTTCCGCAAGGTACAGTACTCAGTCCCATCTTGTTCCTCATACTCATATCGGACATAGACAGGGACATAAGCCACAGTGCCGTGTCTTCCTTTGCAGATGACACCTGAATCTGCATGACAGTGTCCTCCACTGAAGACACTGCAAGGCTCCAGGTGGACATCAACCAAATCCTTAAATGGGTTGCAGAAAACAATATGAAGTTCAACGATGAGAAATTTTAATTACTCCGATATGGTAAACGTGAGGAAAATAAAATTTTATCTGAGTGTAAAACAAATTCCAACCACACAATAGAGCGAAAAACTAACGTCAAAGACCTGGGAGTGATCATGTCGGAAGATCTCACTTTCAAGGACCATAACATTGTATCAATCGCAACTGCTAGAAAAATGACAGGATGGATGATGAGAACCTTCAAAACTAGGGATGCCAAGCCCATGATGACACTCTTCAGGTCACTTGTTCTATCTAGGCTGGAATATTGCTGCACAGTAACAGCACCTTTCAAGGTAAGTGAAATTGCTGACCTAAAAAATGTACAGAGAACCTTCACGGTGCACATAACAGAGATAAAACACCTCAATTACTAGGAACGATGAAGTTCCTGAACCTGTACTCCCTGGAATGCAGGCAGGAGAGATGCATGATTATATACAGGTCTCCCTCAACATTCACGTTTTCAGCTTTCGCGGGCTTCACACATTCGCGAATTCCCAAACGCCAAATTCCCAGCCACCAAATTCCCAGCCGCCAAATCATATTCAAGTTTCCCGCCACCTGCGAGTCCCTACTACCCTCCCACCGACCCCCGCAACTGGCAGCCAGCCCTCCCACCACTCAGTGTGGTGAGTGTTTTGTTTGTTCATTATTTGCTATTAAACTGCAGTATAAATAATGTAAACCCATTCATGACTGCATATTGGAATGGCTATTCGGACAGGTATTAGACGGTGACATGTGTTTACTCTTGAACACAGCAAAGAATCAAACATTTCTGCTACTGCTAATAATAACAATAGTAATAATAATAATAATAATAATAATAAATACGATATAATTGAAGAAGGAAGTTGTACAAAAATACGAGGGAGTGGTTGACACATCGTCAGTGTGGCTTTGTTTATGCTGGAGTGAGCATTAGTCTCCCTGCTCTTCTAAACATTTCACAATAATTCATTGTGTTTGGTACTTGTAGATTGAGTGCGACTGGAGTGGTAGAGGCAGTGGTTGAGGCAGCCGTTGAGGCAGCGATTGAGGCAGCTGTTGAGGCAGCGATTGTGGCAGTGGGCGAGGCAGCTGTTGAGGCAGCGACTGAGGCAGTGGTTGAGGCAGCTATTGAGGCAGTGGGTGAGGCAGCAGTTGAGGCAGCGATTGAGGCAGTGGGTGAGGCAGCTGTTGAGGCAGCGATTGAGGCAGCGGTTGAGGCATCTGTTGAGGCAGCTGTTGAGGCAGCTATTGAGGCAGCTATTGAGGCAACTGTTGAGGCAGCAATTGACGCAGCGATTGAGGCAGTGGGTGAGGCAGCTGTTGAGGAAGCGATTGAGGCAGCGGTTGAGGCAGCTGTTGAGGCAGCTGTTGAGGCAGCTGTTGAGGCAGCGACTGAGGCAGTGGGTGAAGCAGCTGGTGAGGAAGCGATTGAGGCAGTGGTATTTAATAACATACATGTTATTAATAATAATAATACATGTTATTAATATGTACTATTATTATTTATAACACATATGTTATTAAATACCACTGCCTCAACCGCTGAATTATTGTGAAATTTTTGGAAGAGCAGGGAGACTAACGCTCACTCCAGC
The DNA here is from genome assembly GCF_026875155.1 of Cherax quadricarinatus. NCBI lineage: Eukaryota > Metazoa > Arthropoda > Malacostraca > Decapoda > Parastacidae > Cherax > Cherax quadricarinatus. The sequence goes on along the minus strand of NC_069405.1, from coordinate 88,988,828 downwards.
ATAAACAAAGCCACACTGACGATGTGTCAACCACTCCCTCATATTTTTGTACAATTTCCTTCTTCAATTATATCATATTATTATTATTATTATTATTATTATTACTATTGTTATTATTAGCAGTAGCAGAAAGTTTGATTCTTTGCTGTGTTCAAGACTAAACACATGTCACCGTCCAATACCTGTCCGAATAGCCATTCCAATATGCAGTCATGAATGGGTTTACATTATTTATACTGTAGTTTAATAGCAAATAATGAACAAACAAAACACTCACCACACTGAGTGGTGGGAGGGCTAGCTGCCAGTTGCAGGGGTCGGAGGGAGGGTAGTAGGGACTCGCAGTGGTTGGGGAAGTGGTGGAGGCATTGATGGAGTCTGTGGTATTTAATAACATACATGTTATTAAAGCATAACATGTATATATTTAGTACAATTTACGACATTTTCATGTATTTTATGATTGTTCATGGTTCAACAAGTTAAGGAGGCAGTATTGTATTGTATTTCCCTACAATATATTGGGGCACCAAACATTCACGGTTTTTCAACATTCGCGAGGCTCTTGATCCCCTAACCCTCGCGAATGTTGAGGGAGACCTGTACACCTGGAAAATCCTTGAGGAATTAGTACCAAACTTGCAAACGAAAATCACTCCCTATGAAAGCACAAGACTTGGCAGACGATGCAACATCCCCCGAATGAAAAGCAGGGGTGCCACTAGCACATTAATAGACAACACAATAAGTGTCAGGCACCTAAGACTGTTCAACTGCTTCCCAGCATACATAAGGGGGATTACCAGTAGACCTTGACTGTCTTCAAGCAGGCACTGGACAGGCACCCAAAGTTGGCACCGGTCCCGAAACATGGAGAGCCAGGATGTTGGACGTGGTGCTGGAAAACCTCATGCACCAACATGTTAAGGACACTACCAGAGTGAGAGTGGAGGATGAACCAGCAAGGTTGGACCTTGTGTTCACCCTGGGCAGCTCAGACATTGAGGACATCAAGTATGAGAGTCCCCTAGGAGCTAGCGACCACGTGGTTCTGTGCTTTGATTACATAGTAGAGCTGCAAGTGGAGAGAATAACAGGAGTTGAATGGGAAAAGCCTGACTATAAAAGAGGGGACTACATAGGGTTGAAGAACTTCCTGCGGGAGGTCCAGTGGGACAGAGAACTGGCAGGAAAGCCAGTAAATGAAATGATGGAATATGTAACAACAAAATGCAAGGAGGCAGTGGAAAGGTTTATTCCCAAGGGCAACAGTAATAACGGGAAGACCAGAACGAGCCCCTGGTTTACCTGACGGTGTAAGGAGGCAAAAACAAAATGCAATAGAGAATGGAAAAAGTACAGAAGGCAGAGAACACACGAAAATAGGGAGATCAGTCGCAGAGCCAGGAATGAGTACGCACAGGTAAGGAGGGAGGCCAGCGACAGTATGAAAATGACATAGCATCGAGAATCAAGACTGACCCGAAACTGTTGTATAGCCACATCAGGAGGAAGACAACAGTCAAAGACCAGGTGATCAGATTAAGGACAGAAGGTGGAGAACTCACAAGAAATGATCAGGAGGCATGTGAGGAGCTGAACAGGAGATTTAAGGAAGTTTTTACAGTAGAGACAGGAAGGGCTGTGGGAAGACAGCACAGAAGGGAACATCAAGAGGGAATATACCAACAAGTGTTGGATGACATACGAACAACTGAGGAGGAGGTGAAGAAGCTCTTAAGTGACCTTGACACCTCAAAGGCGATGGGACCGGACAACATCTCCCCATGGGTCCTTAGAGAAGAAGCAGAGATGCTTTGCGTGCCTCTAACCACAATCTTCAACACATCCCTTGAAACTGGGCAACTACCTGAGAAATGGAAGACAGCTAATGTAGTCCCCATATTTAAGAAAGGAAACAGAAACGAGGCACTAAACTACAGACCTGTGTCTCTGACATGTATTGTGTGCAATGTCATGGAGAAGATTATCAGGAGGAGAGCGGTCGAACACCTGGAAAGGAACAAGATTATAAATGAAAACCAGCATGGGTTCATGGAAGGCAAATCTTGTATCACAAACCTCCTGGAGTTTTATGACAAGGTAACAGAAGTAAGACACGAGAGAGAGTGGTGGGTAGATTGCGTTTTCCTAGAGTGCAGGAAAGCCTTTGACACAGTTCCCCACAAGAGATTAGTGCAGAAGCTGGAGGATCAGGTGCACGTAAAAGGGAGGGCACTGCAATGGATAAGGGAATACCTGACAGGGAGGCAGCAACGAGTCATGGTACGTGAAGAGGTATCACAGTGGGCGCCTGTTACGAGCGGGGTCCCACAGGGGTCAGTTCTAGGACCAGTGCTATTTTTGATATATGTGAACGACATGATGGAAGGAATAGACTCTGAAGTGTCTCTGTTCGCAGATGACGTGAAGTTGATGAGAAGAATTAAATCGGACGAGGATGAGGCAGGACTGCAAAGAGACCTGGACAGGCTGGACATGTGGTCCAGTAACTGGCTTCTCGAATTCAATCCAGCCAAATGCAAAGTCATGAAGATTGGGGAGGGGCAAAGAAGACCGCAGACAGAGTATAGGCTAGGTGGACAAAGACTACAGACCTCACTCAGGGAGAAAGACCTTGGGGTGACCATAACACCAAGCACTTCACCGGAGGCACACATCAACCAAATAACTGCTGCAGCATACGGGCGCCTGGCAAACCTGAGAATAGCGTTCCGATACCTTAATAAGGAATCGTTCAAGACACTGTACACTGTGTATGTTAGGCCCATACTGGAGTATGCAGCACCAGTCTGGTACCCACACCTGGTCAAGCACGTCAAGAAGTTAGAGAAAGTACAAAGGTTTGCAACAAGGCTAGTCCCAGAGCTCAAGGGAATGTCGTACAAGGAAAGGTTAAGGGAAATCGGACTGACGACACTGGAGGACAGAAGGGTCAGGGGAGGCATGATAACGACATACAAGATACTGCGGGGAATAGACAAGGTGGACAGAGATAGGATGTTCCAGAGAGGGGACACAGGGACAAGGGGTCACAACTGGAAGCTGAAGACTCAGACGAGTCACAGGGACGTTAGGAAGTATTTCTTCAGTCATAGAGTTGTCAGCAAGTGGAATAGCCTAGCAAGTGAAGTAGTGGAGGCAGGAACCATACATAGTTTTAAGAAGAGGTATGACAAAACTCAGGAAGCAGAGAGAGAGAGGACCCAGTAGCGATCAGTGAAGAGGCGGGGCCAGGAGCTGAGTCTCGACCCCTGCAACCACAATTAGGTGAGTACAAGTAGGTGAGTACACACACACACACACCAGGAGCTTGGAATCGACCCCTGCAACCACAATTAGGTGAGTACACACACACACACACACCAGGAGCTTGGAATCGACCCCTGCAACCTCAGCTAGGTGAGTACACACACACACACACACACACACACACACACACACACACACACCACACACTCGACCCTGAAACCACAACTAGGGGGAGTTACACACACCCACTCATTCACACAGCTGATCCTTGGAATTTGACCGCGTCCCCTAAACCCCCACAAACCTTTCCCTCCCCACAGACCTTTCCCCCCCTGCTCTTGCCTTCACTCCCTCCTATCTTTCCCCCCCCTCCCTCTCGTTTCTCTCTCTCATAGCCTTTTTCCCTCCCTTCCCTACTCTCACACTCTCTCTCTCCCTCTCTTCTCCCTCCCTCTCTCTCTCTCTCCCTATATAGGCTTCTCTCTCCTTCTCCCTTTTTCCATATTTCTACCCTCCTTGCATTTCTCTCTCTCATAGCCTTTTCCCTCACCCTCTTTCTCTGTCTCTGTCTCTCTGTCTGTCTGTCTGTCTCTCTCTCTCTCTCTCTCTCTCTCTCTCTCTCTCTCTCTCTCTCCCTCCCTCCCTCCCTCCTCTACCCTTTCTCTCCCCTACATTTCTTCTCTTTCTTTCTCTCTCTCTCTCACTCTCTCCCCCCTCTCTCTCTCTCTCTATAGGCTTCTTCTCCATCTCCCTTTTTTATATTTCTACCCCTCCCTCACATTTCTCTCTCTCATAGATTTTCCCTCACCCTCCTTTCTCTCTCTCTCTCTCTCTCTCTCTAGGCTTTCTCTCCATCTCCCTTTTCAATATTTCTACCCTCCCTCGCATTTCTCTCTCTCATAGCCTTTTCCCTCACCCTCCTTTCTCTCCTCTCTCTCTCTCTCTCTCTCTCTCTCTCTCTCTCTCTCTATATATATATATATATATATAATATATATATATATATATATATATATATATTATATATATCTATATCCCCCTCTCTCCCTCTCTCTACCCTTTCTCTCCCCCCTCACATTTCTCTCTCTCACCCTTGGTCTTATCCCTCACCCCCATACTCTCTCCTCTCTCTCCCTCTTTCTACCCTTTCCCTCTCCTCTCTCTCCCTCTTTCTACCCTTTCTCTCTCCCCCTCTCACCCTCTCCCTCCTCTAGCCTTTTGTCTGTGGTAAAAAAAAATGGGTGGCTCTAGAGGACGGAAAACCAGAGATCTGGTAGACGAACCAGGGAGGAAAGACTGGGAGTTAGAGCTCCAAAAAAGGGAGGAAGAGTGGGGAAGGAAGATAGTAGAGCTTGGTAAGAAAATGGAGGAGCGGATAGCTGAGGAGTGCAGGAAGTGGGAAGTACAGGTCTTAGCAGCAGAAGCTAGGATACAGTGCTTAGAAGAGAAACTGCAAAGCCTGAAACAGATTAAAGAGACAAATGACAATTCAGATGTGACATCAGGCGCAGACAAGGGGACGGTAAGCAACAACGGAGACATGCCATACGCGAAGGCCTTATCAGACCCACGTGGGGCCAGGGAAAAGACGAGGAGTACACTAAGATCAAATGACAGGTCCGAAGACAATGAAGATATGCTATATGCAGAGATTCTAACAGCCAACTGCAGTAGCAAGGGACAGCTGGTCATAAAAGACAGTTCACTGAGAATAGAAGTTCCAGATATGACAGGGACTGAAGGCAAGAACATGTCAATGGAAGGAAATAAAATGCCTCAGAGGAAGCAGATGGAGACTCAGTGGGAGGAGGAAAGGGCGAGGTCAGTTTTTGTGTACGGGCTCCAAGAAGCCAAGGGGGACAACTTTGAAGAAATAAAACAGGAGGAGAAAAAAATGATTGAAGGCATCATGAAAACAATAGGTGAGGGCGATATGACCCAGGTGACAAATTTTCAGAGAATTGGGTGGTTTGCGAGTGGAAGGATATGGCCTGTCAAAGTAATTTTCAAGGAAGAATCAGTTCAAACCCAGGATTCTGCAAGAGAAAAGCAAGACTGAGGGACAAACAGGGGTACCAGAGAGTATCCCTCGACCGCGACAGAACACAAGACGAAAGGACTACACTGAAAGAGAGGGTACAGAGACGCAAGGAGGAACGAGAGGCAATGACGAAGATGAGCAGGACCAGACACAGGAGGAAGGGCAAACACACCCCACAGAATCTCCCACCAAAGACTCCAACAACGACATTCCAACGCAACTGAGCAACCTATACTACAACCCACTCACTGTTCCCTCTGCCACCAACCCCCATATCACAAACCTCACCCCAACAGCTGTCCCTTATGGGCATTCTGACCCCACCCCCCTCATCACAAACCCCACCTACACCACAGCCCCATATAGGCCCCCACCCAAGGCTCTCGCTCCCCCAACCCCAATATTCTTGCATGACCACAATGATAGAAAAAGAAACTGAAAGTTTGGTACACAAACGCGGGATGGAGTTTAAAGAATAAACATGAGGAGTGGAACGAAAGAATCAGTGAAAAATCCCCAGACATCATAGCAGTCACAGAAACAAAACTCGCTGAGACAATAACAGACACAATCTTCCCAATGGGATATCAGATCCTGAGGAAAGATAGAAGGAGTAGAGGGGGAGGAGGGGTTGCACTGCTCATAAAACACCGATGGGGATTTGAGGAAATGGAAGGCATGGACATGATTGGAGAAAGAGACTACATTGTAGGTACCAAATTTAGTCCGGAGAACATAAAGTAGTCATTGGAGTGATGTATAACCCACCACAGAACTGCAGGAGGCCAAGAGAGGAGTACGAAGAAAACAACAGGGTGATGGTGGACACACTGGCTGAGGTGGCAAGAAGAGCTCACTCGAGCAGAGCAAAGTTACTGGTAATGGGCGATTTCAACCACAGGGAGATCGATGGGAAAACCTGGAGCCCACATGGGGGTCCCGAAACATGGAGAGCCAAGATGATGGATGTGGTACTTGAAAACCTCATGCATCAACATGTCAGGGACACAACCAGAGAGAGAGGGGAGGATGAGCCAGCAAGACTGGATCTTGTGTTCACCCTGAGCAGTTCAGACATTGAGGACATCACTTACGAGAGGCCCCTTGGAGCTAGCGATCATGTGGTGCTGATTTTTGATTATATAGTAGAGTTACAAGTGGAGAAGGTAACAGGAACTGAAGGGGTCAGGCCAAACTATAAAATGGGGGACTACACAGGTATGAGAAACTTCCTGCAGGAGGTTCAGTGGGACAGAGAAATGGTAGGAAAATCAGTAAACGAGATGATGGAATATGTGGCAACAAAGTGCAAGGAGGCAGAGGAAAGTTTTGTTCCCCAAAGGGAAACAGAAATATAGGAAGACCAAACGAGTCCTTGGTTTACCCCAAGGTGTAGGGAGGCAAAACTAAGTGCAACAGAGAATGGAAAAGGTACAGGAGGCATAGGACCCAGGAAAACAAGGAGATTAGTAGAAGAGCCAGAAACGAGTATGCACAGATAAGGAGGGAGGCCAGCGACAGTATGAAAACGACATAGCATCGAAAGTCAAATCTGACCGAAACTGCTGTATAGCCACATTAGGAGGAAGACAACAGTCAAGGACCAGGTGATAAGGCTGAGGAAAGAAGGTGGAGAACTCACAAGAAACGATCAAGAGGTATGTGAGGAGCTCAACAAGAGATTTAAGGAAGTATTTACAGTAGAGTCAGGAAGGACTCTGGGGGACAGACCAGATGGGGACACCAGCAAGGAATACACCAACAAGTGTTGGACGACATACATACAGATGAGGAGGAGGTGAAGAAAAATGCTAAGGGACATCGATACCTCAAAGGCAATGGGATGGACATCTCCCCGTGGGTCCTTAGAGAGGGAGCAGATATGTTGTGCGTGCCACTTACCACAATCTTCAACACGTCCCTGGAAACTGGGCAACTACCTGAGGTATGGAAGATGGCAAATGTAGTTCCCATTTTTAAAAAAGGAGACAGAAAAGAGGCACTAAACTATAGACCTGTGTCACTGACGTGTATAGTATGCAAAATTATGGAAAAGATTATCAGGAGGAGAGTGGTGGAGCACCTGGAACGGAACAAGAGTATAAATGCCAACCAGCACGGATTCATGGAAGGCAAATCCTGTGTCACAAACCTTCTGGAGTTTTATGATAAAATAACAGAAGTAAGACACGAGAGAGAGAGGGTGGGTTGATTGCATCTTCTTGGACTGCAAGAAGGCCTTTGACACAGTTCCTCACAAGAGATTAGTGCAGAAGCTAGAGCATCAGGCGCATATAACAGGAAGGGCACTGCAATGGATCAGAGAATACCTGACAGGGAGACAACAACGAGTCATGGTACGTAATGATGTATCACAGTGGGCACCTGTGACGAGCGGGGTCCCACAGGGGTCGGTCCTAGGACAGTGCTATTTTTGGTATATGTGAACGACATGATGGAAGGGTTAGACTCAGAAGTGTCCCTGTTTGCAGATGATGTGAAGTTAATGAGGAGAATTAAATCTGATGAGGACCAGGCAGGACTTCAAAGAGACCTGGACAGACTGGACACCTGGTCCAGCAAATGGCTTCTCGAATTTAATCCTGCCAAATGCAAAGTCATGAAGATAGGGGAAGGGCACAGAAGACCACAGACCGAGTATAGGCTAGGTGGCCAAAAACTGCAAACCTCACTCAAGGAGAAAGATCTTGGGGTGAGTATAACACCGAGCATGTCTCCGGAAGCACACATCAACCAGATAACTGCTGCAGCATATGGGCGCCTGGCAAACCTGAGAACAGCATTCCGATACCTTAGTAAGGAATTGTTCAAGACACTGTACACCGTGTATGTCAGGCCCATACTGGAGTATGCAGCACCTGTTTGGAACCCACACTTGATAAAGCACGTCAAGAAACTAGAGAAAGTACAAAGGTTTGCGACAAGGTTAGTTCCAGAGCTAAGGGGAATGTCCTATGAAGAAAGATTAAGGGAAATCGGCCTGATGACACTGGAGGACAGGAGGGTCAGGGGAGACATGATAACGACATATAAAATACTGCGTGGAATAGACAAGGTGGACAAAGACAGGATGTTCCAGGGAGGGGACACAGAAACAAGAGGCCACAATTGGAAGTTGAAGACACAAATGAGTCAGAGAGATATTAGGAAGTATTTCTTCAGTCATAGAGTTGTAAGGCAGTGGAATAGCCTAGAAAATGACCTAGTGGAGGCAGGAACCATACACAGTTTTAAGACGAGGTTTGATAAAGCTCATGGAGCGGGGAGAGAGAGGGCCCAGTAGCAACCGGTGAAGAGGCGGGGCCAGGAGCTAAGACTCAACCCCTGCAACCACAAGTAGGTGAGTACAAATAGGTGAGTACACACACACACCAGGAGCATGGACTCGACCCTTGCAGCCTCAACCTTGTGAGTACACACACACACACACACACACACACACACCACACACACACACACACCACACACACACACATGATAACGACATACAAAATACTGAGAGGAATTGACAAGGTGGACAAAGACAGGATGTTCCAGAGATTGGACAGTTGGAAGTTGAAGACACAGATGAATCACAGGGATGTTAGGAAGTATTTCTTCAGCCACAGAGTAGTCAGTAAGTGAAATAGTTTGGGAAGCAATGTAGTGGAGGCAGGATCCATACATAGCTTTAAGCAGAGGTATGATAAAGCTCATGGTTCAGGGAGAGTGACCTAGTAGCGATCAGTGAAGAGGCGGGGCCAGGAGCTCAGACTCGACCCCCGCAACCTCAACTAGGTGAGTACACACACACACACATGGGGTGACCATGACACTGAGCACGTCTCCGGAGGCACACATCACCCAGATAACTGCTGCAGCATACGGGCGTCTGGCAAACCTGAGAATAACGTTCCGATACCTTAGTAAGGAATCGTTCATGACATTGTACACTGTGTACGTCAGGCCCATACTGGAGTATGCAGCACCAGTTTGTAACCCACACCTGGTCAAGCACATCAAGAAGTTAGAGAAAGTGCAAAGGTTTGCAACAAGGTTAGTTCCAGAGCTCAGGGCAATGTCCTACAAAGGAAGGTTGAGGGAAATCGGCCTGATGACACTGGAAGACAGGAGGGTCAGGGGAGACATGATAGCGACATACAAAATACTGCGGGAAATAGATAAGGTGGACAGAGACAGGATGTTCCAGAGAGGGGACACTGAAACAAGTGGTCACAATTGGAAGCTGAAGACTCAGACGAGTCACAGGGATGTTAGGAAGTATTTCTTCAGTCATAGAGTTGTCAGGAAGTGGAATAGTCTAGCAAGTAATGTAGTGGAGGCAGGAACCATACATAGCTTTAAGATGAGGTATGACAAAGCTCAGGGAGCAGAGAGAGAGAGGATCTAGTAGTGATTAGTGAAGAGGCAGGGTCCAGGAGCTGAGTCTCTACCCCTGCAACCACAATTAGGCGAGCACACACGCACATGTGGTAGTGCTTCATTTAGAGTGATCAAAGTAAGGGTTTTTTTCCAGAATGGTCTGTAATATACCACTGTGGATAAAATATTTTGCCATTTCTTGAACATTTCTGAGTGAGTTGCCTCTGAATTCATTAATTTTATCGCACTCCATTACATAATGATGCAGGGTATGACAATAGACCATCCGGCAAATTTAAATTTCGTTTGGTCTACATTAGCCAGTTCGACTGAGGGGGTTATCGGTGATATGTCTGATAGATTATAGAGGTATGGATGTCTGTGGGAAACAATCAGGCTGCAGTACTAGGGTTGAAAACAGCAGATATAACCAGGATACCTCAGGAATATGTTTAAAAGACAATATTCAAAATAAAGTTGCTAGTAAAGGCAAAGCAACTGATTGACAAACAGTGATAGTAGAGGACAACGAGTGACTAGCTCCCTTAAGGCTTACTATACAAATAGTAGGAGTCTAAGAAATAAGATAGATGAGCTAAGATTACTTGAAAGTGCAGGTAATATAGATATTATTGCTATAACAGAGATCTGGTTCAAATTGAAAGATAGAGAAATGCCTTCTGAATGCAACATACAGGGTTATAAACTATTCCACACTGATAGGGTCAACAGGAAGGGTGGTGGGGTGGCAATGTATGTGAGAGATAATTTAAATACAGCCGGAAAAAAAGTCCCCCCCCCACTACCACCAATCCGACGACATTCTTCTTTGCAAATACGTATACAGGGTCTAAAGCCAGCAATGAATAACAAAATACCTTTCATCCGTGGACTGCTTGCAGAGGCAAATGCAATGTTCGCAGCTTTCACAGAGACCCACATAAAGGATCACTTGGACAAAATATGGATCCCAGGCTACAACCTATACAGATGCGACAGAGTGAACAGGCAAAAGGGGGGGGGGGGAAGGTTGGCCTGTATATCGCAGAGTCACTTATTTGCACAGAACTGCCTAATGCTTCAAATGATGTAGTTCAAGTTTTAGCAGTAAAGATCGAGAACCAAAATCTAGTCATTGTGGTAGTCTACAAGCCTCCGAATGCAACGTCCCAACAATTCCAGGAACAGCTGTTGAAAATTGACCACTGTCTGGAAAATCTTCCAGCTCCTGCCCCCACCATCTTGCTCCTAGGGGATTTCAACTTAAGGCACCTAAAATGGAGGAATATAGCAAATAATGTTGTTGCAGTGATAACACCAGGAGGCAGCTCAGACGAGAACTCACACACACATGAGCTTTTAAATCTCTGCACAAAATTCAACTTAAACCAGCAAATAATAGAGCCTAATAGATTGGAGAATACACTGGATGTCATCTTCACTAACAATGATGATCTGATACAAAATGTCACCATATCAAAAACAATATACAGTGGACCCGCGGTTAACGATATTTTTTCATTCCAGAAGTATGTTCAGGTGCCAGTACTGACTGAATTTGTTCCCATAAGGAATATTGTGAAGTAGATTAGTCCATTCCAGACCCCCAAACATACACGTATAAACGCACTTACATAAATACACTTACATAATTGGTCGCATTGGGAGGTGATCATTATGCGGGGGGTCCACTGTACTCAGATCACAACATAATCGAGGTTCAGACATGTATGCGTAGAGCCCCAGACCAACAAAATGGGATCAGCCACGAGGGAGCCTTCATCAAATTCAACTTCAATAACAAAAACAAAGTGGGACCAAGTAAACCAAGTCCTAAACGATATAAGCTGGGAAGACAGACTAAACAACACAGACCCCAACATATGCCTAGAGCAGATTAACTCTGTGGCACTCGATGTATGCTCAAGGCATATTCCTCTAAGAAAAAGGAGTAGACATAAAATAGAAAGAGACAAGTGCTCCCTTTACAGGCGACAGAAAAGAATAACAGAGTGGCTAAAAGAGGCCAATATATCTGCAATGCGTAGGGAGACACTGGTCAGAGAAATAGCAAACATCGAACTAAAGCTAAAGGAATCTTATAGGAGTCAGGAATTGCAGGAAGAACTAACAGCCATAAATGAAATCAAAAGAAACCCAAAGTATTTCTTTTCTTATACCAAATCAAAGTCGAGAACAACATCCAGTATTGGGCCCCTACTTAAACAAGATGGCTCCTACACAGATGACAGTAAGGAAATGCGTGAGATACTCAAGTCCCAGTATGACTCAGTTTTTAGCAAGCTGCTAACCAGACTGAGGGTCGAAGATCTAAATTAACTTTTTGTGAAAGAGCCACAGAATTTGGTAAACACAAGCCTATCTGATGTTATCCTGACGCTAAATGACTTCAAACAGGCGATAAATGACATGCCCATGTACTGTGCCCCAGGGCCGGACTCATGGAACTCCATGTTCATCAAGAACTGCAAGAAGCCCCTATCACATGCTTTTAACATCCTATGGAGAGGGAGCATGGACACTGGGGTCATCCCACAGTTACTAAAAACAACTAAGCCCCACTCCACAAAGGGGGCAATAGCAAAGAACTACAGACTGATAGTGCTAACATCCCATATCATAAAAATCTTTGAAAGGGTCCTAAGAAGCAAGATCGCCACCCATCTAGATACCCATCAATTGCACAACCCAGGGCAACATGGGTTTAGAGCAGGTCGCTCCTGTCCCAACTACTGGATCACTATGACAAGGCCCTAGATGCACTAGAAGACAAAAAGAATGCAGATGTAATATACACACTTTGCAATAGCCTTCGACAAGTGTGAGTACTGTTTTTGTGTATGGTGTGTTCACTGACAACTCTACACTGTTGGTGGGTATGCTGCATTCACTGACAACTCTACGCTGTTGTGTTGCTGCGTTCACTGACAACTCATCACTGTTGTGTATGCTGCATTCACTGACAACACTGTTGTTGTGTATGCTGCATTCACTGACAACTCTACACTGTTGTGTATGCTGCATTCACTGACAACTCTACACTGTTGTGTATGCTGCGTTCACTGACAACACTATTGTTGTATTGCGGCATTCACTGAGAACTCTACACTGTTGTTGTGTATGCTGCATTCACTGAGAACTCTACACTGTTGTTGCATATGCTGCATTCACTGACAACTCAACACTGTTGTTGTGTTGCTGCATTCACTGACAACACTGTTGTTGTGTATGTTGCGTTCACTGACAACCCGACACTGTTCTGTATGCTGAGTTCACTGACAACTCATCACTGTTCTGTATGCTGCATTCACTGACAACTCTACACTGTTGTGTATGCTGCATTCATTGACAACTCTACACTGTTGTGTATGCTGCAGTCACTGACAACATTGTTGTTGTGTTGCTGCGTTCACTGACAACTTTACACTGTTGTGTATGCTGCATTCACTGACAACACTGTTGTTGTGTATGCTGCGTTGTTACAAAAAACACGATATCTAATAAGCATAGAGATCTCCAGTGAATACTAGAAAGGACTGCCCTTCTAGCATCCAGCCTGTTACTGGGTTTTTGTAACAAGTAGTCAGTATCCTGGTCCAATTATCCATTAGAATTTAGTAGGATTCCATAGTGCTTCAGGATTACAACTGGTAGGCTACTAACTAAAGAAATTAAAATTTAACAAGTTTATTAATAACAAAGTCTAGGTGTATAAGATCAAAGTAAATTAAATTAATTGAATATAATATAGGATAAAAGTTCCTACACTTCTCTCGTGTGCAGTAGTATTGAGCTGAAGGCACATACCTCTTCAAGGGGGGCTCCTTGTTGTGGTGAAGAGGCTCTTGGTCTGAGGAATTAGACCTGTCGGTCTCCTTCCTCAGACCGAACCTAATTACCCCCCAATCCCCCCTTCCCTATCCCATCCTCCCCTTTTTCCTTTCCTCCTCCTCCTCCCCACCCCTCCCTTTTGCCCTTCCTTTTGGCCTTTGGGATTTTTTTCCCATAGGCATGCTAGTTCCTAGGTAGGGGAAAGGGTACTGGGGTCCATCCCATTCTGTTGAGGTTCTTGGCGGTGGCGTAGTTTGCCGTGGAATCTGGATTGCCTGGGGATGTCCCGATCCCTCTCCGGTATCTCGGAGGGTGGCTTTGGGTGTCTCTCGGTCGATGGGTGTATCTCTGGAAGCCACCTTTCGGATTCCGGGGGTGGTGGCCGAAGGAGGTATGCTTTGTGGCGGATATCCGGCCGCCCTCTCTTTTGTCCACCGAGGTAGCTCGGCAGATGTGAGGTTGCTACCCCGGATTGCTGGTTTACTGGCATGAAGGGTAGGGTATGGCACGAGTTCCATGCTGCATCTGCGCTACTAGCAGTGCTGAGGTCCTCTTGGGCGCGGAGGGAGATTTCTGGCCCTTTCATTCCTCCTAGGAACTATCCCTCCCTGGTCCCCCCTTTTTTTCTTTTTATTTTCTTTTCTTTTTCTTAAAAAAAAAAAAAAGTAAGAAGTAACCTAACCATAGCAGCCCTAGTCCATGAACCTGCTACCCCCGGGCCCCTTCTTGATACCACACCCCGTTCTGACCACGCCTCGTCTTTGGACCACTCTTCGGACACTCCTCATGCCTCTGTACCTCTTGCCGGTGCTGTTTCCTCACCCGCTTCAGGTACTGAGGTCTCGACTGACTCCTTCGATTTATCTGACTTCTGCTCTCCTTTGACTATGCTTCCGGCCTCTCCCTCTACGGTGCGGCAATTTTCAAATCGCAAGCCCATTCCACTTCGGACCAACTCTGGTCCCACACCTAAACGCCAACGACAATTACCTGCTGATGATACTTCTCCACCTTCTCGTTCTTCTCAGAAAAGATCGATATGTCCTGCACTCCCTTTCCACACTCAGTTTCAGAATGCACAATGGACTAAATTCTTCACTTTACGACCGACTTCCTCTACTGCCTATCTTTCCGACCACAGTATTGGCAAGGCACTCCTACGCCATGTTGGTAAAGATATTTCTTTTCATGCTCTTAAGAGCGGTACGCTCAACATCACTGTACAGAATGCTACCCAAGCTCATGATCTTTCTCTTCTTTCCCATATCGATACTGTTCCTGTCACTATTGAAAAACATCATTCCCTCAATTCTTGTAGTGGTACCGTCATTCTGCCCCATATCATAGTTCAACAAAATTTCCAGACATGTGGCAATGACATTCTTGAACAGCTGGAACTCCAAGATCTCCCAATCCTCAAGGTAGACACTTATGTTCTTCCTGCCTGCGAGCGGAGACGATACCCCTAGCAATTTGGCTCGTTTAACTTTTGACAGCCGTGAACTCCCATCCTCAGTTTATGTAGCAGGACATCGGTTACAAGTTCGAAAGGTCATCCCTACACTGCAACAGTGTAGAAATTGCTGGCGATTTGGCCATCCAGCGAAATATTGCAGATCTATAGCCGAATGCCCAGTCTGTGGTGCCGATGACCATTCTAATACGTCTTGTAATCGACCTCCCTCTTGCCTTAATTGTCATGAGGCTCACCCTTCGTACTCTCGTCGTTGCCAAGTCTACTTAAATGAGCGGGAAATCCGTTACCTCAAGGACGCAGAAGGTCTCCCTTATGCCATGGCAGTTTCTCATTTCCGCCTCCAAGGGAGACTACCTCGTGTTTCTTATTCCCGTGTTTCAAAACGTCCCCCCACTTCTGGGGTCCCATCTTCTGCAGCCTCCTCTGTGGTTACCTCTCACATAGTCACTCCTGTATCTAATTCTTTTGCTGTCCTCAGCTCAGACGTCCCTACTTCAACGCCTCAGTCTGTTCTCGCTTCTTCGTGTTCTCCCTCACAAGCCTCAGTATCGACGAGATCTCGTACAACACCTCTCAATCGTCCCTCTACTTCTCAGAAGTCAAAAAAAGGTCCTTTATCCCCTCCTTCCCTTCTTCCACCTCATTTTACCTTCCCTGTCTCTGTACCTGGTTCTTTCCCTCTCACTGGCTCTGTTACAAGTGTAGAGGTTCACCCTCCTCCTCGTACTGTACCTTCCTTCCCTGTTCCCTCCCAGGTTTCTGCCTCTTCTGTCCCCTTCCACGCTTCTTCCCCAGTTCCCTCCACCCTTTCGCCCCCCCCCTACCTTGGTACAGTCCATTACAGTTCCAATCTTTACTCATCCTCCCCCTACCATCTCCAATATTGTCTCCCATACGATGTCTCTGAATTCCGAAACACTTGAAGCAATCTCTGAATATATTGCAGAGACCAAACCATCAATGGACACTGATCCACCCTCTGTTCCTTCTCTCCCCTCTCCTCCATCTGCGCAACTCCGTTCTTCACAGCGCACCGTTCCTTCGCTGCTTGAACGTTTTCCGCTGCCTCTGCATGTGGGCTTTTCTAACCCCTCTAGTCCATAGGAACCCTTACCTCCAGATTTCAGGTATCTTTATCATTGCCAATCATGGCCTATTTACAGTGGAATATACGCGGCCTCAGGGGTAATCGGGGTGAGCTTCAGATGTTACTCTCCCAGTTTTCCCCTGTTGGTGTTTGCTTACAGGAACCAAAATTACACTCTGCTTTTATCTATCCCATCTCAGGCTATAATTTATTGTATTCTTCAGATCCTTTTCCTGATGGGGCCTTTAATGAATGTGCCCTTCTTCTACGCACTGATATTCCGTACCATCAGCTATTTGTTCATACTTCTCTGCATTACACAGCAGCCCATATCTACTTGCATAGGTGGTATACGCTCTGTTCTTTATATCTCTCTCCTTCTCGGGCATTATCTATTCCAGATATTGCCTTTCTTATTTCATCATTACCGCCACCGCTTCTGTTACTTGGCAATTTTAATGCCCATCATTTCCTCTGGGGGGGTTCTCACTGTGATTCCCGTGGCATTCAGTTAGAGGCTTTTCTTGCTACCCACCCCCTCCAGGTTTTAAATACAGGTACTCACACCCATTTTGATCCTCAGACTCACACTCTCTCTTGCATCGATCTCTCTGTCTGCTCTTCCTCCACTGCATTAGACTTCACCTGGTCTGTTCTCCCGGATTTACATGACAGCGATCATTTCCCAATCATTCTTACTTCCCCTTCATATTCACCACCTCTTCATATCCCACGCTGGCAATTTGATCAAGCAAATTGGAACCTTTACTCACAACTAACTGTTTTTAGTGAGGTTCCTTCTTCGTCCTCCATTGATGAGCTTTTACACCTCTTCTCGTCCTCCGTTTTAACCGCAGCTTCTCATTCTATACCCCAAACTTCGGGCAGGCATTCTCAGAAATGCGTGCCTTGGTGGTCTTCTGCTTGTGCTCGTGCATGGGGCAGGTACCAGTACAATAGAACCACGGAGAGACTTCTTGATTTTAAGCTGAAGCGTGAGATCGCTCGCCGTGTCATCCGTGAAGCTAAACGCACTTGTTGGCGAGATTATGTCTCCACCATCACCTCTGCTTCCTCTATGAGTGCAGTCTGGAAAAATGTATGAAAACTGAGTGGTAAATATTCTCCTGGCCCGGCTCCTGTTCTGCGGGTTGCCGGTGTTGATATAGCAAACCCACTAGATGTTGCCAATGAAATTGGCAATCATCTGGTCCGTATTTCTCAGGGGCTCCATCTATGCCCCTCGTTTCTTTCCTCAAAGTCTGCCAGAGAGTTAGCACCCTTGGACTTTTCTTCCCTCAGAGATGAACAGTATAATGTGCCTTTTACACTTCAAGAACTGGAGGCAACACTCTCAGCTTGCCGATCATCGGCAGCTGGGCCCGATGACATTCATATTCGTATGCTACAACATTTACATCAGTCAGCCCTTGCAGTCCTATTATGCCTTTTCAATCTTATTTGGTCACAAGGAGTTCTTCCACAGCTGTGGAAATCTGCCATTGTTCTCCCTTTCCGCAAACCAGGCACTACGGGACATGAAGCCTCCCACTATCGTCCCATTGCTCTTACCAGTGCAGTTTGCGAAGGGATGGAACGCCTGGTAAATAGACGTTTAGTGTGGTACTTAGAGACACACAACAGTCTCTCCACTCGTCAATATGGCTTTCGTAAGGGACGTTCTACCATAGACCCCTTACTACGCTTGGATATGTATGTTCGTAATGCCTTTGCGAATAACCACTCAGTTATTGCCATATTTTTTGACCTTAAGAAGGCATATGACACAACTTGGAGGTATAATATTTTGGCCCAAGCCCACTCCTTAGGCCTCCGAGGCAATCTACCATCCTTCCTTAAGAACTTTTTAACTGACGGGCATTTCCGTGTTCATGTTAATAATGTGCTCTCCCCGGACTTTATCCAAGCTGAAGGTGTCCCCCAGGGATGTGTTCTGAGCACAACACTTTTTCTCCTTTCTATAAATGATTTGGCCTCTAGTCTTCCATCAAATATTTGGTCATCACTCTATGTTGATGACTTCGCTAATGCCTGTGCAGGTGCTGACTGTCACCTCATTACAGTTTCTCTCCAGCATGCGGTCGACCGTGTTTCCAATTGGGCCACCACACATGGGTTTAAATTTTCCAGCACCAAAACTCACCAAATTACTTTCACTAGACGCTCTGTCATCTCCTATCATCCTTTGTACCTCTATGGCTCCCATATCCCTGAACGTAATACAGTCAGGTTTCTGGGTCTCCTCTTTGACCGTAGGTTATCCTGGAAACCTCACATTACCTCTCTGAAGGCAACTTGTCACAGCCGGCTGAACCTTCTTAAAACCCTTGCTCATCTTTCATGGGGAGCTGATCGTCAAACTCTCCTTCGCCTACATTCCACCCTCATTTTATCGAAACTTGATTATGGTGACCAGATCTATTCAGCGGCCTCTCCTGCTACTCTCTCTAGCCTTAACCCCATTCATCACCAAGGATTACGTTTATGCCTTGGTGCTTTTCACTCTTCCCCTGTTGAGAGCCTCTATGCAGAAGCGAACATTCCATCCTTATCCGATCGCTGTGATGCCCATTGCCTTCGCTACTATGTATGCTCTCATGATCTCCGCAATCCTTCCATTTATAGAATGGTCACTGATATTAGTAGACATTATTTGTTCACCGCCCCTGTTTACTCCGTCCCTTCTCTCTATGCCTTCATTCGCTCGTCTTCTCTTCAGTTACCACCTTTCTATGTTCATGTAGCATCTCACTTTTCCCTACCCCCTTGGGAAGTTCCAGCTGTTCGAGTCTGTTCTTTCTCTCTCCCTTGCTCGAAAGCCCAACTGTCTACGGTCGCTTCCCACTCTCTTTTTCCTGGCCACTTCCACTCTCATTCTCATGCCATTGCTGTGTACACAGATGGCTCTAAGTCTTCTGGCGGCGTAGGATTCGCAGTAGTGTTTCCGGACAGCGTCGTACAAGGGCATTTACTATCTTCGGCTAGTGTTTTTACTGCTGAATTGTATGTCATTCTTGCAGCACTTATCCGTATTGCATCTATGCCTGTGTCATCATTTGTGATTGTCTCAGACTCCCTTAGTGCTTTACAGGCTATACAGAAATTTGATACACCTCACCCCTTAGTCCTCCGTATCCAACTTTGGCTACGCCACATCTTTACCAAGCATAAAGATATTGTTTTTTGTTGGGTGCCTGGTCATGTTGACGTACAGGGCAATGAGCAGGCAGACACTGCTGCGCGGTCAGCAGTCCATGACCTACCAGTTTCATATAGAGGTATTCCATTTACGGACTATTTTGCTGCAATAGCTACCCACCTTCACACCCGTTGGCAACGTTGGTCTACTATGCTCGGTAACAAACTTCAATCTATTAAACTGAGTATAGGTTACTGGCCGTCTTCTTGTCACTAGTGTCGAGGTTGGGAGACTACTCTCTCCCATCTTTGCATTGACAACTCGTTTTACTCATGGATATCTCATGGAGAGGTGCCCTGCTCCTCTCTGTGAGAATTGCCAGGCTCCATTATCAGTCAGCCACATTCTGTTGGACTGCCCACTTTATCAACGAGCACGCAGAATTTACCTGCTCTCTCTTTACCTTCCCTTCTTGCTGATGGACCCACCTTTCATCCGGACTCTCTCATTGACTATTTTTGACAACAACTGACTTACTTCACAAACTCTGATGCCTTCAGCCCTTTCTACCTCAATCTCTTGCTACCCTCTACCCCAGCACTATCCCCTGCCCTGCTATTTTCTGTAACCTACTGATCATCCCTCCCCCCTTCTGCCGCCCAATACCCTCGCTTCCTTACCTACCCTGCAGCGCTGTATAGCCCTTGTGGCTTAGCGCTTCTTTTTGATTATAATAATAATGAAGGCACATATCACATTTTTATGGCTTTTAAGTGCTGTCTGGTACACTGTTAGCATATAATAACATAATACAAATATATACAAGTAAGTTTGTGTGTAAGTGCTCTAAGTAGTTCGCTATGTCTCAAGACTCGACTAGACTTAACCAGTGACTGACTAAAAGTCCTCACATAAATTAACTTCTTGACCAACCTGGCAATCAGAACAGCTTGCTTGAACAATAAAACGACTGATAAGCTGAACAGCAATATAACAAGCAAAAGCGACACAGGATCAGGAACAAGGAGATAATATAACGACACTAACTAGGGACCATCTGCAGATCCTCCACAAAAGTCACAAAACTCCCATACTACTGAATCTAAGTTCAGCATTAGAAAATCCCTGACTGTGACAGTACACAGATACCAGTACAAATTAGGTCAGAAGCTACAGCTCAGGACCTGAGTTTCTCAAGAGTGTCTATGTGATACACAACCTCAGTATAACGTCAAAAATCACTAAGTCTAGGCTATGTTCTATGAACAGAGTTACACAGAACCAACAACAAGAAAGTGACAGAGATGATCTTCCAACAAGGACCCACAAGGGAGAGCAGGTGAAGGATGTCTTGTTAGAAGAAAGTCAAACAGACAATAGACAGTGCAGGCCAGGCAGACTACGCCAGGCGAGGTGTCGTCACCCCCCCCCGATCACGTGACTCTCCATGGACTGCTGCTGCCTAGCAGCACAGAAGCCGGCAGCGTAACGGGCGGAGAGAAAACATAGTAGTTAGACAATGTTGTCAGCTACTTAACACGCAAACTATGAGCACTGAATAATATATAAATGTTACATCCTACCTAATAATATAACTAAGTCAAATAATAAATGCAAATATTACGATTTAGTATTATCAAATCAAGCAATATAAAATTATATAACGATTATCATAGTACATTGTGATCATCAGGGTCGCAATATGCTTCACTGACAATCTACACTGTTTACGTATTACAAAACTGTAACCCTCAAGGAAGTTCCTTGATGTTGGTGAGGGCTCTATTCTAGCGTTGGATCTGTGCTCCAGTTCCGATTAACTGAATGCCTTCACCCCCCAGTGCTGTTATCTTCGGTTTGCATTCCCTTGATTATAAATAATAATACAAAACTGTACACTTTTCGTATTTCCTCAAGATTGTGTACCATTTCGTATTTCAATGGTATCACTAGACTATACATCAGGTACACTAGCAGGTTTATGAAGATTATTAATACGAGCTGACCTGCAGTAAAATCCCAACTACTGCTGGCACCTGTTGATGACACGGGTTATCTATCAATTAAGCCTATCACTTCCATCTTAATTTTCATGAGTCCATCAATCTTGAAAAGAATACAGCCGTAACAGCCTGGTTGATCAGACCCTGATCCACCATGAGGCCTGGTCTCAGACTGGGCCACGGGGCATTGACCCCCCAAAACCCTCTCCAGGTAAACTCCAGATAATATGTGCGGAGAAGTAGCTTATATACCGTAGACAGGAAAGGTGCAGCAGTCGTAGGTGGTATCACATTTGTCCAATGTGGAAGTAGGTCATACAGGGAATTCTTCACTTGCCTAACCCTTGGGCATGACCTACTTCCACATTGGACAAATGTGATACCACCAATGACTGCTGCACCTCTCCTGCCTACGGTATATAAGCTACTTCTCCGGACATATGCTGTATTCTTTTCAAGATTGATGGACTGACCACATTGACTCAAGGCTGAGGGACTGATTATCTCATACTCCTCCTGTTCTTCACCATTCTTCTTTGTATGGACTGATGAAGCCACTGTGTGGTAAAACATTTCCTCAATAAAGATACCCAAGTGTTGCATGTAGTGTATGTCTAATTTATCAAGTTGTCGGTTCTCTGACCCATTCATCTACATTCCTATCTGATGCAGCAACATATTGGGATCTTAATATAGGGAATTCTTCACTCGCCTAACCCTTGGGCACGACCTACTTCCACATTGGACAAATGTGATACCACCTACAACTGCTGCACCTCTCCTGCCTACAGTATATAAGCTACCTCTCTGCAGATATGCTGTATTCTTTTCAAGATTGATGGACTGACCACATTGACTCAAGGCTGAGGGACTGATTACCTCAAACTCCTCCTGTTCACCATTCTCCTTTGTATGGACTGATGAAGCCACTGTGTGGCAAAACGTTTCCTCATTAAAGATACCCAAGTGTTGCACATGTGTCTAATTTATCAACTTGTCAGTTCTCTGAACCATTCATCTACTTTATAAGTTCACTGGCACAGTTTAAAGTTTCTAGCACATAAAAGAAACTAATAATCCACGAGCATGACAGAGCACGCGGAACGCATTGGTAGTGTTATTATATGTTCTACTCACTCCCAGCCTTTATTACACTGTTTTGATCATAAAGTGATTTTGCCACTGAAGGGCTATTTATTGTGTATTGTAGAGGTACGAAGTATGGATGGGGGTTCATTTATCTCATATCAGAACTCACCGTCCTCTAATTTACACTTTGCACAATCTCAATTATTGAGAAATTCCAATCATTATTTAGAGATATTAAGATTTTTTTGCCAGCGAAAGAATTTGGCTAGATTATGGAACGCACCCTTCATCCTGTAGAGGGAAGTACGGCCTACTGAGGATATGGAGTAAAAAACGTAGAAGAACTAGGCAAAAAGGGTGAATGATGGTGAAATTTTTTTTGGGATTTGTAATCCTACATATCTACAATTCACTTATCTGTTACAAGCAAATTTAGGAAATTTGCTTAGTATATCTATCTTATTTTCATTAACCCTTTGAGGGTTTCGGCCGTGTTAGTACGGCTTACGACCCAGGGTTTTTGACGTACTAGTACGCCTAAATTCTAGCGCCCTCAAATCTAGTGGGAGAAAGCTGGTAGGCCTACATATGAAAGAATGGGTCTATGTGGTCAGTGTGCACAGTATAAAAAAAATCCTGCAGCACACAGTGCATAATGAGAAAAAAAAAACTTTGACCGTTTTTTTGGAATAAAACAACGACTTTGCACTGTATTTTCGTATGGTATTTATTGTTGTATTCTAGTTTTCTTGGTCTCATTTTATAGAATGGAAGACATATTACAGAAATTGAGATGATTTTGACTGGTTTTACATTGAAAAGTACCTTGAAATTGAGCTCAAAGTAGCAGAAATGTTCGATTTTTACCAAAGTTCAAAAGTAAACAAATCATGCCAAGTGTCCATTATTATTATTATAATCAAAAAGAAGGGCTAAGCCACAAGGGCTATACAGCGCTGCGCCAAGTGTCCAATACACGTCAACTGGTGAGTCTAATATTCTTTTACAAGTGCGCCAATATTATTTATGCCATTTTTTACACTAATGCAGTAGTCTGCATAACAGTAAATCTTCTGTTTTTTGTGAGAATAAAAATTCAAAGTGGAAAGCAAAAGAATGTAAGAGGGGCCTTGAGACGTGACTAATGAACAGAGGAAATGTCATTTTAGTGCCAGGAATGTCTTTCTTGTTTATTCTGGACCCTATTTGGAAATTGGCATCTTTGGAAATTTGTGTGAAATTGGCAAAATTGCTAAATTCTGACCACTGTATTGGATAGTTGAAATTGATAAATGGGTGGTTTCTTGCGCTCATTCGATAGAAAAAATGGAGTTCTAGCGAAATATTCATGTTTTTTGTCGACTAGTACAGTGGAATTGGCCGAAAATGGGGCTGAAAGTGGGCAAAATCGCCGATGCGTCAACATCGCCGAGACCGCTAACTTCGCAAGAGCATAATTCTGTAAGTTTTCCATCAAATTTCATACTTTTGGTGTCATTATGATCGGGAAAAGATTCTCTATCTTTTCATAAGAATTTTTTTTTTTTTTTAAATTTGGCCGACCCTGAGAACGAGTCTCGGAGAGGGCCTGTCGACCCTCAAAGGGTCAATAATATATCTTGACATGTCACATAGGTTATTATACTGTCTGTCTCTGTATTCCTCAGTAAGTGGACAATTAATTAAGCACATAGTGTTCAAGACAGTGGCCATATGCTTGATCACATAATTTGCAATTAGTTTGATAACTATTTGTGTGTCTCCCAAACTGCCAGAAGTACTTGTAACCAAGCCTAAGCCTGGTCACTACAACATCAGTCAGTCTGTTCACATTGCAAGTTGCTCCATAAACATACTTATCTACATTCATGTTATAGTGGGTTATAGATCTACTCTGGCTTCTAACTGCATTCATATAACAATCACCAGGAATCATTGGCCATGGTTTACAACATCCTAATAATTGGGACTAAAATCCCATGACTCGGGGTGTAGGGGTAGAAGCCTTACCTGTCCTCTGAAAAACTGTCAAAAACCTACTATTTCTGCTACTTTGGGCCCAATTTCAAGGTTCTTTTTCCTGAAACCAACCAAAACCATCTCTATTTCAGTAGGATGTTGTTCATTCTATCAAATGGTATCAAGAAACAAACCAATAAGACCATTCTTGAAAACGCCCAAACTTGCTATTTTAAACCGAACACAAAGTCAAAGGTTTGTTTTTCCCTATCATGTGGGGGAGGATTTTATTTTCTTATACTGCACAACTCCCAACTCCTGCCCCAAACATCTTACTACTAGGACATTTCAACCTGAGACACATAAAATGGAGGAGTATAGCAAACAATATTTTAGCAGAGATCACCCCGGGAGGCAGCTCAGATGAAAATTCACACACACACACACATGAACTACTAAATCTCTGCAACAAATTCACCTTAAACCAGCAAATAGTAGAGCCTACGAAACTAGAAAATACGCTGGACCTCATCTTCACTAACAATAATGATCTGATACGTAATATAACTGTATCAAAGACAATTCACTCAGATCACAACATAATAGAGGTACAGACATGTATGCACAGGGCTCCGGACCAGCAAAATATGAGCAGTCATGGAGGTCTCTTCACGAAATTTAATTTCAATAACAAAAACATACAAAGGTATCAAGGAAAACATGTCCTAAATGAAACAGGCTGGGAAGATATCCTAAACAACATGGATCCAAACATTTGCCTTGAAAAAATGAATTCTGTGGTTCTTGACCCCTCAAGGAAGGTTCCTTGATGTTGGTGAGGGGCTCTTGATTTAGGGAATTGGATCTGTGCTCCAATTCCCCGAATTAAGCCTGAATGCCTTCCACATCCCCCCCCAGGCGTTGTATAATCCTCCGGGTTTAGCGCTTCCCCCTTGATTATAATAATAATATAATAATGTGGTTCTTGAGATCTGCTCAAGACATATTCCATCAAGAAAAAGAAAGAGAAGATGGAAACTAGAAAGAGAGACATTCCCTATACAGACAAAGGTGAAGAGTCACAGAGCTGCTGAGTGGGGCCAATATATCTGAAATATGAAGGGAGGCACTAGTCAATGAAACTGCAAATATTGAACTTAAGCTGAAGAAATCTTATAGGAGACAAGAATCACAGGAAGAACTAAAAGCCATAAAGGAAATTGAAAAAAAAAAAACTTCTTCTCTTATGCCAAATCTAAGGGAAAAACAACATCCAGTGTTGGGTCCCTGCTTATGCGGGATGGGACATACACAGATGACAGCGAAGAAATGAGTGAGATACTAAAATCCCAATATGACTCAGTGTTCAGTGAGCCACTGCCCAATCTAAGGGTCGGCAATCCAAATGAATTCTTTATGAATGAAACCCAAAATCTGGTCATCCCAAAACTCTCGGATATTATTCTAACTCCACAAGAGTTTGAAGAGGCAATTAATGACATGCCCATGCACCCTGCCTCAGGCCCAGACTTGTGGAACCCCATGTTCATCAAGAATTGCAAGAAGCCCCTATCACGTGCCTTCAGCATTTTACAGAGAGGGAGCATGGACACAAGGGTCATCCTACACACACTAAAAATAACAGGCATAGCCCCACTCCACAAAGGTGGCAGTAAAGCAATTGCAAAGAACTACAGACAGATAGCACTAACTTCCCATATCATAAAAATATTTGAGAGGGTTCTAAGAAGCAAGACAGCCAACCACCTAGATACCCATCAATTACATAACCCAGGGCAACACGGGTTTAGAGCAGGTCGCTCCTGCCTGTCCCAGCTACTGGACCACTATGACAAGGTCCTGGATGCTGTAGAGGATACACAAAATACAGATGTAGTATACACAGACTTTGCAAAAGCTTTCGACAAGTGTGACCATGGTGTAATAGCACACAAAATGCAGGATAAAGGAATAACGGGAAAAGTTGGTAGATGGATCTACAACTTCCTGACAAATAGAACACGATGAGTAATAGTAAACAGAGTAAAGTCCCAGGCAGCCACGGTAAAAAGCTCTGTTCCACAAGGCACAGTACTCACTCCCATTCTATTCCTCATCCTCATTTCTGACATAGACACCCGGATCACCATGGCAGTGACCTCCATCGAAGACACTGCAAGACTCCAAGCGGACATCAACCAAATCTTCGAATGGGCCACTCAAAACAATATGAAAAAAAAACTTGAAGAAATTAAAAATATATCAGGGTATACCACAAATTCTAACCATACAATAGAGTGGAAAAGTAATGTGAAGGACCTGGGAGTGATAATGTCAGAGGATCTCGCCTTCAAAGATCACAACAATGTATCTGCCTCATCCGCTAGGAAAATGATAGGATGGATAATGAGAAACTTCAAAACTAGGGACGCCAAGCCCATGATTCTCTTCAAATCACTTGTGCTCTCTAGGCTGGAATACTGCTGTACACTAACGGCCCTCTTCAAGGCTGGCGACACTGCAGACCTGGAGAGAGTACAAAGAACTTTCATGGCATACATAAGTGCGATAAGACACCTAAACTACTGGGAACAGTTGAAGGTCCTTGATCTGTTTTCCCTCGAACGCAGGCGAGAGAGAGATACGTGATAATACACACTTGGAAGGTCCTGGAGGGATTGGTACCAAACCTGCACACGAAAATCACTCCATATGAAAGCAAAACACTCGGCAGGAGATGCAACATTCCCTTGATGAAAAGCAGGGGCGCCACGAGTACACTGAGAGATAACACAATAAGTGTCTGGGGCCCAAGACTGTTCAATTGCCTCCCAGCATACATAACGGGGATTACCAATAGACCCCTGGCTGTCTTCAAGAAGGCACTGGACAGGCACCTGAAGCCAGTACCTGACCAACCGGGCTGTGGTTCATACGTCAGCTTATGTGCGGCCAGCAGTACCAGCCTGGTCGATCAGACCCTGATCCACCATGAGGCTTGGTCTCAGACCGGGCCATGGGGGCGTTGACCCCTGAAACCCTCTCAACATAAACTCCAAGTATACACTTAACACACAGATGTACAATTCCCACACAAATGCACAATTACCACACAGATGCACTTACAACACAGATGCACACCTAACACACACATGCACACTGAACACACAGATGCACACTGAACACACAGATGCACACTGAACACAGCTGCACACTTACCACACAGATACACCCTTACCACACAGATGCACACTTACCACACAGATGCACAATTACCACACAGATGCGCACTTACCACACAGATACACACCTTACCACACAGCTGCACACTTACCACACAGATGCACACTTACCACACAGATGCACACTTACCACACAGATACACCCTTACCACACAGATGCACACTTACCACACAGATGCACAATTACCACACAGATGCGCACTTACCACACAGATACACCCTTACCACACAGATGCACACTTACCACACAGATGCACACTTACCACACAGATGCACACTTACCACACAGATACACCCTTGCCACACAGATACACCCTTGCCACACAGATGCACACTTACCACACAGATACACCCTTACCACACAGATGCACACTTACCACACAGATGCACAATTACCACACAGATGCGCACTTACCACACAGATACACCCTTACCACACAGATGCACACTTACCACACAGATACACCCTTACCACACAGATGCACACTTACCACACAGATGCACAATTACCACACAGATGCGCACTTACCGGAGAATATTCCACTTCACTGTCGCTACTGTTAGTGTTTTCAAGATCTTGTAGCTCATATTCACAATCACTATCATCACCAATGCTGACATCTGAGTCCGGGATATGGGAAAATAGGAGTTTCCTCTTTGGTTCTGGTACAACTGAATGTGAACAAGACGGCCCAGCAGCAGAGGTGGAAGGCTGAGGGTCATCTGGGTTTTCCTCACTATTACCAGTATTATGGTCATTAGCTTCGGTCACAGCTTCAATAAAACCTTGAAACTCATCTTCACTGGCACTTCCATCTGTATTAGAACTGTCACTGGGGAACAAAAGTGTCCCAATTCGCCGAGGAGTGAGGAGTTTCTTACAGCGAGGCATGGTGAACAAGGTCTACTAAAATGGCGTTCCCACAATGTGGCACTGGGTCCCAGATTTTTTTTCTACTGCGCACACCGACCACACACACCCATTCTCTCACATCTAGGCCTACCAGCCTTTTCCTGCGAGATTTGAAGGCGCTAGAATTTATGCATACTAGTACGTCAATAACCCTGGCGCGTAAGCCGTACTAGTACGTCGGAAACCCTGACAGGGTTAATACGCATTTATTTCGCCTGACCAAGTTCAGTTTGTGTTTTTTACATTGTCTGAATTCTGTATCTTGTTCTCTCTCTCTCTCTAAGCTTAGTTGTGATAAAAAGAGGAGTCATAAGCCAAGTTAGAAATGATTAACCCTTTCAGGGTCCGTCCCGTAGATCTACAGCTTTACGTTCAGGGTCCAAACCGTAGATCTACGTCATGAGCTCAGCTCACTCTGATAAACTGTGAGTGGTACATTTGGGCCTAGATATGAGAGAATACATCTATGTGGTATGTGTGCACCACATAAAACAGATCCTGCAGCACACTGTGTATAATGAGAAAAAAAAAAACTGAAATCATAATTTTTCGATTAAAACAGTGACTTTGCAGTGTTTTTTCGTATGTTTTTTATAGTTGTATTTGCGATTTCTTGGTCTCAATTGATAGAATGGAAGACATATTACAGAAATAGAGATGATTTTGATTGGTTTTAGCACTGGAAATGGCTTGAAACTGAGCTCAAAGTAGCAGAAATGTTAAATTTTTGCCGATATTCAAGAGTAAACAAACGACCTCACACGTCTAATACATGCGAGCTGGTGGGTCTAATATGCATTCACAAATATGGTGATGATATTTATACAATTATTACAGTATTGCATATCAGTAAATCTTCTATTTTTTGGTGTGAATAAAAATTCATTATGTGAATAAAAAATCAAAATGGAATTTATTTGTAAAGCCTCAAAACGTAACTAATGAACAGAGGAAATGTTAGTTTAGTTCCAGGAATACCTACATTGTTTATTCTGGACCCTATTTTGAAATTGGAATATTTTGAACTTTGTGTTAAATTGGCCAAATTAACAATTTCCGATCGCTTTAATTTGTAGTTGAAACAGTTGACTTGCTGATTTCTTGTGCTCAATCGATAGAATAGAAGTAATACTAGTGAAATAGCTAAGAATTTGGTTGGCTGGAATAATGTAATTGGCCTAAAATGGGAGTCAAAGTCGGCAAAATCGCCAATTCGTAAATATCGTTGACACATCAAAATTCGCGAGAGCATAATTTCGTCAATTTTCCATCAAATTTCATACTTTTTGCTTTATTACCTTCACAAAAAGATTCTCTACCATTTCATAAGAAAAAATAACAAATTTTTTTTTTGAAAATTCTTGGACACTGGGGCACCACTTCAGATTTGGGCCTTGGACCCTGAAGGGGTTAAACTGAGTGAACATGGTATGTCTATGACTGAGATAGCATGTAAGCTTGGTCTGGTTCATCAAACAGTTAGTACAACTGTGAACAATAAGGAGAAAGTGTTGCAGGAAATTAAAAGTGCTACACCAGTGAACACTTAAAGTTATAAGAAAATGCGATAACCATATTGCTGACATGGAAAAACTTTTAATGGTGTGGACTGACAATCAGACCAGTCACAATGTGCCTTTAAGCCAAGCCATTATCCAGTCCAAGGCCCTAAGCCTCTTCAATTCTATGAAGGATGAGAGAGGTGAGGAAGCTGCTGAAGATAAATTCGCAGGGTGAAGTTGCAAGCGCCGACAATTTAGCTACAGAAAATTATCCATGTGGGCTAGCCGAGATAATAGAATGTGATGGATATACATACCAATCAACAGATTTTTAATGTGGATACCACTTGTGTACCTGCATGGTAGCCAGATGGAGAAAAACCTTACGTTTTCTCTGGTCCAGCACCAGAGAAAACGTGTATGAATCTGCATTTGGCCTAGTCACTCCCCACTCCACTTTTGTTAACAATTCTCGGCATGAATTATTCATTACATATCCCTTCGTTTATGATAGCATCTCAACGTAGTTGTTAGAAATGATTAAATTCACTGAACAAGGTATGTTGATGCTAATAATATGGCTCTGAACCACAGTGTAGGTAGCCGGTAGGTGTAGCCCAGGTGGGCTACACCTACCGGCTACCTACACTGACTTGCTAGAAATAAATACTACTCACCTCTCATCCTACATTAAGACTACACATATTTTAAGGTAAATAATGAGTGTACTCTATGTGTATTTTATTTCTCTGGGATGCTTTAAATATCATATATTAAGTATGAAACAGGGAGCCAGGGCTACCTACACCTGACTTCCTACAAATAAGTACAGTGGACCCCCGCATAACGATATTAATCCGTTCCTGAGAGCTCATTGTTATGCGAAGTTATCGTTATGCGAATGAATTTTCCCCATAAGAAATAATGGAAATCAAATTAATCCGTGCAAGACACCCCAAAGTATGAAAAAAAAAATTTTTACCACATGAAATATTAATTTTAATACACACAAACTGAAAAAGACATGCACAGTTACACGACACTTACCTTTATTGAAGATCTGGTGATGATTGATGGGATGGGAGGAGGAGAGAGTCTTAGTGTTTAGATGGGGAATCCCCTTCCATTAAGACTTGAGGTGTCAAGTCCTTTTCCGGAGTTACTTCCCTTCTTCTTTTAATGCCACTAGGACCAGCTTCAGAGTCACTGGACTTCTGTCGCACAACATATCTGTCCATAGAGGTCTGTACCTCCCGTTCCTTTATGACTTTCCTAAAGTGGTTCACAACATTGTCACCAGCACGTCTTGCAATAGCTGTGTTAGGGTGATTGTCATCAAAAAAGGTTTGCACTTTAAGCCACATTGCACACATTTCCTTAATCTTTGAAGTAGGCAACTTCTTCAATTTCTCTCTCCCCTCCTCCGAAGCAGTTTCCTCAGGTGTGGCCTCATGCTGATGAAGATGATCTAGCAGCTCATCAGTGGTTAGTTCTTCATTGTCCTCCTCCACCAACTCTTCCACATCATCCCCACTAACCTCCAACCCCAAGGACTTTCCCAATGCCACAATGGATTCCTCAACTGGCATAGGATTCCCAGGGTTAGCCTCAAACCCTTCAAAATCCCTTTGGTCTACACATTCTGGCCACAGTTTCTTCCAAGCAGAGTTCAAGGTCCTCTTAGTCACTCCCTCCCAAGCCTTACCTATAAGGTTTACACAATTGAGGATATTAAAGTGATCTCTCCAAAACTCTCTTAAGAGTCAATTGAGTTTCTGAGGTCACTACACAGCACCTTTCAAACAGAGCTTTTGTGTACAGTTTTTTGAAGTTTGCAATAACCTGCTGGTCCATGGGCTGCAGGAGAGGAGTGGTATTAGGAGGCAAAAACTTCACCTTAATGAAGCTCATGTCCCCACAAAGTCGCTCTGCCACGTCTGTAGGATGACCAGGGGCATTGTCTAACACCAGGAGGCACTTAAGGTCTAATTTCTTTTCAGTTAGGTAATCTTCCACATTGGGGGCAAATGCTTGGTGTAACCAGTCATAGAAAAAGTTCCTAGTGACCCATGCCTTACTGTTTGCCCTCCACGGCACACACAAATTAGCCTTGAGGATATTCTTTTGCCTGAACGCTCTGGGAGTTTCAGAGTGATACACTAATAAAGGCTTCACTTTGCAATCACCACTAGCATTGGAACACATGAGAAGAGTAAGCCTGTCTTTCATAGGCTTATGTCCTGGGAGTGCCTTTTCCTCCTGAGTAATGTAGGTCCTGCTTGGCATTTTCTTCCAAAACAGTCCTGTGTCGTCACAATTAAACACTTGTTCAGGTTTCAGTCCTTCACTGTCTATGTACTCCTTGAATTCCTGCACATATTTTTCAGCTGCTTTGTGGTCCGAACTGGCAGCCTCACCATACCTTATCACACTATGTATGCCACTACGCTTCTTAAATCTCTCAAACCAACCTTTGCTGGCCTTAAATTCACTCACATCATCACTAGTTGCAGGCATTTTTTTAATTAAATCCTGATGCAACTTCCTAGCCTTTTCACTTATGATCACTTGAGAGATGCTATCTCCTGCTTTCTCTTTTTCATTTATCCACACCATTGGGAGTCTCTCAACATCTTCTATCACTTGCGATCTCTGTTTCGAAAACACAGTTGAACCTTTGGCAAGAACAGCTTCCTTGATTGCCGTTTTCTTGGACACAATAGTAGCGATGGTTGATTGGGATTTACTATACAACCTGGCCAGCTCGGAGACACGCACTCCACTTTCATACTTAGCAATGATCTCTTTCTTCATCTCTATAGTAATTCTCACCCTTATTCCTGTAGGGTTGGCACTAGAAGCTTTCTTGGGGCCCATGGTCACTTATTTTGCAGATAAAATCACCAAAAACACTGTAATAATACGAAATGTTCCGATTGTATGCTTGGATGTTACCGCGGAGGCTGGCTGATAAACAATGCCACCGGCGGAACATGAGAGGCTGGCTCAGGCTGCACATTAGACGCGTCTCGGACGAATAGCGTTGAGCGGGTTTTTTAGCGATATGCGAGGCAAAATCTTAGCGATAAAATGTATTGGTATGCGGATTTAACGTTATGTGATGCCAACGGTATGCGGGGGTCCACTGTACTACTCACCTCTTGCCCTACATTAAGACTACAAATATTTTAAGGTAAGTAATAAATGTACTGTGTATGTATTTTACTTTTATTGTGCTTTTTAATGCCTAGTTCTACAGTGGTCCCTCGTTTATCATCGTTAATCCATTCCTGGAAGTGTGACGATTATCAAAATAGACGATTTTCGAATCAATTTTCCCCATAAGAAATAATGTAAATACAATTAATCCGTTCTTGACACCCAGAAGTATTAAAACAAATTTTTTTTTTTACATGAAATATAGATGTAGTACATAAACAGTACAATGGGACATGATGAATGAAACATTAACAGCATAACACTTACCTTTATTGGCGATTCTTCTTAGTGTATGGAAGACTGGAGGAGGAGAGAGATTGGATTAGTTACTGTTTGGAAGGGGAATCCCTTTCCATCAACACCTCAGGTACCAAGTCCTTTTCTGGGGTTACATACTTCTCTATTTCTTAATGCCACTAGGACCAGCTTGAGAGTCACTGGAGTCCTGTCTCGCTAAAAAAGTTTCCAGAGAGCTCTGTTTCTGGCGTCTCTTTAAAACTTCCCTAAAATGGGCCAAACTTTGTCACTGTACAAGTTGCCGATATGGCTTGCAACATCCTTCTCAGGGTGATGTTTCTCCATAAATCTTTCCATCCTACCCCACATTTCTAAAATCTCCTTAATTTCTGAAGAAGGCACCTTCTTCCATCTCTCTTCCTCTTCCTCTGCAGCAAGATTCTGAGCTGCGATCTGTTGCTGTTCCTGCTGAAGCTCTTGCAGCTCCTCAGTGGTTAGCTCTTCGTTGTGGTCCTCCACCAACTCTTCCACATCCTCCAAACTCACATCCAACCCCATGGAACTCCCCAATGCCACAATAGATTTCACAACTGACATAGGCTCATCAGGGTCAGCCACAAACCCTTCAAAATCCCTCTTGTGGACACAATTTGGCCACAATTTTCTCCAAGCAACAACAGCTTCCATGATTTCCTTTGTCTTTGCCACAATGGAAGATATGGTTGTATGGGGTTTGTTATACATCCTGGCCAGTTTGGCCACACGTACGCCACTTTCATATTGCTCAATGTTCTTTCTTAAATTCAATCGTATTTCTCACCTTCTTTACCAAAGGCTTGGCACTAGGAGCTTTTTTTGGAGCCAACGTAGCTTATTTAGCACTTGCAAGCACTAAAATGAATGGAATATTATGAAATATTTCATATGAACAAGTGAAGGGACCGTCGCTCACTGGTAAACAATGGCACACTGGCTGGGAAGAGAGGCCAAGGCGGTTCAGAGCCGTGAGTACGCGTCCAGGACGAAAGACGAATAGCGAGTCAACCGACCATTTGCGAGCCAACGTTTGGACGGAAATAACGCGACGATTTCCGAAAAGGACGACTATCGAGCCCGACGATTATCGAGGGTCCACTGTATTACTAACTTAATATAAGTTAGTGTAAACTTGTTGTCTGGCATTTATATGCATTTATAAATGAAAAAATCTCCACGGGGAAGTGGAACAGAATTCTTCCTCCGTAAGCCATGCGTGTTGTAAGAGGCGACTAAAATGCCGGGAGTAAGGGGCTAGTAACCCCTTCTCCTGTATATACGTATTACTAAATGTAATATAGGTAGTAGGTTGGTAGACAGCAACCACCCAGGGAGGTACTACCGTCCTGCCAAGTGAGTGTAAAACGAAAGCCTGTAATTGTTTTACATGATGGTAGGATTGCTGGTGTCTTTTGTCTGTCTTATAAATATGCAAGATTACAGGTATGTCTTGCTACTTCTACTTACACTTAGGTCACACTACACATACATGTACACGTTAATTTATACACACTCATCTGAGTTTTCTTTGATTTTATCTTAATAGTTCTTGGTCTTATTACTTTTCCTTTTACATCCATGGGGAAGTGGAATAAGAATCTTTCCTCCGTAAGCCATGCGTGTTGTAAAAGTCAACTAAAATGCCGGGAACAATGGGCTTAGTAACCCCTTTTCCTGAAAAATTACTAAAAAGAATAAGAAGAAGAAAATTGTCAAAGTGGGAAGTCTAAATGTGCGTGGATGTTGTGCAAATGATAAGAAAGAGATGATTGTGGATGTTATGAATGAGAAGAAGCTGGATGTCCTGCTTTAAGTGAAACAAAGCTGAAGGGGGTGGGAGAGTTTCAATGGAGAGGACTAAATGAGATGAGGTCAGGGGTTTCAAATAGAGTTAGAGCTAAAGAAGGAGTAGCAATAATGTTGAAGGATAAGCTATGGCAGGAAAAGAGGGACTATAAATGTATTAATTCAAGGATTATGTGGAGTAAAATAAAGATTGGATGTGAAAAGTGGGTTATAATAAGCGTGTATGCACCTGGAGAAGAAAGAAGTGTAGAGGAGAGAGAGAGATTTTGGGAAATGTTGAGTGAATGCGTGGGGAGTTTTGAATCAAGTGTGAGAGTAATGGTGGTTGGGGATTTCAATGCTAAAGTGGGTAAAAATGTTATGGAGGGAGTAGTAGGTAAATTTGGGGTGCCAGGGGTAAATGTAAATGGGGAGCCTTTAATTGAGCTATGTGTAGAAAGAGATTTGGTAATAAGTAATACATATTTTATGAAAAAGAGGATAAATAAATATACAAGGTATGATGTAACATGTAATGAAAGTAGTTTATTAGATTATGTATTGGTGGATAAAAGGTTGATGGGTAGGCTCCAGGATGTACATGTTTATAGAGGGGCAACTGATATATCGGATCATTGTGTACGAATGGTATATAATACCGACAAGATGAGAGTAAGACACATGTGCAACATCTGGGTATCTTTATTGTAGACGTTTCGCCATCCAGTGGCTTTATCAATACAAATTCCAGGACATAACTTGAAGACAGTAGAACTATGTACAGAAGATGAGGTAATCAGTCTCTCAACCTAGGAGTAGGTGCGAACAGCACCATAGTCGTGGAGATTCTGAAGCAGAAGAAAGAATCCTGGCGCTTATTATAGTAACGTCAGGTGAAGCAGACGAGGGCAAATTCACTGGTGGGCGGGATTCCCCAGTGGAAGTAGGTCCTTCCCAAAGAGATGGGTTAGTTGTTGTAGTAGTAGTTGTCGTAGTTGTGAAGGTTATGTACATGTTCTCAGAATTAAGATTCCATGATGTTGCAGTGTCTGACAAGTTGTGTACGAATGGTATATAATACCGACAAGATGAGAGTAAGACACATGTGCAACATCTGGGTATCTTTATTGTAGACGTTTCGCCATCCATTGGCTTTATCAATACAAATTCCAGGACATAACTTGAAGACAGTAGAACTTGTACAGAAGATGAGGGAACAGTCTCTCAACCTAGGAGTAGGTGCCGAACAGCACCATAGTTCGTGGAGATTCTGAAGCAGAAGAAAGAATCCTGGCGCTTATATAGTAACGTCAGGTGAAGCAGACGAGGGCAAATTCCTGGTGGGGGACAACTACTACTACAACAACTAACCCCTCTCTTTGGGAAGGACCTACTTCCACTGGGGAATCCCCCCCACCAGTGAATTTGCCCTCGTCTGCTTCACCTGACGTTACTATATAAGGCCAGGATTCTTTCTTCTGCTTCAGAAACTCCACGACTATGGTGCTTGTTCGCACCTACTCCTAGGTTGAGAGAATGATTACCTCATCTTCTGTACATAGTTCTACTGTCTTCAAGTTATGTCCTGGAATTTGTATTGATAAACCACTGGATGGCGAAACGTCTACAATAAAGATACCCAGATGTTTGCACATGTGTCTTACTCTCATCTTGTCGGTATTATTACCATTCGTACACAACTTGTCAGACACTGCAACATCATGGAATCTTAATTCTGAGGACATGTACATAACCTTACCAAAATACGCAACTACTACTACAACAACTAACCCTTTTCTTTGGGGAGGACCTACTTCCATGGGATCCCGCCCCACCAGTGAATTTGCCCCCGTCTGCTTCACCTGACGTTACTATATAAGCGCCAGGATTCTTTCTTCTGCTTCAGAATCTCCACGACTATGGTGTGTTCGCCCCTACTCCTGGGTTGAGAGACTGATTCCTCATCTTCTGACTGTTCTACTTCTTAAAATTTTATGTCCGGGAAATTTGTATTGATAAACCCACGGGGAGGGCAAAAACGTTACAATAAAGATACCAGTGTTGCCACATGTGTTTTACTCCATCTTGTCGGTATTATTACCATTCGTACCAAAAATTTAAACACTGCAACATCATGGAATCTTAATTCTGAGGACATGTAAAAACCTTCCAACTACGACAACTATATACAACAACAAACCCCAACTTTTGGGAAGGCCCTATTTCCATGGGGAATCCCCCCACCAGTGAATTTCCCCTCGTCTGTTCACCTGACGTTATATATAAGCCCCAGGATTCTTTCTTCTGCTTCGAATCCCCACGATAGGGTGCTGTTCGCACCTACCCCTAGTTGAGGACTTTTTACCTCTTTTCTGTCATATTCATGTCTTCAAGTTATGCCCGGGGAAATTGTATTGTAAGCCACTGGATGGCGAAACGTTACAAAAAGATCCCATATTGACATGTGTTTACTTCATATCGGATCATTATTTGTTGTAGCTACTTTGAGTAAGAGGTAGATGGGAAAAGAGGAAGGTGGCAACAAAAAGAAAGGGGGGTAAAAGTGTATAAAAAAAGGGAGGGGAAAGTCGGGTGAGATAAAAGCGACTATTGGCAAAAAGGTGGGCTAGTGCAAAGTGAGAGTGGGGGGGGGGGTTAAAGGGGTTGGAATAGTTTTAAAAATTGCAGTATTAGAATGTGGGCAAAAAATTTTGTGGTTATGGAGGGTGGGTGCAGGAGGAAAGAGGAGGTTGGGTGGAATGATGAAGAAAAGGGTGGGGTAAAAAAAAAAAAAGGTAGCTTATGAGGGGTTTTTTTAAAAAAAGCAGAAGTGTTATAAGAAGTGCAGAGTATATGGAGAGTAAAAAAAAAAAAGGGAAGGAGGGTGAGAGAGTGCAAAAGGAGAGCAGTGATGAGTGGGAGAAGGCCCACTGTCAAGAAATTTTAATAAAAAAAAAAAAAATTTTGGAAATGAGTTAAACAAGTTAAGAAAGCAAAGGGAAAGTAGGTTTTGTCAGTTAAAACAGAGTGGGGGATTAGTAGATGGGGAGAGGGTTTTAGATAGAGGGTGAGAATTTTTGAGGAACTTTTAAATGTTAAGGAGAAGAGAGGGGATAATTTTGCCGGTCAGGGAGGTTTAAAAATCTTTTTGGAGTGAAGAAAAGAGAATTAAGTGTGGGGGAGGTACGTGAGGCATTACTAGAATGAAAGGGGGT
The DNA here is from genome assembly GCF_026875155.1 of Cherax quadricarinatus. Classification (NCBI taxonomy): domain Eukaryota; kingdom Metazoa; phylum Arthropoda; class Malacostraca; order Decapoda; family Parastacidae; genus Cherax; species Cherax quadricarinatus. The sequence goes on along the minus strand of NC_069405.1, from coordinate 88,950,355 downwards.
TTAAAAAGCAGCTGGAATGATGGGATCATGACGAAATGTTAAAAGCAGGGGGGGTTTAAAGGTTGGGGTGGTTGGGACTTTTGTTTAAAAAATTTTTATGAAAAAGGGGAAGGGGGGACCCGGGATTGGCGGAGGGGGCATGTATAGTCCCCTTTTTTTTAAAGGGAAAGGGGACAAAAAAAATTGTAAAAATATGAGGGAAAAAGTTTACTGAGCACACCAGAAAAGGTCGGTAGGGGTTATAAAAAAAGAATTAGAGGCAAACAGAATGTAGGATTTCGATGAGCAAAGGGGGTTTCGAGTGGGTAGGGGGGTGTGTGATCAAGTTTTTTACTTGAATATATGTGAAAAATATTTAATAAGGTAGGGAAAATTTTTATTGCATTTTGGGTTTAGAAAAAAGGGATTGAAAGGGATAGAGGGCAATGTGGGATGTTGAAGACAGCAGGGGCCCCCTTTGGCGTTTTCGGCTTTTTTTTCGGCTTTCCCCTAATACGGAATTCAAATTATGACCAAAAAATGCTTTTACGGCTCCCCCCACCCGTTTTTAAAAGGTCACCGGGCCCACCGAGTTTGTTTCATTCTCCCTGAGCACATCTCCTTTTTTTATGTCTGGAAAAATTTCCAAAATTTCAAATGTTTTCAAGTTATTGTATATTTTATATGTATTGTATTGATAATTAAATTTTGTACCCTGTACCTAAATAAACTTTCACCTGTGTGGCATGTAGGAACATTAAAATCACTAAGAGTCTCTTTCTTTGATGCAAAATAATAATAAAATAATAAAAATAATAATAAATAATAATTTAATAATCTCTTGGGGCATTTAATGTCCATATTTCATTAAAATGACTTTCCCTTAAAATTTTCTATGTATTTTTTTCAAAAATTTTATAAAAAATATTAGTAACACACAAAATGATACTGCACCCACAGTATAAAAAATTTTTAAAAATATATAGAGGTTTTCCAAAAGGGTTTTTAGAAATGTCGGAAGAATTATGTTTTCTCTGCCCGTCACCTGTTTTTTAGGGATATGTAGAAAAAATATTCCTTTGTATGCCTTCACTTTATAGCTATAATTCGTACAACTTGTCACAGTGAAGAGTATTTGTTTGTGATTTAATTATTATAATAAAAAAAAAATATTATAAGGTAAAAAACTTCACAAAATTTACAAAAGTACAGAATGACTAAAACTGGACACGTATTAAACCGTCTATTTCGCCTGACCGAAGTGCGTCCACAACCTTTTTTTTTGTTTGTTTAGTGTCTGAGCCAGTGTATCATTAAATGTTGTTATTCGTTTTCACATTTTCATTAATCCATCCGTGATTTTTTTTTCAAAATTATATAATAAACACGATACATAACATAAATACATAACAACATATGTGTAGAGAACCTAGGATAACCCAAAAAGTCAGAGTGACTTACTTCCATTGCCTTCACTCAGAGCATCATTTCTTCTCAAAATGATGTTACATGAGAATGGGAGTGTTCTTCTTTATTTATTCTACCGTATCAATGTAGAGACAACCTGTACACAATGTAACTTGTACAAAAAACCAGACGTGTACACTGTTTACAAAACTTACCTTCGCCTGGTTTGTTTACATATACTCTGCACCTGTACTCTCTCATGCACTCATTCTTTCTCTCTGGTATGGTAGCCCGGCTGACTACCATACATACCACACTTGATTTCTTACAATAAATACTACTTGTCTCACCCTAGATTAAGACTATAAATATTTTAAGGTAAGTAATGAGTGCACTATGTGTGTATTGTACTTTTTTATTGTTTTTTGATGCCTGGTTCTATTGCTAACATAATATATGTTAGTGTAAACTTGTTATCTAGTGTTTGTATGCATTTGTAAGTGGAAAAAAAGGGTGTTCCACTTTATGGCGGTTTCCGCTTTACGGCGGTAGCCTGGAACCTAACCCGCCGTATAAGTGGGGCCCTCCTGTATATGGAATAGGTGGTAAGTTATTAAATACTGTAAAGACTTTTTTTGAGGATAGTGAGGCTCAGGTTAGGGTGTGTAGAAGAGAGGGAGACTACTTCCCGGTAAAAGTAGGTCTTAGACAGGGATGTGTAATGCCACCATGGTTGTTTAATATATTTATAGATGGGGTTCTAAAGGAAGTAAATGCTAGGGTGTTCGGGAGAGGGGTGGGATTAAATTTTGGGGAATCAAATTCAAAATGGGAATTGACACAGATACTTTTTGCTGATGATACTGTGCTTATGGGAGATTCTAAAGAAAAATTGCAAAGGTTAGTGGATGAGTTTGGCAATGTGTGTAAAGGTAGAAAGTTGAAAGTGAACATAGAAAAGAGTAAGGTGATGAGGGTATCAAATGAATTAGATAAAGAAAAATTTAGGAAAGGTAGGGGGTGTGTGGACCAGGTGTTTACAGTGAAACATATAAGTGAACAGTATTTAGATAAGGCTAAAGAGGTCTTTGTGGCATTTATGGATTTGGAAAAGGCATATGACAGGGTGGATAGGGGGGCAATGTGGCAGATGTTGCAAGTGTATGGTGTAGGAGGTAGGTTACTGAAAGCAGTGAAGAGTTTTTACGAGGATAGTGAGGCTCAAGTTAGAGTATGTAGGAAAGAGGGAAATTTTTTCCCAGTAAAAGTAGGCCTTAGACAAGGATGTGTGATGTCACCGTGGTTGTTTAATATATTTATAGATGGGGTTGTAAGAGAAGTAAATGCGAGGGTCTTGGCAAGAGGTGTGGAGTTAAAAGATAAAGAATCACACACAAAGTGGGAGTTGTCACAGCTGCTCTTTGCTGATGACACTGTGCTCTTGGGAGATTCTGAAGAGAAGTTGCAGACATTGGTGGATGAATTTGGTAGGGTGTGCAAAAGAAGAAAATTGAAGGTGAATACAGGAAAGAGTAAGGTTATGAGGATAAACAAAAGATTAGGTGATGAAAGATTGAATATCAGATTGGAGGGAGAGAGTATGGAGGAGGTGAATGTATTCAGATATTTGGGAGTGGACGTGTCAGCGGATGGGTCTATGAAAGATGAGGTGAATCATAGAATTGATGAGGGGAAAAGAGTGAGTGGTGCACTTAGGAGTCTGTGGAGACAAAGAACTTTGTCCTTGGAGCAAAGAGGGGAATGTATGAGAGTATAGTTTTACCAACGCTCTTATATGGGTGTGAAGCATGGGTGATGAATGTTGCAGCGAGGAGAAGGCTGGAGGCAGTGGAGATGTCATGTCTGAGGGCAATGTGTGGTGTGAATATAATGCAGAGAATTCGTAGTTTGGAAGTTAGGAGAGGTGCGGGATTACCAAAACTGTTGTCCAGAGGGCTGAGGAAGGGTTGTTGAGGTGGTTCGGACATGTAGAGAGAATGGATCGAAACAGAATGACTTCAGAGTGTATCAGTCTGTAGTGGAAGGAAGGCGGGGTAGGGGTCAGCTAGGAAAGGTTGGAGAGGGGGTAAAGGAGGTTTTGTGTGCGAGGGGCTTGGACTTCCAGCAGGCATGCGTGAGCATGTTTGATAGGAGTGAATGGAGACAAATGGTTTTTAATACTTGACGTGCTGTTGGAGTGTGAGCAAAGTAACATTTATGAAGGGGTCCAGGGAAACCGGCAGGCCGGACTTGAGTCCTGGAGATGGGAAGTACAGTGCCTGCACTCTGAAGGAGGGGTGTTAATGTTGCAGTTTAAAAACTGTAGTGTAAAGCACCCTTCTGGCAAGACAGTGATGGAGTGAATGATGGTGAAAGTTTTTCTTTTTCGGGCCACCCTGCCTTGGTGGGAATCGGCCAGTGTGATAATAAAAATAAAAATAAAGAAAAATTGGATATCAAATTGGGGAGGAGGACTATGGAAGAAGTGAATGTTTTCAGATACTTGGGAGCTGACATGTCGGCGGATGGATTTATGAAGGATGTGGTTAATCATAGAATTGATGAGGGAAAAAAGTGAGTGGTGCGTTGAGGTATATGTGGAGTCAAAAAACGTTATCTATGTAGGCAAAGAAGGGAAGGTATGAAAGTATAGTAGTACCAACACTCTTACATGGGTGTGAAGCTTGGGTGGTAAATGCAGCAACGAGGAGAAGGTTGGAGGCAGTGGAGATGTCCTGTTTAAGGGCAATGTGTGGTGTAAATATTATGCAGAAAATTCGGAGTGTGGAAATTAGGAAAAGGTGTGGAGTTAATAAAAGTATTAGTCAGAGGGCAGAAGAGGGGTTGTTGAGGTGGTTTGGTCATTTTGAGAGAATGGATCAAAGTAGAATGACATGGAAAGCATATAAATCTATAGGGGAAGGAAGGCGGGGTAGGGGTCGTCCTTGAAAGGGTTGGAGAGAGGGGGTAAAGAAGGTTTTGTGGGCGAGGAGCTTGGACTTCCAGCAAGTGTGCGTGAGCGTGTTAGATAGGAGTGAATGGAGACGAATGGTACTTGGGACCTTACGATCTGTTGGAGTGTGAGTAGGGTAATATTTAGTGAAGGGATTCAGGGAAACCGGTTATTTTCATATAGTCGGACTTGAGTCCTGGAAATGGGAAGTACAATGCCTGCACTTTAAAGGAGGGGTTTGGGATATTGGCAGTTTGGAGGGATATGTTGTGTATCTTTTTATGTATATGCTTCTAAACTGTTGTATCCTGAGCACATCTGCAAAAACAGTGATAATGTGTGAGTGTGGTGAAAGTGTTGAATGATGATGAAAGTATTTTCTTTTTGGGGATTTTCTTTCTTTTTTGGGTCACCCTGCCTCGGTGGGAGACGGCCGACTTGTTGAAAAAAAAAAAAAAAAACTAAATGTAAAAGGAGAAACTTTCGTTTTTCCTTTTGGGCCACCCCGCCTCGGTGGGATACGGCCGGTTTGTTGAAAGAAAGAAAAAGATAAATGAAAAAAATGGCATTCTGCTTTCCAGCGATGTCTGCTTTCTGGCGAGAGCCTGGAACCTAACCTGCCATATAAGTGGGGCCCTACTGTATGCAAGTGCTTAAGCACATGCATAGCTATGCATATCTAAAATCATACACATATACAATTATTATATTGGTGGAATTACCAACAATATGTTAAGTAAAAGGACACAAGTGCAACTAATGCAACATTTTATTGTGGAAATGTTTTGTTCTCCAGGAGCTTTGTCAAGCCATTATGAACAATAAATGGACACAGAGGGGTAAGGCACAATACAGAGTGAGGTGTAAGGCACAATATAATCATTGTTGAAGTAGTAGCAGTAGCTATATTAGTGGTAGTAGTAATAGCAGTAATACATGTGATTATTAGAGCTTATTGCTTGGGTAGCATTAATTAAAATGGGTTAGCAAATAGCTTTGTTAGTGGCTGGATTTGAGAAGGCTTGTTGCAGTGTCACTCCTCTCTTATGTTCTTATGTAGTATCAGCAGCAGCAACTACACGTATGTGATGGCAGGGTTTATTATTTTGAGGAGGATTCTTGCTAATACTTCAGAGATAATGAAGCTGCCTTTATTTTGCTTGTGTTATAAATAGTGATTAATGATAATTCTAGGCATTTACTTCTACAGAAATTATTTTTTTTTATTATCACACTGGCCGATTCCCACCAAGGCAGGGTGGCCCGAAAAAGAAAAACTTTCACCATCATTCACTCCATCACTGTCTTGCCAGAAGGGTGCTTTACACTGCAGTTTTTAAACTGCAACATTAACACCCCTCCTTCAGAGTGCAGGCACTGTATTTCCCATCTCCAGGACTCAAGTCCGGCCTGCCGGTTTCCCTGAACCCCTTCATAAATGTTACTTTGCTCACACTCCAACAGCATGTCAAGTATTAAAAACCATTTGTCTCCATTCACTCCTATCAAACACGTTCACGCATGCCTGCCGGAAGTCCAAGCCCCTCGCACACAAAACCTCCTTTACCCCCTCCCTCCAACCTTTCCTAGGCCGACCCCTACCCCGCCTTCCTTCCACTACAGACTGATACACTCTTGAAGTCACTCTGTTTTGCTCCATTCTCTCTACATGTCCGAACCACCTCAACAACCCTTCCTCAGCCCTCTGGACAACAGTTTTGGTAATCCCACACCTCCTCCTAACTTCCAAACTACGAATTCTCTGCATTATATTCACACCACACATTGCCCTCAGACATGACACCTCCACTGCCTCCAGCCTTCTCCTCGCTGCAACATTCATCACCCATGCTTCACACCCGTATAAGAGCGTTGGTAAAACTATACTCTCATATATTCCCCTCTTTGCCTCCAAGGACAAAGTTCTTTGTCTCCACAGACTCCTAAGTGCACCACTCACCCTTTTCCCCTCAGAAATTAAGTTCTTTAATCACTAGTTGGGCATCGTTGAATTTCATAAGGTGGCTGGCAGAATTCTGGTGTTGTACGCATTTTTTTTTTTTTCAACAAGTCGGCCGTCTCCCACCGAGGCAGGGTGACCCAAAAAATCAAGAAAATCCCCAAAAAGAAAATACTTTCATCATCATTCAACACTTTCACCACACTCGCACATTATGCGTTGTTCAAATTATCATTCTTACATGTATTAATGTGTTCATGCATAATTATACAGCAATGCATACAGACATATGCACACATACATACCAGTACATATTTTTAAATTTTACTGCATTAAAATTTTTAACTACCATGCATTATTCCTTGTGAATGCCCTTACATAATGGGACCTGGGCTTATGGGAGATCTTTCTCAGATCACACAGTAAATAAAATGTTTTTTATATTTATGGGAAGCTTTTTACTGAAGAGATCATACAGCAACAGATAAGTAGGTAATCAGGACTGATCCACAGGAGAGCCCAATTTTAACTTTCTGGATCAAGAGCCCTTCATCAACATCAAGAATTTCCCTTGAAGGGAAGTAATATTGCAGCTACAAAAAAAATCTGCCTCATATAGGCAAATTATTTTTATGTCCATAGAAACTCCATGGGGAAGTGGAGAAGAATCTTTCCTCCATAAGCCATGCGTGTCGTAAGAGGCAACTAAAATGCCAAGAGCATGGATAACAGTAACCTCTTCTGTATAAATTACTAACTGTAAAAAGAAACTAACTTTCATTTCTTCTTTTTTCCCTTGGTAAGAAATGGCCAGTGTGTTTAAAAAAAAAAGGGGAAGAAAAAAATCATGGAAGGTGCTAAACCCATAAGGGTTGTACAGCACTAAATGGAAGAGGGTAAAGAAGAGATGGAGGGAGATAGTAAAGGCAGAGCTGTTGCAGAATAAAAATCAGTTGAAAGGGTGGTAGTCGCAGCTGATGAAGTCAACCATTATCAGCTAGGAAATTAGTGTTTTCAGTAAAGCAAGCAGCTTAGGGTGATCAAGCCATGTGAATCACATGAGAAAAAGAAACCTGAATTATTTTTTCTTGTGAGTTAGTAATCTTTTTCTTGTTTTTATGTAATTAGTTCCTGTACTCAGGGAGAACATAAGAAGAGAAGGTAGGTAGGTTCTACTTATATCTGTTCAATAACAGAGTGGATGCCAATTCTCCTTCCTGAAGCAAGTGAGATGATGTCTATAATGTAGTTAGTAGAGACTGCATCACCAAAATAATGCACATAAGGATATGTAATTTACAGAAAATATAATAATATATTTTAAAAATATAGTATTGTATTTTATTTCATGAAACTTAGGTACATACTTTAACAAGATCACTTAACCTTAATAGATATTTGCTGTATGAAACTTAGTACATTTTTGTTGCATTTCAGGTGACCTTTTTGAAGATACATGCACAATACAGACCTGAGGAAAAACAAATGTACCAACTCATTATTTATAATTAAAATGTAATAAATAGGGGCCCATATAACACCTGTACAATTTAGAATGAACTAAACTAATGCAGCAATGTACATGTATATAGAAATGTTCTTGGCATTCACTAAGCAGTTCAAATCATTATCATGACAATGAACATTTTGAGCTACTGGTCAATATGTCTCACTGATGATGTTACCTGTCACTGTTCGGGAAGCTGAGTGACAACGTCCTGGTCTGATGTTAGAATAACAATGGAACATAGCCACTGTAAACATTTCAAGAATGAAGCTGTGTTATTTATGGTTTCTCAGGGTGTCAAGGCAAACAAAAGAAACAAATGGAGGAAGGAAGAGAGACTGATTCTTGGGATAGTACACAATGTATATTGTATATCAAACATCCTGTCCTACTAAAAATTATTCTTACTTTATATGCTATTTTATGAACATGCACAAAAGAATTAGAAAAAAAAAATACTACTGAAAAGTATTTCCAGATTCTGTAATTTTTTCAAATTTCATATAAATTCCTGGATATAGAGAAAAGATCCCAGTCCCAAATTGCCCATTGTATAGAAAATCTATTGTATAAAATACATACAGTAGGGTCCCGCTTTACAGCATTTAGCTTTACGGCATTCCGCTAATATGGTCATTTCAAATTATGACCAAAACTCTCTATACAGCTCCCCCCACCTGACTTTCTAATTCGGTCACCGTGCCCCACCCAGTTTGTTTACATTCTCTGTGAGATCGGTAAGCACTAAGTCTCTCCATTATGTCTGGAAACTCGAAAATTTCAAGTGTTTTTAACCTTTTCAGGGTTTCCGACGTACTAGTACGGCTTATGCGCCAGGGTTATTGACTTACTAGTACGCATAAATTCTAGCACCTTCAAATCTAGCGAGAGAAAACTGGTAGGCCTACATATGAAAGAATGGGTCTATGTGGTCAGTATGGACAGTATAAAAAAAATCCTGCAGCACAAAGTGCATAATGAGAAAAAAAAAAACTTTGACCGTGTTTTTGGAATAAAACAGCGACTTTGCACTGTATTTTCGTATGGTATTTATTGTTGTATTCTAGTTTTCTTGGTCTCATTTTATAGAATGGAAGACATATTACAGAAATTGAGATGATTTTGACTGGTTTTACAATGAAAAGCACCTTGAAATTGAGCGCAAAGTAGCAGAAATGTTCGATTTTTACCAAAGTTCAAAAGTAAACAAATTATGCCAAGCGTCAAATACATGTCAACTGGTGAGTCTAATATTCTTTCACAAGTACGCTGATATTATTTATACCATTTCTACACTAATGCAGTAGTCTGCATAACAGTAAATCTTCTATTTTTTGTAAGAATAAAAATTCAAAGTGAAAAGCCAAAGAAATATAAGAGGGGCCTGGGGATGTGACTAACGAACAGAGAACTTGTTATTTTAGTGCCAGGAATGTCTTTCTTGTTTATTCTGGACCCTATTCGGAAATTGGCATCTTTTGAAATTTGTGTGAAATTGGCAAAATTGCTAAATTCTGACCACTTTATTGGATAGTTGAAATTGGTAAATGGGTGGTTTCTTGTACTCATTCGATAGAAAAAAATGAAGTTCTAGTGAAATAGTTATGATTTTTGTCAACTAGTACATTGGAATTGGCTGAAAATAGGGTTCAAAGTGGGCAAAATCGCCGATGTGTAAACATCGTCGAGACCGCTAACTTCGCGAGACCATAATTCCGCAAGTTTTCCATCAAATTTCATACTTTTGGTGTCATTATGATCGGGAAAAGATTCTCTATCTTTTCATAAGAAATAATAATTTTTTTTTTTAATTTGGCTGACCCTGAGAACAAGTCTCGGAGAGGGCCTGTCGACCCTCAAAGGGTTAAAACAGCGACTTTGCAGTGTATTTTTGCATGGTATTTATTGTTGTATTCTAGTTTTCCTGGTCTCATTTTATAGAATAGAAGGCATATTACAGAAACTGAGATGATTTTGATTGGTTTTACAATGAAAAGTACCTTGAAATTGAGCTCAAAGTAGCAGAAATGCTCGATTTTTGCCAGTTCAAAAGTAAACAAATCATGCCATGCGTGAAAATACATGTCAACTGGTGAGTCTAATATTCTTTCACAATTGCACTGATATTATTTATACCATTTCTACACTAATGCAGTAGTCTGTGTAGCAGTAAATCTTCTATTTTTTTGTGAGAATGAAAATTCAATGTGGAAAGCAAAAGAGACGTAAGAGGGGCCTGGGGATGTGACTAATGAACAGAGAAAATATTGTTTTAGTCCCAGGAATGTCTGTTTTGTTTATTCTGGACTCTATTTGGAAATTGGCATCTTTTGAAATTTGTGTGAAATTGGCAAAATTGCCAATTTCTGACCACTTTATTGGATAGTTGAAATCGGTAAATGGGTGGTTTCTTGTACTCATTCGATAGAAAAAATGGAGTTCTAGCAAAATAGTCGTGATTTTTGTCAACTAGTACACTGGAATTGGCCGAAAATAGGGCTCAAAGTGGTGGAAATCACCGATGGGTAAATATCATTGAGACCGCTAACTTCGCGAGAGCATAATTCCACAAGTTTTCCATCAAAATTTCATACTTTTGGTGTCATTATGATCAGGAGAAGATTCTCTATCATTTCATAAGAAAAAATATTTTCTTTTTCCAAAAAACTTTCAACCCTGAGAACAAGTTTAGGAGAGGGTTTCTCGACCCTGAATGGGTTAAAAGTTATTTCATATTTTATATATACTCTGATAATTATACTTGTGTATACCTGTACCTAAATAAACTTACACACTGTGCTGGCATGCAGGTACACATTAAAATCAGTAAGAGTGTTTTATGTCTCGAGACACCATATTAGTAATGATAATAATAATAATAATCACCGAGTCTCATGAATGTTAATATACATATGTTAATATACGTTAATATACATATTTTCATTAATCCATGTATGATATTTTTTCAAGATTATATAATAAACATGATACATAATATACGAAGATGATAAATACACCCCACAGTAGAAAAATAAACAAATATTAGATGTGGTAGCCAGACGACTTGTACGAGTTACGGCAAGAATACCATTTTCTCTAGTCCAACATAAGAGAAAATCTGTTACTGGGGGTAACTGTAGAAAATTCTTCCTTTCGTATGTAAGTAAGTTTATTCAGGTGTACACAAATACAGTTACATAGATTATCATACATAGCAGCATATGTGTAAAGTACCTAGGATAACCCAAAAAAAAAAGTCAGTGTGACTTATTTCCACTGCCTTCACTCAGAGCGTCATTTCTTCTAAAAATGGTGTTACATTAGAATGGGAGTGTTCCTCTTTATTTATTCAATGTAGAGACAACTTGTACACAACCCAGACGTGTACACCTGGTTTGTTTACAAAACTCACGTTCGCCTGATTTGTTTACATAACTCCACACCTGTCCTCTCTCATGTACTCATTCTCATTCTCTCTCTCTCATTCTCTTCTTCTCTCATTCTCTCTCTCATTCTCTCTCTCTCTCTCTCTCTCTCTTCTCTCTCTCTCTCTCTCTCTTCTCTCTCTCTCTCTCATTCTCTCTCTCTCTTCTCATTCTCTCTCTCTCTCTCATTCTCTCTCTCTCTCTCATTCTCTCTCTCTCTTCTCTCTCTCTCTCTCTCTCTCTCTCATTCTCTCTCTCTCTCTCATTCTCTCTCTCTCTCATTCTCTCTCTCTCTCATTCTCTCTCTCTCTCATTCTCTCTCTCTCTCTCTCTCATTTATTCGCTTTATCTCGTTTACTCACCTCTGACCCTACATTAAGACTACAAATATTTTAAGGTAAGTAATGAGTTCTAGGTAGTAGGTTGGTAGACAGCAACCGCCCAGGGAGGTACTACCGTCCTGCCAAGTGAGTGTAAAACGGAAGCCTGTAATTGTTTTACATGATGGTAGGATTGCTGGTGTCTTTTTATTGTCTCATACACATGCAAGATTTCAGGTATGTCTTGCTACTTCTACTTACACTTAGGTCACACTACACATACATGTACAAACATATATATACACACTCCACTGGGTTTTCTTCTCTTTTCTTTCTAGTTCTTGTTCTTGTTTATTTCCTCTTACCTTCATGGGGAAGTGGAACAGAATTCTTCCTCCGTAAGCCATGCGTGTTGTAAGAGGCGACTAAAATGCTGGGAGCAAGGGGCTAGTAACCTTTTCTCCTGTATATATTACTAAATTTAAAAGGAGAAACTTTCGTTTTTTCTTTTGAGCCACCCCGCCTCGGAGGGATATGGCCGGTGTGTTGAAAGGAAAGGAAGAAGTAATGAGTCAACTGTATATGCATTTTATCACTCTGGGATGCTTAAATGTCATAGAATACTGTGTGGGTGGAATGGCCTGGTATGGTAGCCTGGCTGACTACCATACATACCACACTTGATTTCTTACAATAAATACTACTCATCTCACCCTAGATTAAGACTACAAATATTTTAAGGTAAGTAATGAGTGAACTGTATATGCATTTTATCATTCTGGGATGCTTAAATGTCAAAGAATATTATGTGTGGATGGGGTGGCCTGGTATGGTAGCCCGGCTGGCTGCCATACATACCACACTTGATTTCTTACAATAAATACTCATCTCACCCTAGATTAAGACGACAAACATTTTAAGGTAAGTAATGAGTGTACTATACAGTGGAACCTCAAAAATCGAACTTAATCCATTCCAGGAGCTAGTTCTCAATTCGAAAAGTCTGAAATTCGAAGCAATATTTCCCATAAGAAATAATGGAAATACAATTAATCCGTTCCAGAAACCCAAAAACATTCACACAAAAAATACGTTTTATAGAGATTAATTACAGTTTTACATACAACAAATACTATAGTTTTAATTATGTATAGTAATACATATAAAATAACATTTTTACTTACCTTTATTGAAGATTGGTGATGGCATCTGGAAGATAGGGAGGAGGAGAGAGGGAGTTGGGGTTAGTGTTTGGAAGGAGAATCCCCCTCCATGAGGACTTCAGGTAAAGCCCTCTCTGGGGTTACTTCCCTTCTCTCTCTTTTAATGCCACTAGGACCAGCTTGAGAGTCACTGGACCCGTCTCACAAAATAACTGTCCACAGTCCTCTGTTTCTGGTGCCTCTTTAACATTTCCCTAAAATGGGACATGGTTCTGTCACTGAACTTGTTGCAAAGATGGCTTGTTTCAGCTTGCTCAGGGTGGTACTTCTGCACAAACATTTGGACATCATTCCACTTGGCACAAATCTCCTTAATCTTTGAAGAAGGCACCTCATCCACTCCCTCTTCCTCCTCTTCTGACACAAGTTCCTCAGCTGTGGTCTGATACTGCTCCAGATGAAGCTCTTGCAGCTCTTCAGTGGTTAGCTCTTCCCTGTGGTCCTCCACCAACTCTTCCACATCCTCACCACTCACCTCCAACCCCAGGGTGTTCCCCAATGCCACAATAGAGTCCACAACAGGCAGAGGGTCAGCTGGGTCAGGGTCAGCCTCAAACCCTTCAAAATCCCTCTTTTGGACACAATCTGGCCACAATTGTCTCCACGCAGAGTTCAAAGTCCTGGAAGTCACTCTTTCCCAAGCTTTACCTATAAGGCTTATGGAGTTGTAAATGTTGAAGTGATTCCTCCAGAACTCTCTTAGGGTCAACTTAGTGTCTGTGGTCACTTCAAAGCACTTTTCAAACACTGCTTTTGTGTAGAGTTTTTTAAAGTTAGAAATGACCTGCTGGTCCATGGGCTGGAGGAGAGGAGTGGTGTTAGGAGGCAAGAACTTCACTTTTATAAAACTGAAGTCCTTAGACAAGAGGTCTAATAAGTTTGGAGGATGAGCAGGAGCACTGTCCATTAACAAGAGGCACTTGAGTGGCAATTTCTTTTCCTGGAGGTATTTTTTCACACTGGGGCCAAACACTTCACAGACCCACTCTTTGAAAATTTGTCTTGTGACCCATGCCTTATGATTAGCTTTCCACAAGACACATAACTTGTTCTTAAAGACATTGTTTTTCTTAAAACACTCTGGGATTTTCTGAATGATACACAAGTAAAGGCTTCACTTTAAAATCACCACTAGCATTAGCACAGAACAAAAGAGTAAGCCTGTCTTTCATAGGCTTGTGTCCTGGCAATGCCTTTTCCTCCTGTGTGATGGTCCTTTTTGGCATTTTCTTCCAAAACAAGCCTGTTTCATCACAATTAAACACTTGTTCAGGTTTGAATTCTTCAATGTCTATGTACCCCTTAAACTCCTGTACAAACTTCTCAGCCGCCCATTTGTCTGAACTGGCTGCCTCACCATGTCTTACAACGTTGTGTATGCCACTACGCTTCTTAAATCTGTCAAACCAGCCTCTGCTGGCCTTAAATTCACTATCAGCACTGGTTCCAGGAGTTTTCTGTACCAGATCGGCATGCAACTTCCCTGCCTTTTCGCAAATAATCATCTCTGAAACACTATCACCTGCAATCTCTTTATCCTTGATCCACACCAGCAACAATTTCTCAACCTCTTCAACTATTTGCGATCTTTTTTTGGGAATGTGTGTAAAGGTAGAAAGTTGAAAGTGAACATAGAAAAGAGTAAGGTGATGAGGGTATCAAATGATTTAGATAAAGAAAAATTGGATATCAAATTGGGGAGGAGGAGTATGGAAGAAGTAAATGTTTTCAGATACTTGGGAGTTGACGTGTCGGCGGATGGATTTATGAAGGATGAGGTTAATCATAAGAATTGATGAGGGAAAAAAGGTGAGTGGTGCATTGAGGTATATGTGGAGTCAAAAAACGTTATCTATGGAGGCAAAGAAGGGAATGTATGAAATTATAGTAGTACCAACACTCTTACATGAGTGTGAAGCTTGGGTGGTAAATGCAGCAGCGAGGAGACGGTTGGAGGCAGTGGAGATGTCCTGTCTAAGGGCAATGTGTGGTGTAAATATTATGCAGAAAATTCGGAGTGTGGAAATTAGGAAAAGGTGTGGAGTTAATAAAAGTATTAGTCAGAGGGCAGAAGAGGGGTTGTTGAGGTGGTTTGGTCATTTAGAGAGAATGGATCAAAGTAGAATGACATGGAAAGCATATAAATCTACAGGTCTCCCTCAACATTCGCGAGGGTTAGGGGATCAAGAGCCTCACGAATGTTGAAAAACCGTGAATGTTTGGTGCCCCAATATATTGTAGGGAAATATAATACAATACTGCTTCCTTAACTTGTTGAACCGTGAACAACCATAAAATACATGAAAACGTCATAAACTGTACTAAAAATATACATGTTATGCTTTAATAACATGTATGTTAGAGCTAAAGAAGGAGTAGCAATAATGTTGAAGGATAAGCTATGGCAGGAAAAGAGGGACTACAAATGTATAAATTCAAGGATTATGTGGAGTAAAATAAAGATTGGATGTGAAAAGTGGGTTATAGTAAGCGTGTATGCACCTGGAGAAGAGAGAAGGTAGAGGAGAGAGGAGATTCGGGGAAAAATGTTGATGAATGCGTGGGGAGTTTTGAATCAAAGTGGAGAGAAAATGGTGGTTGGGGATTTCCAATGCTAAAGTGGGTAAAAATGTTATGGGGGAGTAGTAGGTAATTTTGGGGTTTGCCAGGGGTAAATGTAAATGGGACCTTTTAATTGAGCTATGTGTAGAAAGAAATTTGGTAATAAGTAATACATATTTTAAAAAAGGGGAAATAAATAAATATACAAGGTATGATGTAGCACGTAATGAAAGTAGTTTTTTAGTTATGTTTTGGGTGGATAAAAGGTTGATGGTTAGGCTCCAGGATGTACATTTTTTATAGAGGGGCAACTGATATATCAGATCATTATTTAGTTGTAGCTACGTTAGAGTAAGAGGTAGAGGGGAAAAGGGGAAAGGTGGCAACAACAAGTAAGAGGGAGGTGAAAGTGAAATAAACTAAGGGAGGAGGAAGTTCGGGCGAGATATAAGCGACTATTGGCAGAAAGGTGGGCTAGTTGCAAAGATGAGTAGTGGGGGGTTGAAGGGGGTTTTGGAATAGTTTTTAAAAATGCAGTATTAGAATGTGGGCAGAAGTTTGTGGTTATGGGGAGGGTGGGGGCAGGGAGAAAGAGGAGTGATTGGTGGAATGATGAAGAAAGGGTGGATAAAAGAAAAAAGGGTTTAGCTTACGAGAGGTTTTTACAAAGCAGAAGTGTTATAAGAAGAGCAGAGTATATGGAGAGTAAAAAAAGGTGAAGAGAGTGGGAGAGAGTGCAAAAGGAGAGCAGATGAAAGAGGGGGAGAGGCACTGTCAAAAAATTTTAATGAAATAAGAAAAAATTTTTGGAGTGAGTTAAACAAGTTAAGAAAGCCTGGGGAAAGTATGGATTTGTCAGTTAAAAACAGAGTAGGGGAGTTAGTAGATGGGGGGGAGAGGAGGTATTAGGTAGATGGCGAGAATATTTTGAGGAACTTTTAAATGTTAAGGAAGAAAGGGAGGGGGTTTAATTTCATGCACTGGCCAGGGAGGTATACCATCTTTTAGGAGTAAAGAAGAGCAGACTGTATGTGTGGTGGAGGTAACGTGAGGCATTACGTAGAATGAAAGGGGTAAAGCAGCTGGAACTGATGGGATCATGACAGAAATGTTAAAAGCAGGGGGGGATATATTTTTGGAGTGGTTGGTACTTTTGTTTAATAAATGTATGAAAGGGGGGAAGGTCCCTAGGGATTGGGGGAGAGCATGTATAGTCCCTTTATATAAAGGGAAGGGGACAAAAGAGATTGTAAAAATTATAGAGGAATAAGTTTACTGAGTATACCAGAAAAGTATACGGTAGGGTTATAATTGAAAGAATTAGAGGTAAGACAGAATGTAGAATTGCGGACGAACAAGGAGGTTTCAGAGTGGGTAGGGGATGTGTAGATCAAGTGTTTACATTGAAGCATATTGTGAACAGTTTTTTAGATAAAGGTAGGGAAGTTTTTATTGCATTTATGGATTTGGGAAAAGGCATATGATAGAGTGGATAGAGGAGCAAGTGGCAGATGTTGCAAGTATATGGAATGGGTTTGGTAAGTTACTAAATGCTGTAAAGAGCTTTTATGAGGATAGTGAGGCTCAGGTTAGGGTGTGTAGAAAAAAGGGAGAATACTTCCCGGTTAAAAGTAGGTCTTAGACAGGGAGTGTAATGTCACCATGGTTGTTTAATATATTTATAGATGGGGTTGTAAAAGAAGTAAATGCAGGTGTTCGGGAGAGGGGTGGGATTAAATTATGGGGAATCAAATTCAAAATGGGAATTGACACAGTTTCTTTTTGCTGATGATACTGTGCTATGGGAGATTCTAAAGAAAAATTGCAAATGTTAGTGGATGAGTTTGAGAAAGTGTGTAAAGGGAGAAAGTTGAAAGTGAACATAGAAAAGAGTAAGGGATGAGGGGATCAAATGATTTAGATAAAGAAAAATTGGATATCAAAATTTGGGGGGGAGGAGTATGGAAGAAAGTGAATGTTTTCAGATACTTGGGAGTTTCACGTGTCGGCGGATGGATTTATGAAGGATGAGGTTAATCATAGAATTGATGAGGGAAAAAAGGTGAGTGGTTGCGTTGAGGTATATGTGGAGTTCAAAAAACGTTATCTATGGAGGCAAAGAAGGGAATGTATGAAAGTATAGTAGTACCAACACTCTTATATGGGGTGTGAAGCTTGGGTGGTAAATGCAGCAGCGAGGACGGTTGGAGGCAGTGGAGATGTCCTGTCTAAGGCAATGTGTGGGTGTAAATTATGCAGAAAATTCGGATTGTGGAAATTAGGAGAAGGTGTGGAGTTTTAAAAAAAGCATTAGTCAGAGGGGAGAAGAGGGGTTGTTGAGGTGGTTTGGTCATTAGAGAGAATGGATCAAAGTAGATGACAAAGGAAAGCATATAAATCTATAGGGGGAAGGAAAAAGGGGTAGGGGTCGTCCTCGAAAGGGTTGGAAAGAGGGGGTTAAAGGAGGTTTTGTGGTGAGGGCTTGGACTTTCCCGCAAGCGTTTCATGAGCATGTTAGATAGGAGTGAATGGAGACGAATGATACTTGAGACCTGACGATCTGTTGGAGTGTGAGCAGGGGAATATTTAGTGAAGGGATTCAGGGAAACCGGTTATTTTCATATAGTCGGATTGAGTCCTGGAAATGGGAAGTACAATGCCTGCACTTTAAAGGAGGGGTTTGGGATATTGGCAGTTTGGAGGGGTATGTTGGTATCTCTATACGTATATGCTTCAAACTGTTATATTCTGAGCACCTCTGCAAAAGCAGTGATAATGTGTGGTGTGGTGAAAGTGTTGAATGATGATGAAAGTATTTTTTTTTGGGGATTTCTTTCTTTTTTTTGGGGCACCCTGCCTCGGTGGGAGACGACCGACTTGTTGAAAGAAAAAAAAAAAAAAAAAAAAAAATGTTATTAAATACCACAGACTCCGCCATTGCCTCCACCAATGCCTCCACCACTTCCTCAACCACTGCGAGTCCTACTACCCTCCCTCTGACCCCCGCAACTGGCAGCCAGCCCTCCCACCACTCAGTGTGGTGAGTGTTTTGTTGTTCATTATTTGCTATTAAACTACAGTAAAATAATGCAAACCCATTCATGACTGCATGTTGGAATGGCTATTCGACAGGTATTGGACGGTGACATCATTGTTTTACTCTTTAACACAGCAAAGAATCAAGCATTTCTGCTACTGCTAATAATAACAATAGTAGTAATAATAATAATAATAATAATAATAATAATAATAATAATAATAATAATAATACGATATAATTGAAGAAGGAAAATTGTACAAAAATACGAGGGAGTGGTTGACACATCGTCAGTGTGGCTTTGTTTATGTTGGAGTGACCATTAGTCTCCGTGCTCTTCAAACATTTCACAATAATTCTCAGTTGAGGCAGTGGTATTTAATAACATATTGTTATAAATAAAATAGTACATATTATAATAACATTATTATTTTTATTAATAACATGATTATTATTATTAATAACATGATGTTATTAAAACCACTGCCTAAACCGCGCCTCAACCACTGCCTAATCATTTGCCTCCGGGCCCCTAAACCCCACTGCCTCAATCGCGCCTCAACAGCAGCCTCCCCCACTCCCTCAATGGCGCCTCAACCACTCCCTCATCGCTCCCTCAACAGCTGCCTCAACCACTGCCCAATCGCGCCTCAAACTCCCTCACCCACTGCCTTAAAAAAAAAAAATTTGCTCCCTCAACAGCTCCCTCAACCACTGCCTCCCCCACTGCCTCAATCTCGGCCTAACGCTCCCTCACCCACTGCCTAAATCGCTGTCAAAGAGCCTCAACAGCAGCCTCAACAGCTGCCTCACCCCCACGCCTCATCGTCCCTCACCCACTGCCTCAATCGCTGCCTCACCCACTGCCCAACGGCCTAAAACCACTGCCTAAACAGGCCTCACCCTCCATCGCACTCAATCTACAACACCAAACAATGAATTATTTGAAATTTTTGGAAAGGGGGAGACTAATCCCACTCCAGCATAAACAAAGCCACCGACCATTGACAACCACTCCCTTGTATTTTTGTCAATTTCCTTCAAATATACATATTTATTTTATTTTTATTATTTTATACTATTGTTTTATTCTAACAGAAATTTTTTTTTGTTTTTTCTGTGTTAAGAGTAAACACATGATGTCACCGCTAATACCTGTCCAAAAGGGCCATTCCGTATGACATGAAGGGTTTACTTATTTATACTGTATTTAAAAAAAACAAATAAAACAAAAAAACACTCACCACCTGATGGTGGGAGGGCTGGCGCCATTGAGGGGTGGGAGGGTATGGGGGCTCCAGGTGGGGGGAAACTTAAAATGATTTGGCGGCGGGAAAATTTGGGTAACGGGGAAATTTTGGGCGGTTGGGAATTCGCGAATGTGCGAAGCCCCGAAAGCTGAAAACGTGAATTTTGAGGGAGACCTGTACGTGGACCCCCGCATACCTTTTTGGCATAAACAAAACGTTAAATCCGCATACCGTATTTTTTAAATCCCCCAAGATTTTGCCCGCATACCGCAAAAAACCCCGCTCAACGCTGTTCGCCGAGACCCCAAAAATGTGCGGCCCTTACCAGCCTCCAGTTCCCCCGGTGGTTGTTTACCAGCCACCCCCGGGGGTAACACCAAACATACACGGAAATTTCGTATTATTACGGTTTCGGTGTTTTTATCTGCAAAATAATGACCCATGGGCCCCAAGAAACTTCATCCCAACCCACAGCAATAAGGGTGAAATTTACTAAGAGGAAGAAAGAGATCATTGATAAGATAAAAGGGGGAGTGGGTCTCCGAGCTGGCCAGGTTGTAAGTAAACCCCATAAACCCATCCTCTATGTGGGCAAAAAAAAGGGCAATAAAGGGGAAGCTTTCTTCCCAAAGGGTTTAAAACTGTGTTTCGAAACAGAGATCGCAATGAGGAAGTGTGAAGACTCTTTTTGGGGTGTGGATAAAAGAAACAGATAGCGGAGATAGCATCTCCAGTGTTCAAAAGGGAAAAAGGCTGGGAAAGTTGCATCGGGTTTTAAATTAAAAAAAATCCCCTGCAACAGTAGATGTGAGTAAATTTTAAGGCCACAAAGGTTGGTTTGAGAGTTTTTTAAGAGGCGAGTGGCATACATAGGTGAAAGGCAAGGGGGCTCCCATTGGGACCCAAAGAGCGAAAAAATTTTGCAGGAATTCAAGGGTTAAAAAGAACTGAAGGACGAAAACCTGAAAAAAGGGTTTAATTGTGATAAACGGGCCTCTTTTGGAAGAAAATCCCAAGCGGACCTACATTACCAGGAAAAAAGGGACCCCCCGGGCCCAAAAACCTATGAAAGAAGGCTACCTTTTGATGGTTTCCAATGCTAGTGGGATTTTTAAATGAAGCCTTTATTATGTATCATCTGAAACTCCCAGCCTTTCAGGTAAAAGAAGTCCTAAAGGCAATTTTTTGGTGCGTGGGGGAAAACAGTAAGGCAGGGTCACTAGGGACTTTTTCAGACTGGTTAAACCATCTTTTCCCCCCAGTGAAAGTTACTAACTAAAAAGAAATTAGAACTTAAGTCCCTCCGGGTGTTAGAAAATGCCCCGGCTCCTACAGCGTGGAGACGCTTTATGGGGCATGAAATTCATTAAGGTGAAGTTTTTCCCTCCAATACCACCCCCTCCTCACCCAGGACCAGCGGGTTTTGCAAACTTCAAAAAACTTACACAAAAGCTCTTTTTTGAAAGGTGCTTGTAGTGCCCAAAAACCAATCTCTAAAGGTTTTGGAGAGTCATTTTTAATATTAAATTGTGTAAACTTATAGGAAGGCTTGGGAGGGAGTGACTAAGGGATTGAACTCGCTTGGGAAGAAACTGTGGCCGAAATTTGGAAACCCAAAAGGGGTTTTTAAAGGGGTTTTTCAGGCTAACCCTAGAATCCTATCCCAGTTGGGAACCATTTGGCATTGGGAAAGTCCTTTGGGGGTTGGGGTTAGTGGGGATGATGTGGAAATTTGGGGGAGGGGGACAAAAGAACAAACCCGAGAGCTGATAGATCAACTTAAAACTGCAAGAGGCCAGCCCTGAAAAAGGTTCGAAGGGGGGGGGAAAGAGAAATTGAAGTTTTTGCCTATAAAAAATTAAAGGAAATCTGTGCAAATGGCTTGAAGTCAAACCTTCATGGATAAAAAATCACCCTAAACACAGCTATTGCAAGCCGTGCTGGGATTTTACCTAAAATGGTGAAACATTTTGGGAAGTCTAAAGGAACAAGTAAGGATAGGTTGTAGACAGAACCCCCAGGGAAGTACACCGTCCGCCAGATGACTGTGAAAAAAAAAAACCGAAACTTTTTTGCATGATGGTAGGATTGCTGGTTTTTTTTTCTTCCAAAAAACAGCAAAGAAAACAGGGATACTTGCACTCCTACTTACACTTTGGTCACATTTCACAGACACCACAGCATATATATATTTTAAAAACATACATCTAGGTTTTCTCTTTTTTTCTAAATAGCTCTTGTTTTTTTTTTTTCTTCTTTGTCCATGGGAAGTGGAAAGAAT
The DNA here is from genome assembly GCF_026875155.1 of Cherax quadricarinatus. NCBI lineage: Eukaryota > Metazoa > Arthropoda > Malacostraca > Decapoda > Parastacidae > Cherax > Cherax quadricarinatus. The sequence continues at coordinate 88,928,451 of NC_069405.1, read as the reverse complement.
TTTTCCCTCCAAACCATGCGTGTCGTATGGGCGCTAAAATGCGGGAGAAATGGGCATAACCCCTTCCCGTATACATTACTAAAAAAGAAAAGAAGAAAAACTTTTAAAGGGGATGTTTAAAATGTGGGGGGATTGTGCGGATACAAAAACAATGATTGCGATGTTATGAATAAAAAAGTTTTGGGTGTCCTGGCTCTAACGAACAAGCTGAAGGGGGGGAGGAATTTCATGGGGGGAAAAAAATGGGATTTAAATTTTTATATCTGAAGAGTTAGAGCAAAGGAAGGGTAGCATAATGTTTAAAAGATCGTTTTTGGAAGGAGAAAAAGAAATTGAATGTGTAAATTTAAAAATTATGTGATTAAAGTAAAGGGGTTTGGGTGCGAGAAGTGGGGTCATAATAACGTGTAGCACCCGGAGAAAAGAATGCAGAGGAAGGAGGTTTTGGGGGGAATGTTAAGTGAATGTACAGGAGCCCTTTAACCCAAGTGGGAGTAATTGTGGTAGGGGCCTGAAACTAAGTTGGAGAAACTTTTAGAGAGGGTGTGGTAGTAAATTGGGGGGGCCAGGGGTAAAAATAATGGGAACCCTTTGTTGAACTTTTTATAGAAAGGGGTTTAGTTAAGGAAAATATTTTAAGAAAAAGAGAAAATAAGTATACAAAATATGATGTAGGGCGAAATGACGTAGTTTGTTGGATTTTTGTATTGGTAGATAAAAGACTTTGAGTAGACTTCAGATTCATGTTTATAAGGGGCCCAGATATATCAATCACTTTTTGTTGTAGCTAACTGAGGTAAAAGGAATGGATACAAGGGGAAAAAAAGCATCAGGGAAGAGAGAGGTAAGGTTTTTTAAAATAAAAGAGGGGGCCCGTTAGGGTAAGAAAAAACGCTATTGGGAAAAGAGGGCTAATGAGACATAGGCAATGGGGGGCGAAGGGTAAGGGGTAGGATTAAAAATGTGTGTTGAGTGTTTCCCGAAGTTTGTGGTTAAAAGGAAAGTGGGTGCAGGAGGGAAGGGGGCGATTGGGGGAATGTGATGTAAAGAGAGCATAGGAGAAAAAAATTAGCATATGAAAATTTTTCAAAGTTTAAAATGATCAAGGGGGGAAGAGTATATGGGGGAAAAAAAAGGGGAGGTTTAAAAGGTGGTGAAGCAATTTAAAAAGAGAGCAAAGAGAGAATGGGTGAGATGTTTTCAAAAAATTTTTTGAAAATAAAAAAAAGTTTTGAGTGAGATTAAACAAGTTAAAAACCTAGAGAACCAAAGGGTTTTTCATTAAAAAAAAAAAGAGGGAGTTATTAAATGGAGATTAGAGGGATTGGGAAATGGGGGGGAAAATTTTGAGGAATTTTTTAAATGTTTTATAAGATAGGGAAGTGGATTTTTTGTATAGGGCAAGGAGGGAAAAAACACTTGTAATGAGGGAAGAACCAGTTGTGGTGGGGGAAATTTTTGTGGGAGTAGGGAAAAATGAAAGGGGGGGTAAGGCAGCCGGGGTTGATGGGTAAAGATAGAAATTTAAAAGCAGGGGGGGAATAGTTTTGGAGTGTTGGTGCAATTATTTTTAATAAAAGATTGAAGAGGGAAGGTACCTAGGGATTTTGGCAAGGCAAGCATATCCCCTTTTATAAAGGGAAAAGGGGGGAAAAAAGGGGGAAAAAAAGGGGGAAAGTCCGTTGAGTGTACCTGGTAAAGTTAGGTGAGTTATAATTTTTAAAGAATTAAGAGAAATGGAGAAAGGATAGCAATGAACAAGGGGGCTTAGGGAAAAGGGGGGGTGTGTGGACCCGGTTTTTACAGTGAAACTAAAGTGAACATATTTAGATAAGGGAAAAAAGGGCTTTGGGCATTTATGGATTTTGGGAAAAAGGGATAACAGGGTGGATAGGGGGGCAAAAGTGGCAGATTTGCAAAATGTATGGTGTAGGAGGGAGGTTACTGAAAGCAGTGAAGAGTTTTTACGGGATAGTGAGGGCCCAAAATGGTATTAGGAAAGAGGGAAATTTTTTCCCAGTAAAAGTAGGCCTTAGACAAGGAGTTGATTCACCGGGGTTTTTAATAATTTATAGATGGGGGGTGTAAAAGAAGTAAAAGCGAGGGGCTTGGCAAAGGGGTGGAGTTAAAAGTAAAGAATCACACCAAAGGGGATTGTCACAGCTGCTCTTTTCTGTTTACAGTGCTCTTTGGGAATTCTGAAGAGAATTGCAGAGATTGGTGGGTGAATTTGGTAGGGGGGCAAAAAAAGAAAATTTAAAGGGAATAAGGAAAGAGTAAGGTTAAAGGGATAACAAAAAGATTGGTGATGAAAGATTGAATTCCGATTAGGGAGGAGTATGGAGGGGTAATATTCAATTTTGGGATGGACGTGCCGCGGGTGGGTTATGAAAGTAGGGAATCATAGAATTGATGAGGGAAAAAAAGATGAGTGGTGCACTTTGGAGTCTGGGAACAAAGAATTTTTTCCTGGGGGCAAAGAGGGAATGTATGAGAGATAGTTTTACCAAGTCTTATAGGGTGTGGAAGCGTGGGTGAGAAAGTTGCAGCGAGGAAGGCTGGAGGCGTGGAGATGCATGTCGAGGGCAATGTGTGGTGTGAAAAAGCAAGAATTTGTAGTTTGGAAGTTAAAAAGGGGGTGCGGGATTACCAAAATGTTGCCAAAGGGGGTGAGGAAGGTTTTGGGTGGTTTGGACATGTAGGAGAATGGAGCGAAACAGAATGACTTCAAGAGGTATCAGTCTGAGTGGAAAGGAAGGGGGGGTAGGGTCGGCCTAGGAAAGGGTTTAGGGAGGGGTAAAGGAGGTTTTGTGTGGGGGTTGACTTCCCCCAGTCATAGCGGGGTTTATAGGGGGGAAAGGAGACAAAGGTTTTTAATACTTGCGTGCGTTTTGGGTGTGAGCAAATAAAATTTTATAAGGGGTTCAGGGAAACCGGGGAGGGTGGACTTAAGTCCCGGAGATGGAAGTACAGTGCCTGCACTCTGAAGGGGGGGGGTGTTAATGTTTCGTTTAAAACTGTATTTTAAAGCCCCTTCTGGCAAACGTGTGGAGTGAATGATGGTGAAAGGTTTTTTTTTTTGGGCCACCCTGCCTGGTGGGAATCGGCCAGTGTATAATAAAAAAAAAAGGTAAGCCATATGGACAGATATGTTGTGCGCAGAACTCCCGTGCTCTGAAAACTGGGCCCGTGGCATTAAAAAAAGGGGAAATAACCCCAGAAAAGGACCCCTCAATCTTAATGGAAGGGGATTCCCCTTCTAAACACTAACACTTCTCCTCCTCCCATCCCATCAATCAACCAATCTTCAAAAAAATAAGTGTCTGTAATTTGCATCCTTTTTTAGTTTGGTGATTAAAATTAATATTTCATGTGGAAAAATTTTTTTTTTTTATACTTTTGGGGTGGGCTTGCACGGTTAATTTTTATTTCCATTATTTCTTAGGGAAAATTTATTGCATAACGATAATTCGCTAAAAATGAGCCTCTTGCACGGATAATATCGCATGCGGGGGTCCCCGCTAGGGGAAGGAAAAGGGGAGGGGAGGGGGCGTCCCCCAAAGGGTTTGGGGAGATGGGGAAAAGGGGGTTTTGTGGGCAAGGGGGGTTTGGGATTTCCCACAACGTGCGGAGCGTGTTAGATAGGAGTGAATGGAGACAAATGGTATTTGGGACCTGACATTTTTTGGATTTTGGAGCAGGGTATATTTAGTAAAGGGGTTTCGGGAACCGGTTTTATTTTCATATAGTCAGACTTGAGTCCGGGAAATGGAAGTAAAATGCCTGCTTTTTAAAAGGGAGGGTTTTGGGGATTTTGGGAGTTTTTGGAGGACTTTTGGTACTTTTACGTAAATGCTTCTAAACTTTTGTATTTGAGCACCTCTGCAAAAAAGGATTATGTGGGGAGGTGGGGAAAAGTGTTGAATGATATGAAAGCATTTTTTTTTTGGGGGGTTTTCTTTTTTTTTTTGGGTCCCCTGCCCGGGGGGAGCGGCCCAAATTGTTGAAAAAAAAAAAAAAAAAATTTAAAACCCCTTTTGAAAATCAATTCCTTGATTTGTTCTTTCTTTGCCAGGATAGAACCCCATGGCACTTTTTTTTCCATAATCCCGGTAAATCAACAAGTTCAACCACTCTCTCTTCTTTTATTTTCCCTTTTTCCCCTCTATGGGGTTTCTCACTTTCTTTACCACAGGGTAACCCCCTAGCAAATTTGTTTTGGCCATGGGAGCTTTTTCACAGTCCCCCAAGATAAAACAACGAAATAATTGTAAAAAAGCGTAAATGGAGGCAGGTTAGTTTCACTAAGCTAAACAAAACTAACTGCTACGGGACCTCGCGGGGACGCGGACGAGCGGAGGCAGAAGGTCCCCTACCCCAGTCCGAAAATAGAGCGCAATTTGCAATGGAACACAGTTTGTCCAAAAAATGGTCCTATTTTTGAAACGTTCGATTTGATACGTTGATTTTTGAGGTTCCCTGTAGTGTATTTTATTTTTTATTGTTTTTTTTAAAGCCTAGTTCTATTGTTAAATTAATATATTTGGTAAAAATTTCTAGTATTTATTCATTCGTAAGTGGAAAAAAAAAAGGGTGTTCCACTTTATGGCGATTTCCGCTTTACGGCAGTAGCCTGGAACCTAACCTGCCATATAAGTGGGGCCCTACTGTATATCATTTTTTTAATATTACAGGCAATACTCAGGGAGATGGAGCTAAACTGTAACCATGATTCATGCAAACAAGTGAATAAATATTATTGATCTAAAAATAACGTAAGTACATTAGTAAACTTACACAATGCCTCCCACTCGGATTTTGATAGTGTCCTCACGTGGGCAATATCTTCTTTGTCATCTATGAATTTCTGTGCATGATAATATTCTCCTTCTGTTTCTGTAGCTTGTTCACTACTGGGAAAAGTCTGTAGATAAATATGAAATAAAATTAATCAAAATTTAATTTTTTAAATGCACAGTAGGACTTGAAAATGAAAAGTACAGTAGGAACCCCATATCCGCAGGTCCAGCATAAGCAGTTTCAGTTATCTGCAGTCCGAAAATAATCCTTAATTTTGTCTAATAATAGCTTTAAAGTGCAAAAGTAGTGATGGTGAAAGCTCTTCAAAGTCTAATGGAAGCCGTGAATTGCTTCCCATCAGTGAAAAAATGATAATTCTCCACCTACTGTTCTAATTTATCAATTAAACTTCATAATAGGTATGTATGTAAATAAAAAAGACTTGTATATATCGTTCGCTATTATCTGCAGTGTTGGTATCTGTGGCAGGTCCTTGGAATGTTTCCCCCGCATATACAGGGGTCCTACTGTACATTGCCTGTGCTTTGAACTATGGGTGGAAATGTTACAGTTCAATGGATCATATGGAATGGCATGTCTATACACTTCTAGTAAGACAACTAGGAAATAAATGATGGCAAGTGTTTTTTCCTTCTTTGAATTATCCTGTCTTGGTGTATCAAATAATCAATGTGTTAAAAAAAATCATAAACATACCTCAAGAGCTTTCATAACAGAAAGCAAATGCTGACATTCTTGATCCTTTAAAGCATCATTAAATACAGTAGCAAAATCCCGACTCCATAGCTGCTCAAGACCCCACTTTTTTGCCAATCTACAAAAAAAATACAAAAAATATTATACACAAAATGTCAAAAGGCTTTCTCATTTACACCTACCCAAAAAAAAGTTTTACAGTATGAACTTACAAAAAATTTTAAAAGTTGCACGCAAAAATACTTTAAAAAGGTTTAACCAAAACATTAAAAATTTTAAAGGGGTGATTTAATCTCTGTATTTTATTAAAGAGCCTAAAAATTTTTCCAACACATTATCAAGAAGATGCATGGGGTTTTAGTCTTGCCATTTTTGTTTTAGATATAAAAAAAAAATTATAAAACTGAAGATTATACTGAAAAAATGTACCCCGTGGGGGCCCCATGAGAAAATTAGCAGTGTAATGAAGTAAGACTCCCCCTTCTACAAATTTCTTACTTTAAGAAGGAATTAATAAGAAGTTTTTCAGCATGAAACATTTTGTACAACGATATAACAACTGGGCGCAATGTAAAAAGCCACTTTATGTGCAGAGATTTGGGCAAATTAAGAAAACTTAAGATTAATAAGGCAAAAACAGTGAAGAAATTTTTGTACATATGATCATTAGGGGGTTTTTACAGTGAATACAAGAGAATTAAATATGCTACTTCATGAAATTTGGCTTTAAAAAGTTTGGGAAGAAAAGAATTTAGTTTTGATTTTTAAACCAGAGGATACAATGGAATAAATAACATTTGAGAGATTACGTATTGAAGTAAATACATACGCCTCTATCACTTAAAATGGATTTTGTTTGTAAAACCACCAAAAGGGAAATGAATTGTTGCTAAGTAGGACATCTAAATTTTTTAAAGTTTATAGAGTGTGTACTGTATATTTTAATTAACAAAATGTTGTAAAATAAATGAAATAGGTGTGGGTATATTTGTTTAAAAAATAAATAAAGTGTATGCCAAGTATTTGCCCGGAAGAAGGGGGGATGGGGATACTGCTGACTAAGTTTTAGATGACGTAGGCAGTTCAGTTACGCAGATTTTTTTTATTTATATAAGCAGCTTGCCTTTGATCAGCCAAAGTCTATCAGCTATTGACGAGTATGTCACTAAGTGAGGAGAGGCTATATTGATTATGTTTTACCTATGTTCATGATATTGAGCAAATGCATGTAAAGTTTTTACATCTGTATTTATGATGGGCTGGGAACGGTTAAGGAGACAAGGTGTTTTTTAATTGTAATTTTAAAAATGCTAGCCGAGTCAGTGGTTCTGGAGATTTCTGGCAGTTTTTTGCAGATTTTCTAGGTAGTAAGTTGGCAGACAGTAATCCCCTGGGGAAGTACTATCGTCCTGCCAAGTGAGTGTGAAACGGAAGCCTGTAATTCTTTTACATAATGGTAGGATTGCTGGTGTCTTTTCTCTGTCTCACAAACAAGCAAGATTTCAGGTATGTCTTGCTACTTCTCCTTACACTTAGGTCACACTACACATACATGTACAAGCATATACATGTATACACACACCCCTCTGGGTTTTCTTCTATTTTCTTACTAGTTCTTGTTCATTTCCTCTTATCTCCATGGGGGAAGTGGAACAAAATTCTTTCTCCGTAAGCCATGCGTGTCATAAGAGGTGACTAAAATGTCGGGAGCAAGGGACTAGTAACCCCTTGTCCTGTAAAAATTACTAAATTTAAAAAGAGAAACTTTCGTTTTCCTTTATGGACCACCCTGCCTCGGTGGGATATGGCCAGTTTGTTGAAAGAAGAAAGAAGAGTTCCAGATTTTAGGCCCTTCAGAGTACATTGAGTTTTTGAAAAGATTTAGCCTGACACAGGGAATGTCACAGAGATTTTTGTGCCTAGTATTATGTCTATGGGTCCCATTGCAACTGTCAAGAAAGCGCTTCAGATCGGGATTTATATTAGAAGTGACTGTTCTGTAAATGTAGGTTGCACAGTAGTACGAGTGAATGTTTTGTATAGTGAATAAGTTTAGGTCTTTGAAGAGTGTAGAGGGGTTTGTTGTCTAGCAGTGGATTGTGTGATCATTCACACTGCAACTTCAGATCAAGATTATTGTCTTTAGGTGATTTGGCGTTGTGGAACCCCAGGCACAAATAGCATAGGTGACGTAAGGGTAGATCAGTGAGTAGTATAGTGTAAATAGTGCTGTTTGTGGTACATAGTAACATATCTTTGAGAGGATGCCAACTCTTTTAGATACTTTCTTTATGTGTTGGATATGGGTGTTGAATTTCAGGTTGCTATCAAGGTGCAGACCCAGGAATTTTCCCTCATAATGTTTAGCAATAAGGATGTTGTTAAGCATAATGTTTAGTTGGACCTCACTTGCTCTACTCCCAAACATAATGTAAAAGGTTTTGTCTATATTAAGTGTAAGTTTACTGACAGTCATCCAGGTTGCTATTTTTGCAAGCTCTTCTTAGATTATGCTGAGCAGTTTTGGTCACCGTATTACAGAATGGATATAAATGCACTGGAAAACGTACAAAGGAGGATGACAAAGTTGATCCCATGTATCAGAAATCTGCCCTATGAGGATAGACTGAGGGCCCTGAATCTGCACTCTCTAGAAAGGCATAAACTTAGGGGGGATATGATTGAGGTGTATAAATGGAAAATAGGAATTAATAAAGGGGATGTAAATATGTAGTGTGCTAAAAATATCTAACATAGACAGGACTCGCAGCAATGGCTTTAAATTGGAAAAATTCAGATTCAGGAAGGATATAGGAAAGCACTGGTTTGGTAATAGAGTTGTGGAGGAGTGGAACAAACTCCTGAGTACAATCATAGGAGCTAAGACGTTGTGCAGTTTTAAAAATAGGTTGGATAAATATATGAGTGGGCGTGGGCGAGTGTGAGTTGGACCTGCCTAGCTTGTGCTACAAGGTCGGATGCCGTGCTCCTCCCTTAAGTGACGTGTCTGACCTCACTAGGTCAAGGTATTGGCTATAGCCAGTGGGAGAATTGGACCTTCCTTGCATAGGCCAGTAGGCCTGTTACAGTGTTCCTTCTTTCTTATGTTCTTCATTAACAACAGCAATGAGTGAGGCTAGATTAGGGTGGGAGACGACAAAAGTCGTGTAATGAGAAGAGAGAATAGGCGTAAGCTGTTGTGATACACTTGGAGCACTGTGGTACACCAGTGTCCAGGGGTCTTGTTGAGTAGGTTTTGCATTCTAAGAGTTATGAAATATAATCTTGACAGAGATGTAACAGAATATGCATGATGTGCTTGATGATGATTGTAATTAATGTTTCCTTATCTGTTAATGGTCCTAAGTATCACAGTTCCTACAGAAGTTAATACATGTGGACATTCCTTCCAATCAATCTACAAACAAGCTCACGGATCTAATCAAGTTCATTTAAAAACTAATCTTCGTGAAGTCTGACAATGAAAAAATGTTTTATAAAATACAATCATGTATGAAAGGTTAGAACATTTTCTTGGTCTTGCTTCTGACTTGTTAACTTAGCATTCAGGAATGCAACATTAATTTTCCCTTATCTCTCATAAGAGTCTGGGAGTGTGTGTAAAGGTAGGAAGTTGAAAGTGAACATAGAAAAGAGTAAGGTGATGAGGGTATCAAATGATTTAGATAAAGAAAAATTGGATATCAAATTGGGGAGGAGGAGTATGGAAGAAGTGAATGTTTTCAGATATCTGGGAGTTGACGTGTCAGCGGATGTATTTATGAAGGATGAGGTTAATCATAGAACTGATGAAGGAAAAAAGGTGAGTGGTGCGTCAAGGCAAAGAAGGGAATGTAAGAAAGTATAGTAGTACCAACACTCTTATATGGATGTGAAGCTTGGGTTGTAAATGCTGAAGTGAGGAGGCAGTTGGAGGCAGTGGAGATGTCCTGTCTAAGGGCAATGTGTGGCGTAAATATTATGCAGAAAATTCGGAGTGTGGAAATTAATAAATGTATGAAAGAGGGGAAGGTACCTAGGGATTGGCGGAGAGCGTGTATAGTCCCTTTATATAAAGGGAAGGGGGACAAAAGAGACTGTAAAAATTATAGAGGAATAAGTTTACTAAGTATTCCAGGAAAAGTGTATGGTAGAGTTATTATTGAAAGAATTAAAGGTAAGACAGAATGTAGAATTGCGAATGAGCAAGGAGGTTTTAGAGTGGGTAGGGGATGTGTAGATCAAGTGTTTACATTGAAGCATATATGTGAACAGTATTTTCATAAAGGTAGGGAAATTTTTATTGCATTTATGGATTTAGAAAAGGCATATGATAGAGTGGATAGGGGAGCAATGTGGCAGATGTTGCAAGTATATGGAATAGGTAGTAAGTTACTAAATGCAGTAAAGAGTTTTTTTGAGGATAGTGAGGCTCAGGTTAGGGTGTGTAGAAGAGAGGGAGACTACTTCCCGGTAAAAGTAGGTCTTAGACAGGCATGTGTAATGTTACTATGGTTGTTTAATATATTTATAGATGGGGGGTTGTAAAAGAGGTAAATGCTAGGGTTTTTCAGGAGAGGGGTGGGATTAAATTATGGGGAATTAAATACAAAATGAGAAGTGACACAGTTACTTTTTGCTGATGATTAAATGTGCTTATGGGAGATTCTAAAGAAAAATTGCAAGGTTAGTGGGACGAATTTGGGAAATGTGTTTTAAAGGTAGAAAGTTGAAAGTGAGCATAGAAAAGAGTAAGGTGATGAGGGTATCAAATTTACTTTGATAAAAAAATTGGATATCAAAATTGGGGAGGAGTTGGAAGAAGTGAATGTTTTCAGATATTTGGGAGTTGACGAGTCAAACCGATGGATTTATGAAAAGGGTGAGGTTAATCATAGAATTGATGAAGGAAAAAAAGGTAAGTGGTGCATTGAGGTATATGTGGAGGCAAAAAAATATTATCTATGGAGGAAAAGAAGGGAATGTTTGAAAGTATAGTAGTACCAACACTTTATATGGGTGTGAAGCTTGGGTTGTAATTGCTGCGCGAGGAAGCGGTTGGGGCAGTGGAGATGTCCTATCTAAGGGCAATGTGTGGTGTAAATATTATGCAGAAAATTCGGAGTGTGGAAATTAGGAGGTGTGGAGTTAATAAAAGTATCAGTCAGATGGCTGAAGAGGGTTTGTTGAGGTGGTTTGGTCATTTAGAGAGAATGGATCGAAGTAGAATGACATGGAGAGTGTATAAATCTGTAGGGGAAGGAAGACGGGGTAGGGGTCATCCTCAAAAAGGTTGGAGGGAGGGGGTAAAGGTAGGTGTTGTGGGCGAGGGGTTTGGACTTCCAGCATGCGTGCGTGAGCGTGTTAGATACAAGTGAATGGAGACGAATGGTATTTGGGACCTGACGAGATGTTGGAGTGTTAGCAGTGTAATATTTAGTGAAGGGATTCAGGGAAACCAGTTATTTTTATATAGCCGGACTTGAGTCCTGGAAATGGGAAGTACAGTGGACCCCCGAGTTTCATCAGCCTCGACTTTCGTGAAATTCGACCTTTGGTGAGTTTTTTTGGAAAAATTTGGCCTCGAGTTTCGTGAAAAGACTCATGTTTCGGCGACCGTCCGGTACCCGTCCGCCCGTCACCGCGCACACCAAGCCAGTCTCCCACACCATTCACGCTCAGTGTGCCATTTTTTACTAACACGTGACCATCACCCCGCAGGTTCATACGATATATTTCATAATAATCCATTGTTTTTTGTGCTTGCAACTGCTAAGTTATCATGGACCCAAGGAAAGCTAGTGCAAGCCCTTTGGTAAATAAAATGAGTGACGAGGATGTGGAAGAGTTGGTGGAGGACCACAGGGAAGAGCTAACCACTGATGAACTGCAAGAGCTTCAACTGGAACAGCATCAGACCACAGCCGAGGAACTTGCATCAGAGGAGGAGGAAGAGGGAGTGGATGAGGTGCCTTCTTCAGTGATTAAGGGCATGTGTTTAATGTGGAATGAGTTGCAAAGTATTGTTGAAAAGTATCACCCTGACCAAGCTGAAACAAGCCATATCTGCAACATGTACAATGACAGTGTTGTGTCTCACTTCAGGGAAATCTTAAAGAAATGCCAGAAAATGACCTCTCTGTACAGATATTTTGTGCGACAGGGGTCCAGTGACTCTCAAGTTGTTCCCAGTGGCATTAAAAGAAGAAGGGAAGTTACCCCAGATAAGGACTTGCTACCTAAAGTCCTAATGGAAGGAGATTCTCCTTCCAAACAATAGTGAACACCTTCCTCCTATCCCCTCCTCCCGTCTTCCATCCACGCAGAAGTCTTCAGTAAAGGTAAGTGTAATGTTATTATTATTTTTTAAATGCATGTACTCGATTTCTGATTGTTTTCATTATGTAAATCCTTATTTAATTTGAAAAAAAAATATTTTATTTTAATATTTTTGGGTGTCTGGGACGGATTAGTTTTATTTCCATTATTTTTTATTATTATTATTATTATCACACTGGCCAATTCCCACCAAGGCAGGGTGGCCCGAAAAAGAAAAACTTTCACCATCATTCACTCCATCACTGTCTTGCCAGAAGGGTGCTTTACACTACAGTTTTTAAACTGCAACATTAACACCCCTCCTTCAGAGTGCAGGCACTGTACTTCCCATCTCCAGGACTCAAGTCCGGCCTGCCGGTTTCCCTGAACCCCTTCATAAATGTTACTTTGCTCACACTCCAACAGAACGTCAAGTATTAAAAACCATTTGTCTCCATTCACTCCTATCAAATGGTTTTTAATACTTGACGTGGGAAAAATGGTTTCGAGTTTCGTGAATTTCGACCTTCGCCGGACTCTCTGGAACGGATTAATCACGAAACTCGGGGTCCACTGTCCAATGCCTGCACTTTAAAGGAGGGGTTAGGGATATTGGCAGTTTGGAGGGATATGCTGTGTATCTTTATATGTATATGCTTCTAAACTGTTGTATTCTGAGCACCTCTGCAAAAACAGTGATTGTGTGAGAGTGAGGTGAAAGTGTTGAATGATGATGAAAATATTTTCTTTTTAGGAATTTTCTTTCTTTTTGGATCACCCTGCCTCGGTGGGAGATGGCTGACTTGTTAAAAAAAAAAAAAAGTTTATTACATGTTTATTTTACACTGATCATGTTGGCAATAGCACAATTCCCCGAAGAAAATGGCTTCCCCAAATTATGCGAAGTGCAGCATTGTTCCTCACACAATACAGCAAAAACACATGGAAACTTTGATAAGCAGATGACTTTTTGCTTTGATGCCAAATTTAATCAAATCAAGTTAGTAAAGGTTTTCATGCAAAATATGAATGAATAACGTAAACAACTGACAGAAAAAAATATTTATAATTCATCCTTTAAAAAATCTTAAGTATAGTAGCCCTACCATTGGAAGAGCAAGTCAAGTACTCATAAGTAAATAATTGGCTCAAAAATGTCAATGTTCTAAATGTGGAACATAATAAGTCGGAATGTCATGAGTCAAGGTAATATAGCAACAATGACCCCCAGGTCTGTGTATGATGCTTTTATAACTTCATCACACAATCTACACACTTAATGTGACCTGTTCTACATCAGAATTATATTCCATCATTCATCTATCACTCCCCTGCTCAATTTTTCAGTCCTCTTGTATAGTCATTTAATTACTCTTTTTTTTTTTTTAACACACTATCTGTCTCCCACTGAGTTAGGGTGACCCCAAAAAAAGAAATACTTTAACCATAATTCACTCCATCACTGTCTTGCCAGAGGAATGCTGATGCTTATTATGTATATGTGTAATCTTTGCATCATCCACAGATATTTCATACACAGTAGTTTTGTATTCCTCCTGAGAAGTCATATATGCGGTGGTCCCTGGAGTTATGACAATTTAGAGTTACAATTGTCCCTCATACAGGAATTTTGTTTTGAGTTGCAATTATAGACTGGAGATACAATATGCATAGAGTGATACAACTGTTGTGGGTCTCAGCCTGGGGAAAACGATTAACCTAAGTTGCCTGAAATACCTTGCATAACCAGGGGGTTTCTATATACAATAGTTTGCCAATGATGTCAGCTAAGTCTGTAATAGTTGTATTATGTACTTGCAGAAATAAAGATTATTAGTATTTTTTTAACACTGATGAATGATATGTGTTAGTTATGCAAAAATGTAATGGGTTATGAATTTGAATCATTTTTTCTTTCAAGTTAATGCTCAGATCAGAATAAGTTTTTACATTTCAAGATGAACCATTAGTCAACTTAGTGGTGAAAAGGATCCATAAGCATGAGAAAAATAAGGGCTAAATAAAAAACAGAAAGGAAGGAGTATGACATCTGACCTACTAGCATAAGAAAAAAAAAATAAAGGTAACTGAGTACATCATGGTTCTGACAACATACTTTTCAAGAGTAGGAGGATGTACAAGAAATTCTGGGCAGTCCACAGCTCCCTCTAAGAAAAAGTTATAGCAGTCACCAAAGAGTGGTGGAGTTTCTGATCTATCTTCTGGGAACACTATTCGATAAACTTCATTTCCAATACTATTTCCATCACTGCATGTCATTCTGGACCTGAAATTTAAAACGCACATGGTTTACATGATTCTCTCGCAATAAATAAATAAAAAGCTCAATCTCTTAATCAAAAGGAAAACTTATGTATTAAAATACAATGGTACCTCGGTATACATCCTTAATCCATTCCAGGACCTTGGACTTATACCAAACAAATTCTCCCATAAGAAATACAGTGGACCCCCGGTTAACGAACTTTTTTCATTCCAGTAGTATGTTCAGGTGCCAGTACTGACCGAATTTTTTCCCATAAGGAATATTGTGAAGTAGATTAGTCCATTTCAGACCCCCAAACATACACGTACAAACGCACTTACATAAATACACTTACATAATTGGTCGCATTTGGAGGTGATCGTTAAGCGGGGGTCCACTGTATAGGGAAAACGATTAATCCGTTCCCATGAAAAAAAAATCTTATTATAGGCATATTATACATTGATGGGGTTGTATAAAATAATTTAAACACTGCTTAATACTAAAATATGTAGTTTAAACACTGCTTAATACTAAAATACATACATAAATACAAAAGAATTAGATGAAATAAATGCAAATTTAACCTCACTTTACTTTGCTGAAAAGAGTCAAGTGCCTACAAGGATAGTGCTGAGAAGGGAGGAGGGGGAAATGTTATTGTTTGGAAGGAGAGTCCCCTTCTCTTTTCTGTCTGGTTGAAGCTCACCAGGTTTGACTTCTACTAAAAATCTGTCCAAAGAACTTTGTTTCTGCCTTCTCCTCAGGATGTTCTGGAAATGTGACAATGTCTGGTTATTCCAGACAATGCTATTATGGCTTGTTTGGACTTTGTTGAGGTGGTACTCCTCTGCAAAGTTTTTGAAGTCCATCCATTTGGCAAAAATTTCCTTAATTAAAGAAGTAGGTGCTTCCTCTATCTCCTCTTCCAAGCCTGAAGAGAGCACATGCATCTTAAGTCTTGTGCTCCTCCTCCTCAGCGGTCAGCTCTTCCCTGTACCCCGCCACTAACTCCTCCACATCACCATCACTCACATCTAGACCCATGGACTTGCCCAGAGAGACAATATCCTCCACTATAAACACAGCCTCAAAGTCCCTTTCAGCCACTGCTTCTGGCCACAAATTCCTCCAAGCAGAGCTCATTGTTCTGTATGAAACTTCCTGCCCGGCTTTGTCAATGAGAGTTATGCAATGGGCGATAGTAAAGCGATCTTTACAAAACTCTCTCAGGGTTAACTCTGTGTCAGAGGTCACTTCAAAGCACCTCTGGAATAGTGCTTTAGTGTAGAGTTTCTTGAAATTACTGATGACCTGCTGATCCATGGGCTGAATGAGAGGAGTTGTGTAAGGGGGGAGAAACTTTATAGTGATGAAGTCACACTCCAGCAGCACATAGTCCTGTAAGCTTGGAGGGTGAGCTGAAGCACTGTCCATTAAAGGAGGGCCTTCAGAGGCAGGGTTTTCTCCTCTAAATAGCTTTTTACACTTGGCCCAAACACATCATTAAACCATTCGCTGAAATATTCTCCAGTTACCCAAGCCTTGCTGTTTGACCTCCACATCATAGGTAACTGAGTTTTCTGCACATTATGTTTTTTAAAGACCCTTGGGTTTTCAGAGTGGTAGATCAGTAGAGGATTCAATTTGCAATCCCCACTTGCACTGGCACAGAACAAGAGAGGTAACCTATCCTGGCTTGTGTCCTGGAAATGCCTTCTCCTCTTGTGTAATATAAGCCCTGTTAGGTATTTTCTTCCAAAACAGGCCTGTTTTGTCACAATTAAAAACTTGTTGGGGAACAAAACCCTCCGCCTCCACAAATTCCCCAAACTCTGCAACAAAATCACTGGCAGTATCTTTATCAGCACTGGCTCCCTCTCCATGCCCCACAACACTGCGAATGCCAGTCCTCTTCTTAAAATTATCAAACCAGCCATGGATGGCTTTAAACACTTCACTTTCTTGGCTCAGTCCTGCCTTGTTTCTCAAAGGATCGACATGCATCAGTTTTGCCTTTTCATAAATCACTGCCTCTGATACACTATCACCGGCACACTGTTTTTCTGTTTTTTTTTTTTTTTATCACACTGGCCGATTCCCACTAAGGCAGGGTGGCCCGAAAAAGAAAAACTTTCACCATCATTCACTTCATCACTGTCTTGCCAGAAGGGTGCTTTACACTACAGTTTTTAAACTGCAACATTAACACCCCTCCTTCAGAGTGCAGGCACTGTACTTTCCATCTCCAGGACTCAAGTCCGGCATGCCGGTTTCCCTGAACCCCTTCATAAATGTTACTTTGCTCACACTCCAACAGCACGTCAAGTATTAAAAACCATGTGTCTCCATTCACTCCTATCAAACACGCTCACGCATGCCTGCTGAAAGTCCAAGCCCCTCGCACACAAAACCTCCTTTACCCCCTCCCTCCAACCTTTCCTAGGCCGACCCCTACCCCGCCTTCCTTCCACTACAGACTGATACACTCTTGAAGTCACTCTGTTTCGCTCCATTCTCTCTACATGTCCGAACCACCTCAACAACCCTTCCTCAGCCCTCTGGACAACAGTTTTGGTAATCGTGCACCTCCTCCTAACTTCCAAACTACGAATTCTCTGCATTATATTCACACCACACATTGCCCTCAGATATGACATCTCCACTGCCTCCAGCCTTCTCCTCGCTGCAACATTCATCACCCATGCTTCACACCCATATAAGAGCGTTGGTAAAACTATACTCTCATACATTCCCCTCTTTGCCTCCAAGGACAAAGTTCTTTGTCTCCACAGACTCCGAAGTGCACCACTCACCCTTTTCCCCTCATCAATTCTATGATTCACCTCATCTTTCATAGACCCATCCGCTGACACGTCTACTGCCAAATATCTGAATACATTCTCCTCCTCCATACTCTCTCCCTCCAATCTGATATCCAATCTTTCATCACCTAATCTTTTTGTTATCCTCATAACCTTACTCTTTCCTGTATTCACTTTTAATTTTCTTCTTTTGCACACCCTACCAAATTCATCCACCAATCTCTGCAACTTCTCTTCAGAATCTCCCAAGAGCACAGTGTCATCAGCAAAGAGCAACTGTGACAACTCCCACTTTATGTGTGATTCTTTATCTTTTAACTCCACGCCTCTTGCCAAGACCCTCGCATTTACTTCTCTTACAACCCCATCTATAAATATATTAACCCTTTCAGGGTCCGTCCCGTAGATCTATGGCTTTACGTTCAGGGTCCAAACCGTAGATCTACGCCATGAGCGCAGCTCACTCTGATAAACTGAGAGTGGTACATTTGGGCCTAGATATGAGAGAATACATCTATGTGGTATGTGTGCACCACATAAAACAGATCCTGCAGCACACTGTGTATAATGAGAGAAAAAAATGAAATCATGATTTTTCGATTAAAACAGCAACTTTGCAGTGTTTTTTCGTATGTTTTTTATAGTTGTATTTGCGATTTCTTGGTCTCATTTGATAGAATGGAAGACATATTACAGAAATAGAGATGATTTTGATTGGTTTTAGCACTGGAAATGGCTTGAAACTGAGCTCAAAATAGCAGAAATGTTAAATTTTTGCCGATATTCAAGAGTAAACAAACGACCTCACACGTCTAATACACGTCAGCTGGTGGGTCTAATATATATTCACAAATATGGTGATGATATTTATACAATTATTACAGTATTGCATAACAGTAAATCTTCTATTTTTTTGGTGTGAATAAAAATTCATTATGTGAATAAAAAATCAAAATGGAATTTATTTGTAAAGCCTCAAAACATAACTAATGAACAGAGGAAATGTTAATTTAGTGCCAGGAATGCCTACATTGTTCATTCTGGACCCTATTTTGAAATTGGAATATTTTGAACTTTGTGTTAAATTGGCCAAATTAACAATTTCCGATCACTTTATTTTGTAGTTGAGACAGTTGACTTGGCGATTTCTTGTACTCAATCGATAGAATAGAAGTAATACTAGTGAAATAGCTAAGAATTTGGTTGATTGGAATAATGTAATTGGCCTAAAATGGGAGTCAAAGTCGGCAAAATCGGCGATTCGTAAATATCGCTGACACATTAAAATTCGCGAGAGCATAATTTCGTCAATTTTCCACCAAATTTCGTACTTTTTGTTTTATTACCTTCACAAAAAAATTCTCTACGATTTCATAAGAAAAAATAACAAATTTTTTTTTTTTAAATTCTTGGACACTGGTGCGTGACTCCAGATTTGGGCCTTGGACCCTGAAAGGGTTAAACAACCACAGTGACATCACACATCCTTGTCTAAGGCCTACTTTTACTGGGAAATAATTACCCTCTTTCCTACATACTCTAACTTGAGCCTCACTATCCTCGTAAAAACTCTTCACTGCTTTCAGTAACCTACCTCCTACACCATACACCTGCAACATCTGCCACATTGCCCCCCTATCCACCCTGTCATACGCCTTTTCCAAATCCATAAATGCCACAAAGACCTCTTTAGCCTTATCTAAATACTGTTCACTTATATGTTTCACTGTAAACACCTGGTCCACACACCCCCTACCTTTCCTAAAGCCTCCTTGTTCATCTGCTATCCTACTCTCCATCTTACTCTTAATTCTTTCAATAATAACTCTACCATACACTTTACCAGGTATACTCAACAGACTTATCCCCCTATAATTTTTGCACTCTCTTTTGTCCCCTTTGCCTTTATACAAAGGAATTATGCATGCTCTCTGCCAATCCCTAGGTACCTTACCCTCTTCCATACATTTATTAAATAATTGCACCAACCACTCCAAAACTATATCCCCACCTGCTTTTAACATTTCTATCTTTATCCCACCAATCCCGGCTGCCTTACCCCCTTTCATTTTACTACTGCCTCACGAACTTCCCCCACACTCACAACTGGCTCTTCCTCACTCCTACAAGATGTTATTCCTCCTTGCCCTATACATGAAATCACAGCTTCCCTATCTTCATCAACATTTAACAATTCCTCAAAATATAACATAAGAACATAAGAAAAGAGGAACACTGCAGGAGGCCTGTTGGCCCATACTAGGCAGGTCCTTTACAATTCATCCCACTAACAAAACATTTGCCCAATACTTCTAACTCTCCATTTAATAACACTCCTTTCCTATTTTTAACTGACAAATCCATTTGTTCTCTAGGCTTCCTTAACTTGTTAATCTCACTCCAAAACTTTTTCTTATTTTCAACAAAATTTGTTGATAACATCTCACCCACTCTCTCATTTGCTCTCTTTTTACATTGCTTCACCACTCTCTTAACCTCTGTTATCTGTTATCCATATCAAAAGCAATTTTTCAACATGCTCTAATGTCCCTGATCTTTGTTTGGTAATCGATTTTACCCCCTTCACAAGGTTAGCCAATTTAATAACATCTTTGTTTTCACAATCATAGATACTGTTGTTCTTGGCATACGGTATGCAGCAGCCAAATCCCGGATACATATGCCACCTTCGCACTTTTCAACAAGCTCTTTTTTCACCTCCATGGTGATCCTAACCATTTTCTTGGTTGCTTAGCTCTTCTCATTAACTTTCTTAGAACTCATGGTTAATGAATTTACTAAAAATTTATACGAAAAAACACAAAATCATGTGAAAATTCACAGAGAGCTACAGTGCGGGTTGTTCACTGAATGGTAGCAACGGGCATACTGATGCTAATGAGCAGTCATGGCTTTGTCTCAATACAGAGGTAAACAAGCTCTAGCACGCAACTCGTATTCCAAACAGAGGTCATATACCAAGCAAAAATTTTCACGTCCAAACAGGATGTATACCAAGTTGGACTTATTCCAAAGCAGACATATGCCAAGGTACCACTGTATTAAAAGGACTAAAATTACCTCTGTATTTCTACTTTTAACCCTTTCAGGGTCGAGAGGCATGATTGTAAATTCGTTCTTAGGGTCAAAAAATATCTGAAAAATAAAAAAATTATTTTTTTCTTATGAAATGATAAAGAATGATTTTGCGATTGTCATAGGCCAAAAAAAAAAAAAAAACTGTGATCAATACTTACTGAGAAATGGAGGCGTGAAGTTGACAGAAAATGAACCGTTTACGGCAACATCGCAGACTGCCGGTCACACGGTAAATGATTGTTTTTTCTACTTTCTTCTTTTATTTTTGTAATTTTTCTTAAGTAACTTTTATAGTTTATGAGACAAATATAACATAAGTTTTATATATATTCACATGTTGTATGCTACACAATAACGGTACATTATATTGCTTTAAAACCAACAATAAACACTGTTGTTTTTACTATTTTTCTATTATATATTTACCCCTGGCAGTCTTCAAGCTGGCACTGGACAAGCACCTAAAGTCAGTTCCTGATCAGCCGGGATGTGGCTCGTACGTTGGTTTGCGTGCAGCCAGCAGCAACAGCCTGGTTGATCAGGCTCTGATCCACCAGGAGGCCTGGTCACAGACCGGGCCGCGGGGGCGTTGACCCCCGGAACTCTCTCCAGGTAAACTCCAGGTAAACACTATAAAGTCACTGGACATGTTCCTAGAAGTGCTGCAGCTTGTGGTACTTTTTGAAACATGGTGTCATGTACAGTGATGTTTCACATTCCTCATGCATAAAACGAGTGTCTTTGCATTTTTGTGGGAGTTTTTTGTATGTGCACAGACATAACACCTCTTCTGAGCCTTTTTCTTCACAGTAGTAGGAAGCAGTTGTATTAGGTAGTGATCACAAGGCCTCAGACGAGAGGGTAGATGTTGATAATTTTGGGGGCGGTGGTCTACTGCAGGTGCTGTTACTTGGTACTTGAATATTATTTGTCCGATGACAGAAAATAAAATTTGCCATATGGTGGTTTGCTTCTGGTCCTTATTTTATACATATTATAAACACTGAGCATGGAAATGTCCAGAAGATGGAAAAAGTTTTATGTACCACTTATAACTCTTGCGAACACAAATAGGCAGCAGAGAGTTTGCATAAACGAGGAGAAATCAGAGTGGGGAAGCATCACGAGTGGTGTTCCACAGGGGTCAGTGTTGGGCCCCCTGTTGTTCACAATCTACATTAATGACATAGATGAGGGCATAAAGAGCGACATAAGCAAGTTTGCCAATGACACTAAAATAGGCCGTCGAATTCATTCCGACGAGGACATTACAGCACTCCAGGAAGATTTGAATAGACTGATGCAGTGGTTGGACAAGTGACAGATGCAGTTTAATATAGACAAATGCAAAGTTCTAAATGTTGGACAGGAAAATAACCATGCCACATATAAATTAAATAATATAGATCTTAACCCCCTTGACTGTTTCAGTCGTATATATATGTCTTACGAGCCACCGTGTTTGACGTATATGTACTCAAAAATTCTAGTGGCTTCAAATCAAGCAGGAGAAAGTTGGTACGCCCACATGTGAGAGAATGGGTCTGTGTGGTCAGTGTGTACCATATAAAAAAAAATCCTGCAGCACGCAGTGCATAATGAGAAAAAAAAACTCAGTGTTTTTGGATTAAAACGTCAAATTTGTGGTGTATTTTCATATAGTATTTATGGTTGTATTCTCGTTTTCTTGGCCTCATTTGATAGAATAGAAAACATATTATAGAAATAGAGGTGATTTTGATTGGTTTTCCTATGAAAAAACCTTGAAATGGAGCTCAAAGTAGGGGAAATGTTTGATTTTTTGCCGATGTTTAAAAGTAAACAAATGATGTCATTGTCCAATAAATGTCCAAGTAGCCATTCTAATATGCAGTCATGAATGAGTTGACATTATTTATACAATTATTACAATATTGCAGTAGTCTGCATAACAGTAAAATTCTATTTTTTGTTTGAATAAAAATTCAAAATAGAAAGCAAGAGTAATATCAGAGGGGCCTGGAGATGTGACTGATGAACAAATAAAATGTTATTTTAGAGCCAGGAATGTCTGCATTGTTCATTCTGGACCCTATTTTGAAACTGTCAAATTTTTTAATTTGCATGAAATTGGCCAAACTGCAAATTTCTGACCACGTTATCAGGTAGTTGACATCGAAATAGGCAATTTCTTGTACTCAATCGATAGAACAAATGGAGTTCTAAAGAAATAGCTATGAGTCTGGTCAACTGGAACAATGGAATTAGCTGAAAATAGAGCTCAAAGTGGGCGAAATCGCCAATTCGATAATATCGCTGAGGTCGCTAACTTCGCGAGAGAGTAATTCTGTAAGTTTTCCATTAAATTTCATTCTTTTGGTGTCATTACAATCGGGAAAACATTATCATTTCGTAAGAAATTTTTCTTTTTTTTTTTTTAAATTCTTCGACACCAGGAGACACCTCAGGATTTGGGGTTGCGACAGTCAAAGAGTTAATATTACGGATTGCGAAAAAGATTTAGGAGTTCTGATTAGTAGTAATCTGAAACCAAGACAACAGTGCATAAGTGTTCGCAATAAAGCTAACAGAATCCTTGGCTTCATATCAAGAAGCATAAATAATAGGAGTCCTCAGGTTGTTCTTCAACTCTATACATCCTTGGTTAGGCCTCATTTAGATTATGCTGCACAGTTTTGGTCACCGTATTACAGAATGGATATAAATGCTCTGGAAAACGTACAGAGGAGGATGACAAAGTTGATCCCATGTATCAGAAATCTTCCCTATGAGGATAGACTGAGGGCCCTGAATCTGCACTCTCTCAAAAGGCATAGAATTAGGGGGGATATGATTGAGGTGTATAAATGGAAGACAGGAATAAATAAAGGGGATGTAGAGAGAGTGCTGAAAATATCTAGCCTAGACAGGACTAGCAGCAATGGTTTTAAGTTGGAAAAATTCAGATTCAGATTCAGAGTTGTGGATGAGTGGAACAAACTCCCGAGTACAGTTATTTTTTTTTTATTATTATTATCACACTGGCCGATTCCCACCAAGGCAGGGTCTGGCAAGGCACTGTCTTGCCAGAAGGGTGCTTTACACTACAGTTTTTAAACTGCAACATTAACACCCCTCCTTCAGAGTGCAGGCACTGTACTTCCCATCTCCAGGACTCAAGTCCGGCCTGCCGGTTTCCCTGAACCCCTTCATAAATGTTACTTTGCTCACACTCCAACAGCACGACAAGTATTAAAAACCATTTGTCTCCATTCACTCCTATCAAGCACGCTCACGCATGCCTGCTATAAGTCCAAGCCCCTCGCACACAAAACCTCCTTTACCCCCTCCCTCCAACCTTTCCTAGGCCGACCCCTACCCCGCCTTCCTTCCACTACAGACTGATACACTCTTGAAGTCACTCTGTTTCGCTCCATTCTCTCTACATGTCTGAACCACCTCAACAACCCTTCCTCAGCCCTCTGGACAACAGTTTTGGTAATCGCGCACCTCCTCCTAACTTCCAAACTACGAATTCTCTGCATTATATTCACACCACACATTGCCCTCAGACATGACATCTCCACTGCCTCCAGCCTTCTCCTCGCTGCAACATTCATCACCCATGCTTCACACCCATATAAGAGGGTTGGTAAAACTATACTCTCATACATTCCCCTCTTTGCCTCCAAGGACAAACTTCTTTGTCTCCACAGACTCCTAAGTGCACCACTCACCCTTTTCCCCTCATCAATTCTATGATTCACCTCATTTTTCATACACCCATCCGCTGACACGTCCACTCCAAATATCTGAATACATTCACCTCCTCCATACTCTCTCCTTCCAATCTGATATCCAATCTTTCATCACCTAATCTTTTTGTTATCCTCATAACCTTACTCTTTCCTGTATTCACTTTTAATTTTCTTCTTTTGCACACCTTACCAAATTCATCCACCAATCTCTGCAACTTCTCTTCAGAATCTCCCAAGAGCACAGTGTCATCAGCAAAGAGCAACTGTGACAACTCCCACTTTATGTGTGATTCTTTATCTTTTAACTCCACGCTCTTGCCAAGACCCTCGCATTTACTTCTCTTACAACCC
The DNA here is from genome assembly GCF_026875155.1 of Cherax quadricarinatus. Taxonomy (NCBI): domain Eukaryota; kingdom Metazoa; phylum Arthropoda; class Malacostraca; order Decapoda; family Parastacidae; genus Cherax; species Cherax quadricarinatus. The sequence continues at coordinate 88,904,338 of NC_069405.1, read as the reverse complement.
CATCTATAAACATATTAAACAACCACGGTGACATCACACATCCTTGTCTAAGGCCTACTTTTACTGGGAAATAATTTCCCTCTTTCCTACATACTCTAACTTGAGCCTCACTATCCTCATAAAAACTCTTCACTGCTTTCACTAACCTACCTCCTACACCATACACCTGCAACATCTGCCACATTGCTCCCCTATCCACCCTGTCATACGCCTTTTCCAAATCCATAAATGCCACAAAGACCTCTTTAGCCTTATCTAAATACTGTTCACTTATATGTTTCACTGTAAACACCTGGTCCACACACCCCCTACCTTTCCTAAAGCCTCCTTGTTCATCTGCTATCCTACTCTCCGTCTTACTCTTAATTCTTTCAATAATAACTCTACCATACACTTTACCAGGTATACTCAACAGACTTATCCCCCTATAATTTTTGCACTCTCTTTTATCCCCTTTGCCTTTATACAAAGGAACTATGCATGCTCTCTGCCAATCCCTAGGTACCTTACCCTCTTCCATACATTTATTAAATAATTGCACCAACGGATTTTTTAGGTTATCCTAGGTAATTTACACTACGTATAATTGTATTTGTGTGTACCTGTGAGACAGACAGAGAGAGATAGAGACAGATAGACAGAGACAGAGATATAGACAGATACACAGATATAGACAGACAGAAATAGACAGAGACAGACAGACCCTAAACTTAGGGTTAACATTACTTTCCTCTTAAAAGGGGAGTGTTAATATGACATTACATCATTATGACATTACATTGTTGAGGTGGTTCGGACATGTAGAGAGAATGGAGCGAAACAGAATGACTTCAAGAGTGTATCAGTCTGTAGTGGAAGGAAGGCGGGGTAGGGGTCGGCCTAGGAAAGGTTGGAGAGAGTGGGTAAAGGAGATTTTGTGTGCGAGGGGCTTGGACTTCCAGCAGGCATGTGTGAGCGTGTTTGATAGGAGTGAATGGAGACAAATGGTTTTTAATACTGGACATGCTGTTGGAGTGTGAGCAAAGTAACATTTATGAAGGGATTCAGGGAAACCGGCAGGCCGGACTTGAGTCCTGGAGATGGGAAGTACAGTGCCTGCACTCTGAAGGAGGGGTGTTAATGTTGCAGTTTAAAAACTGTAGTGTAAAGCACCCTTCTGGCAAGACAGTGATGGAGTGAATGATGGTGAAAGTTTTTCTTTTTCGGGCCACCCTGCCTTGGTGGGAATTGGCCAGTGTGATAATAAAAAAAAAAATCAGTGAATCCTTGGTGTTTGCCACACTGTTTGCTCCAGCTGGCACTCAATATAACTGGTGCTCCCACAAGCTACTAAGTGGTCCCAGAATTTTTAATACTGCACACACCGAGTGTTAACCCTTTCAGGGTTTCAGACGTACTAGTACGGCTTACGCACCAGGGTTTTTGACGTACTAGTACGCATAAATTTATGCGCCCTCAAATCTAGTGAGAGAAAGCGGTAGGCTAATATGAAGAAGGGTCTATGTGGTCAGTGTCCCGCGTATAAAAAAAAATCCTGCAGCATCACAGTGCATAATGAGAAAAAAACTTTGTGTTTTTGAATTAAAACAGCGACTTTGCACTGTATTTTCGTATGATATTTATTGTTGTATTCTAGTTTTCCTGGTCTCATTTTATAGAATGGAAGACATATTACAGAAATTGAGATGATTTTGACTGGTTTTACAATGAAAAGTACCTTGAAATTAAGCTCAAAGTAGCAGAAATGTTCGATTTTTATCAAAGTTCAAAAGTAAACAAATCATGCTAGGCTTCCAATACACGTCAACTGGTGAGTCTAATCTTCTTTCACAATTGAGCTGATATTATTTATACCATTTCTACACTAATGCAGTAGTCTGCATAACAGTAAATCTTCTATTTTTTGTGAGAATAAAAATTCAAAGTGGAAAGCAAAAGAATGCAAGAGGGGCATGGGGACGTGACTAATGAACTGAGGAAATGTTATTTTAGTGCCAAGAATGTCTGTATTGTTTATTCTGGACCCTATTCGGAAATTGGCATCTATTGAAATTTGTGTGAAATTGGCAAAATTGCTAAATTCTGACCACTTTATTGGATAGTTGAAATTGGTAAATGGGTGGTTTCTTGTACTCATTCGATAGAAAAAATAGAGTTCTAGTGAAATAGTTATGATTTTTGTCAACTAGTACACTGGAATTGGCCGAAAATAGGGCTCAAAGTGGGCAAAATAGCCAATGCATAAACATCGTCAAGACCGCTAACTTCGCGAGAGCATAATTCCGTAAGTTTTCCATCAAATTTCATACTTTTGGTGTCATTATGATCGGGAAAAATTCTCTATCTTTTCATAAGAAATAATAATTTTTTTTTTAGGGGGACGGGAATTTGGCGACCCTGAGAACAAGTCTCGGAGAGGACATGGCGACTCTGAAAGGGTTAAGACCCATTCTATGCTGACCAGGCATCTCAGGCCAATCATGCCAAATTTGGAGGCAGGAAAAATAAAACATATATTCATGTTTGGGGCACTAGCGGTAAGAACGTATATATACATTTGGACCGTTTACGGGTTAAAGTGGACACTGTCAGCAATATTAATTTTTGTAGGACTGAACAGTGAAAGGGTTAATTAAATATTATATAAAATATCATGAGTATGAAACCTGGATAACAAAATGAACATAATATGAATATTGTATTGAAGCTATTAACCCTTTGACTATCGCAAGCCCATTTCTGAAACTGTCATTCTATGTCGCAAAATTTTTGGAAAAAAAAAAAATCTTATGAAATGACGGAGCATCTTTTCCCGATGCTAATGACACCAAAAGTATGAAATTTGATCGAAAACTTACGGAATTACGCTCCCGCGAAGTTAGCGATCTCTGCGATATATTCGCATCGTCGATTTTGCTGACTTTGAGCCCTATTTTCGGCCAATTCCATTTTTCCAGTCGACCAAACTCATAGCTATTTCTTTAGAACTCCATTTTTTCTATCAACTGAGTACAAGAAACTGCCCATTTACCGATCTCAACTACCCAATAAAGTGGTCAGAAATTGGCAATTTGGCCAATTTCATGCAATTAAAACAGATACCAATTTCAAAAAGGGTCCAGAATAAACAATGCAGACATTCTTCGCACTAAAATAACATATCCTCTGTTCATTAGTCACATCTCCAGGCCCCTCTTATATTACTCTTGCTTTCTATTTTGATTTTTTATTCAAACAAAAAATAGAAGATTTACAGTTATGCAGACTACTGCATTATTGTAAAATGGTATAAATAATATCAGTGCACTAGTGAAAGAATATTAGACTCCCCAGTTGATGTGTATTGGACATGTGGTGTGATATGCTTAGTCCTGAACATTGGTAAAAATCAAACATTTCCAGTACTTTGAGCTCAATTTCAAGGTCGTTTTATTGTGAAACTAATCAAAATCATCTCTATTTCTGTAATATGTTTTCCATTCTATCAAATGAGACCAAGAAAATGAGAATACAATTATAAATACTATATGAAAATACACCTCAAATTCGGCGTTTTAATCCAAAAACACAGTCAGTTTTTTTTTTCTCATTATGCAATGCATGCTGCATGATTTTTTTTATACAGTGCACACTGACCACACAGCCCCATTCTCTCACACGTGGGCCAACCAGCTTTCTCCTGCTTGATTTGAAGCCGCTAGAAATATTGAGTATACGTACTATATACTACGTCCGAAACACTGGCTCATAAGACGTACAGTATACATGTATATACAGCCGAAACAGTCAACAGTATTTGATAGCCCTACTATCGTGTTTTGTATTACAGCAGACCATTATTTAGCACGAGTTTATCTGGCACGATTTGAGAAATGCACGATTGAAGAATTGCGGCTCAATTTTATGTAACATGTCGTATAATTAATTTAACATGGTTCAGTTTGTGGGAAGGAAAAAAAAAAATTCTCTTTTGCTCAAGCGGCTGCCTTGTTGTGGAGCAGCCGGGGAGACCTCCCACCATCCCCTGCCACTCCCCGACACCACCCCCCTCATCCCAGCATTCGTAATTCATACGTGTCCAGTCTTTTTCTGCTACAAGGCAGCTGTGTTTGCGAATTATGTTATGATATTTTAATTACTATATCGTGTATCTGCCAAGCAATCATGACACCCAGTACCATACCAGTGTTGCTGAAAGTGGCACGAAGAGGTATAAACACTAAGTCTTAGAATTAACAAAGAAACAAAGATATTAAACAAGAGATAACCTGTAGCCATAATGAAGTGTTACTTTGTACACAGAAAAAGAGATAAACATGAGTTTGTGACTGAATGACTGACTTAATGAATGACTGACTGACTTACTGCGTGACTTGACTGACTTACCGAATGACTTGATGGACTTACCGAGTGACTTGACCGATTTACTGAGTGACTTACTGAATGACTTGACTGACTTACTGCGTGACTTGACTGGCTTACTGAATGACTTGATGGACTTACTGAGAGACTTGACTGACTTACTGAGTGACTTGGCTGACTTACTGAGTGACTTGACTGACTGAATGACTTAAAGTTAGACACTTCAGTACAACCATCGACTTCAGCACCAGAACCTCTACCATCCACCTCAGCCCAATGGGGCCACAGCATCTCCACTTTTTCACAATCATCCACAAACACCAGCACCCACAATTTAAGGTAAGAAATACTATTATTTCTGTTACATTTGTAGTCTTAAGCAGTTAAAACAATATAATACATCACAACAATGAACTACAACTACATATTCACTTTTATTTTTGTAAGATGTGAAGGCCTAAAAAAAAGTTGTTCGACTTTCTGGAGGCTCCCAGGAATGTAACCCCATTTTTTCCATAAGTTCTTCAGTTCATCTAACACGATTTTACCTAACACGGCATTTTCAGGAATGTAACTACCGTCCTAAATGACGGTCTACTTTACTACCTTGTTATACAAAGTTTAAAATTCTAGTTAAATAATACAAAAATGGTTACCTACATTATTTCATATGCATTGGGAAGTGTGACAACAAAGTATCCGCCTTTCCTCAGATTTTCAGATACATTACGTAGCATAGTTTCTGCTTGATTAAGAGACTCAAAACAGTAGTGGAAGGCAAACTGACACGATACTAGATCCACTCGCCTGTCTGGGTTCTCAAAGAGCGTTTTGATTCTTTCCTGAAAAATGATCAAAGAAAACATGAATAATAGTGTGAACCAATTGCAGTGGGACAATTGAAAGAGGTAGTCCTAGTATACCTCACAAAACAAAATTTCATGGGAACTTTTACCCATCACACAGTACCAACTGAAGATGTTGATGGGTTCTTGAGCCACAATACATGCCTACACACTCGCCTACTGCCTACCTACCTACATACCTGCCTACCTACTCAGGTACCTGCCTACCTACTCAGGTGCCTGCCTACCTACCTATCCACATGCATGCCTACCTACGTAACCACGTGCCTGCCGACCTACACAACCACGTGCCTGCCTACCTGCCTACCTGCCTACCCACATGCCTGCCTGCCTACCTACCTACATGTCTGCCTACTTACCCAGGTGCCTGCCTGCCTACCTACCTATCCATGTGCCCGCCTCTCTACCTACCTACCTACCTACCTACCAATGTGCCTGCCCACCTACCTACCAACCCACGTGCCTGCCTACCTACCTACCCATGTGCCTGCCTGCCTGCTTATCTACCTACCCATGTGCCTGCCTATCTGCCTACAAATGTGCCAACCACTGTAGTCTCAACCTCTGCTCTGACCACAACACAACTCTACCTGCTTGCCTGCCGCCTTAACTCTTTCAGGGTCCAGAGGCCAAATCTCAGAGTGACAGCCAGGGTCCAAGAGTTTTCAAACAAAATTTTTTTTATTTTTCTTATGAAATAGTAGAGAATCTTTTTCTGAAGGTAATAAAGCAAAAAGTATGAAATTTGATGGAAAACTGATGAAATTACACTTTCATAAATTTTGATGCGTCAGCAATATTTACGCATCGGCAATTTTGCCAACAGTACGTCAAGTATTAAAAACCATTTGTCTCCATTCACTCCTATCAAACGCTCACGCATGCCTGCTGGAAGTCCAAGCCCCTCGCACACAAAACCTCCTTTACCCCCTCCCTCCAACCTTTCCTAGGCCGACCCCTACCCCGCCTTCCTTCCACTACAGACTGATACACTCTTGAAGTCACTCTATTTCGCTCCATTCTCTCTACATGTCCGAACCACCTCAACAACCCTTCCTCAGCCCTCTGGACAACAGTTTTGGTACCCCTGCACCTCCTCCTAACTTCATAGGAGTGAATGGAGACAAATGGCTTTTAATACTTGACGTGCTGTTGGAGTGTGAGCAAAGTAACATTTATGAAGGGGTTCAGGGAAACCGGAAGGCCGGACTTGAGTCCTGGAGATGGGAAGTACAGTGCCTGCACTCTGAAGGAGGGGTGTTAATGTTGCAGTTTAAAAACTGTAGTGTAAAGCGCCCTTTGGCAAGACAGTGATGGAGTGAATGATGGTGAAAGTTTTTCTTTTCAGGCCACCCTGCCTTGGTGGGAATCGGCCAGTGTGATAATAAAATAATAAATAATTTTGCCAACTTTGACTCCCATTTTAGGCAAATTACATTATTCCAGTCGGACCAAATTCTTAGCTATTTCACTAGTAATACAGGTCTCCCTCAACATTCGCAAGGGTTAGGAGATCAAGAGCCTCGCAAATATTGAAAAATCGTGAATGTTTGGTGCCCCAATATATTGCAAGGAAATATAATACAATACTGCTTCCTTAACTTGTTGAACCATGAACAATCATAAAATACATGAAAATGTTGTAAAATATTGTACTAAATACATACATGTTATGGTTTAATAACATGTATGTTATTAAATACCACTGCCTCAACCACTGAGGCACACTGCTCATATTTTGGTACAATTTCTTTCTTCAATTATATCGTGTTTCTCAATTTCTTTACCAAAGGGCTGGCACTAGCAAGTTTGTTTGGGCCCATGGTTAATTATGTAGCAGCCGCACTCAATCTACAAGCACCAAACACAATGAATTATTGTGAAATGTTTGGAAGAGTGTGGAGACTATTATTATTATTAATACGATAGAATTGAAGAAGGAAATAGTACAAAAATACGAGGGTTGAAGCAGTGGTGGAAGAAGTGGTTGACACATCGTCAGTCAGTGTGGCTTTGTTTATGCTGGAGTGAGTATTAGTCTCCGCTCTCTTACAAACATTTTACAATAATTCATTGTGTTTGGTGCTTGTAGATTGAGTGCGACTGGAGTGGTAGAGGCATTGGTTGAGGCAGTGGTAGAGACAATGGTTGAGGCAGTGGTTGAGGCAGTGGTAGAGACAGTGGTAGAGACAGTGGTAGAGACAGTGGTAGAGACAGTGGTAGAGGCAGTGGTAGAGGCAGTGGTAGAGGCAGTGGTTGAGGCAGTGGTAGAGGCAGTGGTAGAGGCAGTGGTTGAGGCAGTGGTTGAGGCAATGGTAGAGGCAGTGGTAGAGGCAGTGGTAGAGGCAGTGGTAGAGGCAGTGGTAGAGGCAGTGGTTGGGGCAGTGGTAGAGGCAGTGGTAGAGGCAGTGGTTGAAGCAGTGGGTGAGGCAGTGGTTGAGGCAGTGGTACAGACAGTGGTAGAGGCAGTGGTTGAAGCAGTGGTAGAGGCAGTGGTTGAGGCAGTGGTTGAGGCAGTGGTTGAGGCAGTGGTAAAGGTGGTGGTAGAGGCAGTGGTAGAGGCAGTGGTAGAGTTAGCAGTTGAGGGAGTGGTTTTTAATAACATGTTATTAATAATAATAATACATGTTATTAATAATAATAATAATACATGTTATTAATAATAATAATAATACATGCTATTAATAATAACATGTATTATTATTATTAATAACATATATCTTATTAAATACCACTGCCTCAACCGCTGCCTCAACCACTGCCTCAATCACTGCCTCAACCGCTGCCTCAACCACTGCCTCAACCGCTGCCTTAACCACTGTCTCAACCACTGCCTCATCCAATGTCTCAACCACTGCCTCAACCACTCCAGTCACACTCAATCTACAAGCACCACACACAATGAATTATTGTGAAATGTTTGCAAGAGTTTGGAGACTAATGCTCACTCCAGCATAAACAAAGCCACACTGACTGACGATGCCTCAACCACTTCTTCCACCACTCCTTCAACCCTCGTATTTTTGTACAATTTCCTGCAATGCAATCGTATTATTATTATTATTACACCTACCATCCGACTTACGACCGAGTTCGGTTCCGAGAAACCGGTCGTAAGTCGAAATGGTCGTAAGTCGAACTTTACTACTGAATATCAACAAAACATTTTTGTAATGACTTTATTTTATTGTTTTATTTTGGTATTTCATGTTTTACTTTACTTTTTATGTTGTTAGTATTGTATTTTATACTGTAAGGTTTAGGATAAACACTGTGTACAACACAAATAGTTGTTAAATAACAAAAAAAGGCACAATACCGTGACTGGAACGATACACAAATAACCCGCACATAAAAGAGAGAAGCTTACGACGACGTTTCGGTCCGACTTGGACCATTGACAAAGTCACAAACAAATAGTTGTTTATTTCCCAGAAATTTGGCATAAAAAACACGGTCGTAAGTCAAGCAGGTCGTAAGTCGGATGGTAGGTGTATTACTATTATTATTATTATTACTATTATTATTATTATTATTTTTTTTTTTTTTTTTTCAACAAGTCGGCCGTCTCCCACCGAGGCAGGGTGACCCAAAAAAGAAAGAAAATCCCCAAAAAGAAAATACTTTCATCATCATTCAACACTTTCACCACACTCACACATTATCACTGCTTTTGTAGAGGTGCCCAGAATACAACAGTTTAGAAGCATATACGTATAAAGATACACAACATATCCCTCCAAACTGCCAATATCCCAAACCACTCCTTTAAAGTGCAGGCATTGTACTTCCCATTTCCAGGACTCAAGTCCGACTATATGAAAATAAACCGGTTCCCTGAATCCCTTCACTAAATATTACCCTGCTCACCTCCAACAGATCGTCAGGTCCCAAGTACCATTCGTCTCCATTCACTCCTATCTAACACGCTCACGCACGCTTGCTGGAAGTCCAAGCCCCTTACCCACAAAACCTCCTTTACCCCCTCTCTCCAACCCTTTCGAGGACGACCCCTACCCCTCCTTCCTTCCCCTATAGATTTATATGCTTTCCATGTCATTCTACTTTGATCCATTCTCTCTAAATGACCAAACCACCTCAACAACCCCTCTTCTGCCCTCTGACTAATACTTTTATTAACTCCACACCTTCTCCTAATTTCCACACTCCGAATTTTCTGCATAATATTTACACCACACATTGCCCTTAAACAGGACATCTCCACTGCCTCCAACCGTCTCCTCGCTGCTGCATTTACCACCCAAGCTTCACACCCATATAAGAGTGTTGGTACTACTATACTTTCATACATTCCCTTCTTTGCCTCCATAGATAACGTTTTTTGACTCCACATATACCTCAACGCACCACTCACCTTTTTTCCCTCATCAATTCTATGATTATTATTATTATTATTATTATTATTATTATTAGCAGTAGGAGAAATGTTTGATTCTTTGCCGTGTTCAAGAGTAAACATATGATGTCACCGTCCAATACCTGTCTGCATAGCCATTCCAATATTGTCATGAATGGGTTGACATTATTTATGCTGTAGTTTAACCCCTTCAGGGTCCAAGGCCAAAATCTGAAGTGGTGCCCCAGTGTCCAAGAATTTTCCAAAAAAAAGTTTGTTATTTTTTCTTATGAAATGGTAGAGAATCTTTTTGTGAAGGTAATAAAACAAAAAGTACGAAATTTGATGGAAAATTGACGAAATTATGCTCTCGTGAATTTTGATGTGTCAGCAATACTTACGAATCGGCGATTTTGCCGACTTTGACTCCCATTTTAGGCCAATTACATCATTCCAGTCGACCAAATTCTTAGCTATTTCACTAGTATTACTTCTATTCTATCGATTGAACACAAGAAATCGCCAAGTCAACTGTTGCAACTACAAAATAAAGTGATCGGAAATTGGTAATTTGGCCAATTTAACACAAAGTTCAAAATATTCCAATTTCAAAACAGCGTCCAGAATAAACAATGTAGGCATTCCTGGCACTAAACTAACATTTCCTCGGTTCATTAGTTACGTTTTGAGGCTTTACAAATAAATCCCATTTTGATTTTTTATTCACATAATGAATTTTTATTCACACCAAAAAATAGAAGATTTACTGTTATGCAATATTGCAATAATTGTATAAATATCATCACCACATTTGTGAATGTATATTAGACCCACCAGCTGGCGTGTATTAGACGTGTGAGGTCGTTTGTTTACTCTTGAACATCGGCAAAAATTTAACATTTCTGCTACTTTGAGCTCAGTTTCAAGCCATTTCCAGTGCTAAAACCAATCAAAATCATCTCTATTTCTGTAATATGTCTTCCATTCTATCAAATGAGACCAAGAAATTGCAAATACAACTATAAAAAACATACAAAAAAACACTGCAAAGTTGCTGTTTTAATCGAAAATCTTGGTATCAGTTTTTTTTCTCATTATACACAGTGTGCTGCAGGATTTGTTTTATGTGGTGCACACATACCACATAGATGTATTCTCTCATATCTAGGCCCAAGTGTACCACTCACAGTTTATCAGAGTGAGCTGAGCTCATGACGTAGATCTACGGTTTGGACCCTGAACGTAAAGCCGTAGATCTACGGGACGGACCCTGAAAGGGTTAATAGCAAATAATCAACACACAAAACATTCACTACACTGAGTGTAGTGAGTGTTTTGGGGGTTGGAGGGAGGGTAGTAGGGACTCGCGGGTGGCGGGAAACTTAAAATATGATTAGGCGGCTGGGAATTTGGTGGTTGGGAATTTAGCAGTTGGGAATTCGCGAATGTGTGAAGCCCGCGAAAGTTGAAAAAGTGAAGGTTGAGGGAGACCTGTACTTCTATTTTATCGACTGAGCACAAGAAATTGCCCAATCAACTGTTTCAACTATCTAATAATGTGGCCAGAAATTGGTAATTTGGCGAATTTAACACTAAGTTCAAAATATTCCAATTTCAAAATAGGGTGCAGAATAAACAATGCAGGCATTCCTGGCAACTAAACTAACATTTCCTCTATTCATTAGTTACGTTTTCAGACTTTACAAATGAATTCCATTGTGATTTTTTATTCACATAATGAATATCTATTCACACCAAAAAAATAGAAGATTTACTGTTATGCAATGTTGCAATAATTGTATAAATAATATCACCACATTTGTGAACATATATTAGACCCACCAGCTTACACATATTAGACTCGTGACGACATTTGTTTACTCTTGAACATTGGCAAAAATTGAACATTTCTGCTACTCTGAGCTCAGTTTCAAGCCATTTTCAGTACTAAAACCAATCAAAATCATCTCTATTTCTGTAATACATATTACATTCTATCAAGTGAGACCAAGAGATTGCGAATGTAACCGTAAAAAAAATACGAAAAACACCGCAAAGTCGCTGTTTTAATCCAAAATCAAGGTCACAGTTTTTTCTCTCATTATGCAATGAGTGCTGCAGGATTTGCTTTATGTGGTGCACACTTACCACATAGATGTGTTCTCTCATATCTAGGCCTAAATTTACCACTCACAGGTTATCTGAGTGAGCTGAGCTCATGGCGTAGATATACGATTTAGACCCTGGCTTTCAAGCCGTAGATCTATGACACAGACCCTAAAAGACTTAATCCTGCCTGCCACATTACATATTAATTAAGTTTGGTGTAAAGTTGTCATAAATTCCACCCAGATCTTGAAATACACCCACTGGCCCCTGAAGAACGTGCTTGCCAGTTTACACCCATCATACAAGTTGACTCCTAGTTTTGGAAATAAACAAAAAAAGAGATGAAATGTAAACTTGTATGCTGGTATTTAGAGTATATAGATATTCAAGAGCATTTTATAAGTTATTTGTTCATAAAACTGAGCTATTTATACTAGGCATAACCAATCAGGAAATTATGGGAAGTGATAACACTCATACCTATAGAGTATTGATAATGGGAAAAGTTAGTAGATAGATCTATAGCTTCCAGACAAATAGAACACAAAAAAGTAATAGTAAATAAAGTCTGAGGTCGGCTACAGTGAAAAGCTCTGTTCCACAAGGCACAGCACTCACATATTACCCATATTGATTAATAAGCTGCATGAAGTGTACTATAACTGCCAGTTTCACTGAAGTGAACACGGGTTAGGTAAGAAAGACTTGAAAAAATTGTGACCAGAATAAAATTTTATACAATAACACTTTGACAATGAAATATGGATCCCAGGTTATAACCTATACAGATGTGACAGAATAAACAGAAAAAAAAAAGGGGGGGGGGCTTGGCCTGTATGTCACAGAGTCACTCATTTGCTCGGAACTACTAAACACCTCAAATAATGTTGATGTTTTGGCAACAAAGATCGAGAACCAAAACTTGGTCACTGTGGTTGTATACAAGCCCGGATGCAATTTCTCAGTTCCAGGAACAGCTTTTGAAAATTGACCACTGTCTGGAAAATCTTCCATCTCCTGCTTCAAACATCTTGCTCCTGGGGGATTTCAACTTAAGACACCTAAAATGGAGGAATGTAGCAAATAATGTTTTAGCAGAAATAACCCCAGGAGGCAGCTCAGATGAAAATTCACACCCACATGAGCTATTAAATCTCTGCATCAAATTCACCTTAAACTGTCAAATAATAAAGCCACAAAGACTGGAGAATACACTGGACTTCATCTTCAGTAACAATGATTATCTGATACAAATTATAACTGTATCAAAGACCACAAAGTAATAGAGGTACAGACATGTATACCACAATGTAACAGAGGTACAGACATGTATGCACAATACAACAGAGGAACAGACAGGTATGCACAGGGCTCTTGACCTGCAAAATGTGATCAGGTATGCGGGAGCTTTCACTAAATTCGACTTCAACAACAAAACCATACAGTGGGATCAAGTCAACCATGTCCTAAATGAAACAAGCTGGGAAATCCTAAACAACATAGATCTGAACATCTGCCTATAAAGAATAAACTATGTGGCACTTGAGGTATACTCAAGGCATATTCCTTGAAGAAAAAGGAAGAGATGTAAATTAGAAAGAAAGACAGGCTCCCTATACAGGTGAAGGTAAAGAATCACAGAGCTGCTGAAAGGGGCCAGTATATCTGAATTATGAAGCAAGGCACTAGGCAAAGAAATAGCAAATATCTAACTTAAGCTTAAGGAATCATACAGGAGATAAGAAACTGAAAGAAATCCAAAATTTCTTTTCTTATGCCAAATCTAAGGTGAAAACAGCATCCAGTATTGGACCATTGTTAACACGAGATGGGACCCACACAGATGACAACAAGAAAATTAGTGAGATACGAGAGGCCCACTAACAAGACTAAAAGTCAACAACCTAAAGGAATTTTTTATGACCGAGACTCAGAACTTGGTCAATTCAAACATCTTTGATATTATCCTAATACCTCATGACTTCAAAAAGGTAATAAATGATATACCCATGCACTCTGCCCTAGGCCCAGACTCATGGAACTCTGTGTTCATCAAGAACTGCAAAGAAGCCCCTATCAAGTGCCTTTAGCATTCTATGGAGAGGGAGCATGGACACAAGGGTTATCCCACAATCCCTTAAAACAACAGACATAGCCCCACCCCACAAAGGGAGCAGTAAAGCAATAGCAAAGAATTACAGACCAATAGCACTAAATCCCATATCATAAAAATCTTTGAAAGGGGTCTAAGAAGCAAGATTGCCACCCATCTAGGTACCCATCAGTTTCACAACCCAGGTCAACGTGGGTTTAGAGCAGGCCGCTCCTACCTGTCCCAACTAATGGATCACTATAACAAGGTCTGGGATGCTCTATAGGACAAACAAAATGCAGATGTATACACAGACTTTGCAATAGCATTCGACAAGTGTGACCATGGTGTAATAATGCACAAAATGCATGATAAAGGAATAATGGGAAAAGTTAGTAGATGGATCTACAGCTTCCTAACAAAGAGAACACAAAGAGTAATAGTAAACAGAGTAAAGTCTGAGGCAGCTACAGTGAAAAGCTCTGACATAGACAGAGAAGAAAGCCACAGCACCATGTCTTCCTTTACAGATGACACCCAAGTCTGCATGACAGTGTCCTCCACTGAAGATACTGCAAGTCTCCAAGTGGACATAAATTAAATCTTTAAATGAGACACACAAAACAATATGAAGTTCAATGAAGAAAAATTTCAATTACTCCGATAAGGGAAACTTGAGGGAATTAAAACAATATCTGAGTATAAAACAAATTCCAACCAAACAATAAAGCATAAAACTAATGTGAAGGACCGTAGAGTGATAATGTCAGAGGCTCTCATTTTCAAAGATCACAACAATGTATCTAGAAAAATGATATCATGGATAATGAGGACCTTCAAAACTATGGATACCAAGCCCATGATGATTCTCTTCAAATTGCTCGTTCTCTCTAGGCTGGAATATTGTTGTATACGAACAGTGCTTTTCAAGGGAGGTAAAAGGGCTGACCTGGAAAATATACAGAGAACCCTCAGGGCACACATAAGCGTGATAAAACACCTAAATTACTGGGAATGGTTGAACTTCTTTGACTTGTATTCCCTGGAATGCAGGCAAGAAGGATACATGATAATATACACACACAAAATCCTAGAAGAATTAGTACCAAATTAGCACATGAAAATCACTTCCTACAAAGGCAAAAGACTCAGCAGTGGTGCAACATCCCTCCAATGAAAAGCAGGGCTTTCATGAATAAAATAAGAGACAACACAAGAAGTGTCAGTGCCCCAAAAGTGTTCAACTGCCTCCCAGCATATATAAGGGGGATTACCAATAGACCCGTGGCTGTCTTCAAGAAGGTATTGGACTGGCACATCAAGTCAGTACCTGACCAGCCGGGCTGTGGTTCGTACATCAGTTTACGTGCAGCCAGCACTAACAGCCTGGTTGATCAGGCCCTGATCCACTGCGAGGCCTGGTCACAGACCAGGCCCTGGGAGCGTTGACCCCCGAAACCTTCTCCAGGTATACTCCAGGTAATATTTAAAATAACCCACTGGCTCTGATACATCTAGGAAGCTTTCATCCAAATTTCCATCAATAATTACATGAGGGGTGCAATATATCTATTTTACATCCAGTAAATAATTTTGTATATGTGATGGAATAATACCTGGCCCTGGTGTTAGGTCCCAAGAGCTTCCCAGCAATTTACCTTAACCAGACTTGGTAACTAAGTGGTCCCCTTATGTGTGCTCTTAGGGGTATATGTATGTGTATTAAAATCATAAATAAAGAAATGGACTAGAAACACACAGTGTTTTATTTTAGGTACAAAACTATCATTGACCCCTTGAGCTTCAATTTCAAAAAAAATTAAGAGTCAATATTTTCACATATTTGGGTACTGTTACCTTAGTACAATCTGCAACTATGAATTCTGATGTAAATCCTCCTGTGCGGTTTTTCTTCATGGTCATCTCATATCTGTCCCTGCACTGCTTTATGGAAATCTCAGCAATGTCTGCACCAATAAGATGGTGAATTTTTCCCTGGAATTGTCACAAAATTTTATTAGGTTACAAAATACCCAAACACTATTCCAAAAGTTTTATATTATCTAACTAAGAAGATAAACTTTATAGTTTTCTTCTTTTATGGGTCAACCTACCTCGGTGGGAGACAGCCAGTATGTTAACCCTTTCAGGGTCAAGAGGCACTCTCTTAAACTTGTTCTCAGGGTCGAAAAAATTTCGGAAAAAAAAAAATAATTTTTTCTTATGAAAAGATAGAGAATCTTTTCCCAATCATAATGACACCAAAAGTGTGAAATTTGATGGAAAACTTACAGAATTATGTTCTTGCAAAGTTAACGGTCTCGACGATGTTTACGCATCGGCAATTTCGCCCACTTTGAGCCCTATTTTCGGCCAATTCCAATGTACTAGTCGACAAAAATCATAACTATTTTGCTAGAACTCCATTTTTTCTATCGAATGGGTACAAGAAACCACCCATTTACCGATTTCAATTATCCAATAAAGTGGTCAGAAATTAGCAATTTTGCCAATTTCACACAAATTTCAAAAGATGCCAATTTCTAAACAGGGTCCAGAATAAACAAGACAGACATTCCTGGCACTAGAATAACATTTACTCTCTTCATTAGTCACGTCCCCAGGCCTCTCTTACATTTCTTTAGTTTTCCACTTTGAATTTTTCTCACAAAAAATACAAGATTTACTGTTATGCAGACTACTGCATTAGTGTAGAAATGGTATAAATAACATCAACACACTTGTGAAAGAATATTAGACTCACCAGTTGATGTGTATTGGACAAGTGGCATGATTTGTTTACTTTTGAACTTCGGCAAAAATTGAACATTTCTGCTACTTTGAGCTCAATTTCGAGGTATTTTTCATTGTGAAACCAATCAAAATCGTCTCAATTTCTGTAATATGTCTTCCATTCTATTAAATGAGACCAGGAAAACTAGACTACAACCATAAGTACCATACAAAAATACAGTGCAAAGTCGCTGTTTTAAACCAAAAACACGGTCAAAGTTTTTTTCTTCTCATTACGCACTGTGTGCTGCAGGATTTTTTTTATACTGTGCACACTGACCACATAAACCCATTCTTTCGTATGTAGGCCTACCAGCTTTCTCTCGCTAGTACGTCGATAACCCTGAAAGGGTTAAAAAAAAGCAAAAGTTCTAAATAAAGTATCTATGTATCAACCTATTATGTTTCAGTTTTATATTCCTTATGTTTTTCAAAAGGACCTTCCTTCTTTGGAAGCTGCCTGGTGCAAAAAATCTCCAAGATTTTCTAGTAGTGTACACTAACTGCCCCCTTCAGGGCAGGCAAAATTGCTGACCTGGAGAGTGTACAAAGAACTTTCACGGCACATAAGTACGATAAGGCACTTACGTTACTGGGAACAGTTGAAGTCCCTTGATTTGTATTCCCTGGAATGGAAGTGAGAGAGATACATGATAATACACTTGGAAAATCCTAGAGGGATTAGTACCAAACTTGCACACAAAATTCACTCCGTATGAAAGCAAAAGACTCCGCATGAGATGCAATGTTCCCCCAATGAAAAGCAGGGGTGCCACAAGTACACTGAGAGACAACACAATAAGTGTCAGGGGGCCCAAGACTGTTCAACTGCCTCCCAGCATACATAAGGGGGATTACCAATAGACCCCTGGCTGTCTTCAAGAAGGTACTGGACAGGCACCTGAAGTCAGTACCTGATCAGCCAGGCTGTGGTTCATATGTCAGTTTGTGTGCAGCCAGCAGTAACAGCCTAGTTGATTAGGCCCTGATCCACCACAAGGCCTGGCCTCAGACTGAGCTGCGGGGGAGTTGACCCCCGAAATCCTCTCCAGGTATACTGTTGGGATATCACCAGACAAAATTAATAGCAATATACGTACGTACATTGCTACCACATGTAATTTTTTTTTTTTAACACACTGGCCGTTTCCCATCGAGGCAGGGTAACTCAAAAAGAAAGAAAAATACTTTCATCATCATTCAACACTTTCACCATCACTCATACATAATCACTGTCTTTGCAGAGGCGCTCAGATACGACAGTTTAGAAGCCCTTCCAAACTGTCAATATCCCAAACCCCTCCTTTAAAGTACAGGCATTGTACTTCCCATTTAAAGGACTCAAGTCTGCCTAACTGGTTTCCTTGAATCCCTTCAAAAATATTACCCTGCTCACACTCCAACAGCTAGTCAGGTCCCAAAAACCCTTCGTCTCCATTCACTCCAATCTAACATGCTCACACATGCTTGTTTTAAGTCCAAGCCCCTCCCCCACAAAACCTCCTTTACCCCCTCCCCCCCAACCTTTTCAAGGGCGACCCCTACCCCACCTTCCTTCCCCTACAAATTTATACACTCCCCAAGTCATTCTACTTTGATCCATTCTCTCTAAATGACCAAACCACCTCCACCACCCCTCTTGAGCCCTCTGATTAATACTTTTAGTGACTCCATACCTCCTGATTTCCACATTCTGAATTCTCTGCATAATATTTACACAACACACAGTCCTTAGACAGGACATCTCCACTGCCTACCAGCTGCCTCCTGGCTGTAGTGTTTACAACCCAAGCTTCACATCAATATAAGAGTGCTGGTACCACTATACTTTCGTACATTCCCTTCTTTGCTTCCAAGGATAATGGTTTTTGCCTCCACAGATACCTCAATGCACAACTCGCCTCTTTTCCTTCATCAGTTCTATGGTTAATCTCATCCTTCATAAACCCATCCACTGACAACTCCCAAATACTTGAAAACATTCACTTCTTCCATACTCCCTCTCTCCAACGTGGTATCCAATTTTTCTTTATCTAAATCATTTGATACCCTCATCACCTTACTCATACCTATGTTCACTTTCAACTTTCTACCTTTACACCCCCTCACAAACTCGTCAACTAACCTTTGCAACTTCTCTTTAAAATCTTCCAAAAGCACAAAATCATCAGCAAAAAGTAACTGTGTCAACTCCCATTTTGTATTTGATTCCCCGAAATTTAATCTCACCCCTCACCCCAACACACTAGCATTTACTTCCTTCACAACCCCATTTATAAATACATGTATATTAAACAGCCAGGATGACATTACACATCCCTGTCTAAGACCTACTTTTACCAGGAAGTAATTTCCCTCTCTCCTACACACACTAACCTGATCCTTACTATCCTTATAAAAACTCTTTACAGCATTTAGTAGCTTACTACCTATTCCATACACTTGCAACATCTGCCACATTGCTTCCCTATCCACTGTATCATATGCCTTTTCTAAATCCAGAAATGCAATGAAAACTTCTCTACCTTTATCTAAATACTGTACACATATATGCTTCAATGTAAACACTCGAACAACACATCAAACACTTGATATATTGTGGTTGACAGTATCGAAGGCCTTTTGCAGGTCTAAGGTTACCATACCTATGAGGTTCCCCATTGACATTTCAGTTCTCAAGTAATCCATCAGATTAATTAGGGAGGTGTAGGTTGAGTAAGATCTTCTAAAGCCTGATTGATAGCTATGGAGAATGTTGTTGTCATTAAGGTACTTAACTACTTGACAGTACACCGTCCTCTCTAGAATTTTGGTTATTATACTGAATATACCAACAGGCCTATAGTTGCTTACATCAGACCTACTATTTTTCTTGAAGAGAGAAGTAACTCTGGCCTCCTTGAACCCCTCTGGTACAGTTTTAGTGGTAATGGACAAATTTATTATGTGAGCAATAGGGATTGACAATTCAGAAGCACCATCTTTTAGGAACTTAGATGGGATGTTATCCAGGCCAGCGCTCTTAGTTGGGTTTAACCTGCTTAGTTCTTTTTGAATAGTCATGAGATACACTTACTAGTTGACAACTGTTTGGGGTTACCCCTTTATTGGTACATATAGTATGTTTGAAACTTGTAGATCAATGGTTCAGAGAACCGACACATTGATAAATTAGACACATGTGCAACTCTTGGGTATCTTTACTGAGCAAATGTTTCGCCACACAGTGGCTTCATCAGTCCATACAAAGGAGAATCTTGAAGAACAGGAGGAGAATGAGGTAATCAGTCCCTCAACCTTGAGTCGATGTGGTCAGTCCATCAATCTTGAATAGAATACGGCATAAGTGTGGAGAAGGAGCTTATAAACCGTAGGCAGGAGAGGTGCAGCAGTCGTAGGTGGTGTCACATTTGTTCAATGTGGAAGTAGGTCGTGCCCAAGGGTTAGGCAAGCGAAGAATTCCCAAGTATTAAGATCCCAAGAAGTTGCAGTGTCTGACAGGATTGTAGATGAATGGTTGTGCAGCACCTGCTCTGCTACCAAACATAATATAGTAGGTTTTGTCAGTGTTAAGTGTAGGTTTATTGGCTGTCATCCAAGTCGATAGTTTGAGCAGCTCCTCATTAACAATGGTGTTGAGGGTGGCAAGATTAGGGTGAGAGATGACATAAGTTGTGTCGTCAGCAAAGAGAATGGGTTTCAGGTGTTGGGATATGTTTGGAAGATCATTGATGTATATGAGGAAGAGCAGGGGTCCAAGGACACTTCCCTGTGGAACTCAAGTATCAAGTGGCCGAAGGAGCATGTATGTATATACAATACATATTTTACAATGTTTTCATGTGTTTTATGATTGTTCATGGTTCAATAGGTTAAGGAAGCAGTATTGTATCAGATTTCCTTACAATATATTGGGGCACCAAACATTCGCGATTTTTCAACATTCGTGAGGCTCTTGATCCCCTAACCCTCGCAAATGTTGAGGGAGACCTCTATTCTTCTTCTCCTCCTCCTCCTCTTTCTCCTCCTCCTTCTTCCCCTCCTCCTCTTCCCCCTCCTCCTTCTTCCCTTCCTCCTCCTCCTCCTCCTCCTCCTCCTCTCCCTCCTCCTCCTCCTTCCCCTTATTATTATATACTTCCATATATCCAAAACATTGCTGGGACATATAAATACTTTGTATCTATTCCAAGACAATAGTAAATGACCAAGGCAGGTGCAAATGTCCACCTGTCAATGTGTTTCTGACAATCTGAGTACAATTTCAGTACCTAATACAGTGGACCCCCGGTTTACGATATTACAGTGGACCCTCGACCAGCGATGGCATCGATTAACGATAAATCCGACTAGCGATACATTTTAACGCAAAAATTTTGCCTCGACTAGCGCTAAAAAATTCAGCCAACACTATTCGTTCCATCTGAGATGCGTCCACTTCTGGCCAGTGTTTACAAGCCAGCCAGCCACCGCGGTCGCTTCCAAGCATACAATCGGAACATTTCACATTATCACAGCCTTTTTAGTGATTGCACCTGCAAAATAAGTCACCATGGGCCCCAAGAAAGCTTCTAGTGCCAACCCTACAGCAAAAAGGGTGAGAATTACTATTGATATGAAGAAAGAGATCATTGCTAAGTATGAAAGTGGAGTGCATGTGTCTGAGCTGGCCAGGTTGTACACAAAACCCCAATCAACCATCGCTACTATTGTGGCCAAGAAAACGGCAATCAAGGAAGCTGTTCTTGCCAAAGGTGCAACTATGCTTTCGAAACTGAAATCCCAAGTGATAGAAGATGTTGAGAGACTGTTACTGGTGTGGATGAACGAAAAACAGATAGCAGGAAATAGCATCTCTCAAGCGATCTTATGTGAAAAGGCTAGGAAGTTGCATGAGGATTTAATTAGAAAAATGCCAGCAACTAGTGGTGATGTGAGTTTAAGGCCAGCAAAAGTTGGTTTGAGAGATTTAAGAATCGTAGTGGCATACATAGTGTGATAAGGCATGGTGAGGCTGCCAGTTTGGACCAAAAAGCAGCTGAAAAATATGTGCAGGAATTCAAGGAGTACATAGATAGTGAAGAATTGAAACCTGAACAAGTGTTTAATTGTGACACTGACAATGTTGTGAAACACTTTAGGAATGTCATAAAGGAACGGGAGGTACAAGCCTCTATGGTCAGATATGTTGTGCGACAGAGGTCCAGTGACTCTCAAGCTGGTCCTAGTGGCATTAAAAGAAGAAGGGAAGTAACCCCGAAAAAGGAATTGCCACATCAAGTCCTAATGGAAGGGGATTCCCCTTCTAAACACTAAGAAGATCAACACTCTCCCCTCCTCCCATCCCATCAATCATCACCAAATCTTCAATAAAGGTAAGTGTCATGTAACTGTGTATGTCTTCTTCAGTTTGTGTGTATTAATATTAATATTTCATGTGGTAAAATTTGTTTTTCAATACTTTGGGGTTTCTTGCACGGATTAATTTGATTGCCATTATTTCTTATGGGGAAAATTAACTTGACTAATGATTATTTCGATTAACGATGAGCTCTCAGGAACAGATTAATATTGCTGGTTGAGGGTCCACTGTATTTCATTCCAGAAGTATGTTCAGGTGCCAGTACTGACCGAATTTGTTCCCATAAGGGATATTGTGAATTAGATTAGTCCATTTCAGACCCCCAAACATACACATACAAATGCACTTACATAAATACACTTACATAATTGGTCGCATTGGGAGCTGATCGTAAACCGGGGGTCCACTGTACTAGTGTCTGAACAAAGAATGGTTATGAAATGACAAGAACTACTATAAAAGCAAGATTCTGTAAGAGGCACAAGTACGTTCACACCTTGAGTATGCTCCACTTTCTTGGTTTGCCTGCCCCCCCCCCCTCATCTGCGACTGCTTGACAGAGTAGAGAACAGAGCAAGACGTCTCATCTCTCGCCTGGATCCATCCTGGATAGATCTGTCATTTCAGCAGAGCCTTCAACATAGGAGGGATGTGGGTGGCCTTACTGTTATGTACAAGGCCAATATTGTCAAAGTACCACACTTGGATCCACTTCGAGGACAGCGTGAAACAAGCTTTTATGCCACAAGACGGGCAGAAAGCAGCAACTTCACTCTGGCTGTACCCTTCTCCAGAACTTCACTCCATCTGAGATCCTATATACCCAGGATGACTCGAGTATGGAACACATTCGTACAGCATAATGATGTCAACGAGATAAAGCCAGTTGATCGAATGAAAATGCTGGTCCACAGATGGCTCCAATTTCATCCTGTTCCCTACTTGTATGTCTCATAACAATAAAAATACTTTCAAATGAGCTGATGTAGGTAACAGCTCTTAGCTTGCCAATAAAGTTAGGAATCCTTAACCTGTAAATAGTTTGTCAATAAAGCTACGGATCCTTAACCTTGTCAAACCCTGTGTAAAAAAAAAAAAAAAAAAAATTGTAATTATCAGAACATAAAAATTATATAAAATAATATGAAAAATAGAAAAAAGGTATATCGACAACACTTCTGCAAGTGGCAGGACTCGATGTTGCCGTCATGTAAGCATCCAGTGCCAACTTCTCGGCCTCATATCTCTGTAAGTACTGACCCTAATTTTTTTTATTCTAAAACACTTAAAAAATGTGCTCTTTTTTTCTATAATTTTTTTTTTTTTTCAAAATATTCAGGGCGCTGCGCAGGTGAACGTATACTATATACGCTTGGACCATTTAAGGGTTAAAATCGTTACCAGAGGGCCCACTGTACTCTAATAATTATACTTATGTGTACCTGTATCTAAATATACTTACACACTGTGCTGGCATGCAGGTACACATTAAAATCACTAAGAATCTCTCTACTAATGATGCCATAGTAATACTACGTAATATTAATCACTCTTGGGCACATTAAATACCTTATTTTACGTTAATACAGTGGACCCCCGCATAACGATCCCCTCCGAATGCGACCAATTATGTAAGTGTATTTATGTAAGTGCGTTTGTACGTGTATGTTTGAGGGTCTGAAATGGACTAATCTACTTCACAATATTCCTTATGGGAACAAATTCGATCAGTACTGGCACCTGAACATACTTCTGGAGAGAAAAAATATCGTTAACCGGGGGTCCACTGTATAGAAGTTTTCATTAATCCATCTATGATATTTTCTTCAAAATTACATAAGAAACATGTTACATAGCATATAAACACAATACATACACCCAAAGAATAAAAATTGACATAAATATGAGATTTGTTTACAAAGCAGCTGTGTAGGAGTGTCGGTAGAATTATGTTTTCTCTAGTCAAACACTGGGGGATAACTGTAGAAAAATATTCCTCTTGTATGCCTTCACTCTATATATAGCAATTCATGACCCTTCTGGGTTTAGCACTTCTTTTTTATTATGATTATGATGATGATAATAATAATAATAATAATATCATTCACTTTATAAATGGTCTGTTGCATGAGAATGGGAGTGTTGCTGTTTGTTTATTCTGCACTAACTTGTATAAAATGTAAGAGCATTTGTATTGTGAGGTAATTATTATTATAATAAAAAAAAATATTGTGAGG
Organism: Cherax quadricarinatus; assembly: GCF_026875155.1. Classification (NCBI taxonomy): domain Eukaryota; kingdom Metazoa; phylum Arthropoda; class Malacostraca; order Decapoda; family Parastacidae; genus Cherax; species Cherax quadricarinatus. The sequence goes on along the minus strand of NC_069405.1, from coordinate 88,880,163 downwards.
TGAAAGTTTGTATGCAAACTCTTACAAACACAAGTGAATGAACTAAAAGTAGACACGTATTAATACGCATTTATATCGCCTGACCAAGTGATCACCCACTACCTGTTCAGCTTGTGTTTTTACATTGTCTGAATGTTGTATCTCGTTCTCTCTCTCATTTCCTCTTTTGTTAACTAGGTGGCTCTCATTGACGATGGCGTCTAAGCTTAGTTGTGATAAAAGGAGGAGTCGTAAGCCTCTTACTTTACTTTATTCAACAAACACCCTGCCACTTACCTCTCACACATTAATATTAATATTTTAAGGTAATAAGTGTACTCTGTGTGTATCTTACCTTTTATTGTGTTTTTAATGCCTAGTTCTATTGCTAACTTAATATAAGTTGGTGTTAACTTGTTGTCTAGCATTTATTGCATATTTTATATGTGCTCTGAAAATAATACTTGTGTACCTGTGTGGTAGCTGGGCGGAGGGAAAACATTATGTTTTCTCTGGTTCAGCACCAGAGAAAACGTGTATGAATCTGCATTTGGCCTAGTCACTCCCTCAATCCGCTACTGTTTACAATTCTCGGCATGAATTATTCATTATTTCTCCCTTCGTTTATGATGGCATCCAAAGGTAGTTGTTAGAAACGATTAAATTCAGTGGACAAGGTATGTCAATGTTAATAATATGGCTCTGGACCACAGCGTAGGTAGTCGGTAGGTGTAGCCCACCTGGGCTACACCAACGGCTACCTACACTGACTTGCTACAAATAAATACTACTCGCCTCTCATCCTACATTAAGACTACACATATTTTAAGGTAAATAGTGTGTACTGTATGTGTACTTTATCTCTCTGGGCTGCTTTAAAAATCGTATATTAAGTTTGGGATGGGTAGCCAGGGCTACCTACACCTGACTTCCTACAAATAAGTACTACTCACCTCTCACTCTACATTAAGACTACAAATATTTTAAGGTAAGCAATGAATGTACTGTGTATGTATTTTACTTTTTATTGTTTTTTTTAATGCCTAGTTCTAGTACTAACTTAATATAAATTAGTGTAAACTTGTTGTCTGGAATTTATATGTATTTATAAATGGAAAAAATGGAGTTCTGCTTTCCGGTAATGTCTACTTTCCAACGATAGCCTGGAACTTAATCTGCCGTATAAGTGGGGGCCCTACTGTATTTTACTTTTTATTGTTTTTTAATGCCTAGTTCTACTGTTAGTGTAAACTTGTTATCTGGCATTTACAGTGGTCCCTCAATAATCATCCGGCCTGAAAGTCGTCCATTTCGGAAATAGTCCCGTTATTTCGTCTAAACATTGGCTCGCAAATGGTTCTAACTCGCTAATCGTCCTTCATCCGGGACGAGTACTCACGCTCTGAGCCGCCTGGGCCTGCCTTCCCAGCCAGTGTGCCATTGTTTACCAGTGAGCGACGGTCCCCTCACATGCTCCTACGAAATATTTCATAATATTCCATTGATTTTAGTGCTTGCAAGTGCTAAATAAGTTACCATGGCTCCAAAGAAAGCTTCTAGTGCCAGCCCTTTGGTAAAGAATGTGAGAAACACATATAATTTATGAAAAAGTTTGTAGAAAAATACAAAGGTGGTGGTGGTAGAGTGGAAGCAGTTGTGATAGTGGTTGATGGTGGTAGTGATGGTGGTAGAAGGTAGTAGTGATGGTGGTAACAGTTGTAATAGTGGTAGAAGGTCATAGTGATGGTGGTAGAGGGTTCCTTCTTTAGTGATTCAGCGATTTCTACCAACTCCTCCAATGTTGTTGGAGTTATATAGAAAACACCGCCGCCTCAACTGCTGCTTCACCACCATTATGGACGGCTTACTCTCAGTGGCCCTTATATAACCAACAACAACACAACAACACCTCTCGTGACATACGTAATGACTTATTTTATTCATTCTAGAGTATATTCCATGTTTCTATGTTATTAATTAATATTGTTTATTATGTCATATTAGTTGAATTGTGATAGATAAATAAGCCATAGAGTTGATATTAGTGTCATATTCTCCAACAATAAACTTGCCATCCCTCACTCACACAAACAAGTCTCCAATAAGAACATAAGAAAGGAGGAACACTGCAGTAGGCCTACTGGCCCATACTAGGCCAGTCCTTCACAAATCCAACCCACTAACAGAACAAATGCTACCCAAGCAATAAGCTCAGGTGCAAGTCCGACTCAAATCCAACCCCTCTCACTCGTGTTTTACCAACCAAAAATTTGAAACTACCCAAGCCATAGCTTTTAGAACATTAAGAAAGGAGGAACACTGCAATAAGCCTGTTGGCCCATACTAGGCAAGTCCTTCACAAATCCAACCCACTAACAGAACAAATGCTACCCAAGCAATAAGCTCAGGTGCAAGTCCACTCAAACCCAACCCCCTCTCACTCATGTATTTATCCAACCTAAATTTGAAACTACCCAATGTTTTAGCTTGGATCACCCTACTAGGCAGACTGTTCCACTCATCAACTACCCTTATTACCAATGTTCATTTATACATTTTATTAGTGCTTTACATTTATTTGGCATTTTTTTCTGCATGTAAATCTATATTTATGCTAGGGGTGACCCCTGAAGTGACCTAGAGTCCTTATGGAGGGGGATTCCCCTTCCAAACAATAACCTCTCTTCCCTCTCTCCTCCTCCCTGTCTTCCATTCATCAACAACAGCCTTGTAAAGTAAAAGGACACAAGTGCAACTAATGTGACATTTTATTGTGGCAACGTTTCGCTCTCCAGGAGCTTTGTAAAGCCGTTACAAACAGTACATGGACACAGAGGGTATATACAGTGGACCCCCGGTTAACGATATTTTTTCACTCCAGAAGTATGTTCAGGTGCCAGTACTGGCCGAATTTGTTCCCATAAGGAATATTGTGAAGTAGATTAGTCCATTTCAGACCCCCAAACATACACGTACAAATGCACTTACATAAATACACTTACATAATTGGTCGTATTCGGAGGTGATCGTTATGCGGGGGTCCACTGTATAGGCTCAGAGTGAGGTGCAATACTAGAGGTGGTAGTAGTAGTAGTAGTGACATAGTGACTACTACTTCTGGTACTGCACCTCACTCTGAGCTATATATACCCTCTGTGTCCATGTACTGTTTCGTAAGACACAGTCGCTCCTCACCTCAAGAAGTGTTCCTTCGATCCCTGTCGGGGAGGGGAACCTATAATCATCGTACCAGCGCCTGCCTTACTCCTTCATGATGCTTGCAAACCGTGTAAGGATCAAACCCAGCAGTGGAGTAACAAATGAGTCTACTAAACTTGCCCTTGCTGCCGCTGTAAAGGCTTGCATAAGAACATATGAAAGGAGGAACACTGCAGCAGGCCTGTTGGCCCATACTAGGCAGGTCCTTCATAAATCCAACCCACTAACAGAACAAATGCTACCCAAGCAATAAGCTCAGGTGCAGGTCCGACTCAAATCCAACCCCTCTCACTCATGTATTTATCCAACCTAAATTTGAAACTACCCAATGTTTTAGCTTGGATCACCCTACTAGGCAGACTGTTCCCTCATCAAATACCCTTATTAAGAGGAAATGCATACCGGTTGGGCCCTATTTGGGGAAAAACCCCTTTTCCCTTATTTTACGAAACAATGCTCCCACCCAAAAGCCCGCCCTTCCCCCTTAACAGTCCCCCCCCAAAAAACCTTTCAATGTTCCCCCAAATTAAACCCCACTATAACAAAGGGAAAACTTTTTCCCCCCCTTTTTTGGCTTTTTTTGTTTAAAAATTTAAAAGGGAAAACCCCAAATTTGGCCAATGGGGGCCCCTTAAAAAAAACCCCCCCCCCTTCTCCCGCTTTTAACCGGGGCGGTCCCATAAACCCAAACCCCCTATCATTATTTTCCCAACCTTTTCTCCAAAATTTTTTAAAGTTTCCCCCTCTGGCAAGTTTCATAAACCCCCCTTCAAGTTATTTTTATTTAATTATTTTATTTTTTTGAATTTTTTCATTAAAATCATATTTTAAGAGTTTCCCAAGTGACTAAACTTTGAGGGGATTCCCACCCAAATAATCTCTTTCTCCCCCTTTCCACTCAAAACAGCCTTAAGGTCTCATGTTATATGTTCATTTTTTTTTTAATCTCCCCTTTTTTAAATTAAATTTTGTTATTTTGGTTAAAATAATTTATCATATTTTTTTGGGAAAAATCAAAAATTTCTATTTTACTACCCCTGGAACGAATGGACATTTTGGGGGCCCTGGTAAGGATAACGGAAAAAATGTTGCCCTTTGATACGTGGGGTTCCTGAACTAACTGAAGGGAACTAATGTTTCTTTCAGGGTCCTTCAAACCATTTCGAAAAAAAAAATTTAAGAAAATTTTAATGTAACTTTAGGAAAAAAATAAAAAATTTAAAAAAAAATCCCCTTCCTTAACCTTTCCCACCCCTTTCTAAACTGTCTTCTTAAAATATTCGAAAACCTTTTTTTTTATTTTTTTTATTTTTTTTTTTTCCCCCTCGGCCGTCCCCCAGGGCCCAAAAAAAATTTCCCCCAAAATTTCTTCCTTTCATTTTAACACCTTTAAAACCCCGGACATTATTTTTTGGACTCTTTTTTAAATCAAAAGGAAAAACAAAATTTTTTTAAAACATTTTTCCCTCCAACAATTAAATTTTAAAAGTGGGGAAATTCCCCAATTCAAGTCATTTTTATAAAAAACCGTTTCCAACCCATAATCCCTTTCACTCAAATTGGGCCCAAGTTCTTGTTTCTCATTCCAAACCCCAACCGCTTTGGCGGGAAAACCCCCTTCCCAAAACCGCTTTAAACACCCTTCCCCAATTTGGGCAAACCCCCTTCCTTCCCTAATTTTCCTCAAATTTTGACCCTTTTCCAAAGAAAAACCCCTTAACCCGGCCCCCCTTGCAAATATTTAAAATATTAAAAAAAAATTTTCCTAAATTAAATTTTTTTGAGTGTTTTATCCAAAAAAATTTTTTTTGCCAATTTTCCGAATAAGGGCAAAAAGTTTGCAAAAAAGAGGCGGGGCAACACAACTGCACCTAAACTTTGGTTATTTTTTTGAAGGTTTGTTTTTTTTTCCTATTTTTTTTTAATATTATTGGCCTGTGGACCAAAGTAAGGCAATGTAATATATACACTCTTGTATACAAAAAAAACAACATAAATTTTTATAATTTTTTACAAACTGTTTTACAAACAAACAAACAAAATTTTTTATTTCTATGTTTATCAATATATTACAATTACAGTCACTGAAAATTTTCTAGAATTCTGCAGCTTGGGGGAAAATCTTTTTAAAATGTTTTCACACAACAAGGTTTTACATTTCCACATTAAAACAGTGTATGTGCAATTTTGTGGCTTTTTTTTTTGTGCAAAGACAAAAACATTGTCTGAGCAGTTTTTTTAAAGTTTGAGCACAGGGTTATGTGTTACTGGTAAATGTCTTTCTCTATTCCTTCCTTCCTCATTCGTTTCCTTCTTCCTGCATTCCTTTCCTTACCCTTTACCTTCCTTTCCTACCTCCTGCATTCCTTTCCTACCTCTTCCTACCTCCTGCATTCCTTTCCTACCTTTCTGCATTCCTTTCCTACCTTCCTGCATTTTCCCTTTCCTACCTTCCTGCATCCTTTTCCACCTTCTGCATTCCATTCCTAACCTTTTCCCGCATTCTTTTCTTACTTCTCCTACCTTCCTCCTCTCTGCCTATTCCTTTCCTACCTTCTGCATTCCCTTTCTCCTTCCGGCAATCTTTCTACAATTTGCATTCTTTTCTCCCCTGCCAATATTTTCCTACCCTACCTCTACCACTGAAAACCTTCCTACCTACCTTCCTGCATTCTTTTAAAACCTTCCTCAACATTCCTTTATTTTTCCATAATTTTTCCCTTTTTTCACTCTCTTCCTTATTCTGCCTTCCATTTCCTCCTTTTGGTTTCTATAACTTATACACATATACAGTCTTGGTACTTCAAAAAACTACTTTAAAACATTCAGCAAGATTTTCCGTGCATGTTTGGTCAAAAAATTGGTTTATCAAAGTCGGCGCCTTCACTGAATATGCTTAATACCACTCCTCTTACCGCCCTTTCAAACAATGTGGTCGATGCTGTTCCCAAAAAAATTTAATCTAATTTCTTTTCCCTCATTTCTATCTCTTTCATCTGTCCTCTCTTTCTATTGTCCCGTCTTCTCGTCTCACAGGTCACATAAATACAGTTTATCCATGTGTAAAATTACCTGGGGTAACCAAAACCAGACAATTGCTATCTTTGCTTAAAGTGAGTAACTATTTTTGAAAAAATCATGTGTGGCTCTCTTGAGACAAGAACTTATGGATAGACAGGGATTTGGCAGAAGACAATAGACGACAAAATTTTTTACCCAAAACAAAAAGCTGGGCATGGTCAATCAATTTTCTAAGTATTCCCCCCCTCTTTACGTTTCCAAGTAGCTTATCAGATTTTCCCCTTTACGTCATTCATGGGGTGAACCCTTTTTTCTGCTTCAAGGAACATTTATTAATCATCTTTTACTCTTTCCTTTTCCCCCCTCCCTTTTCCTCTTCTCACCCTCTCCTTTGTTCCCGTCCCTCTTCCCTTTCCTCCTGCCCCCTTCCCTCTCCCTTGTCTACCTTCCTCCTTCCCCTCTTTCCCCTTCTCCTCCTCTTTCCTCTCCCTCTTCATGTCTCCGTTTCCCTTCCTCCTTTCCTCCCCTCCTCCCCTCACTGGTTTTTTGTTCCAATCCTACTCTGAAATGATTCAGGCACTGAACACTTTCCATCTGTTTAGACATCACTGGGGAAAAGAAGACCCAGACTGGGATACATATTTTTCTTACCGTTAAAGCGAAAAAAGGACAACTAGTTGCTTCCACAATGCACCCCTTTCCGATTTTTAATGGTCAAGACCTGGAGGGACCATCTATCACATTGGGCCTACATTTCTCACTCTATTGAAGCCCTTCAGAATTTTTCATTTTTTAAATAGCATTTTCAGGCATTGTAAGGGGTATTTTATGGCGTAAACCTTCCAAAGGGGTTTAAAACAAGGGTTATAGCACAGGCTTCCCCTTTAATGACATTGGACAGGGAACCTATTTGAGCGATCCAGCGAGTTTTTCCAAATAGAGCGTCCCAGGGGCGATTTTGGTTTCCATTTACACTCCGAAGCCAAAAATTTTTCCTTTTTGCGGCAGACTCAAGGCTGTTCCTTGCCTGGTGGGGCCTTGTTCTTGATCTAGGAACTGTATCCATTTTTTTGTTGGGGCTAAATTTTTTGAAACTTGGGCAGTATGATGGGAAAAATGTTCTTTCTACACCAAAAATGAAAGAAAAAGCATAGATATGGGTTCAAATTCTCAGCAATTAACCACCCCTTAGCAGTATTTTCGTATGGTTTTTATGGTTGTATTCTCGTTTTTTGGTCTCATTTGATAGAATGGAAGATATATTACAGAAATAGATATGATTTTGATTGCTCTCATGACAAAAAGTACAGTGGTCCCTCGGTCCCTGGAGGTGCTACTATTATCGAAATCTACGATTTTCGAATCAATTTTCCTCATAAGAAATAATGTAAATACAATTAATCCGTTCCTGACACCCAGAAGTATTAAAACAAAAAAAATTTTTACATGAAATATAGATGTAGTACATAAACAATACAATGGGACATGATGAATGAAACATTAACAGCATAACACTTACCTTTATTGGCAATTCTTCTTAGTGTATGGGAGACTGGTGGAGGAGAGAGATTGGATTATTTACAGTTTGGAAGGGGAATCCCCTTCCTTCAACACCTCAGGTACCAATTGCTTTTCTGGGGTTACTTCTCTTCTCTGTTTCTTAATGCCACTAGGACCAGCTTGAGAGTCACTGGAGTCCTGTCTCGCAAAATAACTGTCCAGAGAGCTCTGTTTCTGGCGTCTCTTAAACACTTCCCTAAAATGGGCCAAGACTTTGTCACTATACATGTTGCCAACATGGCTTGCAACAGCCTTGTCAGGGTGATGTTTCTCCATAAATCTTTCCATCTTACCCCACATTTCAAAAATCTCCTTAATTTCTGAAGAAGGCACCTTCTTCCATCTCTCTTCCTCCTCTGGTTGTATAGGGTTTGTTATAAATCCTGGCCAGTTCGGCCGCACTTAAGCCACTTTCATATTGTTCAATGATGTTTTTCTTAAATTCAGTCGTATTTCTCACCTTCTTTACCAAAGGTTTGGCACTACTTTCTTTGGAGCCATGGTAGCTTATTTAGTACTTGCAAGCACTAAAATGAATGGAATATTATGAAATATTTCGTAGGAGCAAGTGAGGGGACCGTCGCTCACTGGTAAACAATGCCACACTGACTGGGAAGGGAGGCCGCCCTGGCTCACAGCGTGCATACGCGTCCCGGACGAACTATTCGCAAGTCAATCTATGATTAGCGAGCCCATGTTTATACGAAAATATCGCTATGATTTCCAAAATCTACGACTCTCGAGCCCTATGATTATCGAGGGACCACTGTACCTTGAAATTGAGCTCAGCACAGAAGAAATGTTCGATTGTTTTGGCTATGTTCAAGAGTAAACAAATGACGTCACTGTCCATTCCAATATGCAGTCGTGAATGAGTTGACATTATTTATACAATTATTGCAATATGGCATAACAGTAAATCTTATGTTTTTTGTGTGAATCAAAATTACAAATTATTTATACATGTACTGTAATAATAATAATAATAATAATAATAATAATAATAATAATAATAATATGTATAATAATAATAGTACGTATAATAATATAATACTACAATAAGAATAATAATATAATACGTATAATAATACATACATAATAATACTGTAGTACTACTCTATGTTGTGTTTACCACAACATAGAGGTAGCGGTTGTGGCCGTCTCCACCTGTTACATAATGGCATATTTTATTCATTCTAGAGTAGTATATAACAGGTTCCTGTGTTATTTATATTATTTATTATATCATATTAGATGAACTCTGATAGATAAATAAGCCGTAGAGTTGATGATAGCGAAATATTCAAGGGGTATTTTGTCCTGTCTCAAGACAAACTCTTGTTGGCCGCCGCCACCACATATACAATGACATACAAAAAATACATTTTATAGATAATAAAAATAGTTTTGCATACAGAAAAGGCAGGACTAAATTCGAGGGTCCACTGCATTTTATTCATTCTAGAGTATATATCAGGTTTCTATATTATTTATTATGTCATATTAGATGAACTGTGATAGATAAATAAGCCGTATAGATGATATTAGCGAAATTATTCAAGAAGTATTTTGTCCGGTCTCCAGACAAATTCTCGTCCACCACCGACACCGCCCATACCACTACATGAATTACATATTTTATTCATTTTAGAGTATATATATCAGGTTTCTATGTTATTTACAGTATATTGTTTATTTCATACTAGATGAAGTGAGATAGATAAATAAGCCAGAGTTGATATTTGTGAAATTAGTGAAGCACAGAATTCCACTGGAATGGATTAATTGCATTTCAATTAATTTAAATGAGGAAAACTGACTCTGCAAACGAGCAAATCCAGCTGCGAGCAAGGTCATGGAATGGATTAAACTCGCAAGCAGAGGTTCCACTGTATACTGTAAATTATTCTGAAATGAGTTTTGAGAGTTTATCTTCTCTCTAAGCATGGCCATGGGCCCAGATCGTCTGGTGCTTGCCTGGTCAACCAGGCTGTTGCTGCTGGAGGCCTGCTGCCCCACATATCCATCATAGCCTGGTTGATCTGGCACCTGATGAAGATACTTGTCCAGTTTCCTCTTGAATGCTTCTACACTTGTTCCAGCCATGTTTCTGATATCTTCTGGTAAGATATTGAATAGTCTGGGACCTCGGATGTTGATAAAGTGTTCCCTTATTGTCCTCACCGCACCCCTGTTCCTCACTGGGTTTATTTTATGCTTCCTCCCATATCTCTCACTCCAGTATGTTGTTATGGCAGTGTGCAGATTTGGGACCAGGCCCTCGAGTATTTTTCAGGTATATATTAGGATAGATGGGCTAATGAGAGCATAGGCAATGGGACCGAAGAGGTATGGGGTAGGTTTAAAAATGTAGTGTTAGAGTGTTCAGCAGAAGTTTGTAGTTACAGGAACGTGGGTGCAGGAGGGAAGAGGAGCGATTGGTGGAATGATGATGTAAAGAGAGTAGTAAGGGAGAAAAATTTAGCATATGAGAAGTTTTTACAAAGTAGAAGTGATGCAAGGAGGGAAGAGTATATGGAGAAAAAGAGAGAGGTTAAGAGAGTGGTGAAGCAATGTAAAAAGAGAGCAAATGAGAGAGTGGGTGAGATGTTATCAACAAATTTTGTTGAAAATAAGAAAAAGTTTTGGAATGAGATTAACAAGTTAAGGAAGCCTAGAGAACAAATGGATTTGTCAGTTAAAAATAGGAGAGGAGAGTTATTAAATGGAGAGTTAAAGGTATTGGGAAGATGGAGGGAATATTTTGAGGAATTGTTAAATGTTGAAGAAGATAGGGAAGCTGTGATTTCGTGTATAGGGCAAGGAGGAATAACATCTTGTAGGAGTGACGAAGAGCCAGTTGTGAGTGTGGGGGAAGTTCGTGAGGCAGTAGGTAAAATAAAAGGGGGTAAGGCAGCCGGGATTGATGGGATAAAGATAGAAATGTTAAAAGCAGGTGGGGATATAGTTTTGGAGTGGTTGGTGAATTATTTAATAAATGTATGGAAGAGGGTAAGGTACCTAGGGATTGGCAGAGAGCATGCATAGTTCCTTTGTATAAAGGCAAAGGGGACAAAAGAGAGTGCAAAAATTATAGGGGGATAAGTCTGTTGAGTATACCTGGTAAAGTGTATGGTAGAGTTATTATTGAAAGAATTAAGAGTAAGACGGAGAATAGGATAGCAGATGAACAAGGAGGCTTTAGGAAAGGTAGGGGGTGTGTGGACCAGATCTTTACAGTGAAACATATAAGTGAACAGTATTTAGATAAGGCTAAAGAGGTCTTTGTGGCATTTATGGATTTGGAAAAGGCGTATGACAGGGTGGATAGGGGGGCAATGTGGCAGATGTTGCAGGTGTATGGTGTAGGAGGTAGGTTACTGAAAGCAGTGAAGAGTTTTTACGAGGATAGCGAGGCTCAAGTTAGAGTATGTAGGAAAGAGGGAAATTATTTCCCAGTAAAAGTAGGCCTTAGACAAGGATGTGTGATGTCACCGTGGTTGTTTAATATATTTATAGATGGGGTTGTAAGAGAAGTAAATGCGAGGGTCTTGCCAAGAGGCGTGGAGTTAAAAGATAAAGAATCACACATAAAGTGGGAGTTGTCACAGTTGCTCTTTGCTGATGACACTGTGCTCTAGGGAGATTCTGAAGAGAAGTTGCAGAGATTGGTGGATGAATTTGGTAGGGTGTGCAAAAGAAGAAAATTAAAAGTGAATACAGGAAAGAGTAAGGTTATGAGGATAACAAAAAGATTAGGTGATGAAAGATTGGATATCAGATTGGAGGGAGAGAGTATGGAGGAGGTGAATGTATTCAGATATTTGGGTGTGGACGTGTCAGCGGATGGGTCTATGAAAGATGAGGTGAATCATAGAATTGATGAGGGGAAAGGGTGAGTGGTGCACTTAGGAGTCTGTGGAGACAAAGAACTTTGTCCTTGGAGGCAAAGAGGGAAATGTATGAGAGTATAGTTTTACCAACGCTCTTATATGGGTGTGAAGCATGGGTGATGAATGTTGCAGCGAGGAGAAGACTGGAGGCAGTGGAGATGTCATGTCTGAGGGCAATGTGTGGTGTGAATATAATGCAGAGAATTCGTAGTTTGGAAGTTAGGAGGAGGTGCGGGATTACCAAAACTGTTGTCCAGAGGGCTGAGGAAGGGTTGTTGAGGTGGTTCGGACATGTAGAGAGAACGGAGCGAAACAGAGTGACTTTAAGAGTGTATCAGTCTGTAGTGGAAGGAAGGCGGGGTAGGGGTCGGCCTAGGAAAGGTTGGAGGGAGGGGTAAAGGAGGTTTTGTGTGCGAGAGGCTTGGACTTCCAGCAGGCATGCGTGAGCATGTTTGATAGGAGTGAATGGAGACAAATGGTTTTTAATACTTGACGTGCTGTTGGAGTGTGAGCAAAGTAACATTTATGAAGGGGTTCAGGGAAACCGGCAGGCCGGACTTGAATCCTGGAGATGGGAAGTACAGTGCCTGCACTCTGAAGGAGGGGTGTTAATGTTGCAGTTTAAAAAATGTAGTGTAAAGCACCCTTCTGGCAAGACAGTGATGGAGTGAATGACGGTGAAAGTTTTTCTTTCTCGGGCCACCTTGCCTTGGTGGGAATCGGCCAGTGTGATAATAAAAAAAGAAATAAATATTATCGTGTTTCTCTCTTGTACTTGTTTTTGAAAAATTTTATAAACAATTTTACTCAATGGTGGAATTATATCTTACTTTAAAATTATTTCAGCAAAATCAACAGGCATTTATGCAGTACAGTATTACAAATACACGTATATAAAAAATTAAATTACAGTGGACCCTTGCCTAACGTTGGCATCACATAACGTTAAATCCGCCTAGCGATACATTTTAACGCAAAAATTTTGCCTCGCCTATCGCTAAAAAACTCGCTCAACGCGATTCGTCCGAGATGTGTCCATGTGCGGCCTGAGCCAGCCTCGCTTGTTCCGCCGGTGGCATTGTTTACAAGCCAGCCTCCTCGGTCACATCCAAGCATACAATCGGAACATTTCGTATTATTACAGCATGTTTAGTGATTTCACCTGCAAAATAAATGACCATGGGCCCCAAGAAAGCTTCTAGTGCCAACCCTACAGGAATAAGGGTGAGAATTACTATGGATATGAAGAAAGCGATCATTGCTAAGTATGAAAGTGGAGTGCATGTCTCCGAGCTGCCCAGGTTGTATAGTAAACCCCAATCAACCATCGCTACTATTGTGGCCAAGAAAACGGCAATCAAGGAAGCTGTTCTTGCCAAAGGTGCAACTTTGTTTTCAAAACAGAGATCACAAGTGATAGAAGATGTTGAGAGACTGTTATTGGTGTGGATAAGTGAAAAACAGATAGCAGGAGATACCATCTCTCAAGTGATCTTAAGTGAAAAGGCTAGGAAGTTGCATCAGGATTTAATTAGAAAAATGCCTGCAACTAGTAATGATGTGAGTGAATTTAAGGCCAGCAAAGGTTGGTTTGAGAGATTTAAGAAGCGTAGTGGCATACATAGTGTGATAAGGCATGGTGAGGCTGCCAGTTCGGACCACAAAGCAGCTGAAAAATATGTGCATGAATTCAAGGAGTACATAGACAGTGAAGGACTGAAACCTGAACAAGTGTTTAATTGTGACGAAACAGGCCTGTTTTGGAAGAAAATGCCAAGCAGGACCTACATTACTCAGGAGGAAAAGGCACTCCCAGGACATAAGCCTATGAAAGACAAGCTTACTCTGTTAATGTGTGCCAATGCTAGTGGTGATTGCGAAGTGAAGCCTTTATAGGTGTATCACTCTGAAACTCCCAGAGCGTTCAGGCAAAAGAATATCCTCAATGCTAATTTGTGTGTGCTGTGGAGGGCAAACAGTAAGGCATGGGTCACTAGGGACTTTTTCTATGACTGGTTACACCATGCATTTGCCCCCACCGTGAAAAATTACCTAATTGAAAATAAATTAGACCTTAAGTGCCTCCTGGTGTTAGACAATGCCCCTGGTCATCCTATAGACTTGGCAGAGTGACTTTGTGGGGATATGAGCTTCATTAACGTCAAGTTTTTGCCTCCTAATACCACTCCTCTCCTGCAGCCCATGGACCAGCAGGTCATTGCAAACTTCAAAAAACTGTACACAAAAACTCTGTTTGAAAGGTGCTTTGTAGTGACCTCAGAAACTCAACTGACTCTAAGAGAGTTTTGGAGAGATCACTTTAATATCCTCAATTGTGTAAACCTTATAGGTAAGGCTTGGGAGGGAGTGACTAAGAGGACCTTGAACTCTGCTTGGAAGAAACTGTGGCCAGAATGTGTAGACAAAAGGGATTTTGAAGGAATTGAGGCTAACCCTGAGAAGCGTATGCCAGTTGAGGAATCAATTGTGGCATTGGGGAAGTCCTTGGGGTTGGAGGTTAGTGGGGAGGATGTGGAAGAGTTGGTGGAGGAGGACAATGAAGAACTAACCACTGATGAGCTGCTAGATCATCTTCAACAGCAAGAGGGCACACCTGAGAAAACTGCTTCGGAGGACGGGAGAGAGAAATTGAAGAAGTTGCCTACTTTAATGATTAAGGAAATATGTGCAAAGTGGCTTGAAGTGCAAACCTTTATGGATGAAAATCACCCTCAGACAGCTATCGCAAGTCGTGCTGGTGACTATTACACTGACAATGTTGTGAAACACTTTAGGAAAGTCATAAAGGAACGAGAGGTACAGACCTCTGTGGACAGGCATGTTGTGCGACTGAAGTCCAGTGACTCTGAAGTTGGTCCTAGTGGCATTAAAAGAGGAAGGGAAGTAACCCCGGAAAAGGACTTGACACCTCAAGTCCTAATGGAAGGGGATTCCCCTTCTAAACACTAAGACCATCAACACTCTCCCCTCCTCCCATCCCATCAATCATCACCAGATCTTCAATAAAGGTAAGTGTCATGTAACTGTGCATGTCTTCTTCAGTTTGTGTGTATTAAAATTAATATTTCATGTGGTAAAAATTTTTTTTTTTCATACTTTTGGGTGTCTTGCACGGATTAATTTGATTTCCATTATTTCTTATGGGGAAAATTAATTGCCTAACAATAATTTTGCCTAACATTGAGCTCTCAAGAACGGATTAATAGCGTTATGCGAGGGTCCACTGTATACCCTGTAGGTGATTTAGAAAATCTCAGGAATGGGGGAGAGGGGAAAAAAATGGAGGAGGAGGGTGGAGGTAGAGGGGGAGGAGAGAGAAGGGGAGAGGAGAAGGAGGAGGGAGAAGGGGAGAGGAGGAGAAGGGAGAGGAGGAGAAGGGGAGAGGACGAGGGGAGGAGAAGGGGAGAGGACGAGGGGGAGGGAGAAGGGGAGAGGACGAGGGGGAGGGATAAGGGGAGAGGACGAGGGGGAGGGAGAAGGGGAGAGGAGGGGGAGGGAGAAGGGGAGAGGGGAGATGGGGAGAGGGGAGGAGGGGAAGGGTTAGACAGGAGGAGGGGAGAAAGGAGACAAGGCAAGGATATAACTCACCTTCTGCCACTTAAGAAGATCACCACCTTTACCACAGCCCAGATCAAGCACACAAACAGGATACCCATCAACCTGACGATCTCTGATCTGTTCTAAGCAGTAATTTATGAGATAACTTTTAATCCAATTGTTAGAGTTCCTCATAAAAAATATACGGCTTTTACTTCTGTCTTGCAAGCCTTTGTCTTCAATGTTGTTGTAGTGTTTTGCAACTACTGTACCTGTAAATAAAGAAAGGTTGTGCTACTTTCTTTTACTTAAATGAACATCATATATCAAATCTGTCTGAACAATTAAATAAACCATACTAGAATATTGACAAAGAACATGATTATATATTAAAAGCAAAATTTCCAAAGAAGATTCATGTTGCCTCCCATTAAGATTTAATGGGTTACCAGAGAGAAAGAAACTTCAAATGGCATCCACTGAACTCTAAAAACAAATTAATAATTATGGTAGTTTTTATGTCACCCGAGACAATTCATTTTACAATTACAGTATATTTATCTTAAGACAGACAGTACTTCCCTTTAAAAGTCTCCAAAACACAAACATTTTATTAATTTCTATACTCTGTACAGTACCAGAACTCAATATAGTCACAACACTCACAGCCAAAAGCTAGTGCATAATACAACGTCCACAACAATTCAGATTATGTCTGGAATCTTAAGTTATTAGATTTTATTCTTTACTAAACTACATTTTGAAGTATGAAAATCAGCTTTCTGCGATACGGACCACAGGGGCCCACTGGTTATATCTATCCGTACCTACTACTCACCTCTCACAGCCCCACTGTGACTTTGTAAATGGTTCAAGTCAGACCAAAACGTCATCGTAAACTCCTCTCTCCTATGTGGGGGGTTACTGGGGTATACCCCCATTTAAAGGTCGGGGTTGCTTTATTAACCCTTTCCCTTCGCCTTCGCTAAAAATGGTCTTACCCCAATTTTTGTTGAGGCAGGTGCCAGTTTGAGGCCCAAGATCACCCCAATCCAGTTGGTTTCGGGGGAAACAAGAAAAGGGGGGAAGGAGATGGAAACCAGGGCTTCCAAACCAAAAGTAATTTCCCCTTTCATATTTTAAAAAGGGCAGTGTTTGCAAATGGGACTTTTCTACATTGGAACTATCCCAAACTACCCCCAAAAATAAAGAAGGAAACATCAAGGGGGCTGGAAACAAAAGGGGCTTTGAACCTATTTATGTATGGGGGATTAAGAAGAGTTTTTCGATGATTTCTTTTGGGCACTTAAAAGTTTTTCTGGAAAAAAGGCTTTTTAAAGGGTTTTTTCATACGATTTAGAACGACCCAGCCAGGAAAATCCCAGTAAGGAAAATAAAAAATTTATAGGGGCCCAGATTGTCTAAAAAACCAGAAAAAACATCAGGGGAACCTGGAGTCATTGAAAAAACATTATCTTTGGGAAAGTCATACAAAGGGAAATACAGCCTCCCTTCACTTGGGAAAACAATTTTACCGATCCCTTTGGATTTTGGGACAGGCTCTCTGACCCAAGTATTAAATACCTAAAAAATGTATTTTAGAGGTGTTTTCCCTTATTTTTTTTTATTTAAATTACAGAAACTAAAAAGAATAAACTTTTAAAAAATAAACCAAAAATGTTAAAAATTGTTAAAAGGGTGACATTAAAACAATATAAAAGATGGTTGCCCAAAAACTCACTGTTTATTTTATAGTATCCCCCAAATTAGAAACAAATTGGTTAATGTGGGTTTAAAGGAAAAAGAACCCATCATTAAGTGAGGGGGAGGTTTTGTAGTGAAAAATTTTTTTAGAAAAACTTACCCGGGGTTAACCAAATTTGGAGAAAATGTTTAAAAAAGTTCCCCAAAATTAAACCAAAATTTAAATTTTAAAAATGAAGATGCTATGGAATTTGCATTTAAGCCCATATGGAAGCGGGCTCTTGCTGAGGGAAAATTTTGGGGGCTTTTGGGGAGTTCTGAAGAAAAATTTTCAGAGATTGGGGATGAATTTGGTGGGGGTGTGAAAAAAGGAAAAAAATTTTAAAGGTGAATCCGGGAAAAGGAAAAGGGGTTATAAAGGATAACAAAAAGATTAGGGTGATAAAGATTGAATATCAGATTGGAGGGGGGGAGAGAAATGGAGGAGGTGAACGTATTCAAAATTTTTGGGGAAAGGGGGTGTCAGCGGATGGGTCTATAAAAGATGAGGTGAATCATAAAATTTGATGGGGGAAAAAAAAAGAGTGGTTGCACTTAGGAGTTTTGTGGAGACAAAAAAACTTTGTCCTTGGAGGAAAAGGGGGGAAAGGGTTGAAAAGTATATTTTTTTAACCAAAACGCTCTTATATGGGTGTGAAGCTTTGGGTGATGAATGTTGCACAGGGAAAAAAGGCTGGGGGCCCGTGGAGATTCATGCCCTGAGGGCAATGTGTGGGTAAATTTTAAATGAGGGGAATTCGTATTTTGGGAAGTTGGGAAAGGGGTGGGGGGATTCCCAAAACTGTTGTCCAGGGGGGTGAAAGGGGTTTGGGTTGGGGTTTGTTGGGACATGTAAGAGAATGGAGCAAAAACAGAATGACTTAAAAAGAGTGCATAAAGTCTGAAAGGGGAAAGGGAAAGGGCCCGGGGGGTAGGGGTGGCCCTTTGGAAGGGTTGGAGGGGGGGGTAAAGGGGGTTTTTGGGTGGGCGAGGGGCTTGGATTTCCCCAGCGGGGCATGCGTGACCCGTGTTTGATAGGGTAAAAATGGAGAAAAAAGGTTTTTAAATATTGACGTGCTTTTGGAGTGTGACCCAAAAAGTAAACATTTATAAAGGGATTAAAGGGAAAAACCGGAAAGGCCGGGACTTGAGCCCGGGGAGATGGGAAGTACATTTCCCCTGCACTCTGAAGGGGGGGGTGTTTAATTTTGGGCATTTTTTAAAAAATGGTGTAAAAACCCTTTGGAAAAGACAGTAGGGAAAGTGAATGATGGTGAAATTTTTTCCCTTTTTCGGGCCCCCCTGCCTTGGTGGGAATCGGCCAGTGGGGATAATAAAAAAAAAAAAAATGGAAAAACCGGGGGGAAAAAAAAAAAATAAGATTTTTCCCAACCCTTAGTTCTCTAAACAAAAAAAAAAAAAAAAGACCCTACAAAAAAATTTTTTAAAGTTTTGGAAATACCATCTTGGGGCCCAATCCAAGCAAAATAGGAGTCATGATAACCCCAAACAAAATTAAAAAAAGGGAAATTTTGATAGATTTTATAAGAAAGATCTAGCCCCATCAACAGATAAAAAACAAATAGGGGCCAAAAAGGGATACAAAACCTCATCTTGCAAAGGGGTGATGGGGACTAAGGGCCCAGGGGTTTTATAAAAAGGGCCCTAGAAAGTATTTAACCATTGGGAAATTTAAAAAAAAAAAAAAAAAAAAAAAAAATATGAAAGATTAAATAAAAAAAATAAATAAAGTTTATTTCTTTAAAAAGGTTAAATGTTTTCTACAATTTTGATTTGCTAAGTACAAAGATACCCACTTCATCCCCGAGGCATTTCGGGGCAAACTAACCCTAATCATAGAAAATTTAAATTTAAAAACTAAAATTAAAGATAATAGAAACTATTTGGGTAATTTAAAACTAGACAAAAAATATTTGGTTAGCTGTTTTAAAAATCTTATCTGAACTTAATACAATCCTTTTTAAACTTAGTACAAAATTGCCTCACAATTAACATACATGCTTTTTTTTAGTTTTAAAAACTATTACTTTGTTTTATATTTAAATTCAAACTTTATTTTCCCAATTAAAAATCTTATAAATTAAAAGTATTAAATCCTGTTACCAACCCTCTTTTTTAAATTATTTAAAAAATTTCAAATTTTTAACTGTAATTACTACACCGGGAACAATCAAAGGCACTTCTCATTTGCCAAAAAAAATTTAACTATATTTAACTACAATTTTCAGACCCTTTAAAGAAAGCATTTACGATCCCTCATAGCTTACTTTTTTCCTTAAAATGCCAATATGTCCATCATTACACAAACCGGGAAAACCTGGCAAAAGCCTGATATTTCAGATGTCTATCCCTTTCCGGTTACAAAAGCCTTTCAAAAACGGGTGGGCCAGATCAACAAGGGGGGGGAAACAGCCATATATTTAACTCAGCCCAACTAAAAAGTATCAAAATTTACTTGCAAAAGGGATGAACAGGGGGAAAAATTTAATAGCTAAATTCAAATCAAATTCCCAAACAAAAACCCCCTCACTTTGTTTAAACATCTAAGAGTTCCACAGTCAAACTTTAAGCCAATTTAGAAAAAAATTGGGAAAGGGTAGGGAAAAACTGATGCACGCTTTTAACAAAATCACTTACTACCCCCGGGTTACTTCAATATAAACCCCCCCTGCGACCAGGACCCACACTTTATGAATTAAAAAAAAAAAACACAATGAGTAACTTTTAGGTTACCCCAAAACAGAAACCCAAAACCAAAACAAGAGTTACAGGGGAACTTTTTTTTCCCTATTTGGACCAATCGGACCAACCACCATACCCCCTTAAAAAATTCAGGCAAAAATTACAGAAAAACCCACAGACCACTACCCTACTTTCCCATAAAAAACTCTTGGAAAAACCCCCCCAAAAAGAAAACTACTAAAGTCACCTTCAACTCCCCAAATGAGGCGGGCCATTAAAAACTTCAAAACCCGAAATTTGGGCAAACATTAAATTGGCACCCCTGGCTAAAAACCCCTATAAATACAGGGAAACCCCGCATAACGAGGGCTCACATAGCGATTTTTTCCGCATAATGATTATTTTTAAATCGAAAAAATTTTTGCCGCGCATCCCGGGTTTAAAAAACCCCGGCTTACCCGATTTTGTCCGAGACCTTTCCAAAAGTGCCCTCAGCCAGCCTCACATGTGCCGCCCCCCCCATTGTTTCCCCACCAAAGCCTCCGGGGTTAAAAACCCAAAGAATCCCACTCGGAATTTTTCGTTTTATTACAGTTTTTTTCCGGTGTGTTCTTGGAAAAATTTAAGTGACCAGGGGCCCCCAAGGGAAACCCTTCTAGTCCCAACCCTTTACCCCTCAAAGGGTTTAAAAATTATATAGAATGAAAAAAAAGGGGAATAATTGAAAATTATAAAAAGTGGGAGTGCGTAAACCCGACCTAGTCAAGTTTTGTACAAGAAACCCCAACCCCCCCGCTACTATTGGGGGCCCCAAAAGAAAATTGGGGGAAGCTGTTCTTGCCAAAGGGTTCAACTGTGTTTTTCGAAAAAAAGATCGCAAGGGGTTTAAGATTTTGGGAGAAAACTCTTTTTGGGTTTGTGGATAAATGAAAAAAAAGATACCCGGGGAAAAAGCATCTCTCAAGGGGTCATATGTAAAAAAGGCGGGAAATTTGAAATGGGTTTTTTAATTTAAAAAAAAATGCCTGCAACTATGATGATGTGGGGTGAATTTAAGGCCAGCAAAGGTTGGTTTGGGAGAGATTTAAGAACTTTAGATTTGGCCCATGTGTGAAAAGGAAAGGGAGGCTGCCAGTTCGGACCAAAAAGCGGCTAAAAAAATTTTGGCAGGAATTAAAGGGAGTACATAAAAAACTGAAGGACTAAAACCCGAACAAGTTTTTTTAATTGTGATGAAACAGGCCGGTTCGGGAAAAAAAAATGCCAACAGGACCTACATTACTCAGGGGGGAAAAGGGCCCCCCCCAGGACAAAACCTATGAAAGCGGGTTACTTTTTAAATGTGTCCCCAATGCACTGGTGATTCCCAAAGTGAACCCTTTTTAATTAGTGTAAAACCTCTGAAACTCCCAGAGCGTTAGGAAAAAAGGAATTTTCCTCAAGGATAATTTGTGTGTGCTTGGAGGGGGAAAAAAATAAGGCCCTTTGGGGCACTAGGGAATTTTTTCTAAAATGGTTCCCCCATGCATTTTCCCCCAATGAAAAAATTTCCTAACTGAAAAAAGGGAAAATTTGAAAATTAAGGGGCCCCCCTTTGGGTTAGACCCAAAGCCCCTGGTCATCCTACAGACGTGGCCCGAACGACTTTATGGGGAAATGAACTTCATTAAGGGTGAAGTTTTTGCCTCCTATTAACCAAATCCTCTCCGCGGGCCCCTGGGCCGCAGGTTATTTCCCAAATTCAAGAAAATGTACCAAAAAACTCTGTTTGAAAGGGCTTTTTAATGACCTCAAAAACCAACCCGACTCTAAAAGGGGTTTTGGGAGATCACTTTAATATCCTCAAAAATTTTGTAAACCTTATAGGTAAGGCTTGGGAGGAAGTGACAAGAGGCCTTGAAAATCTGGGTTTTGGGAAAAAACTTTTGGCCCGAATGTTGTAACAAAAGGGATTTTGAAGGGGTTTTAGGGAACCCCGAAAAATCCGTGCCAGTTGGGGGGAATCCATTGTGGCATTTTGGGGAAAATCCCTTTGGGGGTTTGGGGGTTTAGTGGGGGGTTGTGGAAAGAGGGGGTTTTGGAGGAGGGACAATGAAGAACTAACCCCTATGAGCTGATAGATCAACTTTGAGCAAGAGGCCAGGGCCCGAGGGAAATTTTTGGGTTTAGAGGAGGGGGGAGAGAAATTGAAGAAGTTGCCCCACTACAAAGATAAAAAAATTGTGCTAAATGGCTTGAAGTGCAAACCTTCATGGATGAAAAACCCCCCTCAAAACAGCAAATTTCAAGCCGTGCTGGTGATTATTAAAACCGGGGCCCGTTGTGAAAAAAAATTTAGGCAAGTCATAAAGGAACGAAGGTACAGGCCACTATGGACGATATCTTGTGCGAAAGAAATCCTGACTTGAAAACTGGGGCCCCAGTGGCATTAAAAAAAAGAAGGGGGAATAACCCCCGAAAAGGACTTACTACCTCAAGTCCTAATGGAAAAGGGGGGTTCCCCTTTTAAACACTAACACACTCTCTCCCCCTCCTCCCCCCCCATAATCATTTACCCAAAATCTTTTTAAAAAAAAGTAAATGTATTTAATTTGGGAAAGCCTTTTTCAGTTTTGGGGTGTATTTTTAAAAATTTTTATTTCAAGTGGTAAAAAAAAAATTTTTTTTATAACTTTTGGGCTTTGCAAATTTTAATTTTATTTCCATTATTTCTTATGGGGGGAAAAATTTATTCGCCAAAAACGGTTATTTTTGCATAACGATGAGGCCCTCTGCACGGATTAAAAAACGTTTTAACCCGGGGGGCCCCCTGTATTGAAAAATGTATTAAAATTTTTTTAAAAAACCCCAAAACCTCTTTTTAAAAAAAGCACTTCCCCCAAAAAAAATAAACGATTACAGCAAAGAGACTGAAAAAGTTTCCGGCTAACCCCATTCTCAAATCCCAAAAAAACAAAAAACCCAAAAATGAAAAAAAAGAAAAGAAAAAGGGGGGACATAACCGAGACCAAAAAAAAACGTTTTCTCGGGCAATCCTAAACCAAACCTGATAAGAAGGGCAAAAAAATTGTATTATGGGAACAGATTTAAACCAACTTACGAAAGGGGAAAAAAAAAACCTGGAAAAAAACCCATCAGAAAATTCCCGGGAACAAAAAAAATTTTCACGAAAAAAGCGAAATTAAAAATTTGCAAAAAAAAAGGGTGAACCCCCCCAAAACCCCCCAACGAAACAGCAAACAATCAAAGATTTTTTTCTTTCCCCTATTGGACAAAAACCTTTTTCCAATAAAATCCCCAAACTCAGATACCCCCCCCCAAAAGACTAAACCCCACCCCCAACTACCCCCAAAAATCAAACCCTTCCTTTGCTCCGGACTAACCCCTTCGAAAGTCTCCCCTTTTTTATCAACGCCAAAAAAAAAAGGCAGGGGATTTAAAAAACCCTTTCCCCCCCCCTTTAATTTCAAAAAAAATGTCACAAGGCTATCCCCCAATCATTTTCAACATTTTTAACAAAATTTCCCTTGAATCCTTTCCCCCTTCCCCACAGTACCCAAAAAAGGGAAGGGGCCCCCCCGATCCAAAAGGGGGAGGGCCAAAAAAAAGGGTTTAAAAAACTAAAGGCCCAAAATCCAAACCCCAAAAAAACCCTTCTCAAAAAAACTTCGAAAAATTAATTCATAAAAAAATCTATCCCACCTTATCTCCCCAAAAAATACTCAACCCCTGCCAATTTGGATTCCCGGCCTAATAAAAAATACTAAAGATTATTTAAACATGCTAGAACATATATACACTGCAATAGAAAAAAAGAAGTCCCACTGGGGATTTTTCATTGAATTAAGTAAAGTTTTTTATACAGTTGACCATGACTTGCTCCAAAAAAAAAATTGTCACACCCATGGTTTAAAAAGGGCCCCCCCTCAACTACCCAAGTCTTACCTCAGCAACAGAAGCCAAAATGGTTTCCCCAAAGGGGGGAAACTCTTAGCCAAAAAAAAACAGTTTGGGGGCCCACAGGGAAAATGTCCTTGGCCCTCTTCTCTTTTTCCCATACATTTAAAAGACCTTCCCAAAAGCTTCGCAATTACTCAAACCCCCAAAAATTTGCAGATGACACTACATAAGTCCCCTTTTTCACCCGGCCCCGTCACGCTAAAACCAATACTGGAAATACCGGGAAATTTCAGGGAAAATTTTCAAACCGGATGAGAAAATAAAAAAACTTACACTAAACTTGACAAAACCCCAACTTCTTTTAGTTTGGGAACAGAGTACGATGTTCCCCCTTAAAAATAAAGATAAAAGGGATCAAACCCATCACAAAAAATAACAAGGGAAAATTCTTTGGAAACCCCCCTTTATAACGACTTTAAATTTTTACACATAAAACCAAAATTTTTTAAGAAAATTTCCAAGGGGCTGGGAGGCATACTATCGAAGATACGGTACTATGTTCCCAGTCAGGCCCCCTTTGGGCCCCTTTTTTCCCCTTCTTTTTTTACCCCCATTTAAACCCATGGAATTTTTTGCCTGGGGGTCAACAACAATTTTAAACCATTTTCAGAACCCCCAAAAAAAACCCCAAAAAAAGGCTTCAGTTAAAATGTAAAAAAATTCTCATACAGGGAGCAAAACCCCCACCCAAAATTCAATACACTTAAAACCCATACCAAAAAAAACATCCATCTTTAAATTAAAGCACCTAGTTTTTAACATAGAAAAACTTAACTCTGATATTAACCCCCCCCCTCAAAACTCCCCCTTGCCAAACCCCAACAAAAACACATGACCCTAACACAAGGGACAGATCACTCTTTGATTTTTCCCCCGTGTCCCTCTCACACTAGCAAAAAAATCAATACATAAAAGGCCCTTTAAAAACTGGAATTTTTTTACCTGGGAAATTAAAAGAAAACAACCCCGTTTATTTAAAAACAAGTCTTTTCCCCAAAAATTACTTTAAATCACCCAAAACAAAATAAAAAACTGAAAAACGAACTTATAAATTGATTAATTTTTAAAATTTCTAAAAATTATAAACACATAAATGTTTTAAAACCCAAAAACCCAACTAACTTTTTATTTTTTTAAATACACTACTAAAAGAATCACTACCTAACTGAAAAACAACCATTTTGACCTGTCTTTTAAAAACTCACTTGTGCCTTTTTGTTTTCGTTTAAATTAATGTTTTTTTCCTTTATTTTTATCATTGCTTTGTTAGCGGCGTATAGTCCCCCCGGGGGGCTTAGCGCTTTTTTTGATTATAATAATAATTTAAAAACATTGGGTTATTAATCTTTAAATTTAATTTTTTGCCAGCCCCTAAAAGTTGCTTTGTTAAGTGGTTTTTTGGGATTTCGCTCTTATCTGTATTTTTTTTTTACCTCTGTATGTGGGGCACAAATTTGGGAAAAAAAAAAATAAATAAATTTAAAAAAATAAAAAAATAAATACAGGTGGTAATATTTTTTTGGAATGGCTTTTAAAAACCAAAAGGGCAAATGTTTAGACTTAAATTTTAAAGTTTTTGGGAGTTTGGTTAACATTTTGGGAGAAATTTGGAACCCCAGAAGTTACATAAAAAAACTAGGGCAGCAAAAATTTGGGTGAAAAAGGTTAATACTGTGAGATAAAAAGACTTTTTAAAACAAAGTTCCCAAATTTTTTAAAACTTCAGGGGAAACCTTGAAACCCGTTCCGGTTTGAGATTTTCCCGATCTTCGGGGTCTTTTATGTGCATAGCGTTCTTGCATAGTGAGAGTCTGACTCGGGGGATGTTGAAAAGTGCCTTATGCCTTGTATTGTGCCTGTGCATTTTGTTGTAACTGTCAAGTAGTTGTTTTAGGGAAGGGTTTACAGTGGAATTTTATGTTCTGTATATGTAGTAGACACAATAATAAGAGTGTATGTCTTGTATATTTAGCAAGCTGAGTACAGTGGACCCCCGCATAACGGACGCCTTGCATAGCGGACAATCCGCATAGCGGACGCTTTGATCGCTAAAATTTTGCCCCGCATAGCGCCCAAAAACCCGCTCAGCGGCCTTCGTCCGAGACGCGTCCAATGTGCGGCCTGAGCCACGCTCACATGTTCCGCGGGTGGCATTGTTTACCAGCCAGCCTCCGCGGTAACATCCAAGCATACAATCGGAACATTTTGTATTATTACAGTGTTTTTGGTGATTTTTTTCTGGAAAATAAGTGACCATGGGCCCCAAGAAAGCTTCTAGTGCCAACCCTACAGCAATAAGGGTGAGAATTACTATGGAGATGAAGAAAAAGATCATTGATAAGTATGAAAGTGGAGTGCGTGTCTCCGAGCTGGCCAGGTTGTATAATAAACCCCAATCAACCATCGCTACTATTGGTGGTACAGCTGCTGCTGCTGCTGCTGTATCACCGTCAGCTGCTGCTGCTGTACCACCGTCAGCTGCTCCTGCTGCTGTAGTACCGTCTGCTGCTGCTGTAGCATCATCTGCTGCTGCTGTAGCATCGTCTGCTGCTGCTGTAGCATCGTCTGTTGCTGCTGTAGCATCGTCTGTTGCTGCTGTACCACCGTCAGCTGCTGCTGCTGCTGTAGCATCGTCTGCTGCTGCTGCTGCTGTAGCATCGTCTGCTGCTGCTGTAACATCGTTAGTTGCTGCTGTAGCATCGTCTGCTGCTGCTGTAGCATCGTCTGTTGCTGCTGTAGCATCGTCTGCTGCTGCTGCTGCTGTAGCATCGTCTGCTGCTGCTGTAACATCGTCAGCTGCTGCTGCTGCTGCTGTAGCACCGTTGTTGGTGTGGCTTATTGAGAATACCAAGAAACAATTAACCCCAGAGGAAATTTGCCACCCAGGATAGCCCAAAAAAGTCAGTGTCATCGAAGGACTGTCTAACTTATTTCCATTGGGGTCCTTAATCTTGTCTCCCAGGATGCAACCCACACCAGTCGACTAACACCCAGGTGAACAGGGAAATGCCTGGAACTAGTGCTCATATTGGTGAATTTAGAGCCAGCAAAGGTTGGTTTGAGAGATTTAAGAATCGTAGTGACATACACAGTGTGATAAGGCCTGTTCTGGAAGAAAATACCAAACAGGACCTACAGTACTCAGGAGGGAAAAGGCACTCCCAGGACACAGTGTCTCATCAGTCATTGCTGCATCTTCAATAAAGGTAAGTGTCATTTATTCTTCATTTAGTAGAGTAGTACATGCACAATATATATTGTGCATGTACTACTCTACTATTGTGCATGTATCCTTCTCTTTGTGTGTAGGAAAATGTATATTTCATGTGGTAAAATTTTTTTTTTCAAACTTTTGGGTGTCTTGCACGGATTAATTTGATTTCCATTATTTCTTATGGGGAAAATTCATTCACATAGCGAACATTTCGCATAACAGCCAGCCCTCTTGCATGGATTAAGGTCGCTATGCGGGGGTCCACTGTATTTTGAAAAGTGGTGGGGTGTGCTGTCTAGCACAGGAGCTGGTTATCACCCAAACAGCAGCTTTTTCTTGGATTATTAAGGGTCTAAGGTGGTTGGCTGTGGTTGAGCCCCAGGCACAGATACCATAGGTGAGGTAAGGATATATCAGAGAGTGGTACAGGGTAAGGAGAGTCATCTGTGGTGCATAGTATCGTATCTTCGAAAGGATTCCTACTGATTGGGAAATTTTCTTGGCTATTTATTTATTTATTTATTTATTTATTTATTTAGTAATTTTAGCATACATACAGAGGTACAAAAAAATACAGGTAAGAGCAGCATGCCAAAGCCACTTATATGCATAGCATTATGGGCTGGCTTAAAATTAACTTAAGATTAACTAAGCAATGATGAAATCAGTGATAAAACATTATTGTAAACAGATAACTATAAAGCACAAATGAGTATTACAAAGGCAGGTCATATGGTTGCATGCATTGCTGTACATTCAGTCGAATGGAGTATTCTGTTAGGTAGTGTATTTAAAAAAATAACAAAGTTAGATTGGTCCTAGGTTTAACATTTGTGTGTTATAATTGTGGAGTAACATTGTGAAGGCTTTATCTTCAACCCCTGTAAAACATGCACACTTCAGACATAGTACTCAGGCTGGCTCCTCTCAGAAAATTAAATGAATAGAAAAAGAAATAATAATTCAACAAAGATAAACACTATTTAATAAATCAAACAAAAACAACAAAACTTGAAAAGGAATATCCTATTTGAAAGAAAAATGAAAAATGAAATGAATAAAAAGAACATTTGAACTCAACGCTAAAATCTACAAGGGGTCTAGTGTTGGTGACACTGTTGTTGAAACTGTAGCCGTTGCTGATGATAAGGGTGGTCGCAGGTGTTGGAACATATCCACTGGCTAGTTCTTCACCTGAGAAATCGCCGTGATTATTATGCGGCGCCCGATGACAGGAAAGCAGTTCCTTTAACCGCTGCAATGCTGTGGAGTTACGTCCCTGCACTTTCATACAGTGCACAGGTAGTTCAATAAAGAACAGGAGAAGGACTAATGTCCAGAGACTTCTCCAATTTTGTTTTGACAACCTTCACCTGTATGAAAAGTGCAGGACGTACTCCACAGCATTGCAGCGGTAAAGACCTCTTCCTGTCATCGGATAATAATCACGGCCGATTCTCTGTCTGAAGAACACCCAGTGGATCGGTCACCAACACCTGCGAGCCTCCCCCCCCCTTATCATCACAACGGCTCAGTTTCAACAACAGTGTCACTCTAACACTTAGCACCCTTGTAGATATTAGCGTTGAGTTCAAATTTATTTTATTCATTTCATTTTTCATTTTTCTTTCAAAATAGATATACCTTTCATGTTTTGTTGTTTATGTTTGATTAATAAAATAGTGTTTATCTTTTCAATTATTATTTCCTTTTTCTATTCATTAATTTTCCTGAGGAGGAGCCAGCCTAGTAATACTGTCTGAATTGTTACAGGGCTGAGTAAAGCCTCACAAGTGGCGACCTTGCCAGGATTAACGTCTACTGAATCAAGATTCAACTCCATCTCAATCTACCATTGAAACTTCAACGCCGCATACCACAGCCGGTACCACAGCCATGATAATCAATCGCCATGGTAGGACTAATACGGTACAGGTATTTAGAAGATTTGGTGATTGTTAAGTCCCTCAAATTATTGTAAGTCAAGTCAGGCAGATAAAATTTTATTTCTGCCACTTTTATATGTAGCTTGAAACACTTTGGAGATTAGACTCAAGGACCTCGAGATTTTTCCAGTGACAACTTGTTTCATGAGCTCTCATTGTATCAAGGAACTGTCATAGACACTTGATTTGTTGTGAGAAGATTGGATGGTCAAGGGACCCCATTTCTACTTTACTGTTGCTCGAGCCGGCATAGAACCCTTATTTTCGTTAATACATGTTGTTTAATTGAAGCAGGTATCGAGCCCTCAGGTGTTATTTACAGTTTGACGGAGCAGGAATTGAACCCTCCTTTTCTTTAATACCGTTTCATTTCCCCTGATAGTTTAAGTTATACTTGGCAAGCATGGAGGAATTACCAGTTTCTTGGATGATGCTGGAAGTAAGTAGGAAAAACAGGGAAAAATTTAGAATCTTTTCATTAGTGCTAAGATCCTGGAAACACTTGAAAGAGAGAGAATTGAGAGAGAAGAAGACAGTTAGAAAGGGAAAAAGAAAGAAAAACGAGAGAGAGAGAATCGAAAGAGAAGAACAAAAAGGAGCGTGGATAGACTTGATCGTGAGGATAGAGCTAGGGTACCGTGAAGGAACAGGTAAATTAAGGAACTTAGCAGACAAAGGACAGAGAATATGATAAGGGAGAAGAAAAGATCGCAAGCTCGAACAAACTCGCCTGAATAGAAATAAGAAGTTTAACTTTTCTCACAACAGCAATTAGATGAGTAATTGGAAAACGTGCAGCTAGTGCACATATTCCAACACCTAATTTACCTCCCTTTCCTTCCCAGAGGGGAAGACATAACTTCTTACATTATCCAGGTTGAAAATAATCGCTACCCTGTGAAATTGGCCTGCTGACTACCTGGGCTCCAGTTAGGAAAGCATTGTCTGGTAACCGCATTGAATATCTATGGCAACTTTGTCGGTCAATAGATAATATATGCTACTCTTTAAACCTACTGAAGAAGGCAATCCTTAATAAGCAATATCGAAAAAACCACAAATTTCTTACAGGAAATATTTCAGGTACCACCTTACAGCCCTGGCCAGACTTTTGCAGTTTACAGGTAACACTCTTTTTCGATTGTTTCGACTTTTGGATAGAGAGTATCAGATTGATCACAGTTATGAATCTCGTAGAGACTCATGTTGCTGACCAGTTCCTGACACTCTTTCCCATCAGATACGAACATCACAGAGATACTTAACCTGATTAAAGCTGAGGAGTTGCAGAGGCCTGCTGACCTGCATGCTGAGGCTCACAATTCCTATAAAAGACCTAAAGGGATCGAACCACTAAGGGCAAGAGGCTCATCAAACATGAAGAAATCAAAGCCTCTAGTGGGAAAGTAAAATGACTTCTTTATTCCTGTTGTCATTTTGTGTGGTGTTAAGGGACATAAACGTCCAGATTGTCCTTCCTAAGAAGGTCCAAAAAGTTGGAAGATTTTTAAAGACCTGAAATGACCAAGCACCCTTCTGTTCAGGAACAGTAAAGGAATACAATGTATCTACCATTTTTACAAGACACTGGTTGCACATGTAATAGTCATTACTGATAGAAGCTGTTCCCTAATCTTAAAGAAACCTCCATTCCTCTGCTATGACTTTCAGAGTACTAGGGCTTACGGACATTTTCACTACATCCGTTGTACATTAGGTCTAAATGGTTCACAAGGTTGGTCTGAGAGACCGGCTAGCTTCCCTCACTTTCTTGCTCGTACTTATAGTAATGTAAAAGTGCCATTCATCTTCTGAGGGTTACTCTTTCCATCAGCCAAAGATGACATAGGTGTTTCAGATCCTCTTCCTATAAGTTCGGAAGAAGCCCCTCCGAAAGTTCAAGATGAGACATGTCTCGTGAGAATCATGTGGGATTAAAAACCAGTGATGCTACTCTCGAAAAGCAGGTAGTAGGATCACCGGTTCACTTGTTAATGAAAGTGAAGATACTCCGTCTCGATACCATAATGTCCCTTGACTAGGCTCAGAGACCAAAGACCAGGCTTCTCCTCTGTCCATCCTTTGATTTTTTCCCTGACTTAAGCCTATAGATTATCGAAGGAAAAACTCCTTTGTCATGTTACAACGAAAATTGCCCTTCTCTTTCAGAATTGCATAATGCCGCTAAACAAAATCAAGTTATCCAAAGAAAAACATTTCATATAAATTTGAATAGATAAAAGGTATACTTGTACAAGTCAGTATTCAAATAAATTCAAATGGAATAGAACTAATTCCACATCTTATTTGTTCCCCAAGTCAAGCAGAGAGACGGTTCTTTAAAATGGCTCCCTGGACTCTGCCAGTGGCCAGACATTTTCTCGCATCGTAAAACTTTAAATAAAAATTCGGGAAACCTATTTTTGGCCTAAAAGTCCTCAGATGTCACTACTTTATTGTAGATCGTGTAAAGTTTGCCAACTGTCATCCTCACGAGGTACCAGGCGAGTACCTATGGTCAATGCCTAGCCTTTACGGTACCGTTTGAAAGAGTAGCCATTGACATCGTTGGTGCCCCTTTACTCCAATTTCCTCTGGGGAACATAGTATATATATTAAACAATGGTTGATTATGCTTCGAGTTTCCTCCCTGAAGCCATACCCTTAAAGACCATAACTACTACAGAGGTGGCTGAAGCCTTTGTGTCCATCTCTCCAGAGGTGGGCATCCCCCCCTAGAGAAAATTTTGTCTACCGTGGGACACAATTCTCATAAATCGACTTAATGCAACATCTATAACCAACTTCTGGGAGTAAAGCCTCTCTTCACAAACACCCTATCCATCCCAGCAGTAATGGGAGGATTGAGCGCCATGCATCGATTCTCAAGTCCTTTTAAGAAACTTTGCACCTGTAAACCTAAGGGTGGCGATCGTTACCTACCCCTGTGCCTATGTTTCATGAGGGAAGTTCCCAGTGACCTTTTGGGTTTTCACCTTTTGAACTTCCACTATGGTAGACAAGGCCAGAGGACCACTGTCCATCCTTCAATGACTGTAGATGACTAATGAGGAGGTAAATGCTTAGGTTCAGGTCTTCTTACCAGTTCCCCTTGACCTTAGATCCAAACTTGAGGAGGACATCTGACATAGTTTCGAAAAACCTAAGCCTTGGTCAATGGACCAGTACAAAACCTATTTTGAACTCACAAAAGTCATGAGTAGAAAGTTTCTTAAAGTAGGAGATGAAGTTCTTGTTCTGTTTCCTATCAAGTCAAATAAAATATAGTATCATTGGAAGTCGATATAAAGTATTAAAAATTTGTGGGAAAGTTGACTACCTCATAGAAGGCAAGGGAACACCTAAGCTTTATCATATCAACCATCCTTAAGAAATATTCCCGAAGAAAATTCGGTTAACTGCCTTAACAACTTTTTTATCTTAGTTTTCCACACGAACTTGATAAGACCACTGAAGAATGTAAGTGTGCGTAATTGACACCTCTAACTTAGACTATGAGAAGAACTACATGACTTGGTGACCTTGACCACTCGGATGCAACCAACATTAATATTAAAGAAATAAAAAAAAAAAAAATTTCCTTGATGACCCTAAGAGACATGACCACTTCAATGGTGTGTGTAACTATTCAGACTCTTTACTGATATTCCAGGTGGTACCTCCACGGTAGTCCCATAAGAACTGACGTATTGACGGAGAACAATCCTATCAAACGGAATTATACCCATTTCCCAGTTCACCTTAGGGGATGCATTTGACCGAGAGGTAACAAATTATTAAAACTAAAGATCACTGAACCTTCAGTATCTTCATATTGTTTCCCCGTAGTCATGGTTTAAGAAGGAGGATAATCATATAGACTTGCTATTGACTTCAGAGCCTTAATGCTATAAACTTCGGTGGATGCTGAGCCTATGCCCTTAATAGATAGTCGATCTACCAAAATTTGACGCTCCTCCTTCTTTCAGCGATTGATAATTCACAGGCATATCATCAAGTAAGTTAGATCCTTCTTCTATGCAGTACAACCGCTTTCCATACACACCAAGGACTGATGCAGAACGAACTATGCCCTCGGTGGTAAACTGCTGTGCTACCTACATGATACTGAGATAAAGGTCTTGGGTAATAAGCCAATGTTTTCAGTTTTATTGATAACATTTTATTTATGACATCCACGTGGGGGCGAACATATCCAAACATTAACCATCAGTTTCTGCATAGTTAAACGCACATGGCCTCACTGCCAAGCGAAGAAATGCTTCTTGGGTATAACAAGATTAGATACCTTGGTCACTTTCTAAGAATCTCTCTGCAGCCTCTCCCCGTAAGATCAAAGCTTTATTAATTTAAATTCCCCAAAACCAAGAACTCATGCGTAGCTTTCTTGGGTTCTGTATATTTTTATGCAAACGGTTTATCCGAATCTTGCTGATCTTACAGGCATCTTACTCCGACTTTCTAAAAAGTCTGTGAAGGAACCTCTAACTTTCCGACGTAGCTCGGGATAAGTTTAATGAGATTAAAAGTATCTTTGCGAAAGACCCTATATTTAAAGATTCCAGATATTAATAAACATTTTGTTGAGAACTGATGCCCCCAATACTGGCTTAGGTGCAGTGTTACTACAATACCATGATGGTACTCCCTTCCCTGTATGCTTCCTAAGCCGGAAACTCCTTCCGCAGAAACAAGATACTCCACAATAGAAAAGGAATGTTTAGCCCTCGTGTGGGGTATCTAAAAAAACTTAAATTTTATTTGCGGGGGGAAAAGAATTTTCATTTTAGAAACGGACCACAAACCTTTGATATACCTAGAAACTTTTAAGGGAACCAACAGTCGCCTCTTGAGGTGGACATTGGCACTCCAGGCTTTTAAGTTCCATATTGTGTGTATCAATGGTTCATCCAATTATTTCTTGACTGGTTAAGTCGTGACAGTCAGTAGAAGATTTGTCCCTTTTACGCGATTTCCCACATGTTAGAACTTTTTCCGCCTATTTCTTCTTATACTCCTTGACTATAAGTCTTGGTATGGGGGGAGTGTGGGGGAAAAGTTAAATTAGATAGGAGTAGAGAGGGAATATATATTAACAATAGTTTCATTGCCGGCTACTCGTTAAGGTAGGGTCAGTCTAGCTCCCGATATTCCCGCCTTTTCTCCCCCAACCCCTAAATTGATAGTTTGTCTGCCGGCTACTAGTTAAGGTAAGGCAAGTCAAGCTCCCGTTTTTCCCGCCTTTTTTCCCCCTCCCTGAAAGTGATAGTTTGACTGCCGGCTGCTTGTTAAGGTAGGGTCAGTCTAGCTCCCGCTATCCCTTCCCCTCCCTCTTCCCCCCCCCGAAAGGTGACGTGTGGGGCTCTGGTCAAACAGTAAATCACTCGACTCACAGCTCCCAACACTACTCTTGGATGACAGTGAGGGTCACCTGTCAATCAACAAGAAGAACAGGAGACGGACTAACGTCCTGGAGACGTCCCATTTTGGATTTAAGTACCTGTGCACCTGTATGAAATTGCAGGACATAACCCCACATCATTGCAGAGGTAAAGAACCTGCTTTCCTGTCATCGGGATACTACTCAAGGCTCTATCTACTGTGAAGAACTAGCCAGTGGGTCGTAACCAACACCTGTGACCCCCCCCAATCATCAGCAACGGCTACGATTTCAACAACAGTGTCACCAACACCAGACACCCCTATACCTATTAGCGTTGAATTCATTTATCATTTATATTTTTTATTTTTCATTTTCTTTAATGTAGGATTAATATTTCATATTTAAGTGTTTTATATTTTATATTTTCTATATAATAAAGTGTTTATGTTTGTTATTATTTCTTTTTCTATTCACTAATTTTCCTGAGGAGGAGCCAGCCTTGGTAATACTGTCTGAAGTTGTTACAGGACTGAGTAAGCCTTCACAAACATATAGGATATACAATTTATAAGGTTCAGTTATTCAGTATTTATTTGGTTTTGAGTGAGTAAGTGATCTTTGAGAAGAGACTTGAATTTATAAACAGGTAGTGTTTCTTTTATATTTACTGGTAATGAATTCCAGATTTTAGGGCCTTTTATGTGCATTGAGTTTTTGCATAGCGTGAGATGGACACGAGGAACATCAAAGAGTGATCTGTGCCTTGTGTTATGGTCATGTGTTCTGTTGAGGTTGGCAAGGAGATGTTTGAGGGGAGGGTTAAATATCAGAGTTAAGTATTCTAATATATGTAATGGTGCAGTAATAAGTATGGATGTTTTGTATGGTGAGTAGGTTGAGTGTTTTGAATATTGGTGGAGTGTGCTGCCTGTAGTGAGAATTTGTTATCATTCTAACTGCAGCCTTTTGTTGGGTAATTAGTGGTCTGAGATGGTTAATTTGTTGTTTGAGGCCCCATGCACAAATTCCATAGGTGAGATAGGGGTAATAAGAGAGTGATAAAGGGCCAGGAGGGCTGACTGTGGAACATAGTACCGTATCTTCGATAGTATGCCTACAGTCTTGGAAATTTTCTTAGAAATTTGTTGTATATGTGTATGAAATTTGAGTCTATTATCCAAGGTGGATTCCTAAGAAATTTCCCTCTGTTAGCTTTGTGATAGGTGATCTGTTTATCGTTATGTTAAGAGGTACATCTGTAGCTCTGTTACCAAACTGGATGAAGTAGGTTTTGTCAATGTTCAGTGTAAGTTTGTTAGTCCTCATCCAGGTAGATATTTTCTGTAATTCGGTGTTTACAGTATTGGCTAGCGTGACTGGGCTCGGGTGAGAGAAGACGTATGTAGTGTCATCTGCAAAAAGTGTGGGTTTGAGTAATTGCGAAGCATTTGGTAGGTCATTTATGTATAGGAGAAAGAGAAGAGGGCCAAGGACACTTCCCCTGTGGGCCCCCCCAAAACTTTTTAATTGGTTTGAGGGAAAAGAGCTTGCCCCTTTTTTGCGTACCCCAAAAAGGGGCTTCTGTTCCCGGGAGGTATGACTTGGGGTAGTTGGGGGAGTCCCCCTTTTAATACCATAGTGGATTTCCTTATTTTCCAAAGCGTGTAAAGCAAAATTTTTAATTTTTTTATGTTTGCATCTTTTAGGCTTTTTTTTTTTCCTGAATCCAAAATTGGCGGGGGTTTTTGAGAATTTTTTGGGTGCCTTTATAAATGAATATAGTCTCCTGTGAAACGGGGTTTCTCAAAGATTTGGATAGCAATGGTAAGTTTGTTATTGGCCTATGTTTTTTAAATCTGAAAGGGCACCACCTTTATGTATTGGTGAACCCCTTTCTGTTTTTTGATTTAGTTTCGGGAAGGGGGGCCTATTTTTCTAGTGACTTTTTAAAAAATTTAATTGAATAGATGCGAGGGGACATGGGCCCCCTCTCTTGTACAATAATGGGGGGACATGAGACAGATTTCCCTGAGTTTTTTTTAATGATTTTAAAAATCTGGGTGACCCCATGGGCTCATTGGAGCAAGAAGGAAATGGGAAGCACCCCCCACCCGCCATGGAGAGAAGACGTCGTCGTTCCTGCTTTTCAGCTGAGCAACTCGGAACACTGTTGCTCGGTTTTTTTTTGGTTTTCCCCCTGAGAAAGCTCTTCCCCAGAGTTTAAAGGAAACTTGCTTGCAGTCACTTCGACCCCCACCCCCTTTCAAGAGGGAAAGGTGGTGATTGCTTGCTTGTTCACCCCTCTCACCCCCCCATCCCCCCTACCTTCCCTCCCCCCCTTTCCCCCCAAACAAAAACACGGCCCACACACAAACACACTACATACATTGCTATCCTTCTGACTTTCCATCTTCTTCTTTTTGGGCAATTTTCGCTTTGGCAGTTTAAACAAAAGGTTTTTTGGGACTACCCGGGTTCCCCCCGTGGGGTTTTTTTAAAAATGGGCCGTCTTTGTTTTTGGGGCCCTTTCCCCCTCACCACTCGAGGGTGGGCTATTTTGGGGGGGCGGGCCTTCATAATAGCTAAAAATTGGAGGTTAGTTAACATTAAGGAAAGACCCCTTTTTGAAAAAGAAACTCCTTGCCAGATTTCCTTCCTAGAATCATGGGGGAGGATAGGGGTAAGTTTTACTTTTGTTAGGGAAAAAACCAAAAGTTGTTTGAAAGAAATTCTACCCATGTTTTTTGCTCAAACGTTTTTTTGTTGCTCCTTAAAGTTTTTAAAAAACCCACGCTGGCAGATTTCTCCCCCTCTTGGGAAGAAATTTTACTTAAAAGTAAATTTTTGGGGTTGTTCAAAAAAAACTGAAATTTTCTGGTGTTACCCCATTTGGCACCGGAGAGCTATCAAGCTCAGAGGACTGTGTTTGTTGCCAGAACAACATTTTTCATGAGACAACACAGGAATGAAATTTTTTGAGGACTTTAATACAGAGAAATTCTGAATTTGGGGCGGGGTAGAAGAAACATAAATTCTCTAAACCAAACAACAACAAGGAAACCCTTTAAAGTTAATACTTGAGACCCCCTGAGGGGGCCCAAAAACTTGTGTGAAAAAAGGTTTTAAAAAAGTTTTGGCCCAAAATTTTACACCTGACCAAATCTCCCCCTTAAAACCCTTTGCCCGTGGACAAAAATTTTTTTAAATGTTATCCCTTTGGTCATAAAAACCAAAAAAAGGGCCAGTACTAAAAGGGCAATTTTGCTTTTTTGGTTTCGGGCCCAAAACATTCTTATCGAATTGTAAAAAAAAAAATTTAACACCCAAATTTCCCTTGCAATGGAAAACATCGCTTTTTTCTCCCTTTTTGGTCCAAAGGAAAAAGGAAATGCAAAAAATTTAAAAAAGCCAAAAAAACGTCCATTCTAAAAGCCCAACCCCCCCAGGCACCCCCAAAAGGTTCCCAAACTTCCTTCCCAGCTCTCCCTTGGATCTAGGGGGAAACTCCTCGGGTCCAAACCAAGGGTTTCCAATTTTTGGAAATTTCTGCCCCCTCTTGGGGGCCCCCCCCAAAATCTAACCCCCCCTTTACAACATACACAAAGCACCAACAAGGTTCATTCTAAACTCCTATGTCTCAGGTATCCACACCGGGGGAAATTTATGCCCCGAAGCACAACTAATTTTATTTGGGGCCCAAAAAGGACAAGCGGTGGTGACTTTCAACTCGGGCTTGGGTTTTTAAATATCTTTTTAAGGGCCCAAATTTGGGATCACTCCCATCACTATCCCAAAAAAATTTGGGGAAGGATTTTTCCCCCAACCCCTTCTCAAAACCAAGAAGTATGTCCCCTACTCACTTTCTAAAAATAAACCTAAGTCTTTCCCTGGCCCGGGGATCGCCCACCCCCGCATACCCGGGTTTTTAAACCCCCCCAAACCCGAAAAGTAAAACACCTAAACCATAACAATCCCCAAAAATTTTGGTGCCTACTCCCCCCGGGAAATGAAGCTGATCCTTTAAAACAGGAACTTTCCCAGGGTAACTCACCTTGCCTACCAAATTTTTCCCCTTTGGGAAAGCCCAAACAGTCTCCCATTAATCCCCAGGGACCCTCTGCTTTCCTGTAACTGGGAATTATCCCTCATTTTCTGATGAGGGACTCTAACGATTCTAATGAGTCTGTTAATATTCCCACCTCTAGTAAAGAGGATGGAATTTTTAATCACAAGCAATACGCAGAATTTTCCCTCCCCCCCTTGGCGAGTCCAGCAGGGATAGTGTGGATACCAAACATGCCCTTTCTTTGCGGGCCGGTTCAAAACCGCATTAAAAACGAGCGAAGTGCAAAAAAAATAAGGGGGTTTTAAAATTTTTCCCAAAAATTTAAATTGTTCAAAAATTTCTTTAATAACCTTTAAACCCCCTTGAGGTTGAACTACATAATTACAATCCCGATTTTATACTCTTGAACGAGACAGCTGAAAAATTGACAAAAAATTAAATTACGGGGTTTAAATTTCTATTTGGGGAAAAAATCGAGGGACCCTTTAGTGGTTTGTAGCCCTTATTTAAAAATTAGGATACTTTTAAAAAATATTCATTTTTATGAAATAACATTCTTGCATAAAAAATGACAACATTCTGGACAACTAGTGATAGGAACTGGATTTTTTCCCCCGAAACAAAAATTATTAAGTAAATTCCTCTCCCTTGGGATTTTAAAGCAGAAATTTTCCCAAAAAATTCTAGCGGGAAATTTTTAAAAATGCTCATCACCCTGCCCTCTTAAAGTGGGGTTGGTATTCCACTAGGTGACTTAAAAGGCAAACAACTCTTTAATATAATG
Organism: Cherax quadricarinatus; assembly: GCF_026875155.1. Taxonomy (NCBI): domain Eukaryota; kingdom Metazoa; phylum Arthropoda; class Malacostraca; order Decapoda; family Parastacidae; genus Cherax; species Cherax quadricarinatus. The sequence goes on along the minus strand of NC_069405.1, from coordinate 88,841,113 downwards.
ACAGCTAGAAACTTGTATTTAAAGGGCCCCTTCCTTTAAATCGTACACGGGACCTCATCCGGGGGACACCAGAATAGTATGACAAAAAAAGGACGGTGAAATCTTTCACTGTCGTAAAACTCCTGGGGAAAACGTAGGATCTGACAATATCCCGGGTTTAAAATTTACAACTACAAACTTCTCCATTTAGAATACCTGAAAATCCAAAACCCCCAATCTTAACCCCCTGGGATTTGACCCCTTCAGGGCATTTCTGGGTGAATAAAAATTGTGTCGGGAAAAATCTCCCTTTCCCCACTGAAATTTGATGATGCAATCAGGCCCCCTGCTTAATTGAAAAATTAAAAGCTACAAAAGCAATTTGAAAAATTAAAGTTTCCAAAAAAAGGGATTTTATCAAAAATTAAAAACCAAACTGGGGGAAATTAGAGACAATTTAAAAATTATCAAGAAAAAATGTCAAAGGGCATTTCAAACGCGACAACCCCCCAGTAGCTAAAAATGCACCGATTAAGGCAAGAATTAATTAACTTGATTAGTCATCAAAAAAGGGAAATTTTATGGAAATTGCTAGTTCTTAAAGCTAACCCGGGTAAAAACGTAAACCCAAGCAAAATTTTGGGGGGTAAGTCCGACAACTTTTAGGGGAAAACCCCAAAAGGGCCCCCTAACAAACCTATTTTCAAACCTTCACTGATAGGATATAAAGGGATGTTGAAATTAAACAAAAACATCCACGGGGCCCGGGCAAATTTTGATGGGTGATTTTGGGAAAAAAAAATTCTCTCCCACAAAACAGCCCTTTAAATTTTAAAAATTTAATCTTTAACATTTTGGTAAAATGAATGGAGAGATGAAAAATTGGTGATTTTACAACCACTACCTTCCATAATACTTAAAACTCTTAAAGATACCCACCCGCTTACTAGACCTTTTTAAATTTTCTAAGATAAGTAAAGGTTTTTGGAAAAATGAAAATAAAGCCCCGGCCTCTCGGAAAAACAATGAAACAAAAAAAAGTTCCTACCCAGAAAATTTAAACAGTCTTTGGTAAATATCTTTAATGGGAAACTTTGGGCCCCAGGACATTTTCCATTGTTTTTAAGACTGCTAGGATGATTTTTTCTTAGTAAGCCCAATAAAGACATCCCCCCAACCCGGGAATATAGACCATATCTTTACTTGAAATTTACTGGGAAAAAATCTTGAAAGGGCATTTTTCCCAAAAATTGAAATACTATATGGAGTTTTAAACACTTTTTTACTGGAAAAAACCCAAATTTTGGGTTTTAGAAAACACAGAGGGGACCAAACATCAAAAATTTATTTTCGGGTACTGTAAACAAATCTAAAAAAATCGGGCCCAAACTTTCCTTAATTGGCCCCCAGAGTGTTCAAAAGGGTTTTTTATAGCTTTTGGGATGATGGCCTTATATACAAACTCATTGAAAATACCCGACCATAACTGGACTTTTTTCAAATTTAAAATATAATTTTTTAACTCAAAGAAAAATCATTTCCCCCCTTTTTTGGCCCGGTCGACAGAGCCTTTTATACCGACAGTGGGGTCCCCCAAGGTTCTTGTCTCAGTCCAATTCCCGTTCAAATTTATTGAAGACCTTTTCCCCAAACCAGAGTTTAAGGGTACAAATTTTGGAAAACAGTTTTTCAATATTTTATTCATGTTTGTCTCATCAACTCCGGGGAACAGGAAAATACAAGTAGAGAGAGCAAGAAAAAATTTAATAAAATTTGGGAAATTTTGGGCGAAATCTAAATTTGGGAAAAAAAAAATGGAAGGGAAATTTCGACTAATCCTGACAATCCTTGGGTTTTTACGATGGAAGTTTTGCATCAAAAAATTTAAAAATTTTTGGGGGGTTTTTCTCCATCAAAGGGACACCCTTTGCCCTTTGAAAAACCCCAAAAGATTTTGGGGTAAAGAAATAACAGGGTGCTTCCCCTCAACATCTCATGAAAATAAAGAGATCAACATAGCCAAAACCCGGTCTTTTTTGCAGTCTCTTTTGATTAATCAAGCCCCCCAACATGTCAAAAACTCTGTAAAAAAATGTTTTTTTAAATTTTACCCCGAATACCCTTGTGTCCCAATGCATTAACAACAAAGACCAAAATGCTACGGTTTTTCAAAGGGGCCAAAAAATAGGTCTTCCTTCTTATTACCCAACCGGGGGAGAGACGGAAATTAAAATGGCAGATTTACACATACAACAGAAATTACTGCCATAAAGTAGGGCCCTTCCCCCCAAAAAAAAGAAACAACTCTAACAAAACAAGAAAATTTAAAAGCCAATAGAGAAAAATTTCCCAACAAATGGTAAATACCACAGTTATTTTCATCCCAAAACTCCTCCTCACAGGGCTCAAAAATGACTCTCCCACAGAGGGTTTCCTCGTTTTTTTCATTAAAAATATTACCAACGACCCCTGATATTTTAGCAACCCCCCTGATGAAAAAAGATTGGGGAAAACCCCAAAACCCCTTTTATGTATACTAGGGAAAAACATGCCCCCCCAATTAGGGAAAACCTTTTTATATAACAAACTAATTTTAAAAAAAAATTTCTAATTTTCTAGGGCTGGGCACCACCTGTAAAGGAAACCATTGTCACATAATTTTATAAACTGGCCAGAAAAAATTTTTGCCTTTTATTGTCGCATAAATATTTCCCTTTTTGCAAACGAAAAAAAAAAAAAAAAAAAAAAAATTGCAACTTGTATTTACTACCAAAAACAGGGGTCATGTACTTATAAATTGTTATATCATGTTACTCTGATGGGTTTAGTTTTAAAACCCCCTAAAAGGGAAAATCTTATCAATTTTCCCTTCCCCTTTTTAAATTACCCCAAAAAGGTTGGGGCCCCTTACCTTTTATATTTCCCACCTCTCTCCCCCCCCCAAACCCCTTTTCCCAAAATTTCTATCCTTACCCATCCCTTTTTCCTTAACCCTTTTCACCCAAAACTTGGTCTGGGCCCAAAGGGCCCAAAGGGGAAAATTTTTGATGAATTGGTTTTTTAGAGAAACCCACATTTTATTTAAAATTTCCCCAAAATGTGCAACTCTTGGGTAACTTTTTTTGAGGAAACCCTTTTTCCCCCCAAAAGCCGGGTTCAAAAGTCCCTCGTAGGAGAAACCCTTTAAGAACAAGGGGGGTAAAGAGGTAATTTAGTCCCCCAACCTTGAGTTTATGGGGTTTATCCACAAACTTTAATAGAATACCATATCAGCGGGGAGAACAGCTTTAAACTGTATGGGGGAAAGGTTTCAGCAGGGCATTTGGTTTTGTCAAAATTTGTTTCCTGTGGGAAATAGGGGCGTGCCCAAGAAATTTGGCCAGCGAAGAAAACCTAAGTATTTAAAATCCAAGAATTTGCAATGTCTTTAAAAATTTTTCAGTGTTCCCCGTCAGACACTGCAACTTCTTGGGATCTTTTTGTGGGCTATTATGGTTGCAAATTTTTTCAGTGAGCCCGGTTTGGTTTTGTTATTGTTGGGTTTTTGAATGTGTTGTTTTATATTGTTGAGAATCAATTACAGGGCCCGATTTATTTTAAAGGCCAAAAGGTTTTATGTTTAAATTCCAGCTAAGAGAAGGGGGTGGGTTTTTCAATTGTCTGTTTGTTATTAGGAAATTTAAATTTTTCACTGAAATTTTGGGGGTTTGTGTGGGGGTTTTAAACCGGGAAAAGGCAAACCCATTGTTTATAGGCGTCTTAAGGTTTTTTTTCAGTTTAAAATTTTTCAAAAATGTTTTTTCCCTATTCCTTTACTAAAGCAAGTTTTTTCTAATAAAAATAATTGGTTTGAGTTTAAAAATTGGGAATAATACCCCCCAACTTGGGGGGGTTGGGCTTTCGGGGTTTTGGATTGCGGTTATTCCCGGTAGGGGGGGTAAAATTTTTATTGTTTGGGCCTGCTTTAAAACCAGGGGAATTTTTTTCCCCAAGGGGAAAGGGGTTAAATTTAGAAGGGGGGGGTTTTCTTTTTTTGGGGGATTCAAGGGAGGTTTAGGGGCCAAACATAGGGGTTTTTCCTTTAAATGGACTGACCAGACTTTTTTTTTAGGGAATTTTTTTTGGATAGTTTTGGCTTGTGATGCTGTTAGGGTTTTAAAACCCCGGAGTTTAAATTTTTTAAATCAAAGGTTTTTTATTTTTTGGGGTCAGAAAATGGGTTTGGGTCAAGGGGCAAAGTGATCAAACATCTTCTGGTTTTAAATTTTGGGTTTTTTATATCCTGGTTGTGTTGTTTAGGGTTTTTTTTATGAAAACTGTAGTGGGTGAAGTTTGGGACAAGTTAAAATAGCTTAGCATTTTGGTCATGTAGAATTTTAGTCCCCTATTTCACCTAAAGGAGTTGGGTTTTTGTCTATGGGTTTTTGCTGGGAAATGGAACTTTAAAATACAAAAGGGAAAACTAAAAATAAAAAAAAAAAAATTAAAAATAGGGACAAGATTTCACTTTGGTTTAATTTCACTAGGGTCCAATGTAATGACTTTGGTTATGTCTATGTTTGAGCTGGAATGAGCTATAGTTTTTCCAAACCTTTTTTTAATCAAAAAAAAAAAAATACCCAAATTTAAAAAAAGCAACCCCGGGTCCAAATAGTAATTTCACTATGGCTAATAAAAGAATTTGGGGTTTTTGACTATGTATTGAGCAAAAATGACAAAATAAAAACCCGAGGGTTTTTTCTAATAAAATAAAAAAGGGACAAGACCCCTCAGTTTTTAATTGCACTACGGGGTTTTTAAATTGTTTACAAAATTTTGAGTATAATAAAATTTTAAAATTTACAAGATAAAATAAAGTTAAGGTTGCAAAAGAAAAAAGAAAAAAAAAAAATAGTTTTATTTTTAAAAAATGGGAAAACCCCAAAAATAAAACCCAAAAACCCCCAAAAACCCCCCATTGTAACCCTTATAGAGAATAAAAGGGGTTAAAATTTTGGGGTGCTGGTGTTTGTTGGGTGATTGGGGAAAGAGTGGAGAGTTTTTGCTCCCGGCCCTAAATGGGCTGAGTGGATGGTAGGGGTTTTTTGGTACTGAAGTCAAAGGTTGTACGGGAGTTAACTTTTAAATCACTCAGCCCGTCAGTCAAGTCATTAAATTTGGGTCAAATTATTGAGTCAAGCCATTTATCAGTCATCAAATCAGTCAACTCAAGTCATTCAGTCAAGTATTCAGTCGTCAAGGGCAAATCATTCATCATCAAACCCGTAAAACAAGTTAGTCAGTCAAGTCAGTAAGTCAAGTAAGTTTTTCAGTCAAGTCAGTAAGTCAGTCATTCAAGTCATTTAGTAAGTCAGCCAAGTCATTCAGTCAGTCAGTCATTCTGTAAGTCAGTCACACAAACTTATGTTTATCTCTTTTTATGTGTACAAAGTAACATTTCATTACAGCCACAGGTTATCTCTTGTCTAATATTTTTGTTTTCTTCATTAATTCTAAGACTTAACCCTTTGACTGTTTTGGTCGTATTATACGTCTTTCAAGCCACCGTTTTTGACGTATATACAGTATACTCATAAATTCTAGCGGCTTCAAATCAAGCAGGAGAAAGCTGGTAGGCCCACATGTGAGAGAATGGGTGTGTGTGGTCAGTGTGCACCATATAAAAAAAATCCTGGAGGATGCAGTGCATAATGAGGAAAAAAAACTCCAACCGTTTTTTTTAATTAAAATGCCGACTTTGTGGTTTATTTTCGTATAGTATTTATGGTTGTATTCTCGTTTTCTTGGTCTCATTTGATAGAATGGAAAACATATTATAGAAATAGACATGACTTTGACTGATTTTACTAAAAAAAGAACCTGGAAATGGAGCTCAAATTAGGGGAAATGTTTGATTTTTGCCGATGTTCAAAAGTAAACAAATGATGTCATTTTCCAATAAATGTCCAAGTAGCCATTCTAATATGCAGTCATGAATGGGTTGACATTATTTATACAATTATTACAATATTGCAGTAGTCTGCATAACAGTAAGTCTTCTATGTTTTGTTTGAATAAAAATTCAAAATAGAAAGCAAGAGTAATATCAGAGGGGCCTGGAGACATGACTGATGAACAAAGAAAATGTTATTTTAGAGCCAGGAATGTCTGCAGTCTTCATTCTGGACCCTATTTTGAAATTGTCATATTTTTTAATATTCGTGAAATTGGCCAAATTGCAAATTTCTGACCACGTTATTGGGTAGTTGAAATCGGTAAATGGGCAGTTTCTTGTACTCAATCGATAGAAAAAATAGAGTTCTAAAGAAATAGCTATGAGTTTGGTCAACTGGAACAATGGAATTAGCTGAAAATAGGGCTCAAAGTGGGCGAAATTGCCGATTTGTAAATATCGCCGAGGTCGCTAACTTCACGAGAGCGTAATTCCGTCAGTTTTCCATCAAATTTCACATTTTTTTTGTTTTTGGTGTCATTACAATCGGGAAAAGATTCTCTATCATTTCATAATAAAAAATAATTTTTTTTTTTTTAAATTTTGTGACACCAGGAGACACTTCAGGATTGGGGGTTGCGACAGTCAAATTTTTTTTTTCACACTTTGGGGTGTCTTGCACGGATTAATTTGATTTCCATTATTTTGGGATCCTCTCCAAGATACGATACTACGTGCCGCAAACTGCCCTTCTCACACTATACCATTCACTTATATATCCATACCTCACCTATGCTATCTGTGCTTGGGGTTCAACTGCAGCAACACACCTAAAGCCAATAATAACCCAACAAAAAGCCGCAGTAAGAATAATCACTAAATCCCATCCCTGGCAACACCCCCCCCCCCACTCTTCATAGATCTAAACTTACTCCCTGTTCAGTACATCCACACTTACTACTGTGCAATCTACATCTACAGGACCTTAAATTCCAATATTAACCTTGACATAAAACGCTTTCTTGATAGTTGCGACAGAACCCACAGGCACAACACCAGACACAAACATCTCTATGACATTCCCGTGTCCGACTAAACCTTTACAAAAATTCAATGTATGTCAAAGGCCCTAAAATCTGGAACACCCTACCTGAAAATTCTAAAACTGCTGACACATTCATCACCTTCAAAACTACCATCAGAAAACATCTTATCTCCCTGATACACCCTGTCAACTAATTACACGAATACCACCTGGTGGTTAACACTTACACTCACTCACCCATTTGACCATAAACAGAAATATCAATCTCAATCTCAAAATAATGAATCTTAACTAGTCATAAGTTGGCCTGTGATACTCCAATACTGAAACTATGTACAGTGGACCCCCACATACCGTCGCCATCACATAACGTACAATCCGCATACCGCTCGCTTTTATCGCAAAAATTTTGCCTCGTATACCGCTCAAAAACCCGCTCACCGCTCTTCGTCTGAGATGCGTCCAATGTGCACACTTAGCCAGCCTCACATGTGCCGCCGGTGGCATTGTTTACCAGCCAGCCTCCGCGGTAACATCCAAGCATACAATCGGAACATTTCATATTATTAGTGTTTTTGGTGATTTTATCTGCAAAATAAGTGACCATGGGCCCCAAGAAAGCTTCTAGTGCCAACCCTACAGCAATAAGGGTGAGAATTACTATAGAGATGAAGAAAAAGATCATTGATAAGTATGAAAGTGGAGTGCGTGTCTCCGAGCTGGCCAGGTTGTATAATAAACCCCAATCAACCATCGCTACTATTGGTGGTACAGCTGCTGCTGCTGCTGTACCATCGTCAGCTGCTGCTGCACTGTCAGCTGCTGCTGCTGCTGTAGCACCATCAGCTGCTGCTGCTGTTGTACCACCATCAGCTGCTGCTGCTGCTGCTGTAGTACTGTCTGCTCCTGCTGTAGTACCGTCTGCTGCTGCTGTAGCATCGTCTGCTGCTGCTGTAGCACTGTCAGCTGCTGCTGCTGCTGTACCACCGTCAGCTGCTGCTGTAGTACCGTCTGCTGCTGCTGCTGTAGCATCGTCTGCTGCTGCTGTAGCACTGTCAGCTGCTGCTGTAGCACTGTCAGCTGCTGCTGCTGCTGTAGCACCGTTGTTGGTGTGGCTTATTGAGAATACCAAAAAACAATTAACCCCAGAGGATTTGCCACCCAGGATAACCCAAAAAAGTCAGTGTCATCGAAGACTGTCTAACTTATTTCCATTGGGGTCCTTAATCTTGTCTCCCAGGATGCAACCCACACCAGTCGACTAACACCCAGGTGAACAGGAAAAAATGCCTGGAACTAGTGCTCATATTGGTGAATTTAAAGCCAGCAAAGGTTGGTTTGAGAGATTTAAGAATCGTAGTGGCATACACAGTGTGATAAGGCCTGTTCTGGAAGAAAATGCCAAACAGGACCTACAGTACTCAGGAGGAAAAGGCACTCCCAGGACACAGTGTCTCATCAGTCATTGCTGCATCTTCAATAAAGGTAAGTGTCATTTATTCTTCATTTAGTAGAGTAGTACAGTGGACCCCCGGTTAACGATTTTAATCCGTGCAAGAGGGGTAATTGTTATGCGAAATAATCGTTATGTGAATGAATTTTCCCCATAAGAAATAATGGAAATAAAATTAATCCATGCAAGACACCCAAAAGTATGAAAAAAAATTTTTTTTACCACATGAAATGTTAATTTTAATACACACAAACTGAAAAAGGCATGCACACTTACATGACACTTACTTTTATTGAAGATCTGGTGATGATTGATGGGATGGGAGGAGGGGAGAGCATTATCTTCTTACTGTTTAGAAGGGGAATCCCCTTCCATTAGGACTTGAGGTAGCAAGCCCTTTTCTGGGGTTACTTCCCTTCTTCTTTTAATGCCACTAGGGCCAGCTTCAGAGTCACTGGACTTCTTTCGCACAAGATATCTGTCCATAGTGGCCTGTACCTCTCGTTCCTTTATAACTTCCCTAAAGTGTTTCACAACATTGTCAGTGTACAGGTTGCCAACACGGCTTGCAATAGCTGTGTGAGGGTGATTTTCATCCATGAAGGTTTGCACTTCAAGCCACTTTGCACAGATTTCCTTTATCTTTGTAGTAGGCAACTTCTTCAATTTCTCTCTCCCCTCCTCTGAACCAGTTTCCCCAGGTCTGGCCTCTTGCTCTTGAAGTTGATCTATCAGCTCATCAGTGGTTAGTTCTTCATTGTCCTCCTCCACCAACTCTTCCACATCCTCCCCACTAACCTCCAACCCCAAGGACTTTCCCAATGCCACAATGGATTCCTCAACTGGAATAATCCTCTCAGGGTTAGCCTCAAACCCTTCAAAATCCCTTTTGTCTACACATTCTGGCCACAGTTTCTTCCAAGCAGAGTTCAAGGTCCTCTTAGTCACTTCCTCCCAAGCCTTACCTATAAGGTTTACACAATTGAGGATATTAAAGTGATCTCTCCAAAACTCTCTTAGAGTCAGTTGAGTTTCTGAGGTCATTACAAAGCACCTTTCAAACAGAGCTTTTGTGTACAGTTTCTTGAAGTTGGAAATAACCTGCTGGTCCATGGGCTGCAGGAGAGGAGTGGTATTAGGAGGCAAAAACTTCACCTTAATGAAGCTCATGTCCCCATAAAGTCGCTCTGCCCCGTCTGTAGGATGACCAGGGGCATTGTCTAACACCAGGAGGCACTTAAGTTCTAATTTCTTTTCAGTTAGGTAATCTTTCACATTGGGGGCAAATGCATGGTGTAACCAGTTATAGAAAAATTCCCTAGTGACCCATGCCTTACTGTTTGCCCTCCACAGCAAAACACAAATTATCCTTGAGGACATTCTTTTGCCTGAACGCTCTGGGAGTTTCAGAGTGATACACTAATAAAGGCTTCACTTTGCAATCACCAGTAGCATTGGCACACATGAGAAGAGTAAGCCTGTCTTTCATAGGCTTATGTCCTGGGAGTGCCTTTTCCTCCTGAGTAATGTAGGTCCTGCTTGGCATTTTCTTCCAGAACAGGCCTGTTTCATCACAATTAAACACTTGTTCAGGTTTCAGTCCTTCAGTTTCTATGTACTCCTTGAATTCCTGCACATATTTTTCAGCCGCTTTGTGGTCCGAACTGGCAGCCTCACCATGCCTTATCACACTATGGATGCCACTACGCTTCTTAAATCTCTCAAACCAACCTTTGCTGGCCTTAAATTCACTCACATCATCACTAGTTGCAGGCATTTTTTTAATTAAATCCTCATGCAACTTCCTAGCCTTTTCACATATGATCGCTTGAGAGACGCTATCTCCTGCTAGCTGTTTTTCATTTATCCACACCAATAAGAGTCTCTCAACATCTTCCATCACTTGCGATCTTTGTTTCGAAAAACACAGTTAAACCTTTGGCAAGAACAGCTTCCTTGATTGTCTTTTTGGTGCCCACAATAGTAGCGATGGTTATTGGGTTTCTTGTACAACTTGACTAGGTCGGCGATACGCACTCCACTTTCATACTTATCAATGATCTCTTTCTTCATTTCAATGGGAATTCTCACCCTTATTGGTGTACGGTTGGCACTAGAAGCTTTCTTGGGGCCCATGGTCACTTATTTTCCAGAAACAGCACCGAAAACACTGTAATAATACGAAATATTCCGAGTGTATGCTTGGATGCTACCACGGAGGCTGGCTGGTAAACAATGGCACGGGCGGCACATGTGAGGCTGGCTGAGGGCGCACATTGGACGCGTCTCGGACGAAAATCGGTGAGCGGGTTTTTAATCGGTATGCGCGGCAAAAATTTTGCGATTAAAGTAAGCGGTATGCGAAATAATCGCTGGGGTCCACTGTACATGCACAATATATATTGTGCATGTACTACTCTACTATTGTGCATGTATCCTTCTCTTTGTGTGTAGGAAAATGTATATTTCATGTGGTAAAATTTTTTTTTCATACTTTTGGGTGTCTTGCACGGATTAATTTGATTTCCATTATTTCTTATGGGGAAAATTCATTCGCATACCGATCATTTCGCATAACAATGAGCCCTCTTGCACGGATTAAAGTCGCTATGTGGGGGTCCACTGTATAGTGCCAAAACAAAAGCATTCACATTGCTAAACTCACAAACTAGTATTTAGTCACTTAGCCATAATACCAACTTACCTCATAATTTTGTAATATTTTAAACTTAAGATTTAATTTAAGTCTGCCTGAAATGCCTAGCCATGCTAGGTGTTCTAGTGGTACACTCTGTAATTATTATTTTACTACATGTAAACCACACAATAACCAAATTCTGTAAACTCAGCATTGTAATCCTTATAGAGAATAAACTTTGAATTTGAATTTGAATTTGAATTTGAATTTCTTATGGGGAAAATTAATTCAGCTAACGATAATTTCATCTAACGATGAGCTTTCAGGAACGGATTAATATCGTTAGCTGAGGGTCTACTGTACAAGCAAACTGAGTTACAAGCTCGGTCATGGAACAAATTAAACTCCCTCCATCCTTGGCCCTGACTTTGTGCCATAACACTCTAACTTCATTTGTCTTGGAGCAACACTTCAATTTAAAACCAACACTAGGATTTTATTCAAAATATGCTCATTGGATTTCCAATACTCAAATCTATTTTCTTTTTTATACTGTACATCTCCGCATAACCAACTTAGGTTGATATTTAAGAAGAAATGGTTAAAATATCAAGAGGTGCTGGGCTTGGGTGATCACACAGGAGTGAATTTATACCATTTAGCAAATTGGCAGAAATGGGGTAACTGCATAAAATTAAATTCACATAAAGAATAAAGTAATAAAAAAGTATTCACATAAAGTATTCAAACGAATTTATCCGTGAATTTTGAGTGCATACAAAACTGAGACCATTATATGATAGTGTAGGGAAGATGATGCCATTCCCTTGAGCCCTCCTAGGGCAGGGAAGGCGCCAGAGCCGGAGCTTGTTACCAGATGCAGCTCAAAAGACTGCCATTCCCATGAGCCCCCCTGGGGTGGGGAAGACGGCAGACCAGAGGCCTAATTCTCCCTATGAGCCCTGTGAGGGCAGGGAATGGGGCTAGGTCTGGTCCCAGAAGATGAGAAGGTACTTGTACCTCCTCCCATGGCAGACATTGGTCTCAGACACTCCCAAGACAGGGAGCCAAGGCTGGATCACCATCTGGAAAAGACCTGGGCCGGAAGAGTACCGGCGAATCAAGATGATGCTGTACATACCAAGACCACCAGCGTCCTCTCCACGAAGTCTTTTTGCTGAATGAGTGAGGGAGTCATCCATTTTTATGATCTGCAACAGGAAAAACAAGATTATTAATATTTTTTTATTTTTATTATCACACTGGCCGATTCCCACCAAGGCAGGGTGGCCCGAAAAAGAAAAACTTTCACCATCATTCACTCCATCACTGTCTTGCCAGAAGGGTGCTTTACACTACAGTTTTTAAACTGCAACATTAACACCCCTCCTTCAGAGTGCAGGCACTGTACTTCCCATCTCCAGGACTCAAGTCCGGCCTGCCGGTTTCCCTGAACCCCTTCATAAATGTTACTTTGCTCACACTCCAACAGCACGTCAAGTATTAAAAACCATTTGTCTCCATTCACTCCTACCAAACACGCTCACGCATGCCTGCTGGAAGTCCAAGCTCCTCGCACACAAAACCTCCTTTACCCCTCCCTCCAACCTTTCCTAGGCCGACCCCTACCCCGCCTTCCTTCCACTACAGACTGATACACTCTTGAAGTTATTCTGTTTCGCTCCATTCTCTCCACATGTCCGAACCACCTCAACAACCCTTCCTCAGCCCTCTGGACAACAGTTTTGGTAATCCCCGCACCTCCTCCTAACTTCCAAACTACGAATTCTCTGCATTATATTCACACCACACATTGCTCTCAGACATGACATCTCCACTGCCTCCAGCCTTCTCCTCGCTGCAACATTCATCACCCATGCTTCACACCCATATAAGAGCGTTGGTAAAACTATACTCTCATACATTCCCCTCTTTGCCTCCAAACAAAGTTCTTTGTCTCCACAGACTCCTAAGTGCACCACTACCCTTTTCCCCTCATCAATTCTATGATTCACCTCATCTTTCATAGACCATCCGCTGACACGTCCACTCCCAAATTCTGAATACATTCACCTCCTCCATACTCTCTCCCTCCAATCTGATATCCAAATTTCTTTCATCACCTAATCTTTTTGTTATCCTCATAACCTTACTCTTTCCTGTATTCACTTTCAATTTCTTCTTTTGCACACCCTACCAAATCATCCACCAATCTCTGCAACTTCTTTTCCGAATCCCCCAAGAGCACAGGCCCTCAGCAAAGAGCATCTGTGACAACTCCCACTTTATGTGTGATTCTTTATCTTTTAACTCCACGGATCTTGCCAAGACCCTCGCATCTATAAATATATTAAACAACCACGGTGACATCACACATCCTTGTCTAAGGCCTACTTTTACTGGGAAATAATTTCCCTCTTTCCTACATACTCTAAACTTGAGCCTCACTATCCTCGTAAAAACTCTTCATGCTTTCAGTAACCTACCTCCTACACCATACACCTGCAACATCTGCCACATTGCCCCCCTATCCACCCTGTCATACGCCTTTTCCAAATCCATAAATGCCACAAAGACCTCTTTAGCCTTATCTAAATACTGTTTACTTATATGTTTCACTGTAAACACCTGGGCCACACACCCCCCTACCTTTCCTAAAGCCTCCTTGTTCATCTGCTATCCTATTCTCCGTCTTTACTCTTAATTCTTTCAATAAAAACTCGACCATACACTTTGCCAGGTATACTCAACAGACTTAAACCCCTTAAAATTTTTTCACTCTCTTTTTTCCCTTTGCCTTTAACAAAGGAACTATGCATGCTCTCTGCCAATCCCTAGGTACCTTACCCTCTTCCATACATTTATTAAATAAATTTCACCAACCACTCCAAAACTATATCCTCACCTGCTTTTAACATTTCTATCTTTATCCCATCAATCCCGGCTGCCCTTTCCCCCTTTCATTTTACCTACTGCCTCACGAACTTCCCCACACTCACAACTGGGTCTTCCTCCCTCTACAAGATTTTTGTTCCTCCTTGCCCTATACACGAAATCACAGCTTCCCTATCTTCATCAACATTTAACAATTCCTCAAAATATCCCTCCATCTTCCCAAAACCTCTAACTCTCCATTTAATAACTCTCCTCTCCTATTTTTAACTGACAAATCCTTTGTTCTCTAGGCTTTCTTAACTTGTTAATCTCACTCCAAAACTTTTTCTTATTTTCAACAAAATTTGTTGATAACAATCTCACCCACTCTCTCAATTTGCTCTCTTTTTACATGCTTCACCACTCTCTTAACCTCTCTCTTTTTCTCCATATACTCTTCCCTCCTTGCATCACTTCTACTTTGTAAAAACTTCCATATGCTAATTTTTTCTCCCTTACTACTCTCTTCACATCATCATTCCACCAATCGCTCCTCTTCCCCCCCGCACCCACTTTCCTGTAACCACAAACTTCTGCTGAACACTCTAACACTACATTTTTAAACCTACCCCATTACCTCTTCGACCCCATTGCCCATGCTCTCATTAGCCCAAACTATCCTCCAATAGCTGTTTATATCTTACCCTAACTGCCTCCTCTTTTAGTTTATAAACCTTCACCTCTCTCTTCCCTGATGCTTCTATTCTCCTTGTATCCCATCTACCTTTTACTCTCAGTGTAGCTACAACTAGAAAGTGATCTGATATATCTGTGGCCCCTCTATAAACATGTACATCCTGAAGTCTACTAACAGTCTTTTATCTACCCAATAATAATCCAACAAACTACTGTCATTTCGCCCTACATCAAAATCTTGTATACTTTATTTATCCTCTTTTTTTTAAAATATGTATTACCTATAACTAAACCCCTTTCTAACAAAGTTCAATCAAAGGGCTCCCATTATCATTTACACCTGGCACCCCAAACTTACTACCACACCCTCTCTAAAAGTTTCTCCTACTTTAGCATTCAGGCCCCCCTACCACAATTACTCTCTCCTTGGTTCAAAGGCTCCTAACATTCACTTCCCCTCTCCCAAAATCTCTCTCTCTCCTCTGCATTCCTCTTTCTCCGGGCATACACGCTTATTATGACCCACTTCTCCACCCAAACCCTTTACTTTAACCCACATAATTCTTGAATTTACACATTCAATTCCGTTTCCCTTCCTAACGATCATACAACATTACTGCTACCCCTTCCTTTGCTCTAACTCTCCAGAACCCATTTTTTAATCCCATTTTTTCCCCCCACCGAAACTCCCCTCCCCCCCTTCCTTTGTTCGTTTGGGGCCAGGCACCCAACTTTTTTTCATTCATAACATCAGCAATCATCGTTTCTTGTCATCCGCACTAATCCACGACATTTAAGATCCCAGTTATATAAAGTTTTTCTTCTTCTTTTTTTTAGTAAATGTCTACAGGAGAAGGGGTTACTAGCCCATTGCTCCCGGCATTTTGTCGCCCTTTACGCCCACGCAGGCTAGGGAGGAAAGTTTCTTTCCCTTTCCCCCAGGACAATAGAGAAATAAAGGGAAAAGAGCTTTTTAAAAAAGTAAAAAAAACCTAGATTATGTTTTTATATATGCAGTGCGTCTGTGAAGGTGACCAAGTGTAAGTAGGACCCCAGACTCGTGGAACCTGTTTTATTAAGTCTGAAAGAAACCCCTCTTGCGTGCCCTAAGTACACTATGGAGGAGGAGCTTGGACATGGGTGAAATTCCAGGAGTAGCAAGATATCCCTGTTATCTAGCGTGTTTTTGAACGAAAAAGAAACCAGCAATCCCCCCCCAAGCAAAACAGTTACAGGTTTTTTGTTTTACAGTCATCTGGGAGGACAAAAACTTCCCTGGGTGGTTGCTGTCTACCACCACTTTATGAAAATGTTAAACCCATGGGCATTGAGGTTTTACAGTAACACAGAAATGAGTACTCAGGTTTCATCCAAAGGAGATGGAGGCTCCAATTCCTTGGAACAAGAGTAATGTAGAAGGATCAGTTATGGAAGGAGAAAAGAGAATATGAATGTGTAAATTCAAGAATTTTGGATTAAATAAAGGGGGGATCGAAAAATGGGTCATAAAAAGCGTGTATCCCTGGAAAGAAAGGAATGGAGAGGAGAGAGAGAGAGAGATTTTGGGAGATGTTAAGTGAATGTATAGGAGCCTTTGAACCAAGTGAGAGAGTAATTGTGGTAGGGGGCCTGAATGCTAAAGTAGGAGAAACTTTTTGAGAGGGGGTGGGAGGTAAGTTTTGGGGGGCCAGGGTAAAAGAAAAAAGGGGGCCCTTTGATTGAAATTTGTAAGAAAGGGGTTTAGTTATGGTAATACATATTTAAGAAAAAGAGGATAAAAAAAGTAACAAGAAGATTAGGGGGAATGACAGTAGTTTGTTGGATTATGTATTGGTAGATAAAAGACTATTAGAGACTTCAGGATATACAGTTTATGAGGGGCCACAATATTCGACACTTTCTAGTTTTACTACAGGGGAGTAAAAGGTAGATGGGGTACAAGAAAATAGAAGCATCAGGGAAAAGGGGAGGTGAATTTATAAACAAAAAGAGGGGCATTAGGGTAAGATTAAAAGCTATTGGAGGGTAGATGGGCTAATGAGAGCATAGGGAATGGGTCAAAGAGGTATGGGGTAGGTTTAAAAATGTAGTGTTAGAGTGTTCAGCAGAAGTTTGTGGTTACAGGAAAGTGGGTGCGGGAGGGAAGGGGAGCGATTGGTGGAATGATGTAAAGAGAGCAGTAAGAGAGAAAAAGTTGGCATATGAGAAGTTTTTACAAAGTAGAAGTGATGCAAGGAGGGAAGAGTATATGGAGAAAAAGAGAGAGGTTAAGAGAGTGGTGAAGCAATGTAAAAAGAGAGCAAATGAGAGAGTGGGTGAGATGTTATCAACAAATTTTGTTGAAAATAAGAAAAAGTTTGGAGTGAGATTAACAAGTTAAGGAAGCCTAGAGAATCAAATGGATTTGTCAGTTTAAAAATAGGAGGGGAAAGATTATTAAAGGGGAAAAGTTAGAGGTATTGGGAAGGAGGGAATATTTTGAGGAATTGTTAAATGTTGATGAAGATAGGGAAGCTGTGATTTCGTGTATAGGGCAAGGAGGAATAACATCTTGTAGGAATGAGGAAGAGCCAGTTGTGGTGTGGGGAAGTTCGCGAGGCATAGGTAAAATGAAAGGGGGTAAGGCAACCGGGATTGATGGGATAAAGACAGAAATGGTAAAAGCAGGTGGGGATATAGTTTTTGGAGTGGTTGGTGCAATTATTTAATAAATGTATGGAAGAGGGTAAGGTACCTAGGGATTGGCAGAGAGGCATGATAGTTTCCTTTTGTATAAAGGCAAAGGGGACAAAAGAGAGTGCAAAAATTATAGGGGATAAGTCTGTTGAGTATACCTGGTAAAGTGTATGGTAGAGTTATTATTGAAAGAATTAAGAGTAAGACGGAAAATAGGATAGCAGATGAAAAGGGGGCTTTAGGAAAGGTAGGGGATGTGTGGACCAGGTGTTTACAGTGAAACATATAAGTGAACAGAAATTTAGATAAGGCTAAAGAGGTCTTTGTGGCATTTATGGATTTGGAAAAGGCGTTTGACGGGGTGGATAGGGGGGCAATGTGGCAGATGTTGCAGGTGTATGGTGTAGGAGGTAGGTTACTGAAAGCAGTGAAGAGTTTTTACAAGGATAGTGAGGCTCAAGTTAGAGTATGTAGGAAAGAGGGAAATTATTTCCCAGTAAAAGTAGGCCTTAGACAAGGATGTGTGATGTCACCGTGGTTTTTTTAATATATTTATAGATGGGGTTGTAAGAGAAGTAAATGCGAGGGTCTTGGCAAGAGGCGTGGAGTTAAAAGATAAAGAATCACGCATAAAGTGGGAGTTGTCACAGTTGCTCTTTGCTGATGACACTGTGCTCTTGGGAGATTCTGAAGAGAAGCTGCAGAGGTTGGTGGATGAATTTGGTAGGGTGTGCAAAAGAAGGAAATTAAAAGTGAATACAGGAAAGAGTCAGGTAATGAGGATAACAAAAAGATTAGGTGATGAAAGATTGGATATAAGATTGGAGGGAGAGAGTATGGAGGAGGTGAATGTATTCAGATATTTGGGAGTGGACGTGTCGGGGGATGGGGCCCATGAAAGATGAGGTGAATCATAGAATTGATGAGGGAAAAGGGTGAGTGGGGCACTTAGGAGTCTGTGGAAAACAAAGAACTTTGTCCTTGGAGGCAAAGAGGGGAATGTATGAGAGTATAGTTTTACCAACGCTCTTATATGGGTGTGAAGCATGGGGGATGAATGTTGCAGCGAGGAGAAGGCTGGAGGCAGTGGAGATGTCATGTCTGAGGGCAATGTGTGGTTGAATATAATGCAGAGAATTCGTAGTTTGGAAGTTAGGAGGAGGTGCGGGATTACCAAAACTGTTGTCCAGAGGCTGAGGAAGGGTTGTTGAGGTGGTTCGGACATGTAGAGAGAATGGAGCGAAACAGAGTGACTTCAAGAGTGTATCAGTCTGTAGTGGAAGGAAGGCGGGGTAGGGGTCGGGCCCAGGAAAAAGGTTGGAGGGAGGGGGTAAAGGAGGTTTTGTGTGCGAGGGCTTGGACTTCCAGCAGGCATGCCCTGAGCGTGTTTGATAGGAGTGAATGGAGACAAATGGTTTTTAATACTTGAAGTGCTGTTGGAGTGTGAGCAAAGTAACATTTATGAAGGGGTTCAGGGAAACCGGCAGGCCGGACTTGAGTCCTGGAGATGGGAAGTACAGTGCCTGCACTCTGAAGGAGGGGTGTTAATGTTGCAGTTTAAAAATTGTAGTGTAAAGCACCCTTCAGGCAAGACAGTGATGGAGTGAATGATGGTGAAAGTTTTTCTTTTTCGGGACACCCTGCCTTGGTGGGAATAGGCCAGTGTGATAATAAAATAAAATAATAAGAGTCATTCACCAGCATAAATGTCCACTTGAAAGGAAAAAAGTATATCTTTAAAAAGAGAAATACTACAATATTAAATTATAACATGAGTTCTTCTATTCAAAATGGTTACAATAAAGGGTGTTTTCTATAAAAAAAAATTTTAAGTGTCATTCACCAGCCTATCAATCTATTGGCACATACTGGGCAGTCTTCATCCTACAAAGCCCTTGTCACTCATATAATCCAACCTATTTTTGAAGCTACCAAAGATGCTAGCTTTGATCTCTACTTGTTTGAACAAGTCATAGCACAGCAGGTATCAGGCATTTAAAAATTATTCAACTTTACAGTTATACTACGACTCATGAGGTGAACACAGTATAACTAGCACACTGCGGGGCACACTTGACCCCCAATATAGTACAGATTCAATCAGTGCCTACCAGCTAGCTCTTATACAATGTCATGAAGATTACACCTGTTCATCATAACACTATGATTTACCAAATAATCTAAAATAAGATGGTGAGAACCATCCAACAGAATAAGTAAGACAGGATTATTAAAAAACATGGAAATACAAAAGTGGCAGATAAAGCAGCTGTGGCTTACCCTTGTATACAAATTTGCTAACAATCATTGTCTGAAATGTCATCCTTCAAATTTTGTAAAGGTTAGGAACAAAAACTAAGCGTTGTACTGGAGAAAGTGAATAATTTTATAGTGACAACAGCAGGTAGCCAGACTTCAATTATTATTATTAATATTACATTCAAGGGGAACTGCTAAACCTGTAGAGGTCATAAAGCATCGTAGATACGGCAAGATAATCAGGTTCAATCCAAGGAAGGGGAAGACAGCTCCAATTCATTGGTTCGAAAGTCATTCATTGAAATCAAGCCACTTCCTTTAAATGTGGCCAGGTCTCAAACATCATTATACAGCAGTAAATAAACATAATGGGTTACCTTATCATAGTATAAAACAACTTAAGATTAGAACTACAGAATATCAAACGAATAAACTGCAGAAAGAAAGAGATTTTTGAACTGTTAACATTTCTTTGGCAAACGTGATATGTATGCAAGGGATGGGGTTCATCTCTCTGGGGATGGAGTGGTTGCATTAGCCAATTCAATTGAGAGGGTAATTGATGACTTGTCTAGGAATTTAAACTGATAGATTATAGAGGTATAGGTGTTTGTGGGAAACAATCAGACTGCACCATTAGGGTTAAAAACAGCAGTTATTACCGGGATACCTCAGGGATATGATTAAAAGACAATATCCAAAATAAAGTTGCTAGTAATGGCAAATCAACTGATCAACAAACAAAGAGAGATAGTAGAGGGCAACGAGTGACTAGCTCCCTTAAGGTTTACTATACAAATAGTAGGAGTCTAAGAAATAAGATAGATGAGCTAAAATTACTTGCAAGTGTAGGTAATATAGATATTATTGGTATAACAGAGACCTGGTTCAACCTGAAAGATAGAGAAATGCCTTCTGAATGCAACATACAGGGTTATAAACTATTCCACACTGATAGGGTCAACAGGAAGGGTGGTGGTGTGGCGATGTATGTCAGAGAAAATTTAAATTGTTGTCTTAGACATGATATAATATTAGAAACATCGAACACAGAATCGGTTTGGCTTCAGTTTCTCGAGGGTCGTGACAAATTAATTTTGGGTGTGATTTATAGGCCCCCAAACCTTGGTAGGGAGTGCAATAAGCTGTTATGGGACGAAATTCATGAGGCATCTAGATATGAAAATGTTGTGATAATGGGAGATTTTAACTTTAGACAAATTGATTGGAACAATATGACAGGAAATCTTGAGTCTAGTGACTTTCTTGATACGGTTCAGGATTGCTTTTTAGAACAGGTTGTGACAGAAACAACTAGAGGAAACAATCTGCTTGACTTAGTTCTTGTCAACAAAGATTCACTAATTAATAATCTTGAGGTTAATGATGAGCTTGGGGAAAGTGATCACAAATCACTTAGTTTCAATATACCATGGAATTACCCAGATAACTGCAATCAAATCTCTGTCCCAGATTTTCGCTTGGCCAACTTCATGGGACTGAAAAATTACTTGGGTGGGCTAAATTGGGATGTCCTGACTTTGGGTCAGGTAGGTGATCTTGGTTGCCAATATGATGTTTTTCAGAGCATAGTTCTAGCTGCCCAGACAACTTTTGTTCCGAGTAGGGAAATCAGATCTAACAAAAATGATCCCAAATGGATGAACAATAGATTAAAATATCTTATTGGTCAAAAGAGAGGCATATATAGGCATATTATTATAATCAAAGGGGAAGTGCTAAACCTGGAGGATTATACAGCGCCTGGGGGGGGATGTGGAAGGCATTCAGGCTTAATTCGGGGAACTGGAGCACAGTTCCAATTCCCTAAATCAAGAGCCCCTCACCAACATCAAGGAACCTTCCTTGAGGGGATATATAGGCATATCAAAAGAGGGGATGGGCAGTTAAGAAATCAATATACGTATTCAATTAACCCTTTGACTGTCGCGGCCGTATATATACGTTTACGAGGTACAGTGTTTGATGTGTATATATACATGTACTCATAAATTCTAGCGGCTTCAAATCAGGCAGGAGAAAGCTGGTAGGCCCACATGTGAGAGAATGGGTCTGTGTGGTCACTGTGCACCATATAAAAAAAATCCTGGAGCATGCAGTGCATAATGAGAAAAAAAAAACTCCGACCGTTTTTTTTAATTAAAATGCCGACTTTGTGGTCTATTTTCGTATAGTATTTGTGGTTGTATTCTCCTTTTCTTGGTCTCATTTGATAGAATGGAAACTATATTATAGAAATAGAGGTGATTTTGATTAATTTTACTATAAAAAGAACCTGGAAATGGAGCACAAAGTACGGGAAATGTTTGATTTTTGCCGATGTTCAAAAGTAAACAAATGGTGTCATTGTCCAATAAATGTCCAAATAGCCATTCTAATATGCAGTCATGAATGGGTTGATGTAATTTTTACAATTATTACAGTATTGCAGTAGTCTGCATAACAGTAAATCTTCTATTTTTTGTTTGAATAAAATTTCAAAATAAAAAGCAAGAGTAATATCACAGGGGCCTGGAGACATGACTGATGAACAAAGAAAATGTTATTTTAGAGCCAGGAATGTCTGCATTGTTCATTCTGGTCCTTATTTTGAAATTGTCATATTTTTTAATTTTCGTGAAATTGGCCAAATTGCAAATTTCTGACCATGTTATTGGGTAGTTGAAATCGGTAAATGGGCAGTTTCTTGTACTCAATCGATGGAAAAAATGGAGTTCTAAAGAAATAGCTATGAGTTTGGTTGACTGGAATAATGGAATTAGCCGAAAATAGGGCTCAAAGTGGGGGAAATCGCCGATTTGTAAATATCGCCGAGGTCGCTAACTTCGCGAGAGCGTAATTCCGCCAGTTTTCCATCAAATTTCGTTTTTTTGGTGTCTTTACAATCGGGAAAAGATTCTCTATCATTTCATAAGAAAATTTTTTTTTTTTTTTTTTTAAATTTTGCGACACCAGGAGACACCTCAGGATTGGGGGTTGCGACACTCTAAGGGTTAAAGTAACCCAGTCTGAAAATCAATTTAAGACTCTTTTCAAAAGCCACTTAATCACCCTAGACTAAATGCTATATACACAGCATACATTTACTCACCTATGTACTCCCACATCATAACTGAAACAATTACATTGAACCTTTTATCCATTGTTGACAGGAATATAATTGAATCATTATTTTTCTCAAAAGCATTTTAGAATATAAATACATATATCTTTGTACAATACAAATTTTGATTCATTTATAATTAATATTCTACTGCACAACTATGAAATAATTACTTTCCTACTGTACAACTATGATATTCTACTCCTTAGTATTAAGTAGAATGTAAGCCAATAATGTTAAGTTGGCCCATAATGCCAAGGCATAATAGAGGCTCTCTTTGCATTGCAACCCACTATTGTATATACACAATCTCAATGTACTGTTTGCAAAGACATTAAATAAATAAAAAAATAAATAAATGGTCCTTGAAGGTGAGATCCTCCGGCATGATCACTCCCAGGTCTTTGACGTTGGTTTTTCGCTCTATTTTGTGGAAGGAATTTGTTTTGTACTCTGACAAAGTTTTAATTTCCTCATGTTTATCATATTGGAGTAATTGAAATTTCTCATTGTTGAACTTCATATTGTTTTCTGCAGCCCACTGAAAAATTTGGTTGATGTCCGCCTGGAGCCTTGCAGTGTCTGCAATGGAAGACACTGTCATGCAGATTTGGTTGTCATCTGCAAAGGAAGACACGGTGCTGTGGCTGACATCCTTCTCTATGTCAAATATGAGGATGAGAAACAAGATGGGAGCGAGTACTGTGCCTTACGGAACAGAGCTTTTCACCGTAGCCGCCTCAGACTTTACTCTGTTGACTACTACTCTTTGTGTTCTGTTTGTGAGGAAATTATAGATCCATCTACCAACTTTTCCTGTTATTCCTTTAGCACGCATTTTGTGCGCTATTACGCCATGGTCACACTTGTCGAAGGCTTTTGCAAAGTCTGTATATATTACATCTGCATTCTTTTTGTCTTCTAGTGCATCTAGGACCTTGTTGTAGTGATCCAGTAGCTGAGACAGACAGGGGCGACCTGCTCTAAATCCATGTTGCCCTGAGTTGTGTAATTGATGGGTATCTAGATGGGTGGTGATCTTGCTTCTTAGGACCCTTTCAAAGATTTTTATGATATGGGATGTTAGTGCTATCGGTCTGTAGTTCTTTGCTATTGCTTTACTGCCCCCTTTGTGGAGTGGGGCTATGTCTGTTGTTTTTAATAACTGTGGGATGACCCTCGTGTCCATGCTCCCTCTCTACAGGATTGTAAAAGCTTGTGATAGGGGCTTCTTGCAGTTCTTGATGACCACGGATTTCCATGAGTCTGGGCCTGGGGCACAGTGCATGGGCATGTCATTTATTGCCTGTTTGAAGTCATTTGGCATCAGGATAATATCAGATAGGCTTGTGTTAACGAAATTCTGTGGCTCTCTCATAAAAAATTCATTTTGATCTTCGACTCTCAGTCTGGTTAGTGGCTTGCTGAAAACTGAGTCATATTGGGACTTGAGTAGCTCACTCATTTCCTTGCTGTCATGTGTTGGACCCATCTTGTTTAAGTAGGGGCCCAATACTGGATGTTGTTCTTAACTTTGATTTGGCATAAGAAAAGAAATATTTTGGATTTCTTTCGATTTCATTTATGACTTTTAGTTATTCCCACGATTCCTGACTCCTATAAGATTCCTTTAGCTTAGGTTCAATGTTTGCTATTTCTCTGACCAGTGACTCCCTATGCATTTCAGACATATTGGCCTCTTTTAGCCACTCTGTTATTCTTTTCCGTTGCCTGTAAAGAGAGCGTCTGTCTCTTTCTATTTTACATCTACTCCTCCTTTTTCTTAAAGGAATAAGCCTTGAGCATACATCGAGTGCCATCGAGTTAATCTGTTCTAGGCATAAGTTGGGGGTCTGTGTTGCTTAGTCTATCTTCCCAGCTTATATTGTTTAGGGCTTGGTTTACTTGGTCCCACTTTATGTTCTTGTTATTGAAGTTGAATTTGGTGAAGGCTCCCTCATGACTAATCTCATTTTGTCGGTCTGGGGTTCCAAGCATACATGTCTGAACCTCGATTATGTTGTGATCTGATTATTATTATTATAATAAAAAAGAAGCGCTAAGCCACAATTGCTATGCAGGACTGCAGGGTAGGGAAGGAAGCGAGAGTATTGGGCGGTAGAAGGGGGGAAAGATGATCAGTAGGTTACAGAAAACAGCGGGGCAGGGGATAGTGCGGGGGTAGAGGGCAGCAAGAGATTGAGGTAGAAAGGGCTGAAGGTATCATCAGAGTTTGTGAAGTAAGTCAGTGGTTGTCAAAAAGTCAATGAGAGAGTCCGGATGAAAGGTGCGTCCATCAGCGAGAAGGGAAGGTAAAGAGAGAGCAGCGGAGCGAAGACGACGTTGGAGGTATATTCTGCGTGCTCGTTGATAAAGTGGGCAGTCTAACAGAATGTGGCTAACCAATAATGGAACCTGACAATTCTCACAGAGAGGAGCAGGGCGCCTCTCCATGAGATAACCATGAGTAAGACGAGTATGGCCAATTCGAAGATGTGAGAGAGAGTAGTCTCCCAACCTCGACACTGGTGACAAGAAGACGGCAAGTAACCTATACTCGGTTTAATAGACTGAAGTTTGTTACTGAGCAGAGTAGACCAACGTTGTTGCCAACGGGTGTGAAGGTGGGTAGCAATTGCAGCAAAATAGTCCGTAAATGGAACACCTCAATATGAAACTGGTAGGTCATGTACTGCTGACCGCGCAGGTGTCTCCCTGTTCATTGCCCTGTACGTCAACATGACCAGGGACCCAACAAAAAACAATATCTTTATGCTTGGAAGAGATGTGGCGTAGCCAAAGTTGGATACAGAGGACTAAGGGGTGAGGTGTATCAAATTTCTGTATAGCCTGTAAAGCACTAAGGGAGTCTGAGACAACCACAAATGATGACACAGGCATAGATGCAATATGGATAAGTGCTGCAAGAATGGTATACAATTCAGCAGTAAAGATACTAGCCGAAAATAGTAAATGCCCTCGTGCGACGCTGTCTGGAAACACTGCTGTGAATCATACGCCGTCAGAAGACTTAGAGCCATCTGTGTACACTGCAATGACATGAGAATGAGAGTGGAAGTGGTCAAGAAAAAGAGAGCGAGAAGCTACTGTAGACAGTTGGGCTTTCGAGCAAGGGAGTGAGAAAGAACAGACTCGAACAGCTGGAACTTCCCAGGGGGGTAGGGAAAAGGGAGATGCTACATGAACATAGAGAGGTGGTAATTGAAAAGAAGACAAGAGCGAATGTAGGCGAAGAGAGAAGGGACAGAGCAAACAGGGGCGGCGAACAATAAAGAATGTCTACTAATATCGGTGATCATTCTATAAATGGAAGGATTGTGGAGATCATGAGAGCGTACATAGTAGCGAAGGCAATGGGCATCACGGCGATCGGATAAGGATGGAACGTTCGCTTCTGCATGTAGGCTCTCAACAGGGGAAGAGTGAAAAGCACCAAGACATAAACATAATCCTTGGTGATGAATGGGGTTAAGGCTAGAGAGAGTAGCAGGAGAGGCCGCTGAATAGATCTGGTCACCATAATCAAGTTTCGATAAAATGAGGGTGGAATGTAGGCGAAGGAGAGTTCAACGATCAGCTCCCCATGAAAGATGAGCAAGGGTTTTAAGAAGGTTCAGCTGGCTGTGACAAGTTGCCTTCAGAGAGGTAATGTGAAGTTTCCAGGATAACCTATGGTCAAAGAGGAGGCCTAGAAACCTGACTGTATCACGTTCAGGGATACGGGAGCCATAGAGGTACAAAGGATGATCGGAGATGACAGAGCGTCTAGTGAAAGTAATTTGGTGAGTTTTGGTACTGGAAAATTTAAACCCATGTGTGGTGGCTCAATTGGAAACACAGTCGACCGCATGTTGGAGAGAAACTGTAATGAGGTGACAGTCAGGGCCTGCACATGCAATAGCAAAGTCATCAACATAGAGTGATGACCAAATATTGGATGGAAGGCTAGAGGCCAAATCATTTATATCAAGGAGAAAAAGTGTTGTGCTAAGAACACATCCCTGGGGGACACCTTCAGCTTGGATAAAGTCTGGGGAGAGCACATTATTAACCTGAACACGGAAATGCCCGTCAGTTAAAAAGTTCTTAAGGAAGGATGGTAGATTGCCTCGAAGGCCTAAGGAATGGGTTTGGGCCAAAATATTATACCTCCAAGTTGTGTCATATGCCTTCTCAAGGTCAAAAAATATGGCAATAACTGAGTGGTTATTCGCAAAGGCATTACGAACATATGTATCCAAGCGTAGTAAGGGGTCTACGGTAGAACGGCCTTTAAGAAAGCCATATTGACGAGTGGAGAGACTGTTGTGTGTCTCTAAATACCACATTAAACGTCTATTTACCAGGCGTTCCATCACTTTGCAAACTGCAATGGTAAGAGCAATGGGACGACAGTGGGAGGCTTCATGTCCCGTAGTACCCGGTTTGCAGAAAGGGAGAACAATGGCAGATTTCCACAGCTGTGGAAGAACTCCCTGTGACCAAATAAGATTGAAAAGGCGTAATAGGACTGCAAGGGCTGACTGATGTAAATGTTGTAGCATACAAATATGAATGTCGTCGGGCCCAGCTGCCAATGATCGGCAAGCTGAGAGTGTTGCCTCCAGTTCTTGAAGTGTAAAAGGCACATTATACTGTTCTTCTCTGAGAGAAGAAAAGTCCAAGGGTGCTAACTCTCTGGCAGACTTTGAGGAAAGAAACGAGGGGCATAGATGGAGACCCTGAGAAATACGGCCCAGATGATTGCCAATTTCATTGGCAACATCTAGTGGGTTTGCTATATCAACACCGGCAACCCGCAGAACAGGAGCCGGGTCAGGAGAATATTTACCGCTCAGCTTTCGTACTTTTTTCCAGACTGCACTCATAGAGGAAGCAGAGGTGATGGTGGAGACATAATCTCGCCAGCAAGTGCGTTTAGCATCACTGATGACATGGCGAGCGATCACATGCTTCTGCTTAAAATCAAGAAGTCTCTCCGTGGTTCTATTGTACTGGTACCTGCCCCACGCAGCGTGTTTCAAACGTACTGCATGAGCACAAGCAGGAGACCACCAAGGCACGCATTTCTGAGAATGCCTGCCCGAAGTTTGGGGTATAGAATGGGAAGCTGCTGTTAAAATGGAGGACGAGAAGAGGTGTAAAAGCTCATCAATGGAGGACGAAGAAGGAACCTCACTAAAAACAGTTAGCTGTGAGTAAAGGTTCCAATTTGCCTGATCAAATTGCCAGCGTGGGATACGAAGAGGTAGTGAATATGAAGGGGAAGTAAGATTGATTGGGAAATGATCGCTGTCATGTAAATCCGGGAGAACAGACCAGGTGAAGTCTAATGCGGCGGAGGAAGAGCAGACTGAGAGATCGATGCAAGAGAGAGTATGAGTCCGAGGATCAAAATGGGTGTACCTGTATTTAAAACATGGAGGGGGTGGATAGCAAGAAAAGCCTCTAACTGAATGCCATGGGAATCACAGTGAGACCCCCCCCCCCAGAGGAAATGATGGGCATTAAAATCGCCACGTAACAGAAGTGGTGGCGGTAATGACGAAACAAGAAAGGCAATATCTGGGATAGATAATGCCCAAGAAGGAGAGAGATACAAGGAACAGAGTGTATACCACCTATGCAAGTGGATACGGTCTGCTGTGTAATGCAGCGAAGTACGAACAAATAGCTGATGGTACGGAATATCAGTGCATAGAAGAAGGGCACTTTCATTAAAGGTCCCATCAGGAAAAGGATCTGAAGAATACAATAAATTATAGCCTGAGATAGGATAGATAATGGCAGAGTGTAATTTTGGTTCCTGTAAGCAAATACCAACAGGGGAAACCTGGGAGAGCAACATCTGAAGCTCACCCCGATTACCTCTGAGGCCGCGAATATTCCACTGTAAATAGGCCATGATTGGCAACGATAAAGATACCTGAAATCCGCAGGTAAGGGTACCTACGGACTAGAGGGGTTAGAAAAGTCCACATGCGGTGGCAAAGGAAAACGTTCAAGTAGCGAAGGAACGGTGCGTTGTGAAGAAAGGAGTTGCGCAGATGGAGAAGAGGAAAGAGAAGGAACAGAGGGTGGATCAGTGTCCATTGATGGTTTGGTCTCTGCAATATATTCAGAGATTGCTTCAAGTGTTTCGGAGTTCAGAGACATCATATGGGAGACAATATTGGAGATGGAAGGAGGAGGAGTTTGAGTAAAGATCGGAGGTGTAATGGACTGTACCAAGGTAGGGGGGGGGGCGAAAGGGTGGAGGGAACTGGAGAAGTGTGGAAGGGGACAGAAGAGGCAGAAACCTGGGAGGTGGCAGAAGAGGAAGAAACGTGGGAGGGGACAGGGGAGGAAGGCACAGTACGAGGAGGATGAACCTCCACACTTGTAACAGAGCCAGTGAAAGGGGAAGACTCAGGTACAGAGACCGGGAAGGTAAAATGTGGAGATGGATGAAGAGAAGGAGGGGTTAAAGAGATTTTTTGGGCCTCTGAGAAGTAGAGGGACGACTGGGAGGTGGTGTTGTACGAGGTCTTGTAGATACCGGGGTTTGTGAGGGAGGACACGAAGAAGTGAGGACAGACTGAGGAGCTGAAGTAGGGACGTCTGAGCCCAGGACAGCAAAAGAATTAGATACAGGAGTGACTATGGGACTGGCAACTGCAGAGGAGGCTGCAGAAGATGTGACCCCAGAAGTGGGGGGATGCTTTGAAACATGAGAATAAGAAACACAGGGCAGTCTCCCTTGGAGGTGGAGATGAGAAACCGCCATAGCATAAGGGAGACCTGCCTCTTTGAGACAACGAATTTCCTGCTCATTTAAGTAGACTTGGGAACGGCGAGAGTACGAAGGGTGAGCCACATGACAACTGAGGCAAGAGGGAGTTCGACTGCAAGACGTATTAGAATGGTCATCGGCACCACAGACTGGGCATTCGGCTATAGATCTGCAATATTTTGCTGGGTGGCCAAATCGCCAGCAATTCCTACACTGTTGCGGTGTAGGGATCACCTTCCGAAC
The DNA here is from genome assembly GCF_026875155.1 of Cherax quadricarinatus. Classification (NCBI taxonomy): domain Eukaryota; kingdom Metazoa; phylum Arthropoda; class Malacostraca; order Decapoda; family Parastacidae; genus Cherax; species Cherax quadricarinatus. The sequence goes on along the minus strand of NC_069405.1, from coordinate 88,811,401 downwards.
TTGTAACCGATGTCCTGCTAAATAAACAGAGGATGGGAGTTCACGGCTGTCAAAAGTTAAACGAGCCACATTGCAAGGGTATCGTCTTCACCCGCAGGCAGGAAGAAGATAAGTGTTTACCTTGAGAATTGGGAGATCTTGGAGTTCCAGCTGTTCGAGAATGTCAGTGCCACATGTCTGGAAATTCTGTTGGACTATGGCATGGGGCAGAATAACAGTACCACTACAAGAATTGAGGGAATGATGATTTTCGATAGTGATAGGAATAGTATCAATATGTGAAAGAAGAGAAAGATCATGAGCTTGAGTAGAATTCTGGACTGTGATGATGCATGTACCACTCTTAAGAGCATGAAAGGAAATATCTCTACCAACATGGCATAGGAGCGCTTTGCCAATACTATGGTCGGAAAGGTAGGCAGTAGAAGAAGTCGGTCTGAATGTAAAGAATTTAGTCCATTGTGTGGTCTGAAACCGAGTGTGGAGAGGGAGTGCATGACGTGTCGGTCTTTTCCGAGTAGAAAGAGAAGGTAACGAAGTAACATCATTAGGAGATTGTCGTTGACATTTAGAGGTGGGACCAGAGTCGGTCCGACGTGGGAGGGGCTGGCGATTCGAAAATCGCCGCACAATAGAGGGAGAAGTCGGAAGCATAGTCAAAGGTGAGCGGAGGTCAGACAAATCGAAGGAGTCAGTGGAAGCCCTGGTATCTGAAGAGGGTGAGGAAACAGCACCAGCAAGAGGTACAGGGGCCTTAGGAATGCCCAAAGAGTGGCCAAAAGACGAGGCAAGGTCAGAACGGGGTGCGGTAACAATAAGGGGCCCGGGGGTAGCGGGGTCATGGATTGGGTACTCCATGGTTAGGTTACTTCTTTCTTTTTGTTTTTAAGAAAAAAAAAAAAGAAGAAAAGAAAATAAAAATAAAAAAAAGAATAAAAAAAGGGGGGACCGGGGAGGGATAGTTCCTAGGAGGAAAGAAAGGGCCAGAAATCTCCCTCCACGCCCAAGAGGACCTCAGCACCGCAAGTAGCGCAGATGCAGCATGGAACCCGTGCCATACCCTACCCATCATGCCAGTAAACCAGCAATCCGGGATAGCAACCTCACATCTCCCGAGCTACCTCGGTGGACAAAAGAGAGGGCGGCTGGATATCCGCCACAAAGCATACCTCCTTCGGCCACCACCCCCGGAATCCAAAAGGTGGCTTCCAGAGATACACCCATCACCCGAAAGACACCCAAAGCCACCCTCCGGGATACCGGAGAGGGATCGGGACATCCCCAGGTGATCCAGATTCCACGGCAAACTACGCCACCACCAAGAACCTCAACGGAATGGGATGGACCCTGCTACCCTTTCCCCTACCTAGGAACTAGCACGCCTGTGGGAAAAATCTCAAAAGCCAAAAAAGGAAGGGCAAAAGGGAGGGGTGGGGAGGAGGAGGAGGAAAGGAAAAAGGGGAGGATGAGATAGGGAAGGGGGGATTGGAGGGTAATTAGGTTCGGTCTGAGGAAGGAGACCGACAGGTCTAATTCCTCAGACCAAAAGCCTCTTCACCACGCCAAGGAGCCCCCCTTGAAGAGGTGTTGTGATCTGAGTATATTGTTTTTGATATGGTGACATTTCGTATCAGATCATCATTGTTGGCGAGGATGAGGTCTAGTGTATTCTCCAGTCTAGTAGGCTCTATTATTTGCTGGTTTAAGTTGAATTTTGTGCAGAGATTTAAAAGCTCATGTGTGTGTGAGTTCTCATCAGAGCTGCCTCCTGGTGTTATCACTGCAACAACATTATTTGCTATATTTCTCCATTTTAGGTGCCTCAAGTTGAAATCCCCCAGGAGCAAGATGTTGGGGGCAGGAGCTGGCAGATTTTCCAGACAGTGATCAATTTTTGACAGCTGTTCCTGGAATTGCTGGGACATTGCATCCGGAGGCTTGTAGACTACCACAATGACCAGGTTTTGGTTCTCGATCTTTACTGCTAAAACTTCCACTACATCATTTGAGGCATTAAGCAGTTCTGTGCAAATAAGTGACTCTCTGATATACAGGCCAACCTCCCCCCCTTTTGCCTGTTCACTCTGTCGCATCTGTATAGGTTGTAGCCTGGGATCCATATTTCGTTGTCCAAGTGACCCTTCATATGGGTCTCTGTGAAAGCTGCGAACATTGCATTTGCCTCTGCAAGTAGTCCACGGATGAAAGGTATTTTGTTGTTCGTTGCTGGCTTTAGAACCTGTATATTTACAAAGAAGAATGTCATCATACTGGTGGTATTGGTGGTACTGGGGGGGCTTTTTTTTCGGCACTAGTATCTGTATCTGTTGGTTTGGAGTGGAGGCCATCGACTGTGGTTCCACTCCAGAAATGACTGGATTTGGCGTACGATTTCTGCCATTTCCTGCCATTTTTTTTTTCTTCCTGGCACTAAAAAACCTTTCCCTCTTGAGTGACTGTGGCTAACCAGGTTTTCCCATGGCCTGGATGTTTTTTATCTTTTTGTCCCCTTTAGATGGTGTGCCTGGCAATTTAAGTTATAGCACAGTCTTTCCTGTACTGAAGAGGGACACATTTCAGGGTGAAAAAGCTTAAAGGAAGTGAGTTTGCATTTTCCTGTTGTCATATGGGCACGGCATTTTCTAGGGTGGTCATAGTTGCACGTCCCATCTGTTTTTCCAGATTTCCCATGCCTGCAGATACCAAATGCATAGTATGTGCACAGGCTTGGTTTCCATTTGCCTTGGGTTTTTGTGACAGTATTCCCTGTTGGTGCATGTTTACCTGTCTCATTCCTATCCTCACTAGTACTAACAATGGAGCTCTCACCAGTTGTTTCTGGTAATATATCCTCACTATTGCTAGTGGAGTCCCCTTGCTTGCTATCTCCTGTGGTATTACTAGTTTGTAATATTGGTTTTATCTTGTCCTTGACTACACTTGTTTCCCCACTACAGCTCCTGTCTCCCTCGAGGTCATTTATATGCATTCCTTCATGAGTACATTTAATGACTACCTGGACAGCATTTCATCCTCACCATTACTGTCTCCCAGGACAGCACCTCCAGTCTCACCATTACTGTCTCCCAGGACAGCACCTCCAGCTTCACTGTTACTGTAACCAGGACAGCACCTCCAGCTTCACCATTACTGTCTCCCAGGACAGCACCTCCAGCTTCACCATTACTGTCTCCCAGGACAGCACCTCCAGCTTCACCATTACTGTCTCCCAGGACAGCACCTCCAGCTTCACCATTACTGTCTCCCAGGACAGCACCTCCAGTTTCACCATTACTGTCTACCAGGGCAGCACCTCCAGTCATACAGTTTCTGACTACATGGCCAGCACCAAGGGCAATACCATCCAGCCCAGACTTTTTATTTTCCCATCTGTTATAGAATGCTTCCAGGTTTTCAATGAAGGCTGTTTTGATTTTATCCTCTTTTAATACCATTGTGATTTTTTACATTGCATTTTTACATAGTGTGAGATGGACACGAGGAACATCAAAGAGTGATCTGTGCTTTGTGTTATGGTCATGCGTTCTGCGGAGGTTGGTAAAGAGAAGTTTGAGGGGAGGGTTTATATCCGAGTTAAGTGTTCTATGTATGTAGTAGGCACAATAATAAGTATGGATGTTTTGTACGGTGAGTAAGTTTAGTTTTGAATATTGGTGGAGTATGCTGCCTCTAGTGGGAATCTGTTATCATTCTGACTGCAGCCTTTTGTTGGGTAATTAATGGTCTGAGATGGTTTATTGTTGTTGAACCCCATGCACAAATTCCATAGGTGAGATAGGGGTAAATGAGTGAGTGATATAGGGCCAGGAGGGCTAACTGTGGAACACAGTACCGTATCTTCGATAGTATGCCTACGGTCTTGGAGATTTTCTTGGAAATTTTTTGTACATGTGTTTGAAATTTGAGTCTATTATCAAGGTGGATTCCTAAGAATTTTCCCTCTGTGAGCTTTGCGACAAGTGATCCATTTATCATTATGTTAGGAGGGACATCTCAGTTCTGTTTCCAAACTGTATGAAGTAGGTTTCGGCAGTATTGAGAGCAAGTTCATTAATCATCATCCAGGTAGATATTTTCCGTAATTCGGTATTTACGGTATTGGCTAGCATGACTGGGCTTGGGTGAGAGAAGACATATGTAGTGTCATCTGCAAATAGTGTGGTTTGAGTAGTTGCGATGCATTTGGTAGGTTGTTTATGTAAATGAGAAAGAGAAGAGGGCCAAGGACACTTCCCTGTGGGACACCAACTGTAATCGGCTGTGTGGAAGAGTTTGCTCCATTTATGTACACATATTAGCTTCTGTTGCTAAGGTATGACTTTAGGTAGTTGAGAGAGTGCCCTCTTATACAATAGTGTGACAATTTTATGTGCAGCAAATCATGGTCAACTGTATCAAAAGCTTTACGTAAATCAATGAAGATCCCCAATGGGACTTCTATTTTCTCGAGTGCAGTGTATATGTATTCTATGTCATTGATGTCAGCTAGGCCTGTATACCTTGTACATAAAAATATTATTATTATTATTAATGGAAATAAGCCACTTTGACTTTTTTTGTGTTATCCTAGTTAATTTATATTATGTATGATAATTGTACTCATGTGTACCTGTACCTAAATAAACATTTATTTATGGGTAAAGTGATGGATGGCATTCATAATACAGTACTCTATAAGCCTATGTAAATTAAGTGATCAAATGAAAACACTGCAAGCCTCAGTTGTAAAACTAATTTTATACTGCATGATTTTAAGAAGCAAAATCCACTGAGAACTCATCTACTATTGCCACTAATAATAATAATTGTGATTGTTATTATGTGAAACATTAAACCCAAGTGAGTCATTTAGTATAAGGGGATAATGATAATAATAATAATAATAGTAAATTATCTAGCATAACTCAGCCTAGGTTTTGCCATCGGTTCGGTGCATGAAATGAATCATACCGAGTTGTGTCATGCACAAAGCTGATGATGGAGGCTAGGTTAAGATCAAATTTCGTTCAGATTTTCAACCCCAACAGGTTAGCCACCCAGGATAACCCAAGAAAGTCAGTGTGTCATCGAGGACCATCTGTTTTATTTCCATTGAGGTCCTCAATCTTGTCCCCCAGGATGTGACCCACACCAGTTGACTAACACCCAGGTACCTACTTGCTGCTAGGTGAACAGTACAACAGGTGTAAGGAAGCACATCGAAATGTTTCCACCCCACCAGGAATCAAACCCGGGCCCTCTGTGTGTGAAGCGAGAACTTTGCTAGCCAGGCCACAGGGTCACCCTAAGTTGCACTTAATTAATTGAAGTTATTATTTTTAATAATATAGCCTCAGTGGATTTTGACCATTAATTATATTTTAAACTGTACAATATTATGTTGGTTTTATAACTAATATTATTTTTCTGGGCAAATAATAAATAATGTAACGTAACATAACTCACCCAAGCCAACTTAATCTACTGTAGCCTAACCTTACTCTGCCATCGTAAATTTGCATCATTGTTAACATTGTTAATATTGTTAACATTGTTAACATTGTTGACATTGTTAACATTGTTAACATTTAAGCAGCAGCTTAACACAACACTAAGTATTGACTGTCTCAGAGGATGTTTAACCAAATATAACATTGTTGATAATATCTCCCAAAACAACAAATTGCACAAGAATGACATAAATAATGCCCAAGTTCTGCTTAGTAGTAGTAGTACTAGTACTAGTAGTACTAGTACTAGTAGAGTAGTAGTACTAGTAGTAGTACTAGTACTAGTAGTAGTACTAGTAGGAGGGAGGGAGATACATGATTATATACACCTGGAAAATCCTAGAGGGACTAGTACCGAACTTGCACACGAAAATCACTCACTACGAAAGCAAAAGACTTGGCAGACGATGCACCATCCCCCCAATGAAAAGCAGGGGTGTCACTAGCACGTTAAGAGACCATACAATAAGTGTCAGGGGCCCGAGACTGTTCAACTGCCTCCCAGCACACATAAGGGGGATTACCAACAGACCCCTGGCAGTCTTCAAGCTGGCACTGGACAAGCACCTAAAGTCAGTTCCTGATCAGCCGGGCTGTGGCTCGTACGTTGGTTTGCGTGCAGCCAGCAGCAACAGCCTGGTTGATCAGGCGCTGATCCACCAGGAGGCCTGGTCACAGACCGGGCCGCGGGGGCATTGACCCCCGAAACTCTCTCCAGGTAAACTCCAGGTAAACTCCAGTAGTACTAGTAGTACTAGTAGTAGTACTAGTACTACTAGTACTAGTAGTACTAGTAGTAGTACTAGGGAGTAGTACTAGTAGTAGTAGCAGTAGTACTAGTAGTAATACTATTAGTACTAGTAGTAGTAGTACTAGTACTAGTAGTACTAGTATTAGTACTAGTAGTAGTACTAGTAATACAGGTAGTACTAGTAGTAGTACTAGTACTACTAGTACTATTAATACAGGTAGTACTAGTAGTACTAGTAATACAGGTAGTACTAGTACTAGTAGTACTACTAGTAGTACTAGTACTAGTAGTACTACTACTAGTAGTCATAAAATATATTATTTTTATCTGAGGAAGCGCTAAACCCATATGATTATATAGCGCCCGTGGGGGGGATGGAAGGTATTCAGGCTTAATTCAGGGAACTGTAGCACAGATCCAATTCCCTAGATCAAGATCCCGTCACCAGCATCAAGGAACCTTCCCTGAGAGGTCATAATATACAAGCACTAACATCACCAGCCACTCACAGTCAACGTAAACAACGCCGCTCAGACTCCCACTTACTACTGACACAATAAACTTGTAAGGTTATGTTATTTTAGATTATTTTCCCTATTTACATTTCTTATATCTGCACAAAATAAAATAATGTCTATGTCATGACAAAAGTAACCAAAAATTGACTATTTTTTGATAATAAATTATGAATATTCATATAAGAACCGTACTTCTCCAGCGGTTGATTACCAACTGCCGCTTTATTTTTTTTTTTTTTACAATTACGCAATTATGACAACCATTACTAATCTAATCTAAATCTAATCCATTACTAAGCGATAAATAATTAAGTTTATTCAGGTATACACAAATACAGTAACATTATCATACACAGCAGCATATATGAAGAGAACCTGCCATAACCCAAAAAAGTTAGTGACTTATTTCCACTGGAGTCCTTGTGATAAATAGTATTTACATTTAAAAGTTAAAAACAGGTAAGTATCCTAACTATGCAAAAGTAATTACAAAAAAAAGAATAACCCCACTAAGGTACTTGCTCAGCTATCAAAACTTTGGAGTCCAGTCCCTGGACTCATTATGTACCTCTGTAATCTTTTGACTACCGCCCACAGGAGGGGATGGGGTG